>OY728143.1:1649642694-1650892694 GCA_963277665.1 Viscum album | reverse complement strand
TTTTCTTCCTTCACTACATAATAAAAGAATAATGATTTTGTTATATGTTTCTGCACCATATGGATGATTTATAGTGACTCTAGGAACATGGATGACCATTCCAATTTTACAAGTATAAGATTCATGTTTTATTCAGTGATTAGTGAGATAGCTTAGCTTTTATAGGGTTTAATTGTTTTATCTTTATTGTAGGACTTGATTGGTAATAACACCATACTACTGACCATAACTAGTAGTTTTAGAAACATTAACCATTTTTAATTAGAATTATTATGGAAGAAGTAATATTGAACAATAAATTTGGTTGTAAAAGTTCCTAGTTCAAACAACAAATTTTAACCCACACTTGTTGGTGCTACACCATTGTGATGGGATTAATCCAAGATTGGGTATTGGTAAATTACTATCTCAACTAGATTTAGGATTTATAATGTTTAAAAGTTGAATAATCTATTTTATGGATCTTCTTAAGATGAATGCATTATATTTTTAGTGCTTCTAATATTTTTTATCAATAGGTGATATTATTTATTCTCCTTGAAAATATTCCAGTTGTGAATTTAATACATGTATTTTTATGACTACTTCTTACCCTAAAAAAACCAATAATATAAAAGACCTTGTGAATGTAAAAATACAACAAAATATATCATGCTTCTACCAAGGTATTCAAGGATTCAGATCCATTAATATAAATCATTACATAAAACAATTACTTATTTCTTAAGAACATAGAAATCCAAACCTCAT
Source organism: Viscum album (assembly GCA_963277665.1). Lineage (NCBI taxonomy): Eukaryota > Viridiplantae > Streptophyta > Magnoliopsida > Santalales > Viscaceae > Viscum > Viscum album. The sequence continues at coordinate 1,650,891,944 of OY728143.1, read as the reverse complement.
CATAGATCCAAAAAAACATGAAAGTCCCATTATCAACTAATACACAATATTTTTTCTAGTATGATGGAAAACAATGGGTAATATTGTCTAGTGATTAAAATGGAATATCATCAATTAGTGGTCCAAAAATGAGCAAAGAAATTCTGATTGATGTGCAAAGCTAAGTGAACATTCCTTGAATGATAATTGATATATTTTAATGAACCACATAAAAATATGATTCCTAGATTAATTGGTAAAATTAAAAGCACGTTTTCGTATTTATTACCATTTATTAAAAAATGGGAAAATCATGTGTGTAAGGGTTAAAACCTAATAAAAAAGATCTTATTGACATGAAATATTTTAAAATTTTTATATATTTCATTTAAAATCTATAGGAATCATCAACTCATGGATCTCATACCTATATTTATAGGTACAATGAAAAATGGTATTTATCCCTCAGATGTGAAGTTAAGTGAACAAATCATGTAAAATCTATAAATATACCTAGAAAACACGCATTTTTTGAAATAAAATCATGGGATAAAAATCCTAGAGGTTTTTAAAAATTTTAGGAATCATATTTGCATCCATCATATGATCATATTGTCTGATACGATAGAAAGTGATGGGTAACATTGTCTTCTATTTTTAAAAAATAAATATCCCACCATAGAGGGTAAACAAAATGGGAAAATGACTTATAATTGATGTGTGAAGATATGAAAAAACTCCATGAATAATATGAGATCTATTAGAATAAACTTAATTAAAATATGATGCATGGATTGGACATTAGAATTAATTTTTTTTCATTTTTATTATAGTTTTTAATATTAGGAAAATCATGGGTGTTGGGGTTAAAACCAACCACACAGGATTTTATTGACATGAATTCATTGTAAAATGATATTTAAGTCATTTAAAATCTATATTAATCATCATCACATGGATAAGATACATTAATTGTTTTTTACAATAAAAATGGTGTTTATCACTCGGATTTGGAGTGAAGTGAAGAATCAAATAAATGAGAATGATACCATGAAACATACATGGACTGAAAAGAAATAATGGTATAATGATCACGAAGATATTTTTTATTTATAGGATTCAATCATTTTTCGATCGGATTCTTGTGTCGCTCGATATGGTGAAAAATGATAGGTGACATAGTTTAGTGTGGTTAAAAAGACATATCATCCCTAAGAGTGTAAAAAATGACAAAACAACATCTGAATGATGTGAAAAACTAGGAGAATATTAATCCAGTTATATTTGATCTATTAGAATGAACCATATGTCATATCGATTCCTGGATTGGTCTGTATAATTAAAAGATCATTTTCACATTTATTACCATTTTTGTAATAACAATAAAATCATGTGTGTAGGGGTAAAAATTGGACAAATAATATTATGATTAACATAAAATATTATGAAAATGAATTTTATTTCATTTAAAATTTCTAGGAATAATTTACACATTGATCGAAAACCTGAATTCATTAGTATGATAAAAAGTGATGTTTGTCACTCAGATTTAGAGTTAAGTTAAAAGTCATCTAAAATGGGTTAGTACTATTAAAACCCACTTTGACTGACATAAAATCATGGGAGAATGATTACTGATTAATTTTTGATATGTAGAAATCAACATCATATCCATCTAATTCATGTGTCACATAATATAGTGGAAATTTATGGGTAATGTTGTCTTTTGTTTTTAAAATTACATATCTCCCATATGGGGGTCAAAAAAGATAAAAATAATTCTGATTTACGTACGAAGATAGGATAACATTCCTCAAATTATATATGTTCTACTGGAATCAACTAAACAAAAATCTGATGGCCATATTGTTTGGTATGTGTTAAACTTGGTTTTCAACTTTTAATAGTGATTTCATAACTACTAAATAGTGTAATCAGATATTTCAAATTATCTTTTCCACATATTTTTTATTTTTGATGCCTTCTGAATGTAATTATATAAAAACTATTTTTATTAAATATATATATATATATATGATGGATAATTTTGAATAATGTTAAATTAATTAATATTTATTATATTTGAATAATAATTTTTTTTTATATTATCACGGAGGTTGAAAAGGAGAAAATATTTGAAGGATTTATAGTTATTTTCATATATAGGTTTTTATGGACTTAAATTTTTTATTTTTTTTCTATTTGATGGTTTTTTCTATTTTGGTATTTCATGGTAGTAATGAATATGCAATTTTTTTAGAAATGAATTACTACAGTATAGAAACAGTCTTAGTAGTTTCTAATGATTTTAATTTCTAGTAACATTAGTGAATTTCTATAGAGGTATGTGTTATTTCTAGCCTTTGTGGCCACCTTTGGTGGTCCCTAATGATATTAATTTTAGGAATAATTTGATACCACCTATTTCGATTGCTAATATTTTTATCAATGACCACCAATGCGGTTGTTTGGTGGAACCCTATATAGACCACTAATAGCAGTCGCTATTGCACTTTAGATATGGGATAACTACAACTGCCAAAATTGGTCATTTGGCAGTCACTAAATACCTTTAGTGACTAATTTGTTGTCTCTAAAGGTCAAATATCTCAAAGTATCTTGAGGTTTGTTGTTTAATATCATATTATAATGAATTGGGTATCACTTTGTTAATGGGACACCCAAGGAAGTGGAAGCAATGCATGTAGATGCGAATCCCAATATATCAAACCACCATAATATTTTAAATTAATATTACTATCAATTAATAATTTTATTTATTAATTATTTTTTTATTAATAATTACATGAAACATATAAGACGCTACTAGGAATATATTTTAGGTTTGGATTGTATCATAAGGGTCCAATTTAAAACTCTAATAGATACATTATAAAATAGAAAATAAATGGCACTAGATTATTATTGCATGAATTAAGGATCATTTTTCAAAATAAAATTATATTTTGATCACATTTATGGGTATTGAAATGTATCCATTATAAAATTTTTATATCTCGTCCAACTAAAACACAAAATATTTTGAATAATGTTAATAATTATTGTTGTAATACTTTTTATAAAAGGCAAAAAAAATTTAATTTAAATATCAAAGACCATTATTATAAGAGAATTCAGTAAAAAAGTAAAATAATTCAACCAAACATCCCAATCAACATAATTTATATGATTTTCCATCATTTTAGGTTCCCTATTCCCCATCCTTTTGACGAAAGAGAAATAACATTCATAGAAGAGGTGGAGAAGGGATTGATTCTTCAAAACAAACAAGCCAAATGGTTAGAATTCACTCTTTGGTGTGTAGGTGATGTTGAGAATTGTAAGGAATTCCAACTCAAGAATGATAAATTTCTAGCCAATCTAGATAGTGAGTTTAATTTAGACAAAAATGAATTGTGTTTCACCTTCTAGTGAAACCCAATTATAATGATTTTATTTAGAAGCTACAAAAATCTCTTCAAGGGAGTCTCAAACCATCAAACCAACACCAACTAAACCTCCCCCATAAAGAGATGCATCTACATTATTCTTCAAATTACCTATTGGGGGAGGTCTTTACATGATTGTGAAAATTAGTTTTTCCAGATTCTCATATTTTACCTAATTTGGTTTTAAGATAACCAACCAAGACGCATCCAGATCAATCTAGAAAGCATTTGGTTGTATCAATTGATTAAATATGAGGTCATTTATTCCAAACTAGAGGATCCTAACCACTATACATTACAAACCCACAATCTCTTTAGGGAGGAAGAATGACCAATTTACTAGAAACACTGCTAAATGAGGCTCTATTTCCCAAAGACAGTCCATATTTTAATTACACACATGAAAAATGACCCTAACCCTAGGACAATGGATAATAGCATACAGAGGAGACTCAAATGAATCCATGCACATATTATACAATGAATAATATATTGCATGTAATAATTATAGAAACTCTTTGTAGGGAACTATTTTGGACCAAATTTTCCATCAAAAAGACCAAAACTTTAGTGGGACCAGGAGGCTTCATAGGATCCTCCATAGAACACTATACTCCGTGTTCGATGTCTCTATAACCATATTATAGATGGATTTAACCAAGTAGATTCGAAATTTAACTTCTCTCTAGAAAATACTATCCTAGCCCATTTCCTCCATTCATGGGATTCTAAAAATGCTCCTTTTGTCTCTCTTGTTAAACTAGACATCCATTTTTTTAGTGCACCACCCATTAACTACCTCAATTAAAAGGGAGGGTAGTGTAACCTCTTCAAAATCAAGGACCACTGATGGAGTCCCCTTCAACCCACCAGAATCAGTTATTATAATACATATAATCAAAATTAATGACATTTTGAGGTATTAATATATATATAAACACACACACACACACATTTTCCCATTATTTTGAAATGACACAAATAACATCAATTTTCTTCAAAAATAAATATTTCTATATGTATTCATATATTATTTTTATGTAATATCTTTAAATATTATAACCATAATAATAATGGTCTTATTTATGTATGTTTAGATATGTTTTTAATGTTTTAAAATAAATATATAACATCAATTTTTAATCTCATTAATACTTATTAATTATTATAAAAATTAATATTATAAAAACATTTTAATATATTCATATCTATATAGTATTTATAATGTTTTAAAATTAAAAAAGAAATATAATGTATTATGTCTTTTTAAATATATATATATATATATATATATATTATAACATATTTTGAGGAAAAAGATAATAATAAATATGTATTTATTAACACACCCATAATCACACTCCATAGTAATAGTGTATTTATTTAAACACAACCTACTAATTATTATTATAACTATATTTTTTAAATGTATATCTTTATAATTTATAATAAGATTACAATTCCCAATATTTTCATTACTAATATATTTTAATATGACTTATTTAAAAAAAATCAAACATAAATGAAATACATTTTCCCTATATATGCATGCATGTACATATCCAAAGGATATATAGTAGGATATTTATATGTACACACAAACCAACAATACAACTCTCACAAAAATAGTGCACAGAAAATATATATTGAATTATTGCATTGGAAGGTTAAGTGGTAATTTTCTGAATAATATTTTAATGTAAATTTACATTAAAATTTCTTAGTGAAAATTATCAATTCAAATTTTTGTGAAAATGGTCACATTTTATTTATATATTAAAAAAATTAATTAAATTTTTATTTTTAAATTTTAAATTTTTACACTAGAAATATGTAGTTAAATTATTTTGGAAAAATTAAGTTTTTTATTTATGTATCAATATATGTCCACTGAAAATTATAACATTCATTTATTTTCAAATTTTCGAATTCAATTGCTCATTAAAAAAAATATTTGGTGAATTTTTTTCTAGAAATATATATGAAAATTGCAATGAATATTTTCCCATGGAAATTTTCACTATATGTTTCTAGTAAAAATATTCAATGAATGTTTTTGGTTAATATTTACATTTTTTTAATAATGCATCTATATAACTTTATTATAATTTTACATGGGAATTTAAACTTTTAATTCCTTATGTAGCTTTTCCTAGTAAATTTCCAATTGAAATTTTCACTTTATATTTATAATGGTGATAACCATTGAATTATTTTGTGTAAAAATACATTTGTTTATAAACTAATTCATTTTTAGTCAAAATTTAATCATTTAATTATTTTAGAATTTTTGTTATCAAATCATCAAAAAAATTAATTACACTGAAAATATTGAATATATATTTCAAGTGAAAACTAGAAAAATATCCTGAAAACTATTAATTTTTATTTATATGAATGCCTATATTTATAATAATATGTATATAAGTACTTATATTAATTTAGAGTATAGTTTTCTGTTGATTCCAAAAAAAATTCACATTAAATTTTCATAAATATTTTTCATTTGAAATATATATTAATTCTCCATTAGAAATTAAATTTCATATAGAAATTTAAACTGATTATTGAGAATTTTCGTCATGAATTTTCATTGAAATTTTGAATTATTTTTTTTAAATTTTATGTTATAAATATTCATGATGAATTTTTATTGAAAATTTCAATAAATATATACATGTATTTATATATGTGTAAACTGGAAATTTTTAATTTATATATGTTGTGAAAATTTGAAGAATCAGTTTTAATGTAAACTTTTTGTGAAAATGTCATTTTATATAAGAATAAATTTAAATGAATTTAAATTTTTATTGAAGCCTTCAATTATAAATTTGTAATGAAATTTTCTAAAATATTTATAACTCTATGTATGCTGTGAAGACCCACTTCCTGCACAAGTACAATTCCTTGGTCCGGTAGTGAATAAAGAAGTTAATGACCCCAGAATCCTACCTCTAATAGGCCATAAGGAGATGACTAGTAGTGAGGGAATTAAATCACTTATAATGGATGAATTACCCTTATCAAAATGAAATTATCAAGGGATAACATAAACATCACCCAACCAATTCCATTCTATAAATATAAAAGTAAAAGTACCCATATCCCATCATGCATGTGAAAGTCATCCATAAATGAAAAATACTCCAAAATAAAACCATACCAAAATCCTAGGGTCATGACTCTTCAGAAGCTCAAACCCAGGTAGTGATGTCTAAATTAGTCTCGAAATAACTCTTGGAAACCTAAGATATATATATGGGTTGAGCATAACATGTATACTTATTATGATCACACTAATAAACACCTATGGAAATATATAAAAGGCATACATATGATCTCATGAATAAACAACAAAAACAAATAACAAGCATATAAAAGGTCTGTTAATCCCCCCAGCCTCACTAATGATCACTCACAAAAACCATTACCTGAGTATAGTAGTATAATATATGGATATATAATCAAGTAACATCATAACCACTCCGTTATTGATTTGTTTCTCTCACACCCAAACGTTAAATAATATTTTTCACCCAATCCCTTCTATATCATTGTCGTAACAAAATGATTATCTCAAACCATATGTAGTTTAGTAGGGTATCATTAAAATAAAGGATATGAACCTCATTCTAGAATCCTTCCACAAAATACCCCCACCATATATCCCGATAGAAAAATTTCCACATCGCATCCCATCAATACCCCTTAGGGTATGATAGTGCACCATATCATACCAATACCTCATTGGTTCTTCCAATAACTCGTGTAGTAATGAACAGAGTAAAGGGTCTTCTAATATATTATGTCCCAAAATATACCCCACATTTTTTTCTACGTCAATATACACCATGTGTATATATCCCATAGGGCCTATTTATGCATCTTATACCAATACCCCTTAGGTTATTTTTGAACCTATACCCCATAGGGGATTCCTTTATATTGTAAAAGTTATACCAATCCTCACACCTATAAGGTAGATTAGGGAAGAGGGAGAATTAAACCATATATTACATCACCAATGTGGTTGTTGGGGAATTCACTTAGTACCTAATATTTCAATCTTTGGTCAGGTTATCCAACTCAAGATGGGTTTAGATATAAATCATAGGAAATTAAATATCAAAAATCCACACACAAGCCCAAACTAAGGGGATTTCACCAAAAAATGTTAACATGTCCTACATATTCTAGGAACATATTCTCTACTCACAATTCCATTATCGTATCATTCTATAATTTATATCAACTACTAACAACTACTAGGTGGATTTATTCTTATAAAAACATTTATTAATATTTGAATTCAATGGTTAGAATTTACTTATTCCCAATAACATTCCATTGCTAATGAAACACTACCACATCCACAATAACCCAAACATTCCACTTTCCAAATAGGATAAGATATCTATAACACCATCTATACAAATATCACAAAAAATCATAAATAATTCCATTTAGGGCATCTTCTATAGCCCCCCAAAAAATAATATCCCACATTGTAACACTATATCAATAAAATTAAATTCTATAGACCCTTCTACACCATTATGTAAACCATCCGAGTTCTTCACAACTCACATCAAGGCTGTAAAATCCTAGATCATATTTACTAATCTGGAATAATTTTTGCCAAAATATGTTGGGAAACTATGGACATAGAACCAATGATTCAAATCCTTTATACCAATATGGGATTATCAGCCTAAAGCATTTATCTTTTCAAAACACCACTTATATACTATATTGAATTATATGACTCATTGTGTATAATTCATTTAAAAAAACATACATCCAATAGATAACAATAGATAAGAGAAATAAAAACATTCTCGTAGATTTCATCAATCCTGAGAGGAAGGGTAACTAGATTTTATCCCTCTTTCATTAGTTATCATAATATTTCAATATATTCGTTATTTAATCAATTTTTATGTGAACAAATCATGTTAATAATAACAACTAAAATATAACACACCACCAATAAAAGAGAGAGGAAATAGGGAATAACCTCATTTGATAAAAAAATCCCCTAACAGTTCATTATTAATTTTGTTTATTAAATTCATTAGTTTGTTCCATACCATCCATGCATTAGAAGCATAAGAATGTTAATTTAACAGTTTACACTTAATCAAGAGAGTTATTATTTCACCTTCCCAAATCGAATATTTCAAAATAATTTCACAATAAAAATTATAGATAAGACAATCAGAAGTTAAAATGTGAAAAAATGAAACCGAGATGAAAATAGATCATGTCGATGTCTCATCAAAATATTACCCCAAACATACCCTGATTAAAACAAAATAATAATAGTGAATTTCTAAGATAATAATAAGAATAAATAAATTTGATAAAGTGGATAACTATCCTTTTATCACTGAAGTTGAATCTTCAAAAGTCAACGTTCAACAAAAAGGGAGCATTGTTAAAAAGACTCTTAAAATAGACTAGGAGTTTCCCTCAAAATGATAAAAATGAGATAAAATAAAGGGTATGAAATATTTATACATAGACTGAAACTAAACCATTTATGGTCTGTTATATGGATTCTCACCATGAATATTTATGGTGGCCTCAAATTAGGGTTTGAATTCATTTTAGGTTGTATATTGATATTTATCAAAGTTCATAAAATATCTGCTAAAATTCATGGCACCTTTGGTTGTAATTAATTCATGATGTTTATATGCCTCTAATTTCCTGAATCATCTAAACATAAAACTATATTATATCTACCCATAAATACTTCATTCAAAACTCCAATACATAAACAACCTTTTCGACAAGAATTTTCACTCACTTTTTTCATAAACTACATATTTATGTTGTGAACACCCTCTGCAACTTGTACTTCACCTATAGCTCGACATCCCTTTCCTTTAAACATTCTAAATCACATACATCACTAAAAAATAAAAATTAATTTCCCTATAAGGCCTAGAATTTTACCTCAAATACCAATCAAAAAATTATCTTACAAAATAATCAAAACCAATCCTTGATTGTGAAAACAATCACCAAACTACTAACTTATTTAAGTGATAACCCTCATAGAGAATGATTTGATCAACAAGACAAATGATATGTAAAAACTAATAACATAAATAATGTTCAATTCATAAATTATAAACTCAAGAAGAAAACAAAATAAATAATAAATAATATTAGGATATTTATTTATCATATGTGAGTCATGTTCCCACCTACTCATCATAAGACATAATTGCCTTTATAGAATGTGATCCAATGGAATGAATTTCTGATGTATAACCCTCTATTGGTATTATTGGATCTTGGGTGGTGCATCCATGAATATTATGTCAACCTCAATATAAAACTCTCCCCAATAAATGAAATTGGATTTATTGTGATGACACAGAAAACGTTTCGACATGTGGAAGATCTCAGGATCTGTGTCCAAACATGAAGGAAGTTCCAACTGGTATGCCACCTCACCAATTCTATCCTACACATCAAATGTTATAATTATATTTGGAGAAACATTCTCCTCAAACAAAAACACTATTCTCCAAAATAATGTGAATCCCACAATAACACGTGGTAACTAACTTCCCACACCAGAGTTCTATGAATCTGACTCGTATACAACTTCTAATGATCCTCTACTAACTTCATCCACTCTTGAACTAGCTAGATGTTTTATTGAACTAGATGCAAGAACAAACCAATTTGGTCATTATATTACCTATATATTCATGGATGTAAACATTAATACCTTATAACATATATATTGTTATTATATATGGAATTAATGAGGTAATGACTAAAAATATCAGTCGTATTGAAATGGTCATTATAGATTCCCACTATAATAATAACATTGATGTTCCATGATGGAATTTTTATTTTTTCGACATTCGGATAACATTCTATGATGGTACACATATTATGTTAACTTTCATGTGTGAGTACTCAAAATAATATGATTATTTATCTTAGAATGTTAACAAATTGTAATCTAAAGGAAGATAGATTATTAGAATAAACCCACCTATATGAATTATGCATTATAATTTTTCATTGGATATTATTACCTTCGAGTATGTGTGAAATTCCTTAGAATTTAATATTATTATTAATTAATTTCATGACTATCACACTTTTATGTATTACCATAAATCATTTTAGGATATTTTATGGTGATGTTGGGTATATTGGGTGCTCTAAAAATGATGTGTTAAAAAAATATAGGTAATTATTTATCCCTTCTATATTAGTGAAATTTGATATCATGGCCCTTTAAGTGAAATGGAATCATCAAATTAAAGTCCATGTCCATGTGGTACCAATGGGTATATTTTAGATATTCAATGAAATATTTGTCTGGCATATTGGTTGATTATATGGGACTGAAACATGCTTCATGAGATATCATGACAAAGGGATTATATTACATAGTGTGCATTCATATGTGGTTGTCATCTTTGTGACATATTCTCTTCATTTATGGGTTCCATGACTCAAAGAAAGATAGTACTCCTCAACTTTATAAAATCCCTCCTAATGAAAATACATCAGAGTCCTAGAGGGTCACACATAATGCGATTCTCTTAATCTGAGTTAAATATTATTTATATTTATTAGTTGAAATAAATATTATTCTAGACCAAGAAGTGACATTAATGAAATATTTATTAAAATATTTAAGAATATTAAATAAATATTTATTCAAAAGGAAAATATAAAATTATTTTTATATATAATATTTATTTTTGTATTATTCTTCACAAGGTAAAAAATATTTATTTGTTTAAAAATAAATAGCATATTTTGTGAATATAAAAATAAATATTTTTCTCTCTAGTCAATGAATATAATATTTATTCATTTATTGAATATGTAATATTTATATCATATTATTCATAAGGTAATTAATAATTATTTATTATAAAAATATTTTTTGAGTCATGTGATTACTAAAATAAATATTTTATTCCTCAGACCATGAATATAATATTTCATTGTGATATTTATTCAGAAATTCAATAAATTATAAGGAGGAAAACCAGGCCCAGTTAATGTTCAAATGATAAATATTTATTTTTCAAATATTAAATAATATTTATCATTTCATGAGTTAGAAAACACCATGGAGTAAAATTATAATAATATTATTTTACATAGTGGTTACTATAACCAATGGTATCAAATAACTCATCTTGGACAAATTACCCAGAAAAAAATTGGTCAAGAGATAAGATAAACATCTTTCAAACATCACTTTTCTATAAAAATGAAAGTAAAAAAATAAATATCACATTATTCATGTAGAAGTTGTATAGAAATGAAAAAATAACAACATAATCTATACAAAAATCTTGTGTCATTGACTCCTTAACAACTCCAACTCGGGAATGTGAGGTCAATATTGGTCTCTAAATCCCTCATAGAAACCTATGATGTATATGAAAATTGGATGACCATAACAATTATACTCACTAGGATCATACTAAAAACCACACATGTAAATTTAGAAATAATTATAATATTGTTTTGAGAATTAAGTGAAAAATAACAAGCACCTACATCATCATTAAATCCCTATAGCCTCACCAAGGATCACTCATAAAATATCAAAACCAATTATAGTAGTATAATATATAGAATAATAAGAAGTAATCCTCTTAACCACTCCCCCATTGGTTTATTTCTCTCATGCACCAACATCAAATTTCATGTTTATCTTAATCCATTATATAGACGTTCCATAATAATGAGTATCTCTAACTATATCCAATATATTAAGTGATAACAAATATGATGGACGTCAACTTCATTCCCTCCTCCTTCCATGCATGACCTCAACCATATATATTGGTATCATAATCCCCATATTTCATCTCTAATATATTACTTAGTGAATTTTGGCGTACTATATAATTTCAATATCTCATAGGGTCATTCAGTATGTCATGTACCAGTCAATACACTGTAGGTTCTTCTAGTACATCAATTTCCACATTATACTCGATAGGATCTACTAATTCCACGAAATAAATGCAATTATAGCCTATAAGATCTTACAATAAATCTTTTACCAATACACCATAGTGTGTAGTAAAACCAATATCCTTAAGGTATTCTAGTATACCATAAGTGGTCTTACTAGTCATCACACATAAAATATAGACAGGGGAAGAGGGAGAAGTCAAAAATGCATTCTACCGCAAACAAAGATATTGAAGAATACACCTGTTAACTAGTATGAAAGACATTGGTCTTGTAATATAACTAGATAGTGGAAAAAATATAAAACATTAATGACAATTTCAAAAATTAACACACAAGCCCAACGTTGGGTGTTCGCATCCAATAACCAATAAAAAATCCCACATAGAATTGGATTATCTATTCCATCCACTAATTCCCCACTATCTCATACTATAATTACTTTCATCTACTTCCCAAAACCAACCATTATCTAATTTTATATAAGAAACCATTTTAGAGTTAATTCACTTGTTTTCATTTCATTTTTTTAAATCCCATTCCTTATTTATCTGACCACTATCAGATTTAAAATTACCAAAATGCTCCTCTTACAAAACATGAAAAGGAATCCATTTCCCACATAGCACCATGATTTCCCACAATCATATCTTATTCCATCCGTGAGATCTATCATAACCCCAAATACACTAATATCCTAAATTGTAACCCTATTACAATCATGGAATCAACCACAACCCCTAAAATACTAATATGCAACCATGTTTGGTTACACGTCAAGGATCTAACATCCTATAGCATATTTATAAGGTGATAATGATTTTTAAGAACAAATCATATGTAAAATAAGGTCATAAAACCAAGAATTTCAAGACATCATTTCAAATTGATATTTCTAATCCCTAATTATTTTTCTTGTCAAATAATCATTTTAGTTCTACCCTAAATTACATAATTTACTATGTATAATTATCTTTCACAAAAAAAAATTAGAATCAATAGATAGAATTTAGTAAGAGAAACCACAAAATGCTTCTAGATTTAATTAATCCTGAGAAAAATGATAAATATATCATATACCTCTTCCATTAGTTATCAAAATATTACTATATTTGTGTTATCTAATCAATTTATAGGTGAATAAATCATGCTACCAATAACTAAGAATGGATAACACACAATATAGATAAATATTAGAGAAATATGACATTACCATATGTGTTCACACGTCTATAACCAATTCATTATTATTTATTGTTATGATCTTACATAGGTTGGTACATACAATAAACCCAATAAAAACATCATTGTACTATTTCCGTTGTTTTCATGTAAATAAAATAGTTTTCAAATCTCTTAGATCAAACGGCACTTTTTTAATCACTTAAAAATACAACTGGGAAAGAAGAAAACTGCCTGATAAAATATAAAAACGTAACCCCAGAACAACCTAGATCAGATAATAATTTCATCAAAACCACAACCCAAAGATACCCTAATAAAAATGCCACCACGTTGAAGAATTCCATTGGGAAAAAAGAGAAGAATCAAATAGATAAAAGGAGTGAACTCCCCTTGATTTTGTAATATTTAAACTATAAGATTCAAGTCTCAAAGACAATGGATCATTGTTCTAACAGCTCTCAAAATCACCTAGGTTTCACCCCCAAAATTTAGAGAAATTATATTAATAAAAAGGTACATATAATTTATATACATGCTGGAATGGAACCATTCATGGTGTTATAAACCAATTCATTCCATGAATATTATCAATGGAAAAAAAATTGGGGTGAGAATTCATTTCAAGAAATGAATACCTTTGAGTTAATTTTCAGAAAATATCTTTTCAAATTCACAGTACTTTATGCTAGAATAAATTCACACTCAGAATACTCCATTCATTTTTTATATCACCTCAACTAAAAACTATTATTTCTGCCTAGAAATCCTTACCTCGAAACTCTATTTCATAAAAAAACTTAAATATATGTATCTAAACTTCTTGAAATCATTAAATACCTATTCACACAGTGATCAACCTCTCTGATAACCATTTTTTCTCTCGTTCGATATCACTCTCCTTCGACCTTCCCTGAATGCCACAAACACCAGAAAATAGTACATAATGACCCCATAATTCCCAAATGATTACATCAGATATATATATATATATATATATATATGAGACATTTATTTACCTGTAGAACAAAAAAAACCCTATTCTGAAAACAAGCACCAAACTACCAACACTCCCCTATAAGATACCTCTCAAATAGAGTGACGTCATCTGCAAATGAAAATCATGGGGAAACAAGTGATAACATGAATTATCTTCAATCCAAAAGTTGCAAAAAATAATCAAAATAAAAATATGGAATCAATAAAACTATTCATATAATGACTTAATATATAAGTCATGTTCTAATGTAGTTTCCACCAAAACACCATGCCACAACATATTGTGAATATATTGAATAGATTCCCCAACAGATATCAATATCTTAATGGAAATAGATCTTGATTCACCACTCTAAGAACATAGTATATTACTCTATATAAAACACACCCCAATAAATGATATGAGATTCATTTTTATGATACCAATGATTCTTTAAAACATGGAATATTTCATGAACTATGTGCAATCATAGAGAATGCAAAAACCAGTATGCCAATTCACCAATGTGTTCTATCACCTAAAAATGTAAAATAAACCATGGATACA
Organism: Viscum album; assembly: GCA_963277665.1. Classification (NCBI taxonomy): domain Eukaryota; kingdom Viridiplantae; phylum Streptophyta; class Magnoliopsida; order Santalales; family Viscaceae; genus Viscum; species Viscum album. Next base: position 1,650,876,803 of record OY728143.1, on the reverse strand, counting down.
ACTTTCTACCCGAATTGTGACTCTAATATAAATGATGAGGGGAAACCCTATAGAAAACATGGTATTTATCATCGAAATCTAGAGGTACGAACCTCTTACCTACATATGACTTCTGATGGTCATATGTCTTGGTCATCCCCTCTCAAAATTGCTAGATCTTTTTACTCATATCAGCACAACATTTGATCCAAGAACATATAATTCCCCAAACTTATTTTAGCACAGTGATGACGGGCATGTTATCTTATACAAAAAATCAAATTGATCTATGAATATGGAAGAGTATTAAATATTTTTATTATAAAACTCCATTATGGTTAAGTGATTCAACTCTAATCCTATTAAAACTAAGATGGAAGCCTATAGTATATACTCTATAATATAGATGGTCCACTCAGTATTCCCATACATTAAGGGTTTGAATGTAGTGATAAGTCTTAACTCATATCCAAATTAATCCCATAATAATTTCTTAACTGTCAATGAAAAACAATCATCTTGATTTGAATAGATGGCTTTGGGAACTCCATGATTCAAACAAACCAAATCCACGTATTACTTCTTCAAAGATACAATGAACAGAACTACATGGTTTCTATGATATAATACTAATTTTTAAATTTATCTACTCCTACAAAAACTAAATCTAAACCTACCTATTCAAATGGTAATGCATTAATGAAATTCATTGAGATATCCTCCCATTTTCATTTAGGGACATCCATGTGCTACATTGATCCTCCCAGAATGCAATCCTAGGACATCACCAACTAACAAACCAAGAACCATGAAAAAAATTCAATACAAACTATTTAATAAAGTTAAAAATAATAGACTAAATATTCAATGATACGTATCGGATACAGGTGGATACACTATTAAAGGTGATCTTTTGAAGTCATGAAAAATATCACCTCATGCAGCCAAAAAATTTAAACCCATATATGGAATAACATTCTATTCTGATAATCCCTTGACCATCCCTCTATGGAATCAATAAAAAAGAACAAACTATTGTATCATATACCTCTATGTATCCCCAAAGATACACCTTCACCCCTATAATATTGATGACTTCACTTCCATTTGAAAGTGGAAACCTTTTTCCCCATTCTCTACAACATCTAGATTCATCCCCACTAGCTCCTCCATCACTCTACACATATATCTAAATTATTGGTTAATATTACCACATGAAATCTTACACATTTAATCTTATATAACATTAAATTTTCTTATAGTATATGAGATATAAAAATCATAGTCTTGTTGAAACTCTATCCACATTCACTAAGCTAACTCCATATCACACATGGTGGAGACAAATTTTTTCTTCTTATAGTCCATGAAGACCACATAGTGCTCATTGATGTGGTAATATCACCACAACTTTAGTGAAAATTACACTAACATAAACTAAAAATAATGGGTTGGATAGTAATGATTTTTTTATGTAACATCCAATATAAATAATATATCACTACATAATTCTGCATCAATATTCACTGCAATCCTAGAAGTGATGTGTTTCAAAAACATTATTCATAGAACCCTCCTTGGGTGTAAGAAGAATTGGGGCACTAATCATATTATCCTTCGGGTATTCAAAATTCATATAAGCCTGATAAGTCCAAATAAATGAATTATCTTTCCCAGAAAAATTTTCAGCGGGGTCATCACCAAAGAGAAATCAAACACAACCATCCAATTGTATCCCATGAGACTTTGGAAACTATGAACCTACACTGCATTCTTAGGAGATATATAATAAACTAATACTTTTATAATTGATTAATCTAATAAATATTTTCTAAAAATAATATTCTAAATTATGGTTACCTATCATATCTAGAAATTAAACATACACAATATATTATCAAACTAATTTTTCTAGTGGATCTGCAAAGTATCTTTAATGTTCTTAACAAACACCTCTTCTAGATCAAATTTAACCAAGAATTCATCGATGAACATAACTAAGAAATGGTCTAGGTACTCAAGAAACATAGATTTAATGATACCCATAAACACATCTGGTGTTTTTGTTACACTGAAGGACATGACCATTAACATAAAGTACCCTTATCAACATTATAATGTAGTCTTATGTTTTTCATCCTGCCCCATAATATGGTGATATCCAGATTAAAAATATGTATTAGAAAACTAGTGGAAACCCCTAAATTGGTAAAAATATTTTATCAATACCCAAGAGGGGATAATGTTTTCTTGACAATTACATAGTAAAACTACACTTAGTCTACACAAAACCTCAAACTACCGTCTGCATTTTAGTGAATAACATTGGTTTAACAACCCAAGATTTTGTTAAATTTATTTTTTCATATAAATATAATAATTTAGATATTTTTATTTTTCACATAACATCAATTTTAGCATGAGTTACATGCAATGATATTTTTATCTTTCATTACAAGAAACATTAAGTGTAGCTTAGGTTACACACAACACTGAGTTTAAATGAAAAGTGACATATTATTAAAATATAAATTTTTATATGAAAATTATCACCTATAGATTGTAATGTAAGGTATAAATATGATTAAATATATTATTAAAATATATTATTTACACATTTATATATATAATAAATTCTTTAGGGACTAATTAATTATAAATTAAAATAAATACCATCTGAATAAAAATAAAATATTTTTCTAAAAGACTATATTTATGTGAAAAAATTATTTTACCTCAATAAATTAAATAAAATAACATTTTTTGAATTATATTAAATAATTTTTTATATTATTTTTTCAATAAAATTTTTATCACTCATTATATTTTTTCCATATATGAAATATATGAATAAAACCAATTTTAAGCTTAAAAAGGAATTCTTCTAAAATCAGTTTTTTTGCTTCTGTGTACTTATTTGAAAATAAATTTTATTGAGATTTTATAAAATTATTTTGAATAAATGAAATTATTATTTGAAATCATCATGTCAGTATTATCCTGGAGTGAATTTTGTAAAATTTTTAATGAAGTTATATTTTTGATATATAGTGAAAGATACTGGTTTTTATTATGAATTGTCATTTCTTTTAATGAATTTAAAAACATACAGATTATTTTAATATGGTTTTAAATGTAAAATTAGTTAAATTATATATCTAATTATGTGATTTATTTCATTATAATCAATGTAATATTTAATTTTGATATAAAAACTTTTCAATCTTTTGAACATTTTCTCATTGGAAGACGAATTTCCTGTCTTGTTTGTAGGATTAATTTTAAATTAAAATTTTTCAATAATATAAATATAATTTGGAAAATGGATTAAATATTTGGATCAAAATAATTTATATTATCTAATAAGTCCAAATTAATTCTCGACCATAACTAAATGTAAAACTTGTAACAAATTATTTACTCTGGTTAAGATAAAAATGGGATTACCCAAGGTTAAAATACAACAATAAGGGTTAAAAATAATACAATTTTTTTATAACACCCATAATGTTTCCATATTTCAACCATACCTCTTATTGGGTCAAAAATTTCCCTTTTGAAACTTTTTTCATGAGAAAAACATGCGTAAAATGTTTTTTCAAAAATTAAAAATGTGTCACTCACTTCACTTATAAAAGGCCACTCACTCTCCTTTCCACTTAACACATCCATAAATATTTGGATCAAAAATTACCCGTGAAAATATATTTCTTAATTCCATACTCTCATCCTATAATCCTTATTTTTTTCAGAAATCCAACCTACAAAGGACTTTGGTGAAAATATATGGAGCTTACTCGAAGAAGAGATAATATCCTTCAATGAGTGTGTTTATTTTATATCTTCCTCCACCTCCTTCAACTATAATTAAACCATGATAAAAAATAATCTAATTATATTAAATATAATAATATTTTTTAAAATGTTAAGTGAATTATATAATCCCACATATTTATTACCAAATTATATTATTATGTTGTACATAATAGGGGATCCTTAAAAGTTTTGTTTTTTGGTAATCAGAAAAACAATACATGAAATCATAAAAATTATTTTAATTCATTTTAAATGATTATTCATTTGTTAATAATAAGTTAAATTTTATAAATATCATAATCTATGGACATTCATCAAATGAAAGGGGTGAGCATGAGGCCCAATAAGGGAAAACTAATGGGGAACAATTTATATGTTATCATTGGTAATATCAATAAAAACATGAGGAATATCATTATGGAATGAGAAAGATAACACAATTAATATCAAAGTAACAAAACATGAATAATAACATTGAAATTTGGGTACAACATTTAAATGATTCATTCATAATAATATCACCAAGGTTTTCCACCAAGGTTTCATAATTGAAAATTACAAAGGTTAGTCACCATTGTATCATAAAACATATCATCTATAAGGATTGAATTCATTACCCAAAAAATTAGAGATCTATCCAAAAACACCATTAATATATATTAATTACTTTTACCCACATTGATCATAATCGACCATTTAACTAAAAACTCATAGAGAATAAATAATAGGTTTCTTATCAAAATCATGGCATACAAAAGTGCTAAAAGACATGATCATTACGTCATTTTTAGCCCATGAAAATGGAATGTTGGTTTTGTATATTTAAATACCCAAATAGATTAAATCAATTTTACATCAAGTTGAATACCCATTGAAAATAAAAAAAATTGTATCCACACAATGAATATAAAATATAATTTCTTAATGAGAATAGATAATTTTTAAGAAGTAAATTTGGCTGCATGATTGGTATAAAACATGGTTATAAAAATGGTAAAATAAGGATAGAAAAGGGTATCCCATAGATATAACACAATTATAATGGTATGTAATGATAAAAAATTAATACAATATATTAACCATAACAATTATAAGATACATACAAAAAGATGTTCTTGATTCGAAGAGAAAAAAAGGATAATTCCCTTTCTGTGAATAGTAACTTCTAAACATGAGGAATGGAACCTTGGGGGATTGATGACAGATTTGGTGGGACTCCTTAGGAGGAAAAACTACCATAAATTCTGTTAGGATGTATTTTTAGTGAAATTAATTTGTGGAATAGGTGGGTATTTATTAAAAAAGTGGAGAATTTGTTTAATAATTTTGAAATATGGGCCCTGGAAATATAGGTAGAGGAAAACAAAAAACCATTGGCTTCCAATTGTATTGGCCCACTGTTTTTGAAATATGAGACACATTTTATATTGTTTTAATCAAATATAATTGAATATCATTTTTATTACTTTTTTTCCATGGAAAAGTAATGTTTTTAAAAAGTTATATTTTTAAAATCAATGTATCTATTTTAGACTCTAGAATGTTATTTAAAGGTTATGAAATTGTTTAAAATCTATTATAATACTTGATATTAGTGAAATTAATTATTTTAGGTCATGTATTTCGGTTAATTAATGTTTAAATCATTATTAAATAATTATTATGTTGTAAAACATACAGAAAAAAAACAATTTGTATTTTTACTATTCAGGAAAAATGTATTTTAGAAAATTGTCATAAATTCACTATAACTTAATTTCATCATTATTATTTCAAAAATTATATTTTATTTACCAAACTAATTTTATAAATATGATAATTTTAACTTTTAAATATAAAAATTCTTTCCTTTTAAATTTTTTTTTCTGGTTGTAAGGCATAGTAAAATTTATGACATATAAGTATTTATTTGAACATAATAAAATTATTTCATCACTTATAATTAAATAATATTTCTTTAATATACTATTTAAATAAAATAAATATTATTCAAAATTACTTATTTTATTTTAAAAATTTATATCTTTTCTCAAAAGTGTGATTTCTTTCCAAAAAATAAATTTATCATATTTCTTCTCAATTAATAATTTATTTTATTGTGAAAAACTAATTATAAAAAATAATTCATAGAATAAATATTTTATTTATAAAAATTAATTGTAGTTTGAGTAACTTTGTCTTGGAAAGGTAACCCCTTATAATACATGCATACGAACTAAAGATAAGGTGTGTGATGGTGAAACATTCATCGAGCAACTCAGCTAACATCAACTGAGTGGTAATTTACACTAATGTGAACTTATCCAGTAGGTGATTTCATTCAAGGTTCACTTAGTGAAGATAGACTTGGTATTATTCAAAGGAAATCCCTAGTGATGTTACCTCCCTCTAATGATCTGACAAGTGGGCTTTATATGGCATGACTTTACTGGTTGAGGCTATAGAGACTCCTTTATGCATTAACTATCCTTTATTATTACTACCTATAAAAACTAATTATAATGTTAGAAATATTACAAAAATTTATAGTTCTGAATGGTCAAATTTCCCTTTATACACTATAAATACCACTTCATTATTTCATTAATATTCACTATAATCATTTTCTAAGATATTGATTGCAATAATAATATTTTTTTTATTTATGTTGTGTTGGGTGATGATTCTAATGGATTGTAGTGATCCATATTTTCTCCTTTTGGTGACTAATTTATTGATAAATATTAAAGAGATATGTTTTTTGTTATATAATATAATATAATATACATTCTCTTAGTCAAAAATATCATTTAATAAAATATGGGTCATTACATTCTTCCCCACATTATAAAATTTGTCCCTAAAATTTCAACTCATTCCATCAGTTGAGAAAACGTTAGGGTTATTCTATTTCATTATTCCATCTATTTCTCATTTCACCTATTCGAATTTATGATTATTTTATGACCCATTGATAAAGAGGGGTTCCCTTATTGCATAGAACCTTGTCTCTATGATCCAAGATCTCTACCAGCTGCTCCTCATAAGGGAAGTCATGTTCCAATTGTACCAAATCTTGATTATTTACTTATGAGGGATCAGGTATTTAATTCCACAAAAGAGATATGTGGAATACATAATGAACTAGAGATAGATTTAGTGGAAGTTATATCTGACAAGAAACTAATCCTTAATGATCAAGGATTTAAAAGGATACAATTTACCAGAGGATAATCTTGCATTTCTTCAAAAACCTCATGACTATCTTACATAGTTATATTTGAATGAAAACATTATCACTAATATCATACTCATTGTAACTTCTATGTTTGAAATCATAGCTCTTCTGTAGACTCAGATAAGCTTTTATGTGTTGTTGGATGGAAAGAACCTTTTATTTAATATATTAAACAATATTTGGCCCAATCATCTTTCTCTCACCAACATAATCACAAAAATAAGGACTTCTATATCACTTCCCATATTTATCTTCATATGGTATCATTTTAATACTCGATTAGAAGCTGTTTTGTATGAAAACTCAGCTAATGGGAGGTGTTGATCCAATATACCTTAAAAATCCATTAATCATGTTCTTATAATTTCTTTTACTGTCTAAATTGTCCTTTCAAATTGTACATTAGATTAGGGGTGATAAGACACACTAAAATTCAATTTAGTATTCACATCTTGTTGAGGGCTTCTCAATAATTTATATGTGAACCTTTTATTGAGATTAAAAATGATAGAAAGTGGATCCCCTTGTAACCTTAACAATTCCATTACGTATATCTTGGAAAGTTGTTCAAGAAAAAGTCGTCCCAAATAGAAATAAAATGGGTAGTCTTGTTGAGCCAGTACATTATAACCCATATCATGTTGTTTCTTTTAGATATTCTTGGGAGACTAGGTAAAAATTCCATAGTCATATTCTCCCACTTCCATATTGGTATGGGTAGTGGTTGCAACACCCCTTTAGGAAGTTATCACTCCACCTTCACTTTTTGACATACCAAACACCTTACAGTGTAGTTGGAAATTTCCCATTTCATATTATCCCATAAACCATTATCTTGAAGTTCCCTATAAATTTTAGATCTTCTAGGATATATAGATAATTTAGATCTATGAGATTAATCCATCACATCTTTATTTATCTGTGGAACAGATAGAACACATAGCCTTGTATGAAGTTTTAGAACATATTTTGGATCAATATTGAACTCAAGAAACATCCCATTCATCAAATCCTTTTTTTATTTTGTAAAAAAAGCATCGTCTATTTGAGATTTCATGATATTATCTAGTAATTATAGTTGATAAATTATTTTTGATAGGATTGATTATTTCATATCCCTCGTGATTCCCTTATCCAACATTACTAGGTCCTTGATCAACAGATCTCCTTGGATACTTGTCATTACCATTACAACACTAACCTTCCATCTTAATGCCCCAGTGAGTTTGTTTTATCTTCTATGTTAATAATGAATTGAACATTCATAGTCTTTAAGAAGTTCCTATTATCTCTGTTGTTTCATGTTCAATTCCATTGGTGTGAATATATTCATTAATAATTTACTCTATATGTATATATCACCTTTATCCTAATAAATATAGTGTCACCATATCTTTAGAGAAAAAATAATTGCAGCTATCTTTAGTTCATAAATAAGATAATTCGTCTCATTAGGATTTTAATGTCGAGATACATAAGAAATAACCATGAAATTTTTCATGAGGATGAACCTAGTACCTTTTATTGATGTTTCACTAAAAATAATGAATTATTTTCGGACATAGGGTAGAGTTAACATGGGTGTATTAAACTATTTCTTATTTAGTTCCAAAAAAAATTGTTCACACTCTATAATCTAGATAAAATTATCCCATTTTCGTATTAACTTTTTTAGTGGATTGGAAATTTGGTAAATGTTTTTCACGAACCTTATATAATATCTTATTAAAGTAGTTAAATTAAAATTATCAATTAAAATTGTAGGATTGGGAAACTCTTCTAAAACATATGTCTTGGTAGGGTCAACTGAGATTTCTTTATTAGTTACAATGTTCCCCAAGGAATAAACTTTTTTTAACCAAAAATCACGTTTTTAGAATTTTCCAAATAGCATACACTTCCTCATAGTTTGAAATATAATAATTAGATAATTTTTATACTCCTCATGAATTGTGTACTATATCATAATAGCATAAATAAAAACTACAACAAATTTATCACAGTAATCCTTAAATACTCTATAGTAGGGGCATTAGTCAATCTGATGAGTATAAAAATACTCCTAATTTTCATATCTTGATCATAAGGGAGTCATTGGAATATCTTATTTATTTACCCTCAATTGATGATAAGTATATCGATGATCAATTTTAGATAAGAATTGAACCCTCAAAATTGTCCAAATAACTCATCAATCATTGGGATAGGGTACAAGTTCTTCATTGTGATCTTATTAAGTTTTCTACAATCTATTCATATCTATATTTTACCATCCTTATTATTCCCAAATAGAATAAGTTCATCCCAAGGAGACACACACAGTCAGATAAAACACTTCTCCAAAAGATCTTGAATTTGTTTCTTTAATTCCTCTCACTCCACATTTACCATTCAATATAGGGTCTTTGATATCATATTAGATCCTAGTATGAGTTCAAAATAGAATTTTACATATCTTTTTAGGGGAGGTCCAAGTAAATCCTCAGGAAGTATGTCAATTTAGTAATTAATTATGGATAAATTATATATTATTATACTTTGATTTCGTCCTTCCTCTTTACTGATCATCTCTGTAAAGCAGACTATGGGAGGTTATTCTCGAAAAATCATATGTTAGGATGTCTCGAATTTAAAAATAACAATAGGTTGTCTACTCAAGACTACTACGATTTATTTTCTTCTATAGTTTATATTATAATTTTACTTCGAGAGATAGTCGATCCCTAATACAGTGTTGAATTCCACCATGGGAATGACTACTATATTCGTAATGATATTGCACTAGTCAAATTAAATACATGAGTTTATATACACTATTAATTCATGGATAATCCCTCCATGAGGAAATAATGGAATGTATAGAAGAAGAAGCATACAATTTACTTGCTATCTTTGAGAGAACAATGAGGGGACCTTCCACCATATAATTTAGAGCCTCTACTTCGGCCATCATGATAGAAAATTCTTGAACTTACTCCCTTGTCCTATGTTGAGGTTTATAATGATTTACATCCATTATCTTCTGATTTGGATAGTGATTGGAAAATTTCCCATGCTTTACACACATAAAGCATTAAACTTCAAGTTGGACCTCCACCATCTTCCCTTTTTTGTTAGTGTTGAGAAGTTAAGGCATCCATTAACCATGATAGTTCCAATATATATGAACATATATTATAAAATTGTAGCATTATACACTCCCAATTATGTATTTCCATAAATTCTTCTTCCCACATTTTTTCATGTGGGAAGTTTCACTTACTTTCCTTATTTTTCTGTGATCAATGTTCCTCCCTAAGTTTGGATCCATAACTTTTTTTTTCATTTGACCACTATGACCATTAAATTTCTATAAACTCCAATTCAACCTTCATAACACTCTCCACTATCTCTTCATAGCATTCATAGTCAATATTTTATAGATTCCTCTGCATATAGGGTCTCATTATACTAAATAATATATCATCTTTTCCCTTATGATCCTTAATAAAGAATGATGTGTAACGAGAATGTATTATAGAGTTCATATCATAACTTCCCACTAGTTTTTTTTCCTTATTCTTTAGTTCTAGTAAGTATTTCTCTATTTTCATTCACATCGAATGAGGGAACTATTTATTGGAAAATATTATCATGAACTATTACTACTCTATAGAATTAATCTACCTTACTTGTAATATGTTTTTAATCAGTGTTCACCACTGATCAACTTATTCTTGAAATAAGTATACTTCTAGGATGAATTTCACTTGTTATGAACAATTATGTATAGAAAATATCTTTTCTGTAGAGCTTTTCAGTTGTCTAGTAATCATTGGGTTGGTAGATCCACTAATAAAAGGTGGTTGTTTATGCATGAAGGACTCAATGGAATGTTTTTCCCTTCGAAGTGAATTTGTCCGCCCAACATGATTTACGTTATTATTCATATCTGGATATATCTAATTCATTATTCTCATTAATTTTTCCATAATATATTTTATCAGAGGGTTTTTATTACATCATCTATTATTCTCATCATTTATTTGGTTCCTCTCAAGTCCCTCCATTTTCTAAAATAATAAAACCTTAGTGATAATCATGTTTCATTTAATAAAATTATGATTCTAAAGAAAATTTATATTATAAAACATCATTAATAATTTTTTTTTCTTTAAAAATAGTTACATTTATATATATCCCTCATAATGGTTCAAAAAATCATGTGATTAACCAAACATATCATTTTGGAGTGTCAAACCAGAAGTGTATCAAAGCCCATTGTCGATAACCAGTTCCCAATAAACTATATCTAAATGAAATATTTTAGGGTTTTATCCTAAGATACATCAATATCAGAGCCACTTCCACTTGTTCATATCTGGATATGGATTTTATTTCTTTAAAGACACTTACTTAATACTTCACCAAAATACAATGATGTTTTCCTATATTTAGACATTTATCTAGAGTTTATATTATGGATTTTTATTCATAATTACCACAAATAACTAAATATTCCATTAATACCAAATAACTCATCCCACATTTTATTACATATACTTTTTATTACATGGTATAAAATGAAGAATATTTTAAACATTAGTTTCATGGTAATTGGGAACATAATACATTAAAACCTACAATATTATTCTAATCCACTTGACAGATTTATTCATGGGTTAATACCAAGTTAAATTTACTACATATCATAACATGGGAATATATATCAATGTAAATGGGTGATAATGAGGCCTATTTTGGTAATTTTCAATGGAAATATTTTACATGTGATCATAAGGAATATCAATAAGAACCATAGGAATGTCATTACGGAATGACCCAAAGAACATGCAGAATATCCTAACAAAAGAACATGAATCATAACATGGAAATATGGACACAAAATTTAATTGATTAATTCATAGTAATATCACCATGTTTTTTCACCAAGGTAATATAATTGAAAATTACCAAGGTTATTCACCAAGGTATCATAGCACATGTCATCTCTGGAGATTATATTTTGTACCCAATGAATTAGAGATCTATTAGGGATCAACCTTTATTTGTATTAATTAATTTGATCCATATATATTATAATAAATCATTCCATTAATAAACTATTGAGAATAAATAAAAATTTTCTTATTAAAATCATGTCGTACAGAAGTGATTAAACACATGATCATTATGTCATCTTTAGCCAATAAAAGGGAATATTGGTTTCTTATATGTAAATATGTTAATAATATAAATGATTTTTACATATATGTTAATACTAAGAGAAATAAAAAATTCTTGGGTATCCACACAAAGAAAATAAAAGATAATTTTTTTATGGTGAAGTGATAAATTTTGAGATGTAAATTAGGAAGAATAATAGGTATAAAATGTGGTTTTAGAAAAGGGGGAAAAGAGGGTAAAATGTTTTACCATTGATTAAAAACAATTTATAATAAATTTTATGTTCAAAGATGTATTAAAAGAGAGTAATAAAAATATTTATAACTCAAAAACAAAAAAAACATATTCTTGAATTAAATAGAAAATATGGAAAATTATGTTACCTTGAAGAGTTACTCATAAATCTTGAGAAACAGAACCCTAGGGGATTTTGGAAAAATTAGGGGACTCCATTGGAGAAAACAATAATATAAAATCATGGATAATGTATTTTTATTGAATTGAAATGGAGAAATGGATGGGTATTTATAGAAATAGTGGAGTGTTTGTTTAATAATTTTCAAATATATACCTTGGAAATCTAGGTTGTAGAAAATATAAAACCATTGAATTACCCTGGGTTTTTCCCATGGTTTTTTACAATGTTTGGATATTTGGGACATATTTTATATTATTTTAATCCATGAAAACTGAAAAATATTTTTTTATTACATCTTTTTTCATGGAAAAGTAATGCTTCCACACCAAAAATGTTTTCAAAATGCAATTTCTCGTTTTAGACTTTAGAAAGTCATTTATAGTTTTGGAAACTATCAAAATCTATTAAAATGCATGATATTAATAAAATGACATATTTTAGGTAGTTTATTGTGGTTAATTAATTATGAAATCCTTGTGACACAATTATAAAGTCACTAAACATACCGATATAAACACGAACTGTATTTTTTACTATTCATAGAAAAACGATCTATTTTAGAAAATTCACATAAATTCACCCTAACTTAATTTTGATGTGATGATTTCAAAAATTATTTTTATTTTATCATAATTGCTTTCAAATTATGATAATTTTAAATTTTAAATATAAAAATCATTATATATGAAAAAATAGTCCGTTGTAAGGCATAGTTAAAATTCTAACACTTAAACATTTCCTATGACATAATGAAAGTATTTTATATTTTATATTTAAACAAAAGTTTTTTCAATATACTATTTCATGAAAATAAGAATAATTTACAAAACCTTAGTTTATTATTAAAAAATTATATCTTATTTGAAAAGTATGATTCGTGTCTGAGAAATCAATTTTCCAAATTTTGCTTCAATTAAACCTATATTTTATTAAGAAAAACTATTATTAAAATGGAATTGATAGAATAAAAATTTTATTTAAGAAATTAAATTTAAATATATTTAACTAAGGACAAGAAAATTAACCTCATATAACACATTCATACAATCTAATGGTAAGGTGTACGATGATGATAAATTCATGGGGCGACTCGGCAAACATCAACAAGTGGTAATTTATACTAACTTTAACTTTTACCATATGTGATGTCATTTAATATTAAATTATTGAAGCCTGGATTGTTCTTGGTCAATGGTGAACCCCAATGACACTACCTCCCTCCCAGGTTCTGAAATATGGGATTCATAGGAATTGAACCCACTAGATGAGGCCATCACCTCTTCTTTCTGCATTAATTATACCTTTTAATTACAACTTATAAACACTAAATATATTGTTATAATTATTACAAAATGTTATAGTTATAAATTTTAATATTTTATAATGGTTAAATTTACCTTTATAATCTATAAATAATGCTTAATTATTCCATTCAGTATTCACTATAATCATTTTTATTATATTGATAGTTTTAATAATGTTATTTTTTAATTCTGTAGTGTGTAGATTTTGATTTTAATAGACTAGAGTGATCCAAATATTCCCATTTTGGTGACTAAATTATCGATAATTATTAATGACATATGTTTTTGCTATGTATAGTATAATATGACATAAAAAACAACTACAAGCATGACCTAAAACAATCTCCACTTCCATCAAATGGGTTAATAAATCATTATTTATGTGTAAGGTGGACTACCACCTCATGAAATGATGTTATTTTTTTCAAAACCACCTCTCAAGGATGAATATAGTTATTTATTTATTATTTAAATATTGTATATATGGTATTATAATTATTGTTCAGTCATGATATCACATATTCAATCTTCCATTCCATTCTGTGGGAATACGATAACATCATTCGGTTGTGCATTAAACTACCGCAATGAGAAGTGATGTGGTTATTTGTTCACATAAAATTTACATGTAAGTTAATAAGGATAATTTTAAATAAAAAAATTATTTACAACATAAAAATGATTTTTAAATGGTAATATATTATTTACCTTTCAATCCTTCAATCTGTCAAGAAACTAAAAACAATGTTCATGTGTATGTACAACCTATTGTCTCCAAGAATGGTGCATTTTATTATCTATATATAAAATTTCTATATTACTATTAATACATATATAATGAATATATATAATATTTAAATCATTTATAACATTATGGAGAAGTATAACCATTATTATAGTAAGTGGTGTAAAAATAAAAAATCAAAGCATATAATAAAAACAAAGTGATTATTATCTGAAACTTGATTTTACCAAGTATGTGTTAATAAATACATAATAAAAGAAAACAAGTAAATCATATATGGTTTGATATATATAATTATGGTTCTGTAATATATTTCTAATAAATTTATATTTATTATACAGGAGGTTCATTCATGTATGATAGAAGTAAAGACGTAGGGTAAGGGATTTTCATCACACATTCATTTTTTGTGAGGTACATGCCATATTCTCTACGTGTTTATTTCATGCAGTGTATATAATTCCCATGAATGTATTTTTTATTATTCTCATGAGAGGTCTTGGGATTTACATATCCATTTGAGTATATATCTTTCATGGGGTATATCTTGTAAAAGTTATTGATGTGGTAAGAGTTTTATAATACAATATCATCAATTATTCATATTTTTTATGTTTATTCTTTTGATGATGAAATATTAGAAACCATCTCCCTTGAAACTCCATAAATTTATTCTCCTCTAGTTATTCCATGATAATAAATTTATTCCCTTCAATTTCCTCCCTTTGTCTACTTGGGAGTTCATAAGAATTTTTCTATGAAAAATTATCTTTAATTCTCTCTTCCACTGAAAAACCTTTTTCATCCACATACCGTGTTTTTAATGTCATAAAAATGATTTATTAATGACATTCTTACTAATTTTTAGAATTTTTAAAAATGTTTTTAAATTAATCTTAATGAATTTCTCCATAAAATTTATGTTTTTAATTTAAAAAAATGCGAAGAAAATGTTATTTTACCATGTACGGAATGAATGGAATTTACCTATTTCATAACTATTATTTTCATTGAATATTTATTTAAAAATTTTCATGTTTATTTTAAAGAAAATGATTTTTTCAAAAAATATGTTTTAAACTTTTTTTCAAATTAGAAAGGAAATTTTCTTTGAGAAATGTGTTAAATGATTTTTGAATCCTCATTTAAATGTTTACAAGGGTATTATAAAATAAAAGGATTTTGAAAAAAAAATAATGTATTTTTTAAAGTTTAAAGGCTATTTTTTCATGAAATGTTCCAAGTTGTATATTAAAATCATGTTTCATCTAAGTTGAAATCCTTTTATGTTATTTATGTATAACTAGGGATAAGATTTAATGATATCATACTTATTATTTCTATGAATGGTTAGTGTTTAGGTTGATAAAATTATTATGAAACCAATTTATTTTGCATGTGTTAGGTTATGATGAATTGATTACACATTTATGAAACCCATTGTCTTCACACAGTTTATAATGTGATGGTCTGTTTAAAGTTTTATAATATTATCGAACACATAAGTATAGTTTTAATTATGATATATTTGTGACCAATATCTCCCTCCAATTCATTAGATAAATCTTTATATCCCATAAGATAAAAAGGGAAATAGGTCAATGGGATTGATCTACTCTAGGAAATAGGTGTGTCCTGATCCACTATGTGAAATTGGTGAATCATGATCCATAATGGGAAACATGTGATAAGTCATGATCCACTATATTTATGGTCTTGGTAGTTAATCTTGACATATCAAATAGATATTATATATTTTTTATTTTTTCATTGTTTTATGAAATGATCTTATAGTTAATGATTTAATTATGATTATTTTTCTCTCTTATGGGCCATGTTTTCTGAAATGATAAATTTTTATATAATAAATATTTTTTATGATATATGACATACCAAGTATGAATTTCCAAAGTTAAGTTCAATTAATAATATATTTATATCTCCTATTTTTTCCCTTACTGAGTGTCTGAGTTCACCCATTCTTATATTTCCAACCCAAGGTTATGAAGAAAGGTTTACATAGGGTATACCTACGAAGATTACTATATGAGAAGATATTTGTGGGAGATATTAAAGATATTTCATGAAACAAGAATATTTTTTTTTTAGTCTCCAAATTTACTAAACTATTATGGTCCTTCGGTGTGCGTTGAAGAAATGTATTGCATATTTATCTAAAAAGATGTGATATTTACATAAAAAAACATACGTTTTTACATTTCATATGAGAGAAATATGTAGTTAACATTTGGAAAATATGATGAGAAATCTCCAATGATATTACTAAGGATATTACTAAGGATAAGTCTACGAACGATACAAATTATATGTTTTTTTTTGTAATTTTGGTAAATGATAGAGTGAGTGGTTTCCAATAAATTAAATATTTTTATAGATGATAAAAGTTGATGTGGCTCTGTTTTATAAGTAAACGGGGGTAATAACTATAAAAATTTTGTATTAGGATTGACTATAGTGTTACCTAGTACATGGTAATGGGCCTTTCCACACACCTGGTTTGAGAATAATAAGGGATCTTCTTTGGAAATTTACAATCTCTTTATGAACCATGAGGAATGATTTAAATAATAACCATTAATGACATAGGTTAATCCCAAGTATTAATATATTAAAATAATATGTCATGATTTATAAATCCTATAAGATATATTTATGATTATGTGGCTTTCTATAGTGATTATTATTTCTCACACCATGCTTTTTAGTTTTAGTCAATGACTAAAACCTGAAAGGATCCTGTTAGGATTGAATCTGATAGATAATTCAGTGACTATTGGAATCCAATTTGGATTATTACTAGAGAGAAATATATTATCATTATGCCTAATCAGCTATCATGTTATATGATTTACAATAGGAGCTTCACTGAGATTAATAATGCATCAAATAAGAGGAAGATTGACTTTTATAAATGTTCAAGTGGTAATGAACATATAATAAATAAGATTATCCTTCCTACGTGTCAAAAAGGTAGGAAGAAGAACATATAAGAATATCACAAATAGAGGGTAATATGTTCGATATGTGAAAATGAAGTTCATATAACAAAAAATTTCTGAGGAATTGAATTTATTATATGTGATGAACATAGGCACTATCCGATTCAATTACCTAGGGTTATTCTTTAGACAAGAGAAGTAACTTTGTTATAAAAAATCATTTAAGTATAACGGATGGTTTATTTATATATTTCGAATAAATAATTATGTTTTAAAAGTTTTTTATGAATGGTATTTTTTATAATAATAACAAAAACTATAAGGATTATAATATTTTTTGAAGAATATATATCTTCATGTAATATTAAATTAAGAGTTATGGATTAAACATTGGTTTTTAAGATTAAGTTTTTTCTAAAGTTCCATGTTATGTACACCCCTCATGAGGTTTAATGTGTGGGATTTTATCAATATTAAAAATATTTTGGGTGACATTTAAAGAAATTAAACAATTATTTTGTACATGTTTTATTGAAAATTCTATTTGAGGAATACTGACGTTGCATTTTAGGGGAATAAGATTAATGCATTTGGTACCCTTTTGGTTTTATCCTATCTCTAATTTTATGGAAAATATGGGTTATTTCAATTTGGGGGTTATACTAATATAATATTTGTAAAATATAAACTATCTGTCACATGATCTCCTATCACATCTGGAAAGGTCTCTAGTCTTAAACCCATAACTAAAGGGTGAAAATGGTATATTACTTACTATTTGCCTATGTGAAAGAGAATTTACAATGCAACAAACATGAAGAGAGATATTGTTAGGTTTGCATCTTAGTACTTGGTTTGATAGAATTTTAAGGCAAAGAGATGAATTTTTAAAATGATTCTATAACCATTATCTATATAATAATGTAAATGGAAGAAACATCACCTTTTATTTTGTAATTATATTTACCAAAACATAAAAATTAAATAATTTTATATGAATTTAAGTCAATCTACTAATAAATTTATCACACTTCATCATAATCAGAGAAGATTTATATTAGGATCAATTTTCATAGATATACATAAATGAACTGGTAAGGTGTCATGGAGTATAAAATTTAGTTATATCTAATGAGGATCTATGGTTTTTTGAAAGTCACTATCATGGGAGAACACAGATGATGTTTAATTTTTTTTGGTAATTTAGGTGTATTAGAGTGGCTGACCAAGGTTGTATCTCGAAGGAGGAAGTATTTAAAACAAAATATTAAATTTATTTTGGAAGTAAAATAAAATAAAATAAACACACTATTTAAAATTATGGGGTTTTGTGGCTTATAAAGAAAGAATAAGTATGCTAAAATAATATTGTATTATTTTTTGTTTTTGAAATTACATTGACAAAAAGCAATGAGATATTATTTTTTATAAAAATAATTTAGAAGGAATAATAGATCTATATATAGATTTTCACTTATTAATACTTATCATTTAAAATTTAACTCAACTTAATTATTATCCCAAAATTTCTTTACCCCTGAAACCTACAATAATTAACTTTTCCACAAAGGTGAAACGAACTAAACGCTACTCTAGCTTCATAACATGAAATTGTAGAACCATAGTTTGATTGACATTATATGATTGTCTAATGGTCTTTCAAAAAAAATTTAATATATCCACATTGTAAATGAAGATTAATTGAGTAATGGGATTGAATTATAACTCTAAAAATTGGTCCTGTGTTGTTTAGTTTTATTGATTAAGATTGTGACCTCATAATTCAGACAATTCTAGACCTCACATATTTTGTTTCAATTATTTTATTACTTTTTTAGATTAATTTAAATCAAATACTGAATTCATATACTATATAAAATTAATTATAGTAGTGTATTGATTCAAAATAAATAAATGCACAAGGTAAGTGGTAGATTGATTACTAATAAAAATACTCTTCCATGGATGGTGTAGTCATCATAGAAAAGAATTGCATTCAAAATAGTATAGAAAGGTAATACCCCAATCACATTTATACTCTCTATTTATATTCCAAATAAGTCAATAATATAATAATTAAATTGTATATAATAAAATCAATGGAATATAAATAAAGATATTACTTAGTGAATAACAACATTACAACTAAGAAAGGGAAAACAAATGGAATTTGCATCATGTCCTAGATTTATTTCTTCCCATTATCCAATGATGGATTGAAATATAAAGTAACCACTTTTACTCTTCTCCCAATCCTTTAAGTCATGTCCAATCCCATCAAAATGATAAAAACAAAAATTTATATAGTGGTGGGTATGCTACATTTTAAAGATTTTTTGCAGTGTGAATGGGAAATTCTTCCAAATATTTTAATCAAATTTATATATCCTATTTTAAATAAAAAATAAATTAACAAAAATTAAATTAGGAAAAAAATTGGTCCTATATATTCCCTTTAAATTTGGTCATAAAACAAGTACAAATGACGAAGTTATGGCCTAAATAATAAAGTGGTGTCCAATTTGGTGAGTCAAGTCCAGCTTTGATTTCATTGACCATTTACTCCAATAAAATTCATGATTAAAATTGTGTCTCCTAAATTAATGTTATAACCCAATTTTTTATGGAAACTAGTACAAAATATTACATTAAAATAATACAAATAAAAATATTAATGGCAAAAATACTACAGTACACTATAAAGGGAGAAAATGGAATTGTCATTAAATTTTCAATTGAATGATCTTATCCAAAATATCTTATAGATAAACATATTTATCAAAATGTGAGGAAATTATTTCATTTATTATCAATAAAATATTCAATAAAATTTTTGATTTATCGGCTCCATGCACTTACCCTTTTTAACTCTTAAGAAAAACCACATATCACGTATTCTAAAAAAATGACAGGATTTCCATGTTCTCAGTCCCCAATTCATAATAGAAATATAAGAAGAGTAATAATACCTTCATTATTCAATATCAATAAATTTTAAATCCATTTCCTCATAAATTTTATGAAAATAAAATCTAGTAATATTAATTACACGAATCATTAGATAACAATTTAGGGGTCCACCATACCGTTAATTCCCCATCTGTGTGTGTTTGCCAACCATTTCAAACTCAAATCTCCACCCCTTATTCAGAATATTCAAGTCAAGTAAACCTAATATTTTTACCTAGTTTAATTCACCAAACATGTATTATATTCTTTTGTAATAAAATTTCAAGACACACTCACTTAAGAATTCCTAAAAGTCAAACCTTATGTTCCTGACCAAGATATCCCCACATGTTGTATATATCATCACTCCCCTCTTTATTAAGATAGTATATATTAATTTTTTGTGTTTTTTATGATTTTTATGGATTAAAATTGTCAGATATAAATTACACATTCATAGGTCAATTTAGTATAGTAATGAAATCAATCAGAAGAGAAATGATGATATGGATCAACCATTGATAAAATATTACTTTCTACCTACCTCAGTTATGCCTTCAATTGAGTAAGAAAAATTTCACAAGTCATGGTTCCAAGAAACTTCATGTGGAGAAATCAATGACATAATTTAACATGAAAAAATAACACAATTAATGGTGTAAAAATCTAAAATTCTTTATAACGACACAACTAATCATATCATTGGTGACATTAATTTTTATAAAAATCACCACTTGATGATGAAATCTTTCTCATGATTATCAAGCTACTAATTAATTTTGAAAACAATTATTTTCCATATATTTCATATATAAATGATCATATCACATGGTGTTTTCTCTCCCATTTTTGTTGTATTTTTTTTATAATTATCTCAACAGACACACACACACAAAAAAAGGAAAAACCCAGAGAAGCTTCCTCAAAAATTTTGTCCCCTCTCAACACTAAACATATATCATTTTTCTTAAATGGTAACCTCTAAGATGATATGGTTACATGATAAATATAATTTAAAATAGTATGAATAATATAAAAGTGAAGGGGTTAAGAAAATCTTGAAATTATAAAGCGATTATGTGGTCATCCAATTTGAGGAAATTAAGTGTATCTATAAGAAGACCCTTAATGTATTTCTTCAAATGTTTCCCAAGGATTTTAAATATCCTTCTTGTTTATTATTATTTGACATCCAATACACCACAAGTAAATACATTAGAAACATCATATAGACCTGACCATATGAAATGAAACTTATTAAGAATAAGCTTCAGTCATGAACTATAGAGTATGTCTTTCCTCCTACATGAAAATACCTTTTTCGAATCATTCTATCATGAATGTTTTTTCATTTCATTTAGATCCTTTATTTTTATTATGATGATAACTTAATCTCATCAATATCTTAAAATTTTATCTTCCTTTGAATTCTATCTTGGGAAAAATCCATGTTTCATATATTTATAGTCTAATATGCCTAATGTTCGACCTCCATATGAAGATTACATGATTTTAGAAAAATGATCTGGAAATGGGATATACCAATGGGAGATTTTAATGTCATTCTATAAGGCCATAGCATATAATTCATGAATTTTATCCAATCATTTAAATTCGGCTACATGGTTTTCTCTAAAAAAAATTTACTCTCAATTTGAAACATTGGATTTTCCATTTTTTGTGGTGGTATAGAGTATAATTTTTATACATCACCTGGTAATTTTGAAGGAGGAAATCAAAATTTCCATTGAAAATGTGTGTCACTTGGTCAGTGATGATAACCTTTAGTACTAAAAACATGCAATAATATTTGAACATTGACAACATCCACTACAACATGAGAATAATCAGTATGGGTGGCTTTGGATTTCACCCATTTACTCACAAAATCAACATTTCTCATAATTTACTAGAAATCAAATGAACATGGAAAAGGACCCATAATATCAATTCACCAAACATTAAATATCTTTTAAAATAGTATTGGTTTTTGGGGTATCTCATGTATCCTCAAAATGTTCCCAGTGTGTCAGAAATGAGATCAAGAATTACAAAACACATGGGTATCATGAAATAAGATATGATAAAATAATATATATTCCAAGAATTTATTAGTTCATTTTTTGGGGTCCAAAGTTTCCACCACAATAAGGTGAATGAAAAAATAGAAAAAATGGACTCAAACTCATGATCAAGAACACATCTTCTAATTTTTTATCACTGCATATATTCCACAGGTATGGATGACCCACTCATAAAACCTAGACTATCTTTTTATTTTTTGGAATTTATATTTCCTTAAATTTTCAAGAACCACAGAGGTAAAGAGGTTGTTCACTAATTCTGCATACCAAGGATGCATACATGATATGACATAGAGATGTTCTTCAGGGAAGGTGTCGTAAAGTTGTACATGGTCGATGGTGTTTCCCTCTAGTGTGTGAGTAATCCTACTCATATAGTTCACCATAAAGTTTTCTGACCCCCTCTTTTCCTTTATCTCAATATCAAATTATAGAAGAAGGATCATCCACTAGGTAACTCAGAGATTTCCATGTGGATTCAACAAGAGGTGCCTTAGAGATTTGTGGTGATATAAAAACAACTAATTTAGACAGGAATAAATATGAACAAAATTTATATAAAATAAATATAACAACAATTATGTTTCTAT
Organism: Viscum album; assembly: GCA_963277665.1. Lineage (NCBI taxonomy): Eukaryota > Viridiplantae > Streptophyta > Magnoliopsida > Santalales > Viscaceae > Viscum > Viscum album. Next base: position 1,650,853,575 of record OY728143.1, on the reverse strand, counting down.
TGTGGTTTAATTTTCTTGGGTTGAATCCAAAGTTATCGATGTATATGAAATTTCATATGACCACCAATCCACTATCTGAGATAAGAAAACTCCTACCATGATGTTGGATATGACTTATGTAAGCTCAAAAGGAAGCTCCCATCATGGGGGATGTATGATCAATGGAGTGTCCAAACAATTATTTAGCTCATAAATGATACCCTTCATGAATAATCAAAAAACAATTCATTATATAAACTAAGAAGTCAATATATGGGATGCATGATCTTAATAAAATCTATGATGAAGTGTAGATAAAATCTTACATACCCTAGGAATGATTTTACATCACATATATATGAAGAATATGAAAAGGATGAAATAATATCTACCTTAGATCTATCAACCTCTATTATAGGTTTTGACTGTACATGACCTAATATAATTCCACACCCAACCATGAAATGACATTTTTCATTGTTCAAAACTATATTATTCTCAGTAAAATTATTCACAATCTTTCCCAAACTAAAGATACATTCATTAATTGAAGATCCATACACTATAAAATCATCCATAAATACCTCCATGTAGGTCTCAATGAAATCTGAAAAAAAAACTCATCATGCACCTCTAGATTGTACCTGGGGAATGGAAATGTCAAAATATAATCCTTCAGTAAACAAATGAACTAAATGGAAAAGTGAATTTTTTCTTCTCCAAATCCTCTAGATCTATATGAATCTGAAAATATCTTAAAAATATTTCCCTGAAAATATATTGTTTTACCAACAAGTCTCTCAATAATTTGATCAATAAATGGGAGGAAAAAATAATACTTGATAGTGGAATTATTTAGTTTCCTATAATCAATAAACAGACACCATATTTTTTCACCCTCAATGGAACTAACTCCTCTCTTTCATTTATATCAATAGTAACTCCACTATTCTTTGGAATAACATGAATAGGACTCAACCACTAGGAATCAAAAATGGGATAAATGATACCTTCCTGGAGAAAATTTTCAACTTCTCTTTTAATAACTTCCATAAAAGTTTTTATTAAGTCTCATATGAGGTGGCCTAATCGGTTTGTCCCCATCCTCCAAAATAATCCTATGAATGAAAATGGAGGTTCTAATGATAAATATGTTATCCATGGTCCACACATTTCCTTAATGTTATCTCTAAAAAGATCAAAATGTTTTTCTTCATGATCAAAAGGGAGATTGTCAGTAATGATAACAGGTAATCTCCCACCACTCAATATGTTTGAGTATTTGATATTTGGTGATAATGGATTGATTCAAAATGAATGTGGGTGTTCTATGGATGGATACATTGAAGGAACTGAAATATGTGCACTATGAACATTAGTTCAGAATTGAAATCATAAAAATAATATAATAATGCATAAAATCCATCAGCATACTCAATAGCCATGTAATAATTAGAGTGAACATGATCACAATTAGAATATGAATCCACATAAAAATAAAATCCAAGAGAGATTTGTTAATTTAAAATAACTATGTAATTTCTCTGATACAACAATCTAGAAAAAATTCTCATAATCTCTCTAAGAATATAATAATCAATCTCCATGGGGTTTTTACTAAGTGGTTCAAAAAGAGAGATAAAAAAAGAAGAATGGCCCTCTGAGGGGTAATTCATGGATTCCATAACATTAAATATCCAAAATTCATCTATAAACATCATGGAGAGTGTCTCATCATGAACATTTATGATAGGTTTTGCAGTTTTGAGGAAGGTCTTACCTAATATAATTGGAGCACAAGTATTTACCTGATCATCCTCAATTTGAAGAATGTAGGAATCTGCTGGAAAGATCATTCCTCTTATTAGAAAAAGTACATCATTAAGAACTCCCCTAGATATTTTGTAGTTCTATTAACCAACTGAAGCACTAATCTCATAAAATTCAACTAACCAACCTATAAATAAGAGAATATAGAGTGATTAATCACATTTATAGAAGCTCACAAATCACAAAATGCATTAGAAAACATAACTACCCCATGGTTCATGGGATGGTAAATGTCCCTATATCCTTTCACTTTAATTAAATTTCTTTATTTCGCATAATGCATTCGGAAACCTACCTTCCATGATTGATCCTCTCATTTTCTTTATAACCTCTTCAATTGGTATAAGGTTCTTTAAACAATTAAATATGCTTGGGAATTTTCTTAATGACCTCAATAAGGGGTATGTTTATCTCAATGCACTTGAATGTGTTTAATAACAATTTTCAAACCCTATTTAGTCATATTTTTTTATCAAAAAACTCTATTTGGAAGGGTAATGGGTTTTGTAGGAACATCTTCAATTTTATTCTTACCTTTGACTTTCTAATTTGGTTTCTCAATGATCAGTTATAATTGGTGGATTTCCTTAGGTTGGGTGAATTTTGGTGGAATTGTAGGTACATATTGATAAATATTTTACTTAACACTTCTCAATGAGATGAAATTGAAATTTCCTTTGGGATTTAGAGTAGGTTGGGAAGTAATATTTATAGAGTTCATACTTACCTGTTCATGAAGGGTGGTGGAAATCTTTCTCATTTGTGCCTTCAACTCCATCAACTCTGAACCTTTAATCTTTAGTTCATTATATTGATTAAGAAAAATTTGTTTCAAAAGGTCATCAATATTATAATCTACCATTAGTTGATAATTTCCTTTTTTTTACTTTTGGATATATGGGCTTCAAATCTCCTTTTTGGTTGTCAAAACCACTATTGAAAAGGTGGAGACTATAAAAGGTTTTCTTGAAAAGGGGAATTTTTTGTTACCCAGATCCATACCAATTTTTTCATTGATCCATGCATAATTGGTTTTATATATGTGAAATGTAATCATACTTCTTATGGGCATGTGGCTATGGTTGCTACTTATATGGTCTCTAAGGGAATACTACTATGCAATCCTCTATCTCTTCTAATTTGGTGAAACAATCAAATGGTTGGTATGATTCATTGAAAATTATACAAGGAATAATAGAAGTGGGTTAGGATATATTTTGATTTAAATCAATCTTCCTCACAATAGTGTTCATTTATTCCAACTTGGTATCAATTAAATAATTTTCAAGAGAAGGTGGAATTACCTAGTGTACACCTATAACATGTGGTGAACCTTAATCTCCAAATTGTTGGGAGTTTTGTGCCATCTTTTCATTCAATAAAAGTGTAGCTACTGGTGTTTTATTTTGACTAATTCCCCTCCATCGACATCAACCACCATACTTTTCTCCATATGAATGATTCCTTCATAGAGGTACCAGATATTGATTTTCACGTTGATTTGGTATTGTTGGAATATTTCACACAGCTTCTTGAATAACTCCCAATAATCAAACATTTACTCCCATTAGTCATTATTGATTCATAATATCTCTTTTTGTATTGAAGGGGTCCTTCATGATCTAAAAAATATCAACAAGAAAATAAATTTCAACATGTTATATAATCTGGTTATAAATAATACATCTATTATTTTTAAGTTACATAAAGTGATAATGGTAATGCTATAAGTTGTATTTTATCTTCCAATAAATATTGTGGTTTTAGGTTTGATAAAAACGGATTAAATTCTTTTAAATTATTGTCTGGATCCTTGCTACATAATAAAAAAAATTGGTAGATGGCGAATTAAAATATATTTCAGTTTAATGTCTGATTCAAGATTTTAGTATGCAATATAATTAGTTTGATAGTTAATATCTGGTGTAGCTAATTCTAAAATAGTTTTTTTAAAGTTCATTGTTATTTTTTTCAACTGTTGGTTCTTGTTTTAGGTTTGATTTATAATTTGTTTCAATTTATGTGTTCCTAGAATGGAGTAATTCTCCAAGTAGATGAATGTTAAAACATCATGTAGATTGAGACTATCCGATTTGATCCCTAAGGCTTCATTTAATCTATTAGTCAGGATCTAGGAGAGCCTGAGGATTATTTAATGTCAAAAATAAAATAAAAATGAAATGATTAAAATTAGACCATAAAAAATATAAAAAAAAATTGGAAAAGTTACAAGAAAGAAAAAAAGAAAAATAATAAGTAATGGAAAATAATAAATAAACAAAAGAAAAAAAATAAAATGAAAATCATATTACTACCTTTAATTGGTCAAATAAATCACGTTCCTCCTTAAAAATGAAGCAATTGTAAATACTCTACCATGAGTGATCATAAATGATGTTTTTCATTTTTTGGTAATTTAGGTGCAGTAGAGTGGCTCACCATGGTCATATCTCAAAGGAGGAAGTAATTAAAACAACATATTAAAGGTATTTGGGAAATAAAATAAAATAAAATAAACACACTATTTAAAATTTTGGGTTTTTTCATTTTATAAAATAATAATTAATTATGTTAGAAGAATTTTTTTTAGTTTTTGAAATTAGATTGAGAACATGTAATAAGAAGTTGTTTTTTAGAAAATATTTTTTAAAAGGCATAATCGATCTCAGTATATCTACTTAATATTTAATCATTTTAATTTTAATTAAAATCCAGATAGTTATGATCCTCTAATTTTCTAACATCCAAACCCTGGGAGAATTAACTTTACCACAATGATGAAAATAATTAATCCCTATGGTAGCTTCAGAAAATGAAATCATAGCACCCTACGTTGATTGTCATTATATGTATAGATTATGGTCAGTGGTAAATTATGTCATATAATCATTCTATAAATGAGTATTAATTGTCTTATAGGGTTGAATTTTAACTCTATAAATTGATCATGTGTTGTTCAGTTTTACATATTAATATTGTGATTACACAACTCACATAATTCTCTACCTAACATATTTTATTGTAATTAGTCAATTACTTTCCTAGTTTAACTTAAATAAAACCCCCAATTCATGTATAATATTAAATTAATTACAGTATCTTAATTCATTAAAATAAATAAACGAACAAAGTTAGAGGTAGATCGATTACTATGAAAACTACATTTTCATGGGTTGTGTAGTCATCATAAGAACTAATTACATTTACAAAGGTTTAAAAAGGGTATACCCCAATTACATTTACACTCTTGAGTTGGAGAAAAAAAGTAAATAAAATGATAATTAAACTCAAAATAATAGAATAAATTTAAGAAGAAGAGAAATAATGATTTTATTGAATGAACAACAATGTTACAATAAATCAGAGGAAACTAAGAGCATCTTGGAGTATATCATAGCTTGATTTATTTCCTCCTCTAATAGTGAATTGAAATGGAAAGGCACCACTTATCTTATGTTCTCAATCCTCTTAGTCATGTCCAATCCCCTCCAAATGAGAAAAGAACAAATGTATAGAGTGAAGGATAGGGTTAGGTTTCAATGGTTTTATAGTGCGAATGGGGATTCTATAAAAAACATTAATCCAATTTCCCATGCTTTTTTGACCTCAAAATCACCTGAACAAGATTTAATTTAAGAATACTTATTTTATAAACAATTGTGTCCTCAATTTTATCTCTAATTTTGGGATCAATACAAGCATAAATGAAGAGGTTATTTCACAAATAATAAAGTGGATCCAATATGGAAAGTCCAATCCATCTTTGATATCATGGCCCATTTACTCCAATAAAATACATGATCTAGCTTTGATATCCTAAATTAATGATGAATACCATTGAGTTGCGAAAAATGTTAAAAACAATTATGTTTAAATAATAGATATAAAAATATGTTTGGTCTAAATACTATAGCAAACATTAAAGGGAAAATTATAATTTTTATCAAATTTTCAAATGAATAATCTAATCCCCAATATTTTATAAATAAACATATTTAACACAATATTTGAAAATTATGTCATTTATTATCATTAAATTATTTAATATAATTTTTTTTCATCATTTTCTTCAAAATTCTTGAAAACTATTCAAAAATATATTCATACAAAGTTGAGTTTTATCCTGTCATATCATCCTTAGATAAGTAGTTAATCTAAGAGAATAATTCAAACCCTAGAAGATATGTTATGATATTGTTATATAGATTTAAAAGTTGGTTGGGGTCAATGCCTTCTTCTAGTTGAAATTTATAAAAAAATATCATTCAATCAATCATTTAGACGGATCCTTGTGAATACCTTTATATATAGAAGTGTAGATAACCAATATATTAGAATGAAGTTGTAGAAATAAAGATAGTAGATCCTACAAATTCAGATGAAATGGTAGAAATAGTTAGATCCATTCAGCAACAAAGAAGGGTATAAAAAGTTGATATAAATTTCATATTCAAAATCATCGATGTGATCTATTATTTTAAGTTAGTTTCATGTTTTTTCTTTGAATTTCTCTATGGAATAAATAAAGGAAAACTTATTCCTAGAAATATTTGTCCCTGCAATGTTCTTGATCATATCAAGACCATATATTATCCCTTGTAAATTATAATAAACTACTATTATGATCAAAATTTATTCTATATATATCTTTTAAATAATTACATGTCAAATACATCACATGTGCTAAAGTAAGAGGTTATACTATCGGATCATGATCTTTCTTATGAGGAACAAATAGTAGAGTTTCTGGATTGTAAAGAAAAATTTCTATGAAATAGGAACACTAACCTGTAAAATGTATTATAGTGAAACTAAAAAATTGAGTAAGCTATATCAGAACCTTAGGATGTAATGAGGATGAATTAACCCTATTTTTTTTTACAAAAGTGGAGAATTTAGAGGGTGTAGGGGTGGTATAATGTAACACCCTGAGATTTTGTGAAATATTTATTTCAAATAAATTATATATTTTTTATATTGTTTTTAAATAAAAACTTAGTATAGATTGAATTTATGGAAACAGTGTTTTTAGTTTTCATTACATGCATTACTATGTTTAGCTTGCATAACAAATATCACTGAGTTTAAACAAAAGATAGCATACTATTAAAATATTATTATTTAATATGATAATTATCAACTAGCTAATAAAATGGTGGATATGAATATGATTAACTAAATTATGAAAATATATATGTTTTACACATTTATATATATAATGAATTATTATTTGAATAATTAATTAGAAATTATAATAAAATTTATTTTATAAAAAAATAAATCAATTTCTCAATAACTATTTTTATGTACACAAATTTATTTTAACTAAATAAATTAAAAAATCAGTTTTATGAACGGTTTTAATTAATTTTATATATTATAAATTCCAAAAAATATACTTAAAATTCATCTTATATGTTTTCTAGGAAATCAATAGGAATAGAACCAGTTTTATAATTAAAAACAACATTTTTCTAAAAAATGGTTTTGTCACATTTTTCTCAATTATTTTAATATTAATTTCTTCCACTTATAGAAAATTTATTTGAAAAAATAAATTTCATTTTTTAAATTAGTATATCAAAATTATTTTTTAGTGAATTTTGGATAATTGTTTGAGAAGTTAAATATTCAATGAATAGTAAAAATATTGGGTTTTATTATGATTTTTCATTTATCTTAAAAAATATAAAAAGATAAAAAAAAATTAATATTTGGTTTTTAAGTATAATTATAAAAATTATATATATTAACCCAATTTAGATCAATATAATCAGTTTCATTATGAATTTTTAAAAAAACATTTTAAACTTTTGAACATTTTTGTTTTGGAAAACTGTTTTCTAATCGCATCTGTGTGGTTAATTTTAAATTAAAATTTTACACTTGTTTAAATATAATTTGAAAAAATGGTTTCAATATTTAAAATAATAATAATTTATAATATATAATAATTATATTTTTCCTTTTGACCATAATGAATAGTAAAAATAGTTAACATTGTTTACTATGGTTAAGGTAAAAAGAGGGTTACTGGGGGTTAAACTAATCATATAATGGTCAACAATGACCTGAATCATATCAAACATTAAATTTATGGGCAAAATTGGCTTTATATCTTCTAGGTTAGATAATTTCCTAATTTTACCCTTTTTCCTGTGAAAAACTAGGTTACACCTTTCTCTTTTCGAAACATACAAGTCTGTCACTCACCTCACATATAAAAGAACACCCCCTCTCCTCTCTTATTCATAATTCCAAAATATTTGGTTAAAATTTATCTAACAAAATACTTTCCTTAATACTATAATCTCATCTTATAATCCATATTTTGGCCAAAAATCCAACAAAGTATGGTTTTTGGTGCAATCCTATGGAGGTTACGTGGAGAAGAGGTAACATTATTCATCAATAATTTTTTTTTATTTCTCTATGCCCTCAAATTATTATTATACCATGATGATATAATAACAAAAATATTTTCCATATACTAGGATTTTTTTTTGTTATTTTAATTACTTAAAAAAAATCTCCACTTCCATCAAATGGGTTATAAAATCATCATTTGTGTGTACGACGAACTTCTACCTTTTGAAAAGATGTTATTAGTTTTCCATCACCATATATGAAGGTGGTATAAAATGATGTATTTATTGTTTATATATGATAAAAATTAGTTTATTATTCTTGTAAATAAAATTATATCACATAATCCTTATTACTTTTAATTCGTTGATAATGTAATAATGTCATCCGAGCATATAGAGGACCACCGCCTCGTGAAGCGATGTGATTCGTTATTCAAATACATTTTATATGGAAGGTAATATGGACATGATTAAATAAAATATTTGGTATATATTTCATTAAAATTATTCTTGAATGGTAATATATCATTTACCTTTCATTCTATCAATCCATCAAGAAAATATAAATAGTGTTCATGTGTATGTATGACCTACCGTCTCTATGAATGGTGTATTTCATTTTATATATTTAATATTTACAAAATAATTTAAATAAATATTTACTTAAAATTTATGATATTAATATCATTTTTAAAATCATTGAGATTATTTATCCATGATCAATGTAATATTAATGAAAATAACAAATCAAAACATACCCATAAAAGAAACCAATTATTATTTGAAACGGGTTTTTACCAAGAAATTGTAAATAAATCAATAAAAAAAATCTTAAGAAAATAATAAATCATATGATATTTAAAATTATTTTTATATAATATATGTACAATAAACTAAATTTTATTACATATGAGGCTCAAATTTGTATGATAAAATCCCGGACTTATGTTAATGGATTTCTACCTCACTATTATTTTTTATAAGCCACATTCCATATTCACTACATTTTTCTCTTACGTTGTGTATATACATTGAATGAATTTATTTTATGATTATCCTCCTAAAAAAATTGGGATTTACAAATCCATTTTTGGATCACTCTTTCATGTGGTTCATGGTATAAAAGATTCCAAAGCCTTAAGGATTTTTTTATACAATATCATCAAGTGTTGGGGTTGTTTCTATTTATGGTTCCAATGATGAAATATTATAGTAAATATCCAAAGAAACACATGAAACTTATTCTATTTTTCTTATTTCATGAAAATAGATTCTTTACATTTATTTTCCTCTCTTTATGCACTCAATATTTTGAAAATGATGTTTTCTAAAAAATATTTAATTTTCTTGACATTATTAAATTAATTTATTAAAAAAAAATTACCAATGTTTGATATTTTAAAAATGTTTTAAAAGTAATATTCATGTCATTTTCAAAACAAAACTTGTTTGGATTTTATTAAAAATGTGAAAGGAATATTTATTTTAACATATAAGTAATTAAAATAATTTTCATACATCATTAACATTATTTTATAATAATATTTATTTATATATTTCAAGGTTATTTTGAAATGAAATTATTTTCCTAAAATATTTCTGTTTTAAAAAAGTCTTCTTCAAAGTGGAAAAGATACATTCTTCAAGAAATGTTTTAAATTATTTTTAAAGATACCTTTACAGGTTTACAAGGGATTATTAAAGAAACATATTTTAAATATATATATATATTATAAAAAAAACGTATAAAGTTTATTTTCTTCCTGAAATGTTCCATGTTATATTTCAAAATCATGTTCCATCTAAGGTGAAATCCTTTTATGTTTCTTTTTCAGTACTTAGGAAATATTTAATTATATCATTATTATTATTTTTATGGATGGTTAATTTTTTTGTTAATGACAAGTTTATGAAACCCATTTATTTTTCATGGATTATGTTATGGTGAATTAATAAAATGTTTATGAAACCCATTTTCTTTAGAAGTGTTATGACGTGATGATATGATGAATCCTTTATGATATTTTGTCACACGTATATATGGTTTTCATTGGGAGATAGGTGGGACCTATATCTCCCTGCAATCGATAAGTTATATTATTATATATAATGAGATTGCAATGTGAAACAAGTCTATGGGCTTGATCCTCTATGGTAAATAAGTGCATCCTAATCCCCTATAGAAATAGGTGTATCTTGGTACACAATGAGAAATATGTGATAAGTTTTAGTCCACTATGTTGATGGTATTAGTAGTTAAAAATGACACGTGAAATGGTTCATCAATATTTATAATGGTTCTATACTTTTATTAAATGATCTCATGGTTAATGATTTATTTATAATCATTTCTCACTATTATGGGGAATTATTTATGAAATGATTTTATTTTATTCAATGAATCGTGCTTATGATCTATGACAGGTTGGGTATAAAATTACTAATTTATTTTCATAATAAAATACCCTAATTATTATCTTATGATTTCTTATGATCACATATTGATATATCTTATTTTGACCCTTAATGAGCATCTAAGATCACCCAATATAATATTTCCTTTCTAAGGTTATGAAGAACGGTTTAGGTTTGGAAATACTAGGAGTTGTACTGTATGAAAATATATTTGTAGAAGATATTGATTATATTTCATGAAATTAGAATATTGAGTTTCTACTCTCTAAATACACTAAAGTATTATGGTCCTCAGGTGTGTTTTTATGAAATGTATTGAATATTCTTCTAAAAATATGTGATATTTATGTATAAAATACAAGGTCACTATAGTTGGTATCAGAAAAATGTGTAGTCGATATTTGGAAAATATAATGATTAAAATTTTGTGATATCCCTATAGATATGTCAAGTGTAAGTCTAAAGCTAAGATAAAGTATAGTAAAATATCCAAAAAATTTGGTAAAGGATATTGTGAGTGATTTTTTGAAAATTACATCCCTCACTGGAGCGTAAAAGTGGATGTGGCTCTAATACAGAGGTGTTTTGGGGTAATAACTCTGAAAAAGGTGTATTGGTCTTGACTTCAGAGTTACCTGGTTCACAACAATGGTCCTTGTTGGACACCTAGTATGAAACTCTCAATGGATCTCATTTTTAGATTCCAACCCTTGTAACAAACAATCATGAATGATTTAAAACATAACCATGATTTTCTTTGGTAAATCCTAAGGTTTCATAGATTAAAAAAAGGTGTTATAATTTAGCTATCATGTAAGTTATTTTTCAAGATTATATGGTTTTCCATTTTGATTAGTGTTTCTCACACTATTATTTTTGGTTTCATTGAATGGATGTAACCATAATTGATCATATAGAGATTTAATACGATGAAATATTTAGTTAATATGAGGAAACAAATTAGATGATGAACATAGGTAAAGATATTATTATTATTCTTAATAATCTCTCATGATATATTATTAACAACGTGAACTTATTAGATAATCCAAAAGCATAAAATAATAGGGAAGATGGGATTTTATTAATGTTCACGTGCTAATGATCATATGTTAGATATGATTCATCTTCCTATGTGTCAAGAATATGGGTTGAATAATCTAGAATAAAATCTCAATTGGGGGGTGGGATATGTTTTCTATATTGAAATGAAAGTCATAGTGCAATGAATTTCTGAGCAATTCGATGTCTTTTATGTGAGAAACTTCAACATTATCAAGGAAAATTCACTAAAATAAGGGTTATACAATTGTCTATAGAATGACCTATGTTATAATGAATCATTGAAGTAAAAGGGTTGAATTATTTATATATTTGGATTCAATAATTATGTTATAGATGTATTCTTTCAATTATATTTTTGTTATTATTGGATGCATATATATATTCTTGTAAGATTAACAATAGACTTATGGATTCCATCATGGATTGATAAGTTTGAATTTTTCATATGTTCAAATTCTTAGACACCCCTCCTAAGGTTTTACATTATTTGTGTTTATCATGATTAAAGATGTTTTGGGAAACATTTATCACAATACAACCCTTTTTTATATGTTTTAGTGAAAAAATTATTTAAGGAATAATTAATTCATATTTTCAAGGAATACAATTAAAGGTATTCTTATCCTTTAGGGTTTATATTTTCTCTAATGGTGAGGTAAATATGGGTTATTACAATTTGGGAATTATATTAATATTGTTTTTTGGAAAATATAAACCATGTGTTGGTCGAAAACCTAATGCATATGGCTCAGTCATAGGGTGTAAACCCACAACCAAAAGGTGACAAGGGTTTAACACCTACAAGTGGCCTACGTGAAAGATTATTTCTAGTGGGATGACATGAAGAGAGATATTTTTTGGTATGTATCATGGTACTTGGAATTTTAAAAAGTTAACGAAGAGAGATAAAAGTTCAATGGGATTTTATAACCATGATCCATACAATAATTGAAATTTGAAAAACATAGCCATGGATTTTTTTATTGGAATCCCGAAAACAGCTAAAGGGAATCAAGATATATTGTTTCTAGTAAATCTCATTAAAAATTCTATACACGTAATCACTATCAAAGAAGATCTATATCTAGATCATCTATACAGGATATATATTAAAGAATATGTAAGGTTTCATGGTGTATGAAATTTAATTCTATCTAATTAGGATATGAGATTTACCATAAAATTCTAGTGAAGTATTTAGAAAGATCTTAATACATAGTTGAGTTCACACACTGTGTTTTATTGTTAGACAGATGTTCAGTCTAATAGAACAATTCATACCTTATAAGATATGTTATGATATTTTTTAGGGGTTTCAAAGGTGGGTGGGATAAAAAACCTTTCTTTATATGATATTTATTACAACAATATCTTTCACTAGATCATTTATATGAATCCTTATGAATCCCTTTATAGAAATAATTATAGAACCCCAAAATATTGGAATGAAGTTGTAGAAAGAAATGTATTGGGACCTGGTCTAATTTATTAAACTGTAGAAAAGGTTAGATTAATTCATAAACAAGTAAGGGAAAAAAAGATGATATAAATGTTATGTTGATAATTTTCAATGAGATATATAATTTTAATTTAGTGAGAATGTGTTTATAAGAACTTATCCATGGAATAAACAAAGAAAAATTGATTTCAAGTAATATAGGGCCTTTTTAAATTATTGATCACAGTAGGAACATATCATGTCTCTTGGAACATCCACAAAATAAATCTATGATTCGTGATATGTTTCATGTATCTCTCTTGAGGAAGTACATAAATAAATCATCACAAGTACTAAAATCATAGGTCATACTTCTAGAGCATGATCTTTTTTATGAGGAAGAACTATGGGAGATTCTAGGTCATACAGAGAAAGTTATATGAAATATGATCACTCGCATCATAAAAGTTTTATCGTGAATCCACCAACTTAATCAATTTTTGTGGGAACTTGATGATCTAATGAGGTATCATTATCCCCAATTATTGGTTAAAAGATGATTAATTTCAAGGATGATCATCATGACTCATCCTAGTGGTGCTTGTGTCATGACTCCCCAAGCCCTCCTCCAATAGGCCATGGGATGGTGACTAGTACCGAGAAAGTTTATCACTAACATGAGATCCATTTCCTAGGTACATGTGCACATGCATACATCTCCAATACCAGAAAATGATCAAATGTAAAAAATAACTAAACAAACAATGCATGAATGTATCTATATACCACATCAAGAGTGTGGCAGGAAGAATAGGAAAGTAAATAGGGCTGAATAAAATCCCACCATAAAGAGTTTATAATCACAAGTCCAACCTAAAAGTAAAGGTATTGGGACTAATTTCTTAAAGTTTCAAGAAAATACATTGATCTCTCTAATCTCATTAAGATCCATTTGGAATTCATCCACCTAGGAATTTATCAAAATGATGATCATTTGTAAAAGACACTATATGTGCTAGCAAATCCCATGCATAGGTGAGAATAATAATAATCACTAGGACACCATAAAATCACAAAGAATAAAACAAATGAAATTACATTCAGCTCTACATGGTTATATGTCTATAGAACATGTAACAATAATATCAAGATATACACAAAAAATACACACATTCTATTTGTTACTCACAACCACATTATTCTATCCTAGGATTCCAGCTCAAATATTTCACGAAGCACTCATCTAAGAGAACACACTCTTGGGTATAATAGCACTAATGATGTCCATCTGAGAGATACTTCTCATTGAGTCTCTTCATTATAAAGATACACACTTATTTTATAAAGAGGATATGATACATAGATGAGGATCAGTGCTAGGGCCATGGGGTGATACCAATATCTCAATCTGAATTAACCCTCTAAGTAGAGGATTGGAGCCCATGTAGTATTGGTCACATCGATACCAATAACTCCACCTAGGGCCTAAAGATGAATATAGTATCTCACTTTCAACCTCTCAGATAGATTACAACGACTATATCCATGAAGTACTACTGAAGGGATTGCAATCCTAGTAGTAGGAAAAAAATTTCATACCAACCTTCAGGGAAAGGATAAGTGGAATGAAATCTAACGAAACATATCTGGGTCACTAATGAAAAAAAATCTAAGACATGTAGAAAAGGATACATGATGTGTACTAGGGGTTACATGTAGGGTCCCATGACCACAGGTCCTATCCATGTAAATGAATCATGTCTCAAATTGTATCTGTGTAGTGGAGTACATTTCCTATAGGTAACCAATGTACTCCACCTTGTGTGCTAGTACACAGCTCATCCCATGTACTTGGACAACCCCTGTCTTGGTACATCGAAGTGTATGTTGAGTTCATCCTGCTGGAACCACATGGTGTGTGACTGGGGTCACACACCATGTTCTTTTTAACTTCCTCTAAAACCTTAGCTACCACCAAGGGGGGCCCACATGGCATGTAGATCTAATTTATACACCATGTTCTGTGTGATTTTTTAGAATCCTAAATCTAGTTTAGCGCATCTCCTCCATCGTACCAACCTATAATTCTTGTCATGCCTTGTTATAAAAACACATATAAAGCCTCTTTGATACCAGTAATCACAAAAACAATATGATTTGAGAATTAAATATTCTTGGAAATAAAACTGTTTTTCAGTATTTTATGTGTGATAAAGAAAATACAAAACAGGTATCTAAGGCATATGATATGTTGCCTCTCCCATAGTCACACCACCATAGTGTCTTTTTGATCCTGTATCTAAAATTTCATATCATTTCACCAAGAACTAGATGCACAATTATTCATTTATTTGATTGTTTTAAGCCATGGTAAAATTTAATATCACCCTCGATGAATAATGACTGGGGGGAGAACAAGAATGAATTTGAGGAACAAACCAAGATTGATGTTTGTGTTGATATTGATCCATTTTCATTATAATGATAAATAAAGGAATAAATAATCATAATAAAACTCATTTCAAACCCTACAAATAAACCCATACTAAAATACACCTAATTTTTGAATTAATCCATTCATTGACTGATTCATGTCCATCGTATAAATAGAGAAGGGGGAGAAAATCTATATAAAACACATGAACTACCATTATTTGGTTTGATCTCTAAAAAAGAATGATCCTTTGTCTTCATCATCAGAAATATCTAATGAATACAAGGTGTGTCAATCGTCAATCCATGATATTTCATTATCCATCAATGGGATCTCTTCCAATTCTATAATGGATCTCGTAAAATTAAAAGGCTTATGCGGTTAACCCTATGAATTTTCCAAATCTTATATTCAAAAATTCAACAGGTTCATTGCATCATAAAATAATTTAATTTGTTTTACACTCGTTTAATCATTTCCAAAAATAACCCATTCCAACTAATGTAATGTCACTCCTAGGGTAAACATCACATTATATGTTTAGTGTTTCCCTAGGATTTATGATTCAAGAACAATTTATAATGTATTTAAATTTTTTAGAAAATATTTCCATGTGTTCTATTTAATATAT
Organism: Viscum album; assembly: GCA_963277665.1. NCBI lineage: Eukaryota > Viridiplantae > Streptophyta > Magnoliopsida > Santalales > Viscaceae > Viscum > Viscum album. The sequence goes on along the minus strand of OY728143.1, from coordinate 1,650,837,415 downwards.
TTGATATATTTCAAACATTTTCCCTGGGCACAACGAGCCTTGGAATCGCATGTTGTCTTTGCGCCTGGTCTCCAAAATAATCCATATAATATTTAAAAATAATACATGGAAAAAAATTACATTCTCTCCACTATGGTGCTTTACATCCATAAAAATCCAAAACATGGGATACACAAAAAGATATGGGTACTCAACACGAATTTGAGCCTCCCACTCACATGTTCTCTCTTAGTGATTCTCATGCTGCCACCAGATATGCACTAAAGGAATCGATCACCCACAAATGATTCTCTTCTACCAATCCTTAGTCTCCACTAAGTACTTAACAAGGGTCTCTCCATCCTCAATGACCAGCTCACCCCATTTGATAAAATGTGATGGGTCATGCACATACCTCCTCAACTGTGACTCATGGACGACATATTGTACCCAATCTAACTAGGGAGGTAGTGGTAAGTGGTATGAAACTTCACCAACTCTAAGTAGTATTAGGAAAGGTCTGATGAACTTTATAGATAGCTTTCCCACATGAAAAAATCTCTATAATCCATGTTGAGGTGAAACCTATAGAAAATCATAGTCTCCTTACTATAACTGCAAAGGCCTCTTTTTCCTATAACCATAAGACTTTTAATGTCTCTATGCAGTCTTCATCCACTCCTTGATGATTTGTTCCTTCTTTATTATAGTACATACCAACGGTAGGATCATGAGTGTTAATTATCCTACTTCAGTCAAGAAAACTGCTGAGCTATAGGGTCACCCATAAAAAGACTTGAATAGTACCAGACTAATGGTTGAATGGTAACTATTGTTCTATAAAAACTTCAACAGTGGTAGGTAATCCTCCATACTATGGACAAAGTCCAACAAGCAAGCTTGCATCATGTTCCCTATAAACAAAATGGTTCTCTTAGTCCAACCATTAGTTTGGGGGAGAAATGTTGTTCTAAAGAGTAAATTGTGTCCCAAATACCTCCTTTAATCCCTTCCATACCTGGGATGTAAAGAGAGAATAATGATTAGAAAAAATCGTTTATGGAACTCCATGGAGACAGGTTATCTCATGAATGTATAGAAATCCCAATATCTCTACTAAACTCTTCTCTCGTATAGCTATGATGTGGGACTACTTGGTGAGTTAGTCTATGATATCCAATATGAAATTGTGTTCCCTGGAAGTACATGGTAATCCTATCAGGAATTCCATAGATATACCATCTGACTCCCATTATAGTACCTCAAGGGGATGAGCTAAACCAATGAGAACATGGTGTTCATCCTTCACTTGCTAACAAGTAATATATCAGAATAAAATCTCTATAATTCCTATATTTATACCTTAACCCCAAAACTGACATTATAGGTCCTTGAAAATCATCTCCACACTTGGATATACTGCTAAAAAAGACATACAAAACTATCAAAAAACATACTCCCACAACATCACTGGTGCCATCATGTGTCTTAGGAAAATAATGACTTGATCACCACATTTTAAATATCTATCATGATCATGCCCTTTTGATATCTAAGAATATAGGGTCTCATAGTCAGTATCCCCAATATGTGCCTCCATAGATCGATGCAAGAGAGAAGTGGTAAAAACACTCACTAGGGGTAAACAGCTCCATCTCCATCCACCAAGGATAAATGCAACAAGGAGAACAAATTTGATTCCTTGCTCAGCAACTATGAACAAGATGTCCTACTAAGAGAATCTTATACCATGTTACCTTTCCCATGAGTATAGATGATTTCGAAGTCATAACTATAGAGAAACTCTAGCCATCGCATCTTTATCAAGTTGAGATCTTTATAAGAAAATATATACTTGAGACTCTTGTGATTAAAATAGATGATAAACTAATCCCCCATCAGGTAGTGTCACAACATCTTCAAAGAGAAGACTACCACTTCTAAGTCAAGACTGTGGGTTTCATAGTTATTGTCATGTGGTCTCAACTGTCCTGAACCATAGGCAATCATTTCATGCCTATAAATTATAACATAACCTATCCCAGTCTCTGATGCATATTAGAACATTATGTCCTTCACACTCTCATCCGTAAATTTCAAGATGGTAGTGCTTGTCAAACGTTTTCTAAACTACAGGAAAACTTTATGGAAATTCTCTACTCACAGAAAAATTGAAGATATCATTTTCCTTCTTGGAAAACAAAATATGTGTTTCCTAGAGAGAAACACAGGGTCAAACAATTCCCTTCCCCTATAAGTCCTCCATCTACACCCTCATATCGCAAAACTCAAAGAGAGACATTTGATATACTAGTGCAGATATTGGTACCAACCCAAGGTGTAAATCAATACATAAGTCTATCTCTCGATGAGGAGGTAAACCTCAAACATATTCAGGGATGATGTACTCATACTCTGCAACCAATATAGGAAACTAAAAACTCATAACATATACTACAGCAAGGGACAATATTTACAAATGATGAGTAATCTAATTCACCCTCTTATATACGAGTCAATCCTATGTTGCATGTGTTTCCTTTTCACCAACAAAGGATAACATGGTTCCACCACTACAGGCACTCCACAACCTTCACATAAAACCGTCAATTATAGAATTCATTATAGATACCCACTCTATACCATTAATGACATCATAATTACTAGATGCTATAACAAAGAGATCCCAACTAAACTCTCGCCTGAAAGAGTCATCTCACATTATCGGCACAAGTGCATGATCACCGAGTCTTCTCATGTATGAGTCTCCAAGCATAATGGATGATTCAATGGTCCAACCTGAATCTATAAGTCTCAAACATGATAGGTGGAGAGAAATTAATTACTTGTTAATGTGTTTATAAGTACCACAGAAAGAGTATAAAAGGCATATATCATAACTCAAATCATTCTCAGATCCTCTAGGTCATGTGATTAAACCCCATATATCTATCTCGTCCATCTCCTCCTTCTCCCTGATCTAGGTTTGGACCACCTAGGGGTGGTGGTGGTAACATATCAGAAGGTCTACCACCTCATACTACTCTCCTAGATCGTCTTCCATGTCCACCATCTTGTAGACCCCCCTTCTCCTTCTATACCTAAGTGGCCCTTCTATAGTTTCTGTTTTAGTTGTATGGTAGTTTGGACAATCTATGATGAGATTTCCCCTGCCATCACATGAGTATAATCCCCACTCATTGGAAAAAAGTACTCTCTCTTTGATCCATGAACTACATATCCCATGTCCTAGAACCTCCTCCTAAAATGTCTCCCACATCCAGGTCCCTACGACTGTCATCGGCTCCCTTCTGTTGTCATCTATACTCCTGTTTGCCCACTACTGAAAACCATCGGTTGTATCTGTTTAGCCAATAAACTCTCAACCACAAAATATCAATCTATAACCCCAACATAGATAGTAATTCAAAGAAGAATAAATCTAGCTTGGATGTCTCTACACAGACCACACTTGAAGGTCTGATCCCTGAAAAAAAGATCTCAAACCATATCTATCGATTACTTAGAGATGTTGGTAAACCACGCTGAATACTCATCCACTATCATGCTACACTACTGGATATATAGAATATCCTACATATATAAATCCCTCAACATATTTGATGATAAATCCTCTCTAAAAAGGAACTCAAACTCTATTCATTAAAGAGTTGTGTCATCGTAAGACTGGGAAACTAAACCCCACCATCACCCTACCGAGCCATGAAGAAGGCTCACTGTCAGGACCACCATCTGATCTGTTGGTGTCAGGGCTAGATGAAAACCATGTATTGCCGCCTCAAGACAGTCTTCATCCACCAGTAGTTCAGGTTGACCTTGGAACCAAAGGGATCTATATATCTAGAACTACTGAAGTGAACTCATGTTGTGCACATCATCTACTGGTACTATAGGTACCACTTTCTTATCTATAGGTGTTATGGATGGTGCACCATCTAGAGGCTACAAAACAAGAACTGGTCCATGAATCGACACATCATCACTGGGGGGATCATCATAACGATCATCATGTTGAATCCTTTCTGGTATACATTGAGGAAGGATTCCAATGAAAATAAGATGTACCACGACCAATGAGTATATCTGAACAGTTAACTCAAGAATTACATGGAACCAAAACCAATTCTTATATGATGCATGTACCAATTTTTTCCCTGTAACCATTATTCTCATGTATTGAGTAGAAAATTAGGTGATCAGAGCCCTGGTGTATGGATGTCACGAACCTTCCTCAGGGCTCGTGCCGTGAATACCCATGCCCACCTTCCATAGGCCAGAGGATGGAGACTAGCACCAAAGGCGTAAATCCTAATAAAATGGAAGAAATTTCATTTATATAAGAAATCAAATGCAATAGAGTATGCAAGCTTAAGTAAACACTGAGTAAACCGGGTACAAAAGTAAGTGCTGGAAAGTAAGTGGGCCAGAATACAAACCCAACTAAAAGTATAGTACAACAGTAAAGAAATAATAGTTACAGTATAGTAAACCAACAACCACTGAAATGTCCTTCGGATATCCCACATGAATGGTGGGTATAGATGGTCTCCTCAGCTCCTCGGGTTCGGTCGTCCGCTCCGAGTACGCCCCCCAAGTGGTCCACCTCCAGGTACCGTCCCGCTCCACAAGTCTCTGCCTCAATCAGTGTTGGTTGTCGTCTGCATCCAACACAACGTAGTGTAGGCATATCCCATGCAGGGGTGAGTATATGATACTCAATAGGCATCCCGAGACCCCTGAAGGTCTCCCAGGATCCACAAAGGATAAACCACAAATGAAAGATACAAACATAATGTATCAACCAACTCTACTTAGGTATATGACCATACATATACCTAAGTCATCAATTCCAGTTCGGCTCCAACTCACGAGCCCAAGTACAACCTAGTTCACACAGGAAAGTAAGTCAATCATATCGATGATATTGATTGAAAGTAAAGACTTGGCTCACACAGGTATACTACTCACAAAGAGGGGTGGAGATGATTAGATGTAGCCTCTGAATCATCTCCTATGCCAAACCCACGTAGGATCCAAGTACATAAGTCATCACTGTCGAACCCACGTAGGATCCAAGTATAGAAACCTTCACTGCCGAACCCATGTAGGATCCAAGTACAGTCTTCATAACTGCTGAACCCACGGAGGATCCAAGTACAGTCTCCATCATCATCGCAGTCGCAGCTGGCTCTAAGGTTCCCACACACAGCTCGCTCGATTCCGGGAGGGTCCACTCCACGAGCCAAGAGGGTCGATACATAAACTATCACAAATTCCAGATTTGATGTGTCACAAAGTTTTTCTTGTCAATAGGAATTCAATACGAGAGACGATGCGTCAATCAGATGCCTGGTCTGAGAGATATTGGGTTTTCTGTCTGAGGGGCCTGGTTTGTTTTTAAGCTAAAACCAACCCGACCATAGTCCAGCTGAGTCCAATCCTCAAGTGGATTAAGCCAAAAGAATAATCTCACTGAGATTAATTCAACATATTTGACGTCATGTCAATCAGGCGTCCGATCCTTGAGTTATAAGTGTTTCTGCTCCAAGGGCCCAGGTTCGTTTTGGATTCGAACCAACCAGGCCGTACCCAAACTTCACCAAAAGCTCAATTTTAATATTTCGAAACGACCATCTCGATTCAAGGATCCCTATGCAACTGATGGTACGTTTATTGGAGGTCCATAGACGAAGATATGGGCATTTAAATGAACCTGGTCTGAAAGTTGGGGGTATGGGCCCGGTCTGACCCAGCCCAAAACCCCCTGGGTCGGCCCGAACCGGGTCGACCTGACCCTGTTCTAGGTCCAGCCCGATGGGGCGCGGCCCGGCCAGGCTAGCGCGGCCTGCCCCGTGGCTGGGCGCGGCCGGCCCAGCCCGTGCGGCCTGTGGCTTGGCTCGAAATCCGGCCGCGGCTCGACGCAGGCCGAGCAGGGCGCCATGGGTACACCCTTCGTTTCCTGGTAATGGTCAGCCTTTATGGCCAGCCGGTTGAGCCACCTTGGGACCCTTAAGTGTCCCGCCTCCTAGAGACGTCGGCGGCCGGTTGTCCGGCCGCCCCTGCATGGTCCTCCGCAGCCTAAAGCCCCAGCTTGTCTCACCAGCATGGCGCGACGGCACTGAGCCCCACCGCCGCAGCCCGCTCCTTGTCGCGGCCTCACATGCGTGGCGTGACGGTGCCAGGCGCCACCGCCGCAGCCCGCTCTGGCCGCAGTACTCTTCATCCTCGTGCAGTGCAATGGTACCGCACCACCTTCATCTCTACCATCAACGAAGAACAACAAGAAGAAGGGGGAGGATAATCGGCCGTGTTTGTGCGGTTCGATCTCCTCCTGTTACGACGATAACATTCAGCCAATTCTTGAACAATGAAGGACGATGAATAAATTTGAACAAAAGAATTAACCCCTACCTCAACAATCGATATCCTTCTCCAGGCGTCGCGGAAGACCGCGTCACGGGGTGAGGTTTTGAAGACTGTGTTGGCGTGCGTCCATGGAGGAAACGGAGTCTCCACACTAGTTGCATAGAGAAGAAGGAAAGTCACATTGTCTCTCATTGCGGTGACGGTTTTCTTTGTCTAAGAGGAGACATTATTCATGGGATGGTAATTGAAGAGGTTTAATCAATTAATTTAGCATGTGTTGGTGTGAATTAAATGGGAGAGGAGGAGTTACTTAATTAAGTTCAAGGGTTTTCCAACATTAAACACAAGGAGTTTAATGGGGGGTTTTAGGGAATGTGAAAGGTTGGGGCCTTTGCAGGCCCCACTTCACATTTATCCTCACTTGGGTAGTTAGGATGATAGTGGTTCCCACCCTAACTCCCCCATGTAGGATAAAACCACCTTAGTTAGAAATAATATTGTACCACAATTTTATTCACTTTTTATTTAAACCACTTTTTTAACAAATCCTCCCAATAAAATGCATCTTCGGTAAAGGTCCTCCTAAGAGATTATCGTCACTGAGGTTTCATCGGTGCCCTCAGATTTCATTTTCATGTACTGGTTCAAATGATAGATAAACCCGCTCGTTCTTTCACTGAACGTACTCAATCTAAACTTCAGATATTGATTCTGGGCACATCGGGCCTCGGAATCAGGTGCTGTCAGATACTGCGTACTCGTAAAATCCCAAAAAATTTAAGAAAAAATATTTCCTTGAAATTTATGGGTCCTTAAAATGGATACATCATCTACTACACCAACATTTGACTATGTGGCCTGAAATCAAGATTTGGAAAACTTAACATTGTCGATTCAAACAAATCTCACACACTCATGGTCCTAAAGTAGAACTAAAACACTCTAATACCATTCTTTCTTGACCTGTCCCAGTGGTGCCCATGTCATGACTCCCCATGCTTGACTCCAGTAGGCCATGGGCTGGTGACTAGAACTAAGGAGGCATATCACTAACATGGGAGGAATTTCATAGGTACCTATACAAACACACAGACACGAGTCCATCCCCACAAAATTTAGAAATGTTAAAACAATTGTACCACCAGTGCATGCATGCATCTATATCCCCCAATCAAAGTATGAAAGGATGTAAATGAAATTAAAGAGGTCCAAATACAATCCCACCATTAAGGTTCTACAAGCACAGGTCTATCCTAAATGTAAAGGTACTAGGAATACTTTTTTGGAAGGCGTATAAACACACATTGGTCTAAATGGTCTCACTAAGCACCATCCAATCCAAGTCCACCTAAGACTCTATCAAAATATCAATCATATACACAAGATAAGACACATGTGGGAAAATCATGTATTGGGGTGAGTATAATCATACTCAGTAGAATAGCCGGAAACCACAAATCATACAACAAAATAAAGTATTGTCATCTCTACACTGTTATATGTCTACAACACAAGAATATCCAAATATAGTCAACAATGACACATATTCTAGAGGTAAGTCACAACCATGATATAATAGACTAGGATACTAACTTGAATATTTCATGAAGAAATCATCTGTGATAAAATACTCTTGAGTCTGATAGCACTATAGTTGTTCGCCCGAGAGATACTACTCATATGGTAGTTTAATTAGAAAAAAACTGATGATAGTATGAAGATAATACAATACACAAATGAGGATCAATTTAAGGGAGATGGTTTACCAACAACTCAATCTGTATTAACCTTTTAATTAAAGTATTCACACCCACGTAGTGTTGGTCATGTCTATACACAGAAATCCACATAGGGCGTGAAGCGAAAAATAGAATCTAACTTCAGGCCTCTTGGAGGGATTCCAGTGACTCTATCTAAGAATTACTACTGAATGTATAATATTCCTATGAGTGGGTAATAATTCTATACCAACTATTAGGGAAAGGATAAGGGGAATGAACACTAATGAAACTTGTCCAAGTAACTAAAGAAAAGGGCTCTCGACCATGTAGAAAATAGTACACAGTGTGTACTAGGGGATACATGTTGTGTCCCTTGACCTCGGTTCCTGACTATGTCAAAATCCCATGTCTCAACCTGTGTACTCAGCCAACTCGTGTCTGTGTACTCTGAGGTATAAAATGTGTTAATCTTGGAGGGACCACACACTGTGTGACTGTGGTCACACACCGTGTGATGTTTAACTTCTTCCTAAAACCTAGATGACTCTAAGGGGGACCCACATGACATGAACATCCTATTTACACGTCATGTTCTGTGGGATTTTTTAGAATCCTAGATCCAGTTCTGCGTGTCTCCTCTGTCATTTCGACCACCGATTCCAGTCGTGCCTTGTTATAAAAACATATATTGAGCCTCATTGAGAATAGCCATCACCAAATCAAAAATATTTGAGACATTGAACCACTAGGAAATGTGATTGATCATCATTCTTTTTTGTGCACTAAAGAACAAAAAAATCAGGTATTTACATCGTCTGATTTGTTTTGGCTCCAATCATTACACAACCACCATGTCATGCTAATCTCAGATCTATGATTTTGGATCATTGTTCCAATAAATGGATGTGTAATGATCGATTGATTGGGTTTTTTGACCTATAATCCAAATAAAAATGCCCGTTAAGAATGATTAATGGTGGATAAAAGCACAAGACCTTATTTGAAGAATGAACCTTGATCAATTTTCATGTCGATCTCAATTTGTTTCCATTATAAATACAAACAAAAAAAATTCAAGAATCATAATAAAACTATTGTCAAAACAAAAAAAAATAAACTCATCTTTAAATATACATGATCTATGAATAAATATGTTTGTCAATTGATTCACATTCATTATAGAAAAAAAACTACAAAGAGATCCATCTAAAATGCACAACCTACCTCGATTTGGTTTGATCGCAAACAAAGAATGATCCATCATTTTTGTTGTTGGTAAGATCTAAGAAATCCATGATGAGTCGATCTTCAATATATAATTTGTCATCATCCGCCAATGGGGTCTCCAACAACACTCTAATGTCACTCATAAAATTCTTAGGGTTATGTGGATAACCATGTGAATTTTCCATAGGAGTATATTCAAAGAGATAAATGGTTCACTGCTTCATTAAATAATTTTATTAAATAATTTTATTTATTTTACACTAGTGATAACTATTCCACAAAAAACCCATTATGAATAATGTTAAGTCACACCTAGGGTAAACCTTGAATTCTGAGTTCAACAGTTCCCTTTTATTTATGATCCAAGAATCCATTTAAATGTTATTCCACTTTTTCATGAAAAAATGCATGCATGTGCTATTTAATATATTTAAAACATTTTCCTTAGGCACGTTAATCCTCAGAATCGCATGAAGACTCAGCAGCTAGTCTATAAAATAATCCATATAATATTTAAAAATAATATACAGAAAATATGAGACATTAAAAATATAATCATTTTAAGGGGGGAGAATGGAACACCCCTATATTTTTTAGAATATTTCTTTCCAAATAAATTTAATCATTTTGATATTTTTGTTACATGTAACACTAATTTTATCATGCGTTATGTGAAACATTGATTTTATCTTTCATCAAACACATCACTGATTATAGCTTTCATTACGTATAACACTGATTTTAAATGAAATGTGGAATACTATTAAAATATTAATATTTAATATGATAATTATCACATAGCCATTGAATTATTAGTGTGAATAGTATTAACTAAATATGGAAAATATATTTTTTATACATGTATATATATTGAATTATTTGGTGACCAATTAAATAGAAATGAAATTAAAAACAATATGAAAAGAGAGTAAATCTTTTTCTGAAAGGCTGTTTTTATGTGAAAATATGTTTTACCTAAATAAATTAAACAAATCACCTTTTTTAATGATTTTAAGGAAATTTATATATTCAATAAAATTTTAACATTCCCCATTTTTGTTTTCTAGACAATACATAATAATATAACAAATTCTAAACATAAAAACTATATTTTTCTAAAAATAAACTTTGTCATCTTTTCCACACTTATTATAAAAATTTTAAACTTTTTGAAAAAATATTTTTCTAAATAAACTTCATTTTTTAAATCATTATTTCAAAATTATTGTGGAGTGAATTTTTTAGAATATTTCAAATATGTAAATTTTGGAAAAATGGAGAAAAAATAATGGTTTTATTATGAATTTTCATTTCTTTTAATAAATTTGAAAACTATCAGACTGTTTTAATGTGGACTTAAAAGTAAAATTAAATAAACTATATATATATTAATCCAATTAAGTTAATAATAATAATTTTAATATTTAATATTGATATAAATACTTTTCAAACTTTTGAACATTGTCTCTTTGGTAACAGCTTTCACGTCAAGTCTGCATGATTAATTTTAAAATAAAATTTTCTTCATATGAGAATGTAATTTGGAAAAATGGATTTCATATATAGAATCATTAAAATTTATATTATCTAATAATGGTAACATATTTTTGGACCATAATTAATTGTAGAAAAGAAAAAAATATTTATCGTGATTAGGTTAAAAATGGGATCATCGAGGTGTTAGACTGTAAAGATATGGGTTAAAAAGGCCCAAAAAAAATGTCCAACACCCACTAGATTGAAATATTTATATTTTATATTTTCTACGATAGAAAGTTTCTTATTTATTATCCCTTTTTCATTTGAAAAATTTGGTTATTTTTTCATTTAAAAAAAATACTAGTATTCCACTTAGCTCACTTATAAAAGACTACCCCTTTCCAATCCTCTTTACATAGACAATATCATTTGGTTCAGTCAATACCTACCCAAATAAAATCTTTAATTACCTCCTCTTATCCTTGAATAATTATTTTGTTATGAATTCCAACCTTATAATTATTTTCATGAAAACTGAAGGAGGTTACCTAAAAAAGATATAACATTCTTCACCGAGTGTGTTAATTTTATTTATTCCTATACTTAATTAAATTATTATTAAAAAATATTGATATAACAACATAATTATATTTATTATATTTATTTTTTGTTATGTTAATCAAATCACTGTCAAAATACTCAACTTCCATCTAATGGTTTACAAAATCCGCATTCATGTGTACGACAGACTACTACCTCGTGAACCGATGTTATTAATTTTTTTTACATAACCACATCTCATGGCTAGATATAATGCTGAAGTTTTTGTTTATATATGATATATATCAAATTATTATTCATCTATATTCATGATATCTCAAATTCATTATTATATTCTATTATATGGGAATATGATAACATCATTTGGGTGTACGGTACACTACCACCTCACTAAGTGATGTGATTCATTATTTACAAAATATTTACGTGGATGGTAATATGGAAATATTTAAATAAAAAAATTTATATATATTATATTAAAAAAATTATGAAATTTTAAAATATTATCCACCTTTATTTCTTTAAATCTTTCTATAAAGTTGAAACAGCATTCATGCGTACGCACAACCTCTCATCTCCATGAATAGTGAGTTTTATTTTATATATATATTAATTTTATGTATTACATTAAATACATTTATAATGAATATTAATTGTATTTATATCATGGTTAATTATATATGGATGATTTATCCATTCTCAAACTAAGAGGTCCGAAAATAAAAAATCAAAACATACAAGAAAACAAAGCACTTATTATCCAAAAATGGGATTTTAACTAGGGATTATTCATAAAAGGATAATAAATAGTCATAAGTAAATAATTTATGGTTTTATATGTATAATTATGGTTCCTTTTTAGATATATAATAAAAAATATTTATTTTATATGTGTTTCTAATGTCTAATGTATAAGTCAAGACTTAGTTTAAGGGATTTATGTGTCACATTTATTTTCTGTAAGACACATGCCATATTCGCCATGTTTTTCTTTTATGTGGTGTATATAAAACCCCTAATTGAATTTAATAATGATTTTATTTCAAATTTATTGAATTTACATATCCATTATAGGATCCCTCTATCATGGGTTTTATGGTACAAAATTTACCAAAGTGGTAAGGGCTTTATGATACAATATCATTATTTATCAAGATTGTTTATGTTTATGATTTGAATGATGAAATATTATGATCTATATCTCAAGAAACACAATAAATTTATTCGTATCTTCTAATGTAATGATAATACATATTTTCACTTCATTTTTATTTTTCTAGGAACTCGTTATTTCAAAAGTATGTTTTTATGAAAAATTACTTTTATTTCTCTCTTCTCTCGAAAAACCTTTTCCATCCAAAAACATGTTTTCTAAAAAACTATACAAAAATGATTTTATAATTTTGAATAATATTTATTAATGTTATTTTTACCCATTTTTTAAATTATTTTTAAAAAAATTGAATCTTTGCATTGTTTCGTAAAAAATACCTATTTGGATTTTATAAAAAAATGTGAAAGGTATATATCTTTTAATGTTAATGAAATTTATGTAATTTTTCACCCTCATGACCATTATTTTAATTGAAGATTAATTTATTTATTTTCAAGTTTATTTTCAATAAAATGTTTTATGAAAATATTTTAGTTTTTAAATAGTTTTTTTCAAAGTGGAAAGGATATTTTGGTAAAAAAATGTTGTAATTGATTTTTAAACATATTTTATAATATTCCAAGGGTATTTTAAAAGAAAATTATTTTGAAAATATTTTCTATATTAAATTTTGTTTCCCAATCTGGAAATTATATTTTCTTCAAGAAAATTTCTAGGTCATCTTTTAAAATCATGTACCATATAAGATGGCATCATTTGATGTTACTTATTCTTTACTCAGAATAATATTAAATGAAATCATACTTATTATATCTATGGATGGTTAATTTTTATGTTGATGAAATTTTTATGAAATCCATTTATTTTTCATGGGTTAGGCTATAGTGAATTGATGAAATGTTTATTAAACTTTTTTCTTTACATGGGTTATGATATATTATGAATGTTTTATGAACTTTTTGCACAAATAAGTATAGTTTTAATTATAAGATATGTGAGACCTATATCTCACTACCATTAATTGGGTAAATTTTTATATTTTATTAGATATCAATGGGAAACAATTTGATGGGATTGATCCACTATTGGAAATAGGTGTGTTCTGATTCACTATTGGAAACAGGTGTTTCTTGGTCCACAATGAGAAATGAGTGATAAGTCATGATTCACTATATTAATGGACATGGTAGCTAACTATGATTTATTAAATGTATTTTCTATATTTATTATAGTTCCACACTTTTATGAAATTATGTTACTGTTAATGACTGATTTATGGTGATTTCCTTTTCATATAGGCCATGTTTTATAAAATGATATGGTTTTATGCCATGACTCATGTTTGGGAACTATAACATATTGGGTGTGAACTTATTATGTTATGTTCATGTCATATACCCTTATCCTTATCATATAATTTCATATGATTATAGATTTATATATCCTATGTTTACCCTTTCTAAAAATTTCAGCTCACCCTTTCTTATGTTTTCTTCCCCGGGTTATAGAGAATGTTTAATGTAGGGTATTCTTAAGGAGATTCATATATGAGAATATATATGATTAATATGTTTAAGATATTTAATGAAATAAGAATATTGTTTTCTAGTCTCCAAAGACATAGAACTGTTATGGTCCTCAGGCAGGTAATTATGAAATGTTTTGAATATTCGTCTAGAAAGATGTGATATTTATGTTTTAAATTATGGGCCATTATAATTAGATAATCCCATTGGGATACACTTCTCTAAATGAAATATCTATACATTAAATTTTTGATCTAGATCATTAAAATGTGTAGCTCCAAATGTGTCATCCAACAAGGATCTATTTAATTTAGTGTGGAATCAGTCTATAACTAGATCCTTAACTCGCCATCAGGCTGAAGGGGAATGCGATAACCACATTAGGAAAAAAAATTGGAACTCTATAATAACTATAAAAAACTCCACCATTTATTCCTTTGATAACCCAAATTAAAATAAATGTAACTAGAATATAGATGACCTTAAGATATATCATCCTATTTTATGGTCATGCTTTCCAATGAAAACATAATTTTGTCCCTCGTCATCACAGAAATCAATACTTCTCCAGAAACATTCGATAGATAATTTCATAAAATAAAACCTTTCTATTACTAGAATTACATTATATGGTTGTATTTATAATATAAAGAAATACACAACCAAATGATGGTGAACCATCATCAGTATACATCCCCAACACACATCATACAATAAATCTTGACCTTCAAATAGAATGGATAACAAAAAGGGAACTATAATCTTCTATATATCTATTCTCATGTTGTGTAATAGGGTTATTTTAATAGATGAGTTCATTAAAAAATTAAAAGAGTATAAGTCTTAGTATAAGATAATTATATATTTCATTATTTGATCTCTTGTCCCGAGATTGTTATCACAACCATAGGAAAAAATTTATCATATCCATATTTACTAGATGGCTACTGATGACCACTAATAATACCACACTCAAGCTTAGGTCCCTAAACAAGAATGATATATTAGGTATAACATCCATAAAACCCACCTCCTCATAGTGGATAATTGGCGATTCATTTCACTAAAGGTATGTTATCGGTGTCCCAAATTATTTTTACCATAACGAGTATAGCACCAGTAAGGGGTCAATCCCTAGGGAAAAAGAAGTTATTTTTTCTTATTTAACTTAGTTTTTATTTTTGTCATAATGAAGTTTAATGAATTTAAAGTTTATTTTTTATGTGGTGAATAAAAATAATAATTGGTTTAAGTTTCTTAACTAAATTAATTAATGAATAGAATAAAATGTTGGAAAATTGGTTTTCATATGGATAAAAAAATAAATGTGTTAGGGTTATGGATATATGAGAAGTTGATTATTAAATCAAATTTCTTATGAGTTTTTTTTGTTCATAATAACCCAACACTCTGGGTTTCAATTTCTGTGAATGTTTCCTTGGTCTGGTAAAATTATATTTAGAGATGAAGAAACTAACTCCATGGCCGGTAGTTAGTGGTTAATAGTTATTTATTTGGCTTAGTCCATTTTTGAGTCAATTAATACTTCCAATGATCATGAAAATATTCATTGGTATTCTTCTTTTGAATCCCTAAAAATTCTTCCCTTGGTCTAGTTCAGAATTTTCAATGATAAGATGAAGTGATTTATGAAGAATATGAAGAAGTTAAAATAACAAACATATTTATAGCAACTAATTTAAATTACAACTCATCATCTACCACAACCCAAACACACTGGGTATTTAGTTACACATAGATAAAAAGATAAGAACAAATCCCTTGATACCTGATGTGATCATTCTTTGAATCTTCGAGGAGGGAATTATTCTTCGGTAGATGGTTGAATGGCGATAGTATGGCGGTAGAGCTTCTCTCCTTCAGACCTTTAACCTTTTCTCCAGACATTCTCTCCACACACCACCCTTCATTGAACCGAATGCCAAGACCTCATTTTATAGAAAATATAACTACACAGTGTGTGAAAAAATTACACGATGTGTACTTTTTGTAATGCACTTTTTTCCTTGTTTTTCTTTGCTGGTAGGTGACCTAACACACCTTCTTTGACTTGGAATATGACGCCACCTTGTAGGTAGATATACACGGCGTGTAGCGCGTCCATACACGTTGTGTAGTATCATTATTTGGTCACCAACTACTTCTAAAATGGTATACAAGGCCTATATATATGGAAAACTGTGTGTCCCCTTTAGCCGGACACATGGGCATGTCAACACTTCTCATCCACCAACTTCTTCTAGATGGTTTTTCATGGTGTGTAGTATGTGAACACGGTGTGTACTGGCTTTCTATTAACTTTGGCATGTACTTGTCCTGGTCAACTCATGTCTGAGCTTGAATTTACACGGTGTGTATATATGTACACGTCGTGTAGTGGTAATTTTTTTCTCAATTCTCCCCTGGTTTGTGTATTTAGGCATAAATCTCCAAAAAATGAACAAGGTCACCAAAATCAAATTATTTTTCCACTAAAAAGTAGGTAATTTCTATAAAATTTTTCTTATTTTCAATAAAGTATGTGAAAATGTATACACAAATTGGGTGCATCAAACTCCCACATACATTGTCATTTTCTTTCCATCAAGCGAGTATCAACATCTAATTAAAATATTCTATATTTTAAATAGAAGGAATTCAATCAATCATAAATGTAAATAATAATTCACAAGATAAAATTCTAAAAAAAACAAAATAGTTTCAATTCAGGTGATATTCTAATCTTGCCTCATATATAATTCAATTTTATTTTGTCATCCTCTTTTAAACACATGTTTTAACCATTCAAAAATAAACATGCCACTTGATGATTTACCTCACCAGTAATATACTCAATAGTCAATATGTTTTTAATTTAATGTTTTTCTCAGTCAATGATATATAAACTCTATCCATGGGTTTTCAAGGAATCTAGTTCTCTACTTTATAAAATTTTGACTTACAAAAATCATGAGGGCATTTCAATAATGATCAATGTTTCTGTGGCTAAAGGTTGGTAGGTAAAGATGTGAAAAATAACTCTGAGGCTTGAAAAAGGAGGCTAAACTCTTAAATAAAATTTCGTGATATTCAATGTTAATCTTATTGTAAAAAGTTTCATCATCATGCTTTATAAAATTATATCATCACCACCATCCCCTTTAGTAAGGTAGGTTGGGTTCTCAAACTTTCAAGTGAGTATAAGGTCCATTTGTCTGTACCATTTTTTAATAACAAATGGGACCCTGTAGAATTACCAAGAATAGAGGTTTGGAATCCTTTTTTTCCCAAATGATCAAGATTATCTCCCCCCACACTTAATTTCTTGACAATTCACAAAATTATTCCATGTGTTTTCAATCCCTTATTTTAAGCTCAAGTGAATAATCAGGAAAAAATCATAAAATCATTAGGGTAGGAAGGAAAATAGTCTAGTAATATGGCATCCTATAAAGGCTATTCATGGTTTCTAGGGGCTTCATGAAGATAAGATGTAGGGTAATTCTCAAGATAAAGGGATTAAAAAAAATATACTTCCTCAATAATTTTAATGTAATTCAAAAATTACTCATGTTTCAAAAATAAAACTTGCAAATTCTAGTAATTATGTATATTCTATGAATCTCTTAAGAAAGAGGGTATTAGGAATAATATAACGAAGGGTTTAGAATACCTCTCATGAGTGGGAAAAAAATAAATATACAATCAGGTTGTTACTTGCATAAAATTGATTAGTCTAATCGATGTAATTATCCAAGGATTACAAGTTGTAATTTAAACTATATCAGTAAACATTTCAAAACACATAAGAACCAAAATAAGCATGCCACTTTTTTAAAATTTTCCCAATTTTAGCTTTATTATTTAAAAATATGATTAACCAAAATGTCTTCACATGTTTAAATATATCTTCTAATAATGATGTCTCCTAGAATGATAATAAGGGAAAAAGACTAAAGTGGCCGAGAGACCCCCCCCCCCCCCCCCCGACTTAATATCGCACGTGGTCCACCAAGTGCCCAGAATTATGAACAAGGGAATGTGGGGACACAATAGTAGAGCAGAATGAGGGGAAGTAAAAAAAGAAGTAAATCAAGGAAGAGAAGAAAAAAATGGAATGACATGGAAAACCATTACTCCCCTCGTGTCTAGGTGAAGAAAGATGGGAGGTGGTGGAATAGTTAATTCCAAAATGAGCCTTAGTAGCTGTGATAGAGGTGGGGAGAGAACAACGAAATCATAAAAAACATACACAGGCACAATATATCAAAAATATATATATAATGAAAATCATGTGTCTAAAAACCAGTCAGGGGGTCACCTAAGAAGAGGCATCATCTGGTACTGAAATAGCTGGTAGTGAAGGATCAAGAACTGTGGAAACTGGAGGCTCGAAATATGCACCAAGAAGAGATGTTTTAAAAGTAGGACCCGTAAGAGTTGGACTCGGAATGGGAGGCTCGACATCACTCCCTGGAATGGTAGAAGTGGTGGTAGTGGTATCAGTATATGTTGCCATATTAGATAAGAGAACTGAATCTGTGGCCAGTGCAGTAAAGGGTAGTGGAGCTGGTGTAGATAGGATAGGAACTAAGGTAGAGGAAGGTATTGAGGGTAGTGTAATACCATGATCCTGAAGAAGAATCCCCAACATTAGCTCCAAGTGGTCCTGACGTCGATCAAGATGAACCAAGTGATGCTCCATTGTGGCTAGGCGGAGGTAAAACGATAGATCGGCCGAGGGTGTAGGGGTTGGTGGGGTTGGTGGGGTAATAGAAGAAGGAAGTCTAGAAGAGGTGGGTCAGAAGAAGGGGGGTTGGGTGGGGATGCCGGAAGGGGTGGGGATGGAGGAGTAGTTGCATCAGCAGGAGTATGAGGGTCAGCAGGTGGACGGTGTGATGCATGGGCAAGGATGTAAGCACCCCTTGTATTCGGACCAATCCCATTCGAATAAGCATGAGATAGTCCATCCGCTGGGAGAAACCTAAAAGGTCATAGGGAATAGAAGGCTCAAATACCCCGAGGTGGTGGGAAAGGTGGGTGGCGTAAAACCCACTGTTCAGGATTCCGTGATGGCAGGTAAACATGGAATGGAAATAATATGTGGCAAGGTAAGGGAGGTTGGGTAGTCCTACCGAATGACACAGGTGAGGTGATCCATTTCATGACTATTCATGACCCCCATATCCTTATGGTAGGGAAAGAATGGTGCTGAAGCACCAGTGGGTGAAGTGAAGGATAGGGTCATCTATGAGGGTTCTCTTTTGTGAAGTAGGCGTATAACGGTGGTCAGGCCCAACAATCTCCCACCACATTGCAACGAGCTCAAAGCACTCAGGTCGGGTCAGGGTGGAAACAGGTGATGGGGTGATGGGATGAGGATGAAAACCACACCCTCGACCAAACTCAGTAATGGTAAAGGAAAAGGGTTGGTAACCTAGCCAAAACCAGACCACGAGTACCACATCACCAAGAGTCTCCCGGTAGTCAGCTTAGTCCAACTCGAATGAAGGAGAAAACTCCAAAATAAATCTTGAAAAATAGGAGTACTGACCTAGATGATCGCGAGTAACAGAGTGTTTCCAAGGAGGTCCTCTAACTCTACCTAGTTTTCCAGCTGTTGACGGACGCTACTATCGAGATAGTGGCTGCTCAATAGAATATGTCGGTGAGAGAAATATTGAACTCTGTCATATGCCAAATCGGTAATCAGGAACACCATACAAGGGTAGGGAACACTTGCTAGTCCTGACCCAGGTAGAGGTGTAGCAGCGGGAGCAAGCTCTGGGGGCGAAGTGGCTGCAGTAGGTGGAGGGTCAATGGATGGGGTGGTCGATGATGGACTAGATGTAAATGAGGATAGCTTAGGTGGAGTGGAATATGGTGGAGAATAAAGGGTGGTGCTCAGAGGCTCGGTGCTAAATGGTGGAGGTGCGGCACTACTAGGACCAACCTCGGCTGAGGTAGTGGGTGATGGAAGGATAGACAACGGAAGGAGCTGGTACACTGAAGAGTCTGGATCTTCTGACGTTACTGGTCGAATTCGTATACGATGATAAATGGGCATATCTACCTCAGTGGCAGAAGCATGCCACTTCCCATGGGAAGGATCTCTGTCTTTCATACCTTGAAAAAGAAAGAAAAACCAAACAAAAGAAAAAGAAAATAAAAAAGGAACAAATAAAATGTGAGAAAACCGAAAAAGAATAAGTACATGGCATGTACATCTAGAGTACACAGTGTGTAGTCAAAGCAGGTTAGCATCCCGTGTTATCTGGATAGACACTCCGATGGAGTAGGGGATATATGTCACAACCCCGAACCTTGAAGTATGAAATCAGTGCCTGAAATATGGTTTGCAATTTTATTCATAAAAATAGGCTTACAAAAAATTGCACATCTTGTCCCAATACAGAGGATCGATTTGGATTAGGTTCTTGGAAAATCAGACATTGATGAAGCACTTCTTCTAAAAACATAACGTGGCTAATATTCAAACTGAGTTCATTACAAAGAGTACTCAAGGCTTGGGAAAAAAATTCTAAAGTCCTATAAAATATAAATTAAAATGTAGGGTGAGCATAAAAATGCCCAATAAGGTGGTTTTAAAACAGTTGAAGAAAATCCCCCATTTTAAAACCACCTCCTTGAAAAATTATCATACAAAAATTTCTTAAGAGAAAGATATTAAATTTTGAGCCACACCACCAATATTTTTTGAGGTTACTTGTAGACATTTTTTCAAAAGACCATTTTCATATAAGATAACTGTGTTTTTTACAAAAACCGGAATCAGAGTGCGCATGTGTGTGTAAGAAATGAGATTTGCATAATTCATAACTTAGTCAATCCAATTCCAAAATCATAGTTCTGATTATGTGTATTCATATCATAAATCATCATAACATAATAAATAAACTCACATGGCTTTAACACTAGATACTTTTCACTTGTATAACATGTTATTTTCATACTTGGTTATGCCTTAGGATTTCAATTCCATTATCATAAAATATTCGTATCTAAGGATCCACAATCCATTGGTTGACCATTTACCATTCTATAATGAGGAAATGTATAATTTTGGACTTTATCAAGGACTTGCACCTAGACCATACGGGTAGAAAACCAACATAATTGTGGTTAACTACCACACATAGTTGTGAACAAATCTAGCATCATGTTCACACATTATTTCACTTACCTCATGAGATTTCATCACTTTACCCAATGCATTGGAGAGCTGTATAATTTTGGGTGCACCCCTCACATCATTTTAAGTCCAATACATTCCTCATATGTCTTAGCATAGTCTCATCTTTATAGTTTTCATATTACATAGTAAACTTATATTCATAATCCATAATCATTTGCATACATTCTCTTACTTAAATTGAATTATGCATTGTGTGAAAAAGAACTAGATTTTTTAGTTCCAGATTTAACAATGATGTGCACGAACTATACCAACATACCCCAGCACATGTAGTAAGAATTAGTTCACATAGAATGATGGGATATCAAATGAAGTAACAATATTAGCATTAAAATCTTCATAATGTGACATATTCCAAACCCACATTTACATGCTTTGATATTGAGATACTCATTTAATCCAAGAAAAATTAATTATTAAAAAAGATTAAAACATAAAGTATAAATTATCTGAAACATTTATTGTGATAATTGGGTAAATACAAGGTATAGATTATTTCTTGAGGAATGTTTATGCATAGAAGAAATGATTAAATATATATTCTCGTATATGAATGTATATTTATACCTGAACATGAAAGCCATCGTACCACTTACTTGAGAAATCAAGTTTGAAATATATGCATTCATGGGAATCTGAAACTCATGAAAAATATAATATATTCTTATATATGTACACCAGGTGTATGCTTGAGATCTTTCATAACCCAAAAAAGACTAAATATATTCTTGAAACCATTGTATTTCTCATAATCATGAATTAAAACAAATAAGGATAGGTTTTTGGGAAACATAGTAGTTACCAAACATATATATATATATATAATTTTGCATGTATCCTCATGTACATGAGTTATATTTAAGAATACAAAAAAAACCTAATAAACAAGTACCCGTGCATGTTGTTTCATATATCGAAAATAAAATAATTATTGAAAACAATAAATCACTTATCAAATTCATAAACCCTAAGAGGTTTGTGTGAAGAAACCATATAATATTTTGAAATTTCAAAATGGGTTAGGAAAAATTTATATAATCCATGAAACTTTAAAATGGTCATGGGGGATTTTCATGTTTGGTCATAAACCCCTTGCATGTGTTATATACAAAAAATGAATTTCAAAAATCCCATGTGAGTTAGAGTTTAGAATAAAATGAATATGTTTATATAGGTATATATATATTTACACATATGCAAAATAATATATGAATTTAAAAATACATTGCATATATTATCCCTTACTTGACATCAAGAGTGCACAATGGTAGGGCAGTGGATGTTTGCACGTCGAGGGAAAGAAAACCAGTAATTTCGATTGCAAAAATACTTGGTTCATATAGGCGGTATAGAAATATTTCATATATATATTGTCACATAAATAAAATATAATCAATTACTTAAAACTTAATCGGGATAAAACAAACCCAACATGTTTCTTAAAGAGAGAACTCAAAAATAATCGATAATTCATCAGCCATCTGAAATATTGAGAAGGGTTTTTCTTAGTATGATGCAATTAAGTAATTTATGGTTGCTCTAATTTTCCAGAGTTTCCTTAAACTGATCCTCCGATACCAACTGTCATGACCCTGTCCCCATAATTCTGAAACCAGTTCCTGAAACATGGTGTGCAATTTTCTTCATAAAAATAGGCTTGAAAAAAATTGCACATCTTGTCCCAATATATAGGATCATTTTAGTTTAGGTTCTTGTAAAATCAGACACTACTGAAGCACTTCTGCTGAAAACATAATAGAGCCAGGCTTCAAGTTGATGTCATCACAAAGAGTACTCAAGGATTGGGAAAAACTACTAAAATAATGTAAAACATAAATTACAATGTAGGGTGAGCATAAAAATGCCCAGTATGGGGGTTTTAAAACATTTGATGAAAATCCCCCTTTTTAAAACCACCACCTTGAAAAATAATCATAAAACATTTTCTTAAGAGTAATATATTACATTTCAAGGTACACCACCAATATTTTTTGAGGTTACATATAGACATTTTTTCAAAAGATCATTTCCATACAAGATAACGATGCTTTCTACAAAAACATGAATCAGAGTGTAAAGGTGTGTGTAATAAATGAGATGTGCATAATTCATGACTTAATCAATCCAACTCCAAAATCATAGTTTTGATTATAATAATTCATATCATGATTCATCCGAACATAAAAAGAAATTCACATGGATTTTACATTAGATAATTTTCCCTTATACAACTTTCCATTTGCATACTTGGTTATGCCTTATGATTTCACTTCTATTATCATAAAATATTCTTAGCTAAGGATCCACAATCCCTTAGTTGATCGTTTACCATTCCATAATGAGGAAATGTATAATGCCAAACTTTGTCAAGGCCTTGCACTAAGACCATACGGGTAGAAACCAAACATAATTGTGTTTAAATACTACACATAGTTGTGAAAAAATCTAGCATCATGTTCACACATTATTTTACATAACTCATGAGACTTCATCACTTTACCCAATTCATTGAAGATCTGTATATTTTTGGGCGCACCCTTTACATTATTTTAAGTCTAATACATTCCTCATATGTCTTAGCATGGTCTCATCTTCATAGTGTTCATATTACATTGAAAAATTACATTCTTAATCCATAATCATTTGCATAAATTCACCTAATTTAATAGAATTATGTATTCAGTGAAAAAGAACTAGATTTTTTAGTTCAAGA
The DNA here is from genome assembly GCA_963277665.1 of Viscum album. NCBI lineage: Eukaryota > Viridiplantae > Streptophyta > Magnoliopsida > Santalales > Viscaceae > Viscum > Viscum album. Next base: position 1,650,813,492 of record OY728143.1, on the reverse strand, counting down.
TTTAACAGTGACGTGCAAGAACTAAAACATCATACCCCAACACATGTAGTAAAAATTAGTTCACAAATAATTATGGGATATCAAATGAAGTAACAACATTAGCATTAAATTCTTAAGAACATGACTTATCCAAAACTACGTTTACATGCTTTGATATTTAGATACTCATTTAATCCAAGAAATTTTAATTGTTAAAAAAAGATTAAAACATAAACTATAAATGATCTGAAACATTTCTTATGAAAATTAGTAAAATACAAGGTATAGAATGTTTCTTGAGGAATGTTTATGCATAAAACAAATGATTAAACATGTGTTCTCATATATGAATTTATACTTATACCTGAACATGAAAACCATCGTACCACTTACTCGAGAAATCAAGTTCGAAATATATGCATTCATGTGAATCCGAAACTCATGAAAAATATTATATATTCTTATATATTTACACCAGGTGTATGCTTGAGATCTTGCATAACCAAAACAATACTAAATATACTCTTGCAACCATTTTATTTCTCAAAATCATGCTTTAAAACCAATAAGGATAGGTTTTGTGGAAACATAGTTATTACCCAACTTATATATATATATATATACTTTTTCATGTATCCTCACTTACCTGAATTATATTTAAGAATACACAAAAAACGTAATAAACTATAACCCTTGCATGTTGTTTCATATATCGAAAAGAAAACAATTCTTGAAAACAATAGATCACTTATCAATGTTCATAAACCCGAAGTGGTTTGTGAGATGAAACTTTATAAGATTTCAATATTCAAAAACGGGATAGGAAAAATTTATATAATCCATGAGACTTTAAAATGGTCAAGGGTAATTTTCATGTTTGGGCATAAACCCCTTGCATGTGCTATATATTAAAAATAAATTTTGAACATCCCATGTGAATTAGAGTTTAGATTAAACTTAATACGTTTGTAGAGGTATATATATATATATATATCCATATATGAAAAAGAATATAAGAGTTTTACAAAAATAAAACATAGCATATTTTCTCCCATACCTGACTTCAGGAGTGATGAATGGTCGGGCAGTGGATGTTTGCACGTTGAGGGGAAGAAAACCAGTAATTTCAGGTGAAAAAAATATCGTGTTTATATAGGCGGTATACTTTTATTTAATATATATGACATATCATAAATAAAATATAAAAAAAGACTTAAAACATGACTGAGATAAAAAAACAAACATGTTTCTTAAACAGAGAACTCAAAAACAATCGGTGATTATAATACATACACATATATAAATTTTGTGGAAAACTAAAATAGAAACCAATGAAAGTAAATTGAAAGAAAAAATAAAGGGGACCGGGGAGGATCTTATGGGTAGAATTCAAGGCCGCAATACCATAATATAGTAGGGGATACTCAAGGGAGATTAATATTAATAAGAAATAATAACCAGTGGATGGCCACTGGTTTGAGCGTGATGGAGAAGACGACGCAGAAAAAAAATCGGGGAAGAAGTGGACGGTTTAGATTAGGTGGGATCTGATTGGATAGTCGGGATGAATCCACGGTTTTTTAAAAAAATGAACAACCTCGATAAAATATGAGATAGATTGGATGGTCCAGATCAACGTGGTGATTTTAAAAAAAATGATGATCACAATTAGATCCGTGTTGGATCGGACGATGTATAAACATGAGGAGATAAGTCCCACCTGCTGAGGTTCAAGCGCTGGATCTAAATCGATGGCCCAGATCGCACGTGGCGAGATCTAATGGCATGGATTATATCCTAGTTGAAAATCGTCATACCACATTGAATCAGGGAGGCGTGCACGACTTCCTTATAAGCCCGAGGCTCTGATGCTTAACCTATAAATCATAGCACACACACAAGGGATCCTTACACACGACCTCCCACCACTCGCAAGCCTCGGCCTACCAATTTCTCATCGTGGCCATGCGCCCGCAATGGCGCTCTCAAGCACTCCTGCTCCCGTGCACCCTTTAGGAACCTATGCCCATGCTTTGGCCGGCCTTAGATTGGGTTGACGACTAGGAACAGCCACCTAGTGTGAGCTGCCTCCCTCATTCCAGCTATAAAGGGCTGGCCTATTAGGTTAATAATTTTTTATTAACCCAATTTTTAAAATAACTATCTAAAAAAATTACACATATATAGAATATATTTACTTTCATAAAATTTGTTTTATTCATAACTTTTGATGTTTAAAATACAGAAATCAAACTATATAACTTCTAATTAATAAAAGTATTCAAAATAAATGTTTTAAAATTAAAAAACAAAATGCATCTGTTTATTTGAATTAACATAGACATATGTACCAAAATGTTATGATTTTAAATGTCATGTTTCTTAAAGATAATATAAATTTAATGTGTTCAATTATAGAACTATAAATCACTCAATCACTTATAACATTTCAAGGTGATTTTATACATAGAAAAATCATTACTTATTATGTTCAAAAATAAATATTTATAATTGTTATATAGGAGCTTAATTTATAAAACTAGAATGTCTAAAATATTTGAAAAATTAAAGAAAAGTTATTTAAATTAGTTTTAAAATCATAAAATATAAATAATATTTAATGACTTTAAACTATATTTAAAATAATTCAAAATTTTCAATATTCATAAATAATTAAACTAGAATACCCAATGGCTATAATTATAGTCATTGTAAATTCAATGGTATCTTAAATGGTAACTGTAAAATTTTATGTCTTATAAAAACGTGATTAGGGTATTCCAACTTCAAACACTGAGACACAAAAGATGGTGTTCCTTATCCCTCTAACACATAGTACAATTGCTGCATCTCTGGTTATATTTTTCTTAGTTTTTGTAGATCCAAAAGAAATACACTACTTTATTAGCATGTTTGTGTTGTTGTGGGGTCTACTGGTGATCGTGATTGGCCTACTTATAGGAATTTTTGGTTAGTTATTGTCCTTAGGCCTTGTTTCCATGTATCAGTTTCCAGTTTTTTGAATGAATAAAAAGTCTTGTTTTTATTTTGCAGGCATTTCCTATATAAAATAGAATTTAAGCCAAGTGTAATAATTTAAACTATTATTACTATATAAATTTAGTTCGGGGTGTCACATTATCCCATCCTTCAAATAATTGTGCCCTCGCAATTCTATTACACCCATAAGAAACTATCAACCAAACCAGAGAGACTTTATCCTTGAGGTACCCTCCTAAAGGACTAGTATTATGGATAATCTGTTGATGTTTCCAGGTGGATCCCCATATTAGTTCCCAATTCCTTGATCTCCTTGGCCCATATACACCCTCAGTAGTTAGGATAAACCTATTCATAAAACATTCGGTCTTCAAAAGAGTGTAATGAGAGGTGTATAGGTTGGAGATTTGGGAGTGACCTACCTCTCTATAAATCTCTAAGACCACATCTAGCTTGAACACTTCAAATTCATAAATCATCCAAAACAAATTGAAACTCAGGACTTGGAACAGATAGGTCACTCAGGTGTTTCCATCCAAGGAATCATCACAAAACTTCTCCAAGGCTAGGTAGTTCTCAAACAAGGTGAAGAAAAGGAGAGACCTTCACGGTACTTCCCTCTCCACCTATACTCCACTAGTTCTGTAGTTTCTATGCAGCGATAATCATGAAGGTTTCCCTGGTAGGACTGATGGATGTTTGGGCTAAGGGACACTTTATAAAGACATTTACAAGGCAACTGGAGGTTTTCAAAAGGGTAGTAGTATTCTGAATATGTCTTTGTGGTTATGGATTCTTAAAATTCAGTAGGAAGTGATACAAGGTTGATTGATGAACTCACATCTTCCATCTAAAAGAAAAAAATCAAGGTATATGTTTTACTTAGTAAAGCGTAACCAGATTACAATATAGACATTAATTTTTTGGAAGAAAAATATTTTACCAACACATAAAACATAAAATTATTTATTTAACAAGGTTTATAAATTTAAGGTGTAACATAATCATCGTGATGTATTTTCACGGGTACTATCGGTGTTGGTGATTTCCTGGGTTCCCAGTCAAAAAAATTGCCAACGCAGTTCCAAACTATTCGATATCTTGGGTCCAGATGCAACACGGGTAACTAGTATCGACTGCATGTGGGCATATATAGTTCAAGGTGAGAAAGGCATGATGTGTATGAAGTTGTGCTATGTCAGCATGAACTAGATATCGATAATGCGAACAAGTAGGCTCGTCCATAAGAGATTCATTGTCCATAACTTGATCATGGAGACTGTAGGTCAAAATTTGACAAAGGTATGTCGGTCGAAGGTCACCCTTTTATGAAGCCTCTTGGATGTACTCTCAAGATGAAGCATTACCAGCTTGGGTAAAACACTTAAACAAACCCGCGATGTATTTTCCTTGATGTATATTGTACAGAAATTGTCCCTCCATCATAAAAATATAGTCGAGGTTTGCTCTACGGTGAAGTTGAAATACACGAGGAGAATTGGATACACGGTAGATTTTTTTTCATGATAGATGGATATTTTTAAATGTCTCATAGTTTTCCTCACTTTAATTTCCAACTATAGTCTCTAATACTTCTGTTTGTAGAGATAGAAGGTGTGATTCATCATCCATATGAAATATTGAGAAGGATTTTTCTTAGTATGATGCGATTAAGTAATTTATGGTTTCTCTAATTTTCCAAAGTTTTTCTAAACCGATCCTCTCACACAAACTATCAAAATTTTGACCCTAGAAGTCTGAAATCAATGGTTAAAACATGGTGTTCAATTTTCTTCATAATAATAGTCTTACAAAAAAATTCACATCTTGTCCCAATACAAAGTATCTTTTTGGTTGAGGTTCTTGTAAAATCAGATTCTACTGAAGGGACTCTTCTGAAAACATAATAGGGCTAAGCTTCAAATTGATGTCATCACAAAGAGTACTCAAGGCTTGGGAAAACTACTAAAATCATGTAATACATAAATAGAAACATAGGGTGATCATAAAAATGCCCAATAAGGGGGTTTTAAATATTTAAAGAAAATCCCCATTTTTAAAACCACCACCTTGAAAAATAATCATAAAACATTTTCTTAACAGGAGGATATTAAATTTCAAGGCACACCACCAATATTTTCTGAGGTTATATGTAGAAATTTTTTGAAAAGACCATTTTCATACAAGATAACTGTGCTTTCTACAAAAACATGAATCAGAGTGTTCATGTGTATGTATGAAATGTGATATGCATAACTCATAACTTAGTCAATGTAACTCCAAAATCATATTTGTGATTATAAGTATTCATATCATGATTCATCATAACATAAAAAGAAATTAGCATGGATTTAACATTAGATACTTTTCCCTTTTATAAATTTCCATTTGAATACTTGGTTATACCTTATGATTTCACTTCCATTATCATAAAATATTCTTAGGTAAGGATTGTGAATCAATTGGTTGATCATTTACCATTCCATAATGAGGAAATATATAATGTCGGACTTTTTCAAGTCCTTGCGCCAAGACCCTATGGGTAGAAACACAACATAAATTTGGTTAACAACCACACATAATTGTGAACAAAGCTAGAATCATGTTCACGCTTTATTTCACTTAACTCATGAGACTTCATCACTTTACCCAATGCATTGGAGTTCTGTATAATTCTGGGTGCACCTGTCACATCATTTTATGTCCAATACATTCCTCATTTGTCATAGCATGGTATCATCTTTGTAGTGTTCCTATTACATAGAAAATTTACATTATTAATACATAATCATTTTCATACATTCACCTACTTTAATTGATTTATGTATTGAGTGAAGAAGAACTTGATTTTTTAGTGCCAGTTTTAATAATGACATGCAGGAACTAAAACAACATACCCCAATACATGTAGTTATAATTAGTTTACATATAATGATGGGATATCAAATGAAGTAACAACATTAGAATTAAAATCATAAGAATGTGACTTATTCCAAAACCATGTTTACAAGATTTGATATTGAGATACTCATTTAATCCAAGAAAAGTTAATTGTTAAAAAAATATTAAAACATAAACTATAAATGATCTGAAACATTTCTTATGACAATTGGGGAAATACAAGGAATATATTATTTCTTTAGGAATGCTTCTGCAAAGAATAAATGATTAAACATGTGTTCTCATATATGAATGAATATTTATACCTGAACATGAAAGCCATTGTACCACTTACTTGAGAAATCAAGTTCAAAATATATGCATTCATATGAATCTGAAACTCATGAAAAATATTAAATATTCTTATAAATATACACCTGGTATGTGGTTGAGATCTTGCATAACCCAAACAAGACTAAATATATTCTTAAAACCATTGTATTTCTCATAATCATGCATTAAAACCAATAAGGATAGGTTTTGGGGAAACACAGTTGTTACCAAACTTATATATATATATAATTTTTCACGTATCCTCATGTATATGAATTATATTTAAGAATACACAAAAAAATCTGATAAAATAGAACCCATGCATGTTGTTTCATATATCAAAAAGATAACAATTCTTGAAAACAATAGATCACTTATAAAAGATCATAAACCCGAACTGGTTTGTGAGAATAAACCGTATAATATTTTGAAATTTCAAAATGGGTTAGGAAAATTTTATATAATCCATGAAACTTTAAAATGGTTAAGGGGGATTTTCATGTTTGGTCATAAACCCCTTGCATGTGTTATATACTAAAAATATATTATGAAAATACCACGTGAATTAGTGTTTAGAAGAAATTGAATATATTTATATAGGTATATATATATATCTATATATGAACAAGAATATAATAGTTTTACAAAAAGAAAACAAAGAATATTTTATCCCTTACCTAACTTCAAGAGTTCACAAAGGTAGGGCAGTGGATGTTTGCACGTTGATGGGAAGAAAACCCATAATTTTGGGTGCAAGAATACCGGGTTTATATAGCCGGTGTACATATATTTCATATATATAATGTCTTAAAAATAAAATCTAAACAAAGAATTAAAACTTGACCATGATAAAACAAACCCAACATGTTTCTTAAAGAGAGAACTCAAAAACAATTGGAGATTATAATACATACACATATATAAAGTTTGTGGAAAACTAAAACTGAATCCAATGAAAGTAAACTAAAAAAATAAAATAAAAATAATGGGGATCAAGGAGGATGTTATGGTTGAAATTAAAGGCCGCAAGACCATAAAAAAGTGGGTTATACTAGAGAAAGAAGAATAATAAGAAGAAAAATAACCAGTGGGTGGACACTAGTTTGAGCGCGATGGAGAAGACGATGTGGAAGAAAAAATTGGGGAAAAAATGGACGGTTCAGATTAGGTGAGATATGATTGGAAGGTCGGGATGATTCCATTGTTTTGTTTTAAATGGATGACCTCGATCAAATCCATGATAGATCGGATGGCCGAGATCAATGTGGTGATTTTAAAAAAAACTCTAGCGGTCACGATTAAATCCGTGTTGGATCGGACAATGCATAAAATGATAGAGATAAGTCGCGACTGCTGAGGTTCAAGCACCAGATCGAAATCGACAGCCCAGATCACATGTAGCTAGATCTAACGGCCTGGATTCAATCCTAGTTGAAAATCATCATCCAACATCAAATCGAGGAGGTGCGCGCGTCTCCCTTATATGCTTGAGGCTTTGATGCTCAACTCAAAAATCACAGCATACACACAAGGGATCCTTACACACTGGATCCCACCCGTCGCAGGACTCGGCCTACATATGCCTCATCATGGCCTTGCACCCACGATGGTACGCTCAAGTGCTCCTACTCCCGTGCACCCTTCAGGAACCTATGACCATGCTCGGGTAGGCCTTGGTTTTGGCCGAGGGCTAGGCTTGCCACCTAGTGCGAGCTGCCTCCCTCAGTATATCTATAAAGTTCTATCCAATATGGTCAATAATTATTTATTAACCCAATTTTCAAAATAACTATCTAATAAAATTACACATATATAAAATATCGTAACTTTCATAAAAAAATTTATTCATAACTTTGTAAGTTTAAAATACAAAAATCATACTATATAACTTTTAATTAATAAAATTATTCATAAAAAAGATGTTTTCAAATTCAAAAACAAAATGCATATTTTTTTTAATTAAAGTATACATATGTACCAAAACGTTACGATTTCAAATTTCATGTTTCCAAAAGATAATCTGAATTAAATGTTTTCAATGATAGGAATTTAAGGCACTCAATCACTTATAACATTTCAAGGTGATTTTATACTTTAAAAAATCATTACATATAAAGTTCAAAAAGAAATATCTATAATTTTCATACATTAGATTAATTTATAAAGCCAGAATGTCTAAAATATTTTAAACATTAAAGAAAAGTTCTTCAAATATGTTTTGAAATCATAAAATATAAATAAGAGTAAATGACTTTAACGTATATTTGAAATAATTCAAAAAATTTAATATTCATAAAAAATTAAACTAGAATACCCAATGGCTATAATTATAGCCATTGTAAATTCAAAGGTCACCTAAATGGAGACAGTCGAATTTTTGGTCTTATAAAAATGTGATTAGTGTATTCCAACTTCAAACACTAAGACACAGAAGATGGTGCTCTTCATCCCTATAACGCTTAGTATCATTGCTGCGGTTCTAGTTATATTGTTCTTATTTGTGGCAGAAACAAAGAAATCCACTACTTTCTTTTCATGTTTTTGGTGTTGTGGGGTCTACCAGTGATCGTGATTGGCCTACTTGTAGAACTTTTTGGTTAGTTATGGTCCTTAGGCCTTATTTTCATGTATCCGTTTCTAGTGTTTTTAATGAATAAATAGTCTTGTTTTTATTTTTCGGGCACTGCCAATATAAAAAGGAAATTAATCCACGTGTAATAATTAAAACTATTACTACTATAGAAATTAATTTTGGGGTGTCATAACAGACTAAGGAAAGAGACACTACGTGTACCGAACATACACGTCGTGTTCTTGGAAAGTGGTCATGGTTGTGTGTTGTTTGAAAAAAATACCATCATTTAAGCAGTTCAAATGATACAGGACACACTGTGATCAAGGACCACACGGCGTGTTGGAGAACAATGGGTAAATGGTTGTGTGAAGTGCTACACATGGACTGGATGAACGAAATTGTATACATGGCGTGTTTCGAACAAACATGTTGTGTTTGTGAAAATGGTGAGTGAGGCCATGTGCAAAAGATACCCGGACACGATGGGGGATGGTACACTGTGTGTACCGATCATACAAACCATGTATATTCAAATCACGAAGCATTCAGTGTGTGGTCATGTATAAAAGTACACGTCGTGTGTTCTTCAAATCATGTCCATGTATCGTAGAATCCAAATGGTCGATAAATCCACAAATCAACCTAAAAACTTATGAAAACTTGAAATAAAAGGTGTAGAAGGGTGTACCTGGGCCAAGAATCCCAATGCAGCAAAAATCAAAACCCAAAATACCTAAAATACACGGATTTGGGAAGAGGGGATTGGGGTGTCGTACGGGGGAAGAAACAGGGAGAGGGGAAGGAGTCGCGCAACACGGGCTGAAGTTGGGTGGTCTGTAACTTTTATAGCTGAGGTACATGGCGTGTACAAGAGACTACATGCCGTGTATCCTTTTTTAAGTTATTAATATTAAGTTATTATATATATATAATTATTATAGTAAACTATATAATAATTAATATTAATAATAAAAATAATAAAAATATATATGTATATATATATATAATTTATTGAAAATAAAACTATACATGTAACGTATTGGGAAATACACACCGTGTGTTATAAATTTAGTAAAAATAAGTACAACCTTTGGTCCAGTGGTTGGGGAGAGAATCGAACCGGCGATCGGTCGTTCCGAACGAAATCCCACAACCACTAGAGCAAAGGGTACTACTGATCCTATATATTATTTAAATATATTTAACATAAACAGCCCTATGCTTCATAGGAAAAATAAAAGCACGATGTGTGGTTTTTTTTTAATTATACAAAAAAAGACGAAGCATGGAGATTAGCCGAGTTCAAACCCAGGTATTTTGGATCCAGGGTTAAGACTCTGTCAATCTGCCAACTTCACCCGCATGAATTTCATTATGCAAAAAATCTTTTCAGTTTTATAAGGAAAACATGGAGCACATGACTTATATCGAAATGCATGTCGTTTTGTTTTATTAAAAGGACAAATGATGGAAATGGGGCGGTTGTCAGGATTCGAACCTGGGTCTTTTGGAGTCGGGTTATGATCTTGGCCAACCAATCCATCCCCACCATGGGTTTTCATATAAGAATATATATATATATATATATATATATATGAAAAATATTACACACACCGTGTAAGAAAATACGAAGATAAAAAAGGAGGAACCTCGTGCCAATGGTAAGTTAGGAAGGATTCATTCTCCGGCAATGGTGCCAAAATTTGGCGAGTCGTTTAATCGAAGGTATGTTATTAGTACCCCAGAGTGTTGGGTTATTATGAACAACACAACCTCATAATCAATTTGAGGTTTGTGTATTTGTCCATAAATCTCCTAAAAATGAAAAAGGTCACCAAAATCGAATTATTTTTCCAATAAGTAGTAGGTAATTGTAGAAAAAATGTTCTCATTTTCAATAAATAATGTGAAAAGGTATACAATAATCAGGTGCGACAATAATCCTAATGTAGATCATAAACTAGATAGGAATTTTGGGTTTGAAAATGGATATGATCACATGAACTATTCTGATCTGAAGGAATAGTTGGGTACTAGTACCGATAGTTACCATTTCTTCCACAAGAATAAAACATAGGCCCAAATCCCCAAGAAGGTATACGAGAACTGTTGGATCATAAAAAATGTGAAACATACTTTTCCAATCAATTTTCAATAGATCTAATCTACTGTTACTTGAAAGCTTTAGATCCACTATCTGATTCTATGATCCTTGAATTGATTTACCATCCTCCCTCTTGTGGTTATATTCGCAATGAAATCATCCTATCTATAACCTCATCCATCTTTCACATGTTCAAATACATAAAAAATTAAAAATGAGTGATCACATATCTAATAGGCAGACACAAAGCCTCTTTAATCTATTATTCTATGGACTCTTAATCTAAAAATAGATAATGGGGGAAGTGATGGGGATCCCTAAACTTGATTCCAATCTCCCACAAACTCAGGCTCCCATATTGAAGGGATATTAGCTCTTAACACTTTGTAGCTTGAATAATAAATGATATAACCTCTGTATGAAATTCTATTAGAAAAATATGATTCTACATATCTACCTCTATCCACTCACCAAGATAAAATATCCATCACGAATGGCCCACCCCTTCCATATGACTTACTTCCAATGGATCACAATACTCATCTCTCTTAGCCTTATATCCAACTCTTTATCTCTATATTGGTGACAATATCCTCATATATTCTCAATTTTTTCATTAAAAAACTCAGTGTTTTATATTTCACTACTCATCAACTACTTTTTTTTCGACTCGTCGATGATCAATTAGGTATTCCTGATGAGACTCTCAGGCATAAAATTCATTTCATTGATGGAATGTAACTATCTCTATAAACAATGTGGAAACCCCTATGTCTGATAACAAGGAGTAAATATAAATTAATTTAACTAAAATTCATTTTAAAATTTTACAAATTTAGCCCATTTAAACAAAGTGTATGTAATAATGATGAATATACCCCTCCTTGGTCCCTACCCTATAAAAAATAAAACTTCACATAGAATATTATTAAGGATTAAGGTCTCTATGTTAGATCATTAGTTTCCAAAAAATCAAGGGTCCTAGCTAGTATCCCTTTATTATATCTATTGTTAGGTCTAGTTACATTGTCACCCTACCAATCCCATGCGGTCATTGCTTGTTCCTAAAATAAGTCTCCAACCTATATATCAAACATCAACTCTAATACAAGACTATCATGATCTCTTTCTCTCACTAGAACCGATCCTTTATCTGTAAGCATAGTAAAATAGATAATGAACCAATAATCCTACCTTGAAGAGTCCATATGTTGGTTTCCAGTAATTATGGTATAAAATCACTCATATATGAGGCTTTACCCTCAAAAAACTAAATTATTGAGATATAATATAAACATAAACCAACAAAAAATACCATAAATATAAAATTAAAAGCACATATATCTTATCAGGTAGTAAATTTCATATATAAATGAAAAAAATTAAAAAAAAACATACCAAAATCCTATGTCAGAGACTCCTCAACAACTACAACTCGAGCTAGTGATGTCTAAATTAGTCTCCAAACCCCTCTTGGAAACATGATATATATGTATATATAGTTTTGTGTGTGTGTGTGACAATAAAATGTATACATATATGGTTTATACTGAATACAAGTCATGTTAATATGTAAAAATTATGCTAATTCCTTATTGAAGAAATATAAAAAAATAAGCACCTAGAAGGTAAGCTACCACCCACCCACCTAGCCTCACCAACATCCACTCACCAAAGATTACAACCAAGTATACTAGTTTAAAATAAATATGTATAATAAAGGATGATTTAAACCACTCCCCCACTAGTTTGTTTCTCTCACACTCCATCCTCAAACATCATATTTCTCGTAATCCCTTTCAGATCCGTCTTGAATTAGAATGAGTATCTCAACCCATATCTGGGGTAGTAGGGTATTTTGAACATGATGGACATAAAACATGTGGATTACTCATTCCATTTTTAAATTCCACCATATATCCTTATATCATAATCTTCAAAACTCATCTCATTAATACCCCTTATGTTATGTCAGTCACCCATACAGTACCAATTTTTCATAGGGTCTTCCAGTACATCACTACCGATCAACATCTTGTAGGTTCTTCAACTACATAAAATATAATATCCTCTTGTAATATAATCCTTCTACTAAGTATAAATTTGAAATTTATACTCAGGTTGATAAGGGATATGACCACCAACACAAGGTGGTCTCCAAATATTTGGAAAAAATAGTCATTGATGAAAATGATTCCCATAAGAAGAAATCACCAACATAGTTCCCTAGGTAGGAGCATGAGAACTTCTTGACCAAAAACATTTCCAACTAAATACTTTTATTCATTCATTGTGGATTTAAAATTTGATCACTCAGATTACCAAGATCCACCATTTAAATCTATTCTTCTCGAAAGCCTCTACTATCTTCCTTCTTAAAGTGATATTCCCTCTGAAATATTATTCTCTATAACCTTAACCTTTTTTCACCACTAAATTTGTAGGTAATGAAAAAAGAGTTATTTATTATAATATAGTAAGAAAAAAATCCTTCTCATGTATTAATTCTCTTGTTTTATCATTTGGGAATAGATATGAGGTGAGGTGAAGTTGATTTATAATACTTTACATGAGCTCCTACAGACTAAGGCTCCCTAGTTAAAGGGAGAGTAACTCTTAACTCTCTATGAAGAACATCATCAATGATAGAAACCCTATGAAATTATATTTTTTAAAAAATCTCATGAAATATCACCCTTTAACCTGTTCACGCAAATATAATCTCCACCACTAACATGCCACCCCTCTCATAATACTTTATGTCAATGAAACCCAATACTTAGCTCGGGCGCAAATTAGCCTGAATTCAATATACTGCTTCTCTAGATAATTATCCATCACAATATCATAGATATACACCTAAATTATTCCAAAAATCTAATGATGACATTTTACAGTGTCTTATGACACTACTAATCATCCTCTTCAGGGTTGAATCTCTAATGATTAGCTAGTTATGCCTCCTGAGTCTTGCAATCATAAAGTGCATCTTGTCAATGACCATGATCCATTACATAGAATAAGAAGTAAACTCCTAATTGTTGTATCATGGAATAAATTTGGATTCAGTTAACAACAATTCATTTAATTTTTTCTATAGTTACCCCATTTATATGAAGAATATGTAATATTGATGTGTGTACCTCACCTAGGTCTCCACCCTAAAAATTATTCCACTATTAATAGTATGTTCTAAAATATTATGGTCTATATGTCGAATCATAGGGGTCCCTAAACACCTATTTCTTAGATAGTCTCCCTTTCTTACATCATGTACTAATCTTATTGAGAATATTTACCTACCAAAACCATGAAGTTCTTGAATAGTTCATTCCTATAATATTCATACATTCTCTCAACCATCACCTTTGATACCACTATTTCATGAACCCCAACCCCACACTAGTATACCTCCTTTGGTTGGTAGTGAAGAAACTGAGATGATAACACCTAAATACCTCTTCCAAAAGGACACTAGTTGGTGACTAATATTGATCCTATAAAATCACTCATATGGGAGGTACAACCTTCATAAAAATGAATGGATCCAAAGATAAGATAAAAAATCACTAACCAACACAAATTCGTAAATATAAAATTAAACGTAACCATATCCCACCATGCATGTGGAATTCATACTAAAATGAAAAACTCAAAAAAAAAGCATACCAATATCTTATGGAAACAAATCTTTAGAAACTCCAAATTAGGATACTGATGTCCAACTATGTCTCTAAATCCCTCACAAAAATGTACTATATATATATATACATGTGTGTGTGTTTTTAGTGAGTATAACATTCATACTTATTAGGATTATACTGAAGACCTCTCATATAAATGTGGAATAAAAATACTAATACTACAGTAAATAAATATAAGAAACAAAAAGAACCTAAATTTTCAAGTATTTCTCCCAGCCACACCAACTATAACTCACCAAAAATCACTCCCAAATGTAGTATTATAATATCATGAAGTATAATCATGGAACCCTGAAACCACTCCCACATTGGCTTCTATCTCCTTTTCTCTCTCACTAACACTAAATGTATTGTTGGCCCTAATCCCTTTCATGGTCATTATTTAGCATAATGACTACGTAGAACCATATCCAGCGGGAAATTGTATCTTAAAAATGAATGAAATTAACCTTTCATCCTTATCCTTCTATTAACAACTGGTAACATATATCCTCATATCACATTCTATACATATCATCTCATCAACACCCCTTTGGTTCTATCAGTGCTCTATATCATACCAATACCACATAAGGGTTGTCAGTACCTTACATACCAATCCAAAACCTATAGTGTCTTTTAGTACATCATGTAACACTCTATATACTATAGGTTCTACTGATTAACTATATGAAATGTGTATATTACTCATAGCATGTTAGTACATCCTGTATCAATACCCCGTAGGGTTTAATGGAACCAATGACTCATAGGGTCTTCATGTATTCCATAAGTGTTCAAATCATTCCTCATAGGTATAATGGAGATAAGGGAAGAGGGAGAAGTTATCCATCCATTCCTTTATAAAACTAGATGATGGGGAATGCACATGACACCCATTATGTTTGGAATTGGTTAGGAAATAAAACTTAGAGGGGTGTTAATAGAAACCACAATAAAGTAAATATCAAAATTCCACACACACACACACACAATAAAGGTTGGTTCTTATCTGACATCCATTAACAAGTCCAGTATATCCTTAGAACATCTCCACCATCCAGTAATCCACTAAAATCTCATGCCAAAACCTCCTAAATCTTCTAAAAATAACCCGATGTCATTTAAGTTTAAAAATAATTCATTTTTTATTCCATTAAAGAGTTTTCATTTCATTGTTCTCAATCTCATTCCATATATACTGAAATACTATCACAACTAAAAAAACTATATTTTCCACTTTCCAACCAGGGAAAGGAACCCACAACTGCTACTACACAAAGATGACCTAGAATCATATCTCATACCATCAATTGTACCTTTGGTAGATCATGCTCCACCAGCATCCCACATTATAACACTTTTCTAGAAAGGGAAACTACTGCATTCTTCATTGCACTAATATATTATCTATCATTGGTTCACAGAACTCTTGTGAAGGCTCTAACAAACTAGACCATATTTTTGAGGAAAAAAATTAAGCAAAAAATCAAGGAGAAGCTAGGGTCATAAAACCTATTCTTCTAAGCCTTTATATAAATGCGACCTTGATCATCCCTAAACATTTATCTTATCAGAAAATTTTTTCCAAACCACATATAGTTATCCATTTAATTATGTATAATTTTATTTAATAAAAAAACTTAAATTAAATAGCAAGAAATAACTAAGAGAGACCAAAACGTGCTTCCAAATTTAATTAAACCTTAGAATAATATTAAAAATATTATATGACTCTTACATTAGTTATCATAATATTACAAGTGTTATATTGTTTAATCAATTTTCATGTGCACAAAGCATCTTAATAACAATCATGAAATGATAAAACACAACCTAGCTAACCAAGAGGGAAAATAGGGAATAACAAAATGTGTTCGCAAATTCCCACCTCATTCATTTTTTTTAGTTATTATCGTCATTATGTTGGTTTATACTATCCAAAAATGTAAATATCGGAATTATAATTCTATAATATACATGTAAACAATAGTGTTATAAAATAACCTACATCAAATGACTCCATTAAAATAATTTAATAAGAAAACTACAAGAGAAGACTTCCATAAGATCAAATCCATATAAAGGATCCCTATATTAACCTAGATCATGTCAATGACTCATCAAAATTGTAACCCAAACATACCTCGATCGAAACAAAACCACTGCGTAAATATTATAAGAGATGAATATGATGGAATAAAAGGTATAATGTAAATAAATAACCTATTATCACTTACAACGAACCCCTAGAAGTCCAGGGTCAGAGATAATGGAGTGAAGTTGGATGTACTCTCAAAATCACATAGATCTTCAAAAAAAATAATGGAAATAATATAAATCAAAGGGGATCCAAAGTTTATATATAGGATGGTTAAACCCATTCATGGAATGATGAATCTATTCACAACCTGAATATTTTGGATGGGTAAAAATTAATAACATGGATTCATTTCAGGTCGTCAATAAATTCAACTCAAATTCCATAGATTATATGATGAATATCATGGCACCTCAGCTTGGAATTAAAATATTTCGTGAATCACCTCAACCAAATACACAGTCATATATACTCGAAAATACTTCCCTTGAAACTTCATGTCATTAAAAACCTTCAAGATGTGAATCTAACCTCTTTAACCCCATAAAATACATATTCTCATCATGAACTGCCTATGCAACTAAAATTTCAACTCTGACTCAACCTTCCTCTACCTAGACATTCTTAAAATATCTACCACACAAAAGAACATAAAGTAGTATCCCTAGTAGGCCTAAAAATTTAAAAATTCATTTCCTATAGTAATTGAAAATATATATATATAATTTTGAAAAGAAATTTTGATTCATTTTTTAAATGTTTTTATTTGAAATTAATTTTCATTATTAAATTTTGACTAAAAACTAAAAATTTAATATGTGTATTTTATTGTAAAAATATATCAAATTTATAGGTTTTATCGTTAAAAAATTAGTTTCCTATCAATATCTACCTTAATAATTGGCTTTTATCTCTATGGGTTTTCATTAAAATATTTGATTCAACATGTGTGTCTACTTCAGTGTATTTTTTTCAGTATTTACAAAAACATAAATGTTCGTATTATAATATAAATATATATATATATGCATATTATGAAGAAAAATAAATTAATATGAATATATATAATCTATTTTTGTGCGAATGTGTGTATATATATGATTTTCCATGCATAATATAAATATATTTAATAATTTCTTTCTATTAATATTTGTAATATACATAGTAATTTCTATAGATATATTTAAGTTATTATATGTATTAGTATTATTAATAAATATCATATAATGAATATATGTAATAGCTATTATATATAATAAATAACACAGTAAATATATGTATATATATTATCATATAAGTCCCTAGAGGTTATAAGAATATGAAACAACACAAACCCCATGATCCCACAAGGACGGGCCTGCCCCTTCTAGAGTTGAACCACTCTATAAAAAACTCAATACAATGATCATATTGAAGTGTTAGTGGACTGAAGTCTATTACATGGGTCTACACTCCTGGTTGTATCACTTCCTTGTATCTCTACCTATCTGCATCAATTCATGAGTCACTACCTATCCACATCAATGCATGCCTTACCGCCTACATCACCAATAGAATGTAATATCATGTTAGATCCTAAACCAGAGAAGATATTAATCCTATTTTGATAGATATTAACTTTCCCACCACATCATGATAAACTATTAACCCATGTAAATTTATACTAAAGTGGTTGTTTCTATCATCCGTTAAACTAGAATTCTCATTCTTGGGCCTCCCTCTAACGTCAAACCTATTTCTGAATACATGATACAAGCATGTCGTAGAACAATGGTTCTTGTTTTTGATGTTCTGTTACCTCTCCCATTGATGTTGTCTATTTAAGTTTCATATCCACTACCTCTGTTCCATTTTCAATCCCAATCACACTCGTTGACCGCCGCATGCATTCTGACAGAAACAACATTTATAAGCATTCTTCCAAGGTGATGAATTTTTTGAATATTTGCACTAGTGTAAACCCCTACTCTATTTTTCCCTTGAAATGATCACTACTACATTTTCGTTATCAACATTGGTAGTATAGATGTGGCTAATAACACTACAAAACAATCAGTTATAGTGTCATAATTTTTTCTACTATATGTAGTTTAAACCACTAATAAATTTTTTATCGATAGTTACTAAAATTGTCACATATTTGATGGTCGGTATCCATTTAGCAGTCATTTTTTCTTTCAATGGAGGTTTTTGTATGTTCCCTTTTTTAAGAATTTAGTAGTGGTTTTGATTTTATTTAGTGGTAGTTTTTTAGATAAAATTAACCCAAAATAAAATATATAAAATGAACCTGACCTCCACTAATACATTTTGTGGTGTTTATGTTTAGTGGTGGTTAATTGTATCTATCACTAATAATTATTTTCAGTTATTTATTTAAAATCGGTTATAAAAAATGCCCTAAATATTTCTCTTCAATTTTATTTCTAAAATATATTTAATAAAAAAATATAAATATAAAAACACTAACATTAAATAATCAAAAACATAAATTCATAGTAAAACCATCATATATACATCATACATTATATATCCACATTCATATATACGTACATCCACAGTGACCATAACCTCAATCTCCATTACATCAGTCAACTGATAAAATTAGTATCCCCATACATTAGTCATAAATATATACCTACATTATATGTCCAACAATAACCCATGAACAATATACATCCCCCCCATAACGTCTACTATATCCATATACCTTGATATAATCTCATCAAATAGAACTGACATCATCATCTTATCAACTATAACAAAAAGGAAGGAATACATTAAAACTGAACATAATAAATTATAATTATAGTAGAATCATTGATAATTTTTAAATATACCATAGAAAATAAGATCCATCGTCACTACATTTTTAAGAATTTCATGGATCATAATAGTCAACCTACTACAAACTTCCAACATTTTCCACCTATGATAAAAACTAGAACATTCTAGAAGTAAAATGTGAAAGAGAAAAGGCACAAAATATATTCATAATTTTGCACATAAAATTTTCTATTTTGTTAATAAAACACAATAAATTTTAATATAAAAAATAATAGATCATGAAAACACTCTCAAAACCTAAACATAACAATTTAAGATATGAATCAACACTTAAAATTGAAGAGGGGTATGTATATAACATTATAATTAATTTTTAAATGGATGCGTAGTGTTCTTCAAATATACTCAATAAAAAAATTTACAAATTTGATATGAAATCATTTTATATGTTTAAAAAATAACTCAATGGTGTTATTCCCATGATTTCACATCAATATATGGTTGTTTTATATGTGTTTGACCGTTAGACATGTGTTTTAGTGTTTTAAACTCTAAAATGAATTTACAACCATACCGAGAAAACCGTAACCTTTAATGATGTGTATTCATTTCCTATATTTAATAAATAAATCTATGGCCATTTTCTTTTAATTTTATGGAAATATGATATCTTTTTCTAGGCTTTTTCCACCCAATAAACTTTTTTAAAGGCTTTTCTACCTTTAGAAACTATTTACTGAGTCCTTTAAATTATTTCACATGTCATATTGTTGTTAATTCTGTGAATTCACATAAATAAATAACTATAAAGTGGTTTTCCCATGATTTCAAATCAATTTGAGGTCGTTTTATATGGTTTTGACCATTACATGCACATTTTAGTGTTCTAAAGTACTGAAAACGGGTTTATGGACGTACTGGGAAAACAATAACTCAGAATGATGTGGTGTTAGATTCTAAATTTCAAAAAAATGGTTATTTATTAATGATTTTATAGAAATATGATGTTGTTTTACTATTTTTAACCCCATGAAAAACATTTTTAAAGTCATGGGTACCTTTAAAAACTACTTACTGGGTCATTCTAACCACATGAAATATTAATTTGGTGTTTTTTCTAAATTTACAAGTTAAGAAAACTCAATGGTTGTTTTCCCATGAGTCCACGTTAATATAAGGTCTTTTTATATGGGTTTGACCCTTACATGCATGCTTTAGTGTTTTAAAACAATAAATAATTCATTATGGGAATCCCAAGAAAACCATAACTCAGAATGATGTGTCGTCGGTTCCCACATTTAACTAATATGTTTTCGGTCGTTTTACTATGATTTCAGGAAAATATGATGGTGTTTACCTATTTTTACCACCTGATATATGTTTTTAAAGGATTTGGTACCATTAAAAATATTTAACAACTTATTCTGACCACACAGGATGTTAGATTGGCATGTTTACTATTCATGCGTGTCAAAAACATTCAACAGTGGTTTTACCATGATTTCATGTCACTATTATTTTAGTTTCTTGGATTTTGACCGTTACACGCACATTTTAGTGTTTTAACACAAAAAATGGGTTTACGTTTATCCCATGGAAATATTTACATGGAATGATAGGTCCTCAATTCCTATATTTCAGATATCAATATATGAACATTTTTTTATTATTTCATGGAAATCCAACATCTTTTGTCTAGTTTTGACCCCCCCCCCAAGACACATTTTTAAAGGCTTTGGTACCTCTATAAAATATTTATTGAGTAATTATACCACACTGCAGTTTTATCAACATGTTTTCTATATGTTCATGTAAAAAATTCCTCAACGCCGGTTTTTCCATGATTTCAGGACAATTTAAGGTTATTTTCTCTAGTTTTAACCATTACACGCTAGTTTTAGTGTTGTTAAACCCTAACAACTCTTTTACTGGTATCCCAAAAAAAGTGTAACTCATAATGATGTGTAGAAAGTTTATATATTTCAAAAAAAAGTATATGGTTATATCCCTTTTCTTTCATATCCATATGAGGTTATTTTTCTTTTTTAACCCCCGACACATTTTTTAAGGCTTTAATACCATTAAAACTATTTATCATGTCATTCTGGCCACACTACAAGTCACACTGATGTTTTTTCATCAAGTAAACATAAAAAATAATTTAAAAATGGGTTTCCCATGATTTCACATCAATATTAGGTCATATTATATGTTTTTTTACCATTATTTTCATGTTGTAATTAAAAAACACAAAACAAATGTGTTTATAGAAATCTAAAAAAACTGTTATTCCTAAAGATGGATTATTGGTTCTTAAATTTTAAAAATAAACTGACAATTATTTCCTTTTATTTCATGGGAATCTGATATTTTTATACTAGTTTTGACCCCCCCCCCGGACACATGTTTTTTTTGGCTATACTACCTTTATTAACATTTTACTAGGTAATTTTTACTGCACAGCACATCATATTGACATGTTGTATACATGTACATGTCAAAAAAAATTAATGTGGTTTCCTTATAATTTCACATCAATATTTGGTCAGTTTCTATGGATTTGACCATTACATGCATGTTTAAGTGTTTAAAAATATATAAATGTGTTTACGGTAATCTAGGGAAAACTGTAACTTGTAATGAAATCCCATTAGTTCTGAAATTTCAAAAATAAATTTATATCATTGTCCTATTATTTTAGGTAAATATGATAGTGTTTCCATTATTTGGACCCTACGACACATGTTATTAAAGTCTATAGTACCTTTAAAACTATATATTGAGTCATTCTGACTACACTACATGTTAGGTTGACATTGTTTTAGCATGTACACTTAAAATATTATTCAACAGTAGTTTACCCATGATTTATTTGAATATGAGGTCATTTTCTATGGTTTTTACTGTTACACAATCCTTTTAGTATTTCAAAACACTACATCCTCATTTAATGGTATCATGGGAAAACCGTAACTCAGAATAATATTCCATGAATACCAATATTTCACAAATAAAGCTATGGTAATTTGCCTCTAATTTCTTGGAAATAAATCATTCGTTTCCAAGTTTTGACCCCCCCCCCCAACAGATGTTTTTAAACGCTTTGGTACCTTTAAGAAATGTTTTCAAAATTATTTAAACTATTTTGCACATCATATTGAAATTTTATATATGCTTATACATCAAAAATAATGCAACAATGGTTTTCCCATAATTACACATCTATATGAAGTTTCTTACTTTGGTTTTGACCATTTCATGTATGTTTTTGTGTTTTAAAACTCTAAAAACAAGTTTACAGGAATCCCAAAAAATAGTAACTCTAAATGACGTCTCATATATTTA
This sequence comes from Viscum album, assembly GCA_963277665.1. NCBI lineage: Eukaryota > Viridiplantae > Streptophyta > Magnoliopsida > Santalales > Viscaceae > Viscum > Viscum album. The sequence continues at coordinate 1,650,790,705 of OY728143.1, read as the reverse complement.
TACATTTAAAAAATAAATCTTTACTGATTTTATTATGATTTCATGGAAATCCTATATTTTTCTTGATTTTAACCCCCAACACGCCTTTTTAATGGCTTTGATACCTTTTAGAACTTTTTAATGAGTCATTTTGACTACACCACATGTCAGATTGATGCGTTTTCTATATTTAAAAGTCAAGAATAACTCAGTAATGCTTATTCCATTATCTCACTTTTATATGAGGTTTTTTTCTATGTTTTTTACTATTACACAAACACTTTAGTGTTTGAGAAAACTGAAAATGTGTTTATAGACATCCATAGAAAGTCGTAACTCAGAATGATTTGTCGTCAATTATTATATTTAAAAAATAAATCTACAAAAATATTCCTCTGATTTCAGGGAAATATAATGTCCTTTTTCTATATTTTGATCTCCCATCACACATTTTTAGTGGTTTTGGTGCCTTTAAAACTATTTTCTGATTCAAAACTAAGAAAATGAGTACATATTGTTTTTAATCATAGAGAATATGATCAATAATTCATTTTTGACATATAATAAATCAACCAATAATCAATTTGACACAATATGTGGTTGGTAATAATTGGTGTGTTTATTTTCAATATAAAATATTCAATTTATTTTTATTTATTTAAATTGTATGTGTTCTTTGAAAATGTGTGAATGATTTATGGAATTTAGAATTTTCCTTGGAAACATGCTCTATAATTATAGAAATTTCTTTGGGTATCATTCCAATAATCGACTAAAATATATAAAAATAATAATTTTTCATTGCTGATAGCCACTAATCCTATTTTTTTTAATATGAATATTGTTTTTACAATTTTTCTTTCAACCTTGAAATTTCTATTAGTGATTTCTGATCAACAGCACTACTCAAATCCCTATTGGGTGTAGTATTAACTTATAATGATTCCCTACCAATTATAGATGATGGAGTGGGCCCAAAACTCATCCCCCATACATGTTTGGGATGCCCCTTTCCTAAAACGATTTCAAATGCATCATTCATGGAAACCAATGATTATTATGAAGGTTTCACATCTAATACTTCATGAATTTTAACATATTAATACAAAATTATTAACAATGATTTTTTAAAATATCTAAACTTCATAATATTATCTAATTAATATATTTCTTGTTACAATTTATTGATATTTTATTATTATAAAACTTAATGTTGAAAAACAAATTTTAACAACAAACAAGGCTCAAACCCAAATAATTGGGCCCATCTAGATGTATCAAATAAGGTCAAATTAGTATTGTTTGGTCCATGTATCTAAAACCATTTAATTGGGTTTATTTAATCATTTTTTCAAATATATTTTCATTATTATATTTTATATATTAATGAAATAACAATAAATCGTAATGAAAAGAACATACTCTAATGTCTTTGGTTAGGTCATTTAAAAAACTACCATCATGTTTTCTATAAACATATAACAAAATTTATATCTTACCATAAGAGAGACCTAATTCATTATAGTTTATAAAAAAACAAACAAGTCAGAAAAAACCTTGACTTTTAATAAAATTATATAAATAATAATGGATAAAATACAATCTAAATTTTTTCTTTTTCTCAAAAAAATCTGAGACCCAGTGATATGTTAATGACGTGTTTCTCATCATTCAATTGTTTTTAGATAATTCATACAAAAATAGAAAAATTAACAAAAATTATAATTTTATTGTTTTTATGTTATTAAGATTCAATAAAATATGCAATTACCACATGAGATGCATATTTTTTAATGTCGATAAAAAACATTTATTGCTCACGATAAATGTCTTTAGACACTTTCTCAAACATCTATCATGATCCTAGATATGTTTCATTAAACTGAGTTCATAATCTTCATTTAAAATATCTCCATTTCTTTCTCAATTGTTTCAAATCCCATGGGAATGAAATAAAGTTATGGAAATCAAAATAAAAAACATATAGAAATAAAAAAACACTTTATAATTATTATAAAAAAATTACACTTATAATTAAAATTTAATTATCAATGAATTTTAAAATAATATTACCTTTACTTGATTATCAAAGACCTCATTTTCTTCATGTGATGGGAATATTCCTCTAATCATTATAATTAATGGGAAAGCTCACCATCTCTCAAGAAATTTTCCCAAGAAACTACCCATATATTTCAATAATATCACCAGTAGGCACCCCAAACTTGTAAAATGTAATAATAATACTAATTTACTTTATGATATATACATGTATCATGTTCATATTTATGTCTATTTTTTTGTTATCATTATCTATTTGAAAAATTATATTAAAAAATAATAAAATATTTATTTTTTTGTATAGTGACGTACATACCAGTAATGATAACTCGCCAATATCCCCTAGATAGAAGGGTAACTAAATTTTCCATCACTAGAGGTGAATCTTATAGTGGGATACCAAAACTATTTGGGGAAATAGTATGCTCTCTAGTAGTCTTAGAGATAATGGAATCACTCAGATCTACTAAAGTTAATGGTACTGGTGATGAGATTTGAGATGTTGATCAGCTAAGATCATGAATTTTTTTTGTTCTCATAATTACTATAATTTAAGTGGTTTAGATACATTAAATGTATAAAAAATGAAAAATTAATATATATATATATATATATATTTATTTATTTATTTATTTATTTGTTTAAAAGAATTAAAAAAAGAATAATTTATATATTTACAAAAAACATATAAATGATAAATTTTAATATATTTTCATTACCAATTTATACATTCAATTGTCTTCATCTTGATTTTATTCATTGTTATCCACCTCCACTATAATGAGTGATTCATTTTCAAACTCTCTTTCATGTTTTATTATTTTAATAGTGTCTATAAAAATATATTCAATTTATTTTTGGTTGATCAGGTTCGATGTCACAAAGTACTAATTGATCTTCATCACCAATATCATATAAGTCTCCCTTATTTATGTGTACAATGGCATTACAACCTTACTATATTTCATCATCTACATAATAAACCATATTTTCTTGTCAAGTGAAGATAAATGAATCAGGATATGCATGCTCACCAATATACATAAAGTGAGATAATTTCACTGAAGTAAAATGTAACGAATCCTTCATTATACCATTATCGATGTTGACCAAGTTTCATTTGAATTAGAGAATAGAAAATAGACCATGATAGTTTCATTCAATTATATAATTAAACTTCCATAGTATCCCACCTCTAAATGTGTAAATACACCACTAATTTGACTTTTCGGGTCTTATTCATGATAAATTTCAAAAAACCTAAATTCATTTATATTGTAGTCATCAAATCACTTAGCTTACCTTATAGGACTTCGACCATAAAACATTAAATCAATTGATATTTCAGCTCAATTATCAACATTCATTATATAAACACGAAGATTTAAGGTTTTACCTTTAACATAGAAAAAATAACTATATGACAATAATATGAATATGGGTATATAATTACATGATGAGCAAACAGTTTGATAATCGCCTTATTAATATATTTTGTTAATACCATATCATTTCAAGCTCAACCACTTAGTTTCCACTTTTCTTCAATTATAATTATTTACTAAATGGATTTTCAAAAAGATTATTTAGTAGCACATATCTATGTTCTTATAGTAACTCTAATTCATTTAGTTTAAAATTTAACCCTTTTCCAATTGGTCATCTAATAGTTAGAAATATCGATGAATATTTTTTAGAAATATAATTAGTTGAGAATACTTCACCATGTCCTACATGATTTAATCTAGTCTCGATCTCATACAAATATTTATAATAAATGTTAAATCACTATTTAGCTTTGTAACCTTCAATAATAAAGCGTTCTGGTTGAGCTTTAACCCTCATATTGGATTTTAAAATACATAAGTACCTGATTAAAAAAATAAGAAACATATTAAAATATATTACTCAATTATTTGATAAAATTGAATTCATCAATGAAAATAAAAATAATATAAACATACCTATCAATTGGATATATCAGTTGATAGTGTACATGTCCACCATGTTTATATTCATCAACCAAATGAATAGCCAAATTAATCATGACTATGAAGAATGAAAGGGGAAATAACATATCCAAATGATAATGTTTTAAACAAATTATTTCTTGATGTTTATCAAGTAGAGTCATATTTTGAGTTTTTTTCACAAAGATCTTTGAAAGATGTAAAAAACTCAATAAGAACCACAACTAATTTTTTGGGTAACATATTATGTATTTCAAATTTAAATAAATTCTTTATTTGAATATGTGCATCATTCCCTTTCAATAAATTTAACATTTTATGTTTTAAGTCAACACACATTGATTTGTTACTAGAATATCAATCTATCACTTTACATTATTTAAACATATAAGGATTAAATATTTATCATGATTTTTCATTTTAAAAATAACTGATGGACACTTTCCATTCTCATTTTTCCACAGTCCATTCTTTATACTCATTAGTATCAAATCATTGTGATCGTTAAGGTGATCCTTTGATTTACCCATCTCATAAAGCAATGAAAAAATTAAATTGTCTCATAAATTCTTCTCAACATGAATTACATCAAGATTATGATGTATCAAATTAAACACTAAATAAGGGATTTTGAAAAATATACTATTTTTCTTCTATTGTTGTTTTCCATCTACTTCAAATATTTTACCCGATATCCCCCCTTCTTTAAACTGATTACATTTTCCAAATTCCTCAATCAAATTCATTAATTGTCCTAATATTCTAGAACCATATAACACCTTTGATGGATTTCCCAATTCAATATCTCTATTTAATTATGAATTATTAAAAATGAATATATTATAAGCATCATGAAATCGATGATGACACATAAATCACTATTTTCTACTATGAGGTAATCATTAAGGTTCGGAATAAAAAATAAAAATAGGAAAATACAAACCTATATAAGTGCTCCAATCTGATAAATTTCCTAGTCCAGTAAAGTCACTAATTTTCCACATTAAGGTAGCATGAATTTTGAATAGATTTCCCATTGAAGGTTTATATGTTAACACATAATCATCCCATAATTATCACAATTTAAGATTAGAGGTTTAAGGTATAAATAAATTCAATTTCAAGTCATTTTCTTTCTATGAATTCTCAATAAAATAATAAAATAATTATTTTATATACACATTGTTGTATATTGATTAAATGGTACCAAAACAACTGGCCAAATGTTCTGATTAGTACTTAAATAATAGAAAGTGTAATACCCATCATAAGCTAATCCTAAACATACATTTCTGGGATCCAAAGAAAAAAATTTATATAATAAATAAATAATTTTCTACGATGTTGAATATTTTTATGTCTAATAAATATATCATTACATTATTGATCATTTATTTTTATGATGTATAAAATCTTAGATGACACAAATAATCACTGCAAGCATGGTTTTACATTCAAATTAATGCAATAACATTATATGTGTTTTCTTCTTCCGTTTCATGCTGGGGATGATTAGATTTATACTCTCATTGTTCTTCATTGATTTCCATCTTCTAGTACGAAAAATTTTGAATTCTTCATTATCAGACTCTTCTCCCTATTAAAGCATGAAATCGTTAGGGAATGCATGTATGTTGATATAATTAGTTCCATTTTGTTGATGAATTTATTCATCTCAAAGAGTGATGAAGTGATACTTGTATCACTAAATTTTTCAAGAAAAAAATATAAAATCATGGAAAATAATTTTTCAATAATTCTACAGAGAAATGTGATATGATATAACTTATGTATAAAATAAAAATTGTAATACTTATCACACCATACAAACTGTTCTTATTGTATATCTTTAAATAATTCATGAAACTCATTTTTTGGTCACTAATTTTATGATAAATATTAACCTACTCAAGATTAAATTACGATTTTTTTGATCTGTTAAAATATTGTACATTGTATCCTATAAATCCAAATGCATTATTTATCAAATTTTTAATTAAATTATTATATGGAGAGTCACATTGTGTTTTGCTGATAGGATTTTTTTTTAAAATTCCATAACACTGAATTCACCAGGCCAAATCCAACATACATATTGAGAAGGAAAGATTTTCAATATAAAATTCTCATTTATTTTTCTTATATTCATCCATTGTTTGATTTTTCAATCCTGACACAAACATTTTATTTTGTTATCCACTGATCGGTTTGCACTTGCATAATCTAAAAATTCATCCAATCCATGGGAATAAAAATTTGTTTTCTTAGGTTAATCAATCCAAATTTAACACATATGTATTGGATTTTCACTCTTCTTCGTGTACATTTAGATATAAATATATAAATTTTTAATCAAACAAGTACTATAAAAATTAAATATCACCCAACTTCTTCATTCACTAGGGAAGTGTCTTGATTCGACATAACATAAATTGAACAAAAAATGACTCAAACCAACATTAAAAACACAAACAAAACTAAATTACATAGTTCTTTATATAATTTAATTAAAAACCTGAGATAAATTCACTAATTAGTACCTTCATTGATGTCGAGGGTTACAGTCACCAAAAAATTGGTAGGAGAGGAAACTGGGGGTAATCGGTGAGGATACAGGGTAATTATGAGTTCCTTGTTAGGGATAAGGTGTATCAGAGTCATGTGAATCGGATATTGGGTGGATGGATGTCATCAGAATAGGAAGTTGGGGTCAGATTGTCACTGGTAGGGGGTCGGGGGCACAATAGACTTCGACTGAGGGGTCAGGTCAATATGGTCACTAGTGGGGGGGTTCGAGGTCATGGTGGTCGACATTAGGGAACTTGGGGTAATGATAGACACCAGTAGGAGGTTGAGGTCATAACATCCACTGTTAGGGGTGGGGTGCTGGTTTGGCTCATGGTAGTTGCTGACAGAGGTGTCATGACCACAATGGTTTCTGATATGTTATTAGAGTCACTAAGGTTGTTGGTAAAGGGTCAGGGTCATGGAGGTAGCTGACAGGGGGTTGGGGTTATGGCAGTTTTCATTGGTATCATGGGGTAGGGGTCACCATGATCACCAAATGGGGGATTGAGATTATGTTGGTAGCTTCAAATGGGGTTTGGGGTCACAACAGTCATCGACAGGGTGGTCGAGGTCATGGTGGTCATTGATAGGAGCTGGGGGAGTTGGATTCATAGAAATTTCCTTCGAGAGAAGGGTGGGGGAGGGGGATTAGGGGATAGGGCTTCTAAAGGGAGTGAGAGGGGTGGTGGTGGGTTGGTGCTAAAGAGATCGGGTGGGGATCGAAATTAGGTTTTTTTAAAAATATTTATCAACGGTATAAATAAAACCACCGCTAGATTTCAAAATACAAAATATTGGTGTTTATATTAAAGCGCAACTATATAATAATTTTTTTAATAAAATTTATTTTGTAGAATGTATTAGAACTGCTAATAATAAACAACCACTAGGATATTTTTTCTGTATGAATTCAGAGATAGTAATTTTTTCTGTTCAAATAGTCATGTATATTGTTTCTAATGTTTTATTAATAAATATGGTTTATTAAATTTAAGTATACTAATCAGTTTTCAGATAAATTTATATATATTAATGTATTAAAAAATATTTCATAATTAATATATAGAAATTAAGTAATAAATTATTACCACAAAAAATTTATTTGTGTGTTCCACTATTTGTTAGGGGATTAGTTATCAAGGTATTAGGTCATTTATAGATGTCAAACATTCTTATTTTGTTGAAATTCAATTCATAGTGAAAAAAATAATGATATGCAGAATTATTTGGGTAGATAATCCACCTAAACCACCAATAACGACAATGATATTTTTTTTCTTTATAACAGGATAGAATCCCTTGAATTAAAATTATCCCCACCTTTAATTTATTATAGTATGTTTACCTAGAGAAGAAAAAATGCATGTTCCCCTCTGGCCATGGATGTTGGAAAACCTTGCAAGGCACATAAAATTATAACATTCTCATTGTTATTGTTTTCTAATATTTTTTATTTCCATTCACTTGAGTTCCATGTCTACAACAATGTGGAATCAAGTTCATCGGGGTTGAGATGTAGTTGATAAAAGAAGGTTTTTAGGTTGTCAGAAAATCTAATGTTTCCAAAATCATCTATCATACACAGTTTCTAAACAATATAAATTAAACTATTTCAATTGAATAAATAACATAAAATTGAGCTAAAACAATCTCTCTATACCAAGTCAAATATTTGGTTACCTCTTAATGGTGTAATAACTATGTGAGAGAAGTTGGTACTATTCACATTGGTAGAAACATTCATGTGAGCTTTCTAGAAATTGTTCCAATGAGCTAAATAAGTTCTATATCATCAATTAATCTCAACCTTTGATATTTTTTGACAAAATTTCTGTCAATAATAGTTCATTTTTTGTGATCCAGGAGTCGAATCCCATTATTTTGATCTTGAAAAACACATCTATAATGATATATTTTCATTATTTGACAGAATCAATAGAGGAAAATAATGGTTTCATGATTAATTTTATTACGTTAAATTATTGTATTTTGAAACAAAATATGGACTACCATCTATATATTAGGGATTTTTGGAAACCCATAGTAGATACTACTTAGCCCCTTGTAATACTATTGGAGGAAACATTGACAGGTATCCCATCCTATGAGAAGACATTTTTCAGTACCCTGTTAATGGATACATACTGGGATATACATAATATAAAGTGCTATACTAAAATATGTTAGTTCATCAAAAATATTATCTTCTAAATTCATACAATGAATATGTCACTTATATTATATGGTGAAAATTTTAAGTGATTTATGGATGGGGAATAAAACAATATAAATAAAACCTAATACTCAAACCTACTACCATGAAGTACAATGATGGGAGGAACATATCATAGAACATGAACATGATAAAATATATTTTGATCAGTTGAATTCATTGAAAATGTTTTTTTATGATGAGTTATAGGAATTTTTTATGTTTAGGACCTTAAAAAGGAAAGAGACACACTAGTTTTTTATGTCATCAACACCATTTTATATTGAAATCTCACAACAGAGATGGTGAAAGATAGAAATATGAATAAATATTCTATAATATAGGATAAAGGATTTACACTAGAATCAAAGTCTATTACACTGAAAAAAATGGTATTCAAAAATGGAAATGGAGAAGTATAAGAATTAAACCCCATGACCACAGTTGGAAAAGAATGAATGGAATAAAATACTAATTGAGATGTGATTTAAAGTGTCATGATTATGAAAAGTCCAAAGACAAAATCTTGGGCTGTAAGAAGGTATAGGATGAAAAACAAAGAATTTAGAAGGTAAACACCAAACCAATGATATTTAAAATGTAATTAAATAGATCTTTATTATTAATGAAGTTAATTTAATCTTGTATTCCAAGAATGTTCAAGTTTTATTGATTCATGTGCCTCATATTATGTATCTACTCTAAGAGATATCCTCTCATCTTTCACATAAAGGAGTTTTAGACCCATGATGATGTTAAATGATAGGGAATCCAACATTAATAGTATTTGTAATGTTATTTATTAAACTGATATTTTATGGAATTTAATAATGAAATATACGAGTCTTATTATTAATATTTTCTTCCATTTGATATCCATCTTAAGGCTTAATGATGATAGATACATCAATTCCATCAATGATGCATTATATAATGACATAAAAGTAAATATAGTAATTTATAAATGATATAAAAATATGTTTAATACATTATATATCCAAGACCATGTAGTGGAGAAGAAAATAAAGCTATAAAATTAGTTCTATTAAAAGTGAGGCACACATAACTTGGTCGCATTAGAAAGAGAGGAATATGAATTAATTTTAAGAAAAACACCCTTCTAGGAATCAAAGGTAAAAAATTATATACTAATGTTGATTTCATAATGGGAAAAGAAATGTAAGTGTCATTTCATTACTATTTACCATCCATAAAAGTGATTGATTTATATTTGATAGACACTAATATCTACATGAGAAACTAGTCAATTGGAGGTGTGGTTTATTTTGTGACCGTCATAGATGATCACTATAGGAATTTTTTGGGTTTTTATTTGAAAACTATAGAATAAGGGTAGGATTGATTTCATGTTATTTTGGAAAGAGATATTATAAGATGGTTTATGTGTGTGTATGAAGGTATTGTAGGTGAGTACCATGGTCTATTTGAGGAATACAAATGTAGTTTCATCATCAGGTGAGAAACATTAGTTCCCAGGAAAAATATATATAATGGTGTTACTAAGAGGTTGAAGAGATCTACCAAAAACTGATTCGGGTGTGTTTTCTCAAATGTGATGTAGAAAATAGCATTTGGGGGGAGTTAATGGGTACTAAATATGATCTTATCAACCATCCACCATCAGTTCCCATAAGATCCTGGTTTTTCACTCAGGTAAAGATCCTTAAATTTTTTGTCTAAATATTTACTTTAGACATAGTTTGGATTCCTAATGAGTTAGTAAAGGTTAGAAGGGTTGCTGGGGAATTTTTGAAGCCCGGAACCCATTTTTTCCAGAAAACAGTTCTTGTGCATGGTATAGATCAAACCATGCAGAAATTCTGCATAGTTTCGAAAACTGTGCGGACCCTGTTTTTTTCATACATGTCCACTGTGCATGATTAGTGCATGATTGTGTAGCCTAACCATGTGATAACCCCTTTTTCTAAGGTATTCATGCATGACTTGCACACTGTTTGATCGAACCATGTGGAGGATGTGATTTTGAATAGAACTGTTCCACACGGTATGCGTATGGTTTGAAAAACTGTGCATAAAAACCATGCATAGGCTAAAATACTATGTAAAATCTCTAAAAATACCTTAATGATCTATTAATCCTCTCATTCCTCCCAAATCTGAGTCCCTATAGTATTTTCCTTCTTTTTCATCCCTTTGAAGCTTTTTGAAGGCCAAATCTAGGGATTAGGAGTTCTTCTTCATCTGACATTTGATCACGATTCTGTTTTTCACGTTGTATATGAAATGGTAAGTACTTGAGTCCTATTTATCTATTCAACATCTCTTTCTCTCTCAACCTAGTTATCTCTGTGTAAAAATTTTACACCTTTTCTTAGATCTACTTGGATCCATGGAGAATCAAGGGTCGATACTGAAGGAAGAGGATTGTACAACCCTAAGGTGGGTTTTCTATAACTCATCCCTAAAGTTCGTTGTTTTTGGAATGTTCATGTGGATCCCAATGGTTTCATTGCAAACCATTTCTTAAATTAACATGCTATGATTTTACTCATTAGAATCATATGGTTATGCTATTTCCAAATTTGTGATTAGTTGTTAGTGGTTTCACCCACAACTCAATTTTCAACATGTTAAAGGTTATTGCATAATTGGATTTTTAGTGTTTTGGCATATTTGGGCCACTATTCTAGTGTTCCTTTACATGAACTTTCTAAAGGTGAGTCTTTTTATTATAAATTTATTTTTATTACTGAGAATTTCACACTGTAATGTGCCATGTATGCTCACCACTTGACCCGCCTAAGGTAAGTGATTCAAATGATTATTAAATGTGAAATGTGGAATGGAAAGTATACTAAGTATATAACGTTTACTTATTAAAAGAGATTTAATAATGGTTACATATCCATAGAACCCATTCCATGTTGAGGGAAGGTAGCGTTGTGAACCTTAATAATTGAATATTCCATAATGGTTAATTGATAATTAATTAAATGGTTGCAATACTACATGGCTTATCCACACTAATGGAAGACAAGTCATGGACCAATAATTAAATGGTTTTAACTCTACAAAACCTATACACACTTATGGAAGGAAATACTTGAACCAAATGAATAATTACATGATTACAATATAAAATAGGAATGAACTGACTTGAGATTGCCTTGGATTCTGAGAGGATAATACTTTGGGTCTTGGGAACCCCATTTATATTCTTGGATATGGTTTTCTTAGGTTGATACCCACCGAGAATTTGGTTCATTCATATTACATGGATTCCTAATATACTATCATTGGATCCCTTTCATTATTCTAGGATACATTAGATACACTCCTTCAATCCGGCATTGACTAGTAGGTTCCATGGTGAAAGCCCATAGGGCCCTGTCATAGATTAGCCCTATTTTTCCTAGTTCGATCACCTTGGACTCGGTAGGAACCCTATTTTGGAATTACTTGGATTATGCTCCTTGGATTACACTCTTAATACTTAGATAGACTCATATAATATTAAGTTAGCTTTCTGTGAGTTTACGTTACCTTGTTTTTAACCTAGAACTCCCTCACTGGATATCATTGTCTAGTTTCCGTGTTAAATCTTGGGACCTTCACTACTTATACTGTCACGAGGTGATTTTTGTGTTGGATATGCCTCATACAACCTATTATCATTAAAAAGTAATTGATTAATTGATGAACTAGTTACATGTTCAGACACCAACTAAGGTCTGAAGCAGGTACTTGGTTAATTAGTTATATTGTACTGCTTTCTTTACTTTATATATGCATTCTTGCACACTACTATATTCCATAACATGGGTTAGGTGTTAAATACACCATTGGTGGCGGCCCACTGATATTTATCTCACACCCTCTTCAGGATCCATTTTGTATATGGAATAGATTACATGGTAGTAGTTATTGAAAAAGGGAAGCATGATGATTCCAATACTTGATTGTGTGCTGATAGGATAGAGGTTGATAGCATATAACCAAGTAAGATCTCAGGATTATTGGAGTATACCTTGTTTTCTTTTACCTTGTGGAACATGTTATGAATATTTTCTTGTATCCATGCTTTACAATTTTCTAGTGACATGACATTACATCATCACCACTCCAGTTGATACAGTTATTGTTATTCTTACTTATCTATTGCATCACTTTTATTTTCCTTTTTATTTATATTGCTTCTATTGTTTACTATTACATTATATTCCTTATGCTATGAAACACTCTTATAATGAGGAAATAGTCTTCCCATGGACACACCCTAGGCCCTCTCTTCTAGTCGGCAGCCTCTGGCATTTTGGAAGATGCGCTTGAGGCCATATGGCCCACAAAACTCGGGGCACCCATTAAGTGGTATCCGGGTCTGGGTCGTCATAGTTCCATAGAACTATAACATATGATAATGTTTATGGATGGGTAAATATATTTCATATAAACAATTTATACTATTTTTTATAGGGTATTTATACATATCATGAAATATAAAAAGGATAATATAGTTGGAAAGTGAAAGTAATTTATTTATTTTTCTATATTCTCATGAAGATTTTGAAAACTGACTGTAGGACCCTACAAAGAGGAGATTAATCAGAATAAGTGAAGTTGTATTCATAGATTACACTGTATTATGAAATTCAGGTTAATCAATAAACAATCTCACCATTATTATTTCCAAACAATGGGGTTATTTTCCAGACATTGATGATACACCACCACTATTTAATATTACTATATAGATTTATGTGACTCCTTCCTATGATATTCTATAACAGATCACACTTGAAGCATAATTGATGGGATCTACTAGACAATGAAGACTTTGTAATAAATATTCACCTTAGGAATATATAGTTCTTATTAATTGGTGAGAGACTTATATTTATGATGATGAAATCCATATTCAGTAAAATAGGAAATGGAAAATGTACGTGAAAGAGTAAATATGATCCATATATCAAAATCAGATGATTGGTTTGTTTTATCTACGATATGAAATAAATTCACTCTATAATAAATGGTTGTAAAGAATAAACATTGTGGGTATAATCTTATAACCATGCAGAAGAGCCATAATTTTAGGGAAGGGATTCGATGTATTAAATGATATTTATATTGATGAAACTTCTTCTCCTATAATAAAAATGTCATTTATTAGGGTTATCCAAATATTTGTGGCTAGTATCAATATAGAGGTTCAATAACACGGGGTAATGAATTAATTATTACATGGTGATCTTGAACTAGAAACATTCATATTGTGTACAACATTCACCAAGGTAATGGAATGGGAATTTTTTCTATCCATAGGGGAAAATGAGTAAATAATAATGACTATTGATCAATATGATTTCATTAGATGGTTTTATGATGTTTAATTCATTACTATATTTCATTATTAATCTATTTATGAGTCATTTTAGGCTCAAAAAATCTATAGTATACCAATTTAAGAGGTAAAAGTTGAAATGGGAAAATTTTTATATCAATTTTTCGATAGAAGTATTAAGTATTCTATGGTATGCACCAGACCAAACAATGTTAACAATGTAGGTGGGGTGAGTGTTGGATTTGGTTCCCTAGAAAAAACTACTTTATATATTCCATTATAAAAATATTCAAGATTTTGAATGTTATAAAAATGTATTATCATTTGATGTATATTCTTTTATATATCATTATTATGAAAATTCCTTTTAAGTATTTGTGGAATAAATACCATAATACTTCTATATTATTATTATATCATTAATACTCTATTAAAATATTCGTAAATATATTTTCTATCATCAATTGAAACCAATTTTATAGAACACATAAGATGCAGGCTATCATGTGTGAGAGGTTAATAATATATTTGGACTTTTTCTCAGGATATTCGCACTTGGTATTCTCTATAAGTGGAATTAATGGTAACATAATTACCAATTTGAATTCTAAATTATATATCTGTGTGTTTCATTGAATATTTCTATTTTTTAACAAGTTTATTATTCCATAGATATGATATTATTTTTAATTTATATCATCAGTAATTTAAATTGACTCGTTAATGAAAACTGGAACAACATATGATCATGGTTAGGAAGGGTACATTTGTTTGTATAATGAGTGATATTGAATTAACAAATATATAAATAAAGGATTTGTCCCATCCATAATTATAGAAGTTGATATTTGGACCATTGATTAGAATATGACTATTTGATAAATCTATTCCCACAGTGATCCATTGATGAGATTTCTTTAAGAATTCAAAGGATATTATAACAAACATTTTTACACAAGTATACAACCTATTTAATGAGATAATGAGATAAAGGGATTATTTTACACAAGAAGAATTTGTGGTAGGTTATTATCATTGTGACATTTCCATATTTATATATGGGTATCATTATGTGTTTCTAGACATAGAAATTCAAATATAGGCTACTTTTTTAAATATCATTGAGATAGAGGCCTATAAAGACACATAATAAGTGTATCAAAAACAACATTTAAATTCCATTTGAATTTAATTTTCTAAATAATGATCATTCTACATTTTTTTTTTATTAAATATTATGGGTCAGTATAACACATAGATTCGGTCACCAATTTTACAAAAGAATATATATGTGGGGTGAATATTAAATAAATAACAATTCTGTAGATAATTATTAATAATGAAAAATATATAATATATATTTATCTCTATTTTATTTTCAAAGTTTAATATAATAATTTATTTGGATATGAAAATATTAAAAACATATATTTATATACCAATTAGTGTATATAATATCTATTTATTAACTGAATCAATAATATTCATTATTCTAGGTTTAATAAATTCCATGGAGTATTAACAGACCGAGTTAAGTGTTTGGATGAAAATGAGATATTAAATATAATTTAAATATTTATTATATTTTATATTTAATAAATATTATTTATATTAACCAATATGTTAACCCACATAAATAAAATAATGATAATATTATTATTGAAATTCGACATGAGGATTATATAGAATCAATATATTAGTTAAGGACATATGTGAAATTAATAATTCTGTGATCTATAAATATATATCATATTATATCACATTATAATTTAAATAAAAAAGGGTGAAAATACATTATATATAGAATTATCTAAAAGTAGAGAGAAGTTTTCAAGGATTCTCTCAAGAATTGAGAGAAACAATCCTACTTCAACCTCTCGAAATCCCAGAAATGATAGAGGGGAGAGAGAGTATTTCTAGTGAGGAAGGATTCTTAATGCGATCTATGGATAATTACACGAGAGATTTTTTCTATCATTCTAGCACCCAATGGTCCAACAAAATTATATTGAGGTTCATGGAGCAAGTGTAGATACCCTAGAATGATTTAACACTTGAATCATCTAATGAAATTATGGAACAACAAAAATGGTCAATTGAAATCATAAATGATGAAGGAAATACTACAAGAGGTATTTATTGATTATATATATTAATTTTCAAATATATTTTAAATGATCCTTTCTAGAATCTTAGTGGTTACTTTTTCATTTATATAGATTTTTTAGAAGAATTTATTGAAGAATCTACATTGAGAATGGGGCTAACCACATCTGTTGTTCTTGATAACATTCATGATTAATCTAAGGATATATAAATTAATTTGTAAATATATACTAATTTATTGATATTTAATTGTTTTTTAAAGTTTCAATTTCTGTATTGTCTTTTATTTAATCTAGATATCACTATAAAATATTTCTTAACATTTATATTTCCTAAAACATGATCAGACGATATGAAGAACATTTAATTATTTGATAAAGTGTTGTTATAGATTCTTGGTGCACCACACGATTACACAATGTGTAACTAAAAATTGTATGTCATGTAATTGAGTTAATAAAACTAGGATACATTATAATATTATTGGTAAGAATATTGGTATACATTATATGGAATTTATTAGTTATAATCCATGTTATATCTTCCAATAGGGACATGGTATGAAAAAATATATGGTGGATATTTGGATTACACATCATATAATCCAATAGGATTTAACGAGACAATTTCATTGAAATTATGAGGTTAAATTGAATGTTTTAATTAATACATCATTTATAGTTACTGTTAATTACCTAAAATCGTCTAGATTTAATTGTATTGTCTCTAGGTGGTGTAAATGTGGTTTATCATGTTAAACCTTATACAGAATATATGTCAAGTTCTATAGAATGTGATATAGGAATGACTAGAAATGAATTACACACTATATATCTCATGTACATGTCATGTAATTCATGCTACCTCATCACAAGAACATTTCAAACTAGATTTTTATGAGACTGAAACATGAAGAGAGAAAACTAATTTCATTATTAAACAAAACAATATATTATTTATTTTGCATACATGTCATTTGATAATGTTTTAAACACACCAATAACACAATTAGTGTCTTATATTATCAAACGAGATATTAAATAATTTATTAATAATTTATTTTATACTAAATTTTCATTATTTCTATTATTGAAAAACATTATGTAAATTTCATGATCATATGAAATAATACACACTATTTATTTTAATGTCATTTCAGGTGGTGAAAAACATTGTGACAACTACCTGGATGTTCACCCACAGAACTGCATATCATGTAATAACATTACATGTTGTGTATACTTACACACCATGTGAATTATACTATACATGACTAGTATAACACATTTTTTATTCCATATGTCACATCTTTTTATGGTACAATTCATGTAAGTATGGAATAATGGAATAAGACATGTTTCTTTTAGTAAAGGTTGTGTTACTGACCAAATGGGCACACATTGTGTACCCTATCAGTAAAAAATATGTACATTATCATTACAAATGATTTTAAATTTATTTAACATCATGGAATCTATAGTGGATGGTGATGTTTCGGAATGTATATATGAAAAAAATAAGATAGATTAATTTAATAATACAATTAATTTATTAAATATTAATTTTTATCATTATAAAGAACAAATTGAAATTAATACTAGACAATTATAGTTTCATTATCATTTCATGAATAGATAATCGTGATGTTTACTAAATTATTAATGTATTAGGTTTATTTTAATTCACTTATTATTATATGGGTTATTGTGAAAATTATTATTAAATTAAAATGATAATTACAGAATTTTCCCTTACCCTTATTATATACTAGTCAACGTGCCCATGATTTCTTTAATATAATCCCATGCCTCAGGTTCCACTAACCTAAATTTTAGTAAACATATATCAAGGAAGTAGAACAAATAAATATGGATTCAATTAAATGGGTATTTGGGGTGAAACAGACCAAGGAGATATAAAGGTATATATGAGGATTTCTATAACTCAAACCATGATCTATTTGAGGAGTTTTTTCCTAGGGTCAGGGTTCATTTATCTTCCACTATGTAAACCAGTATTAGTAAAGATCACAATCATGAATTATAAATTTATTTTATATCTATCCATTATATAGTTATTTGTTTATTATTATTTAATTCATAAATGTGATTATATATAATTTATGAGTTCACAAACATGTAATATGGAATAAAATAACAGGATTGTTGTTAAATAATTTTATTCAACATGGTTAATAACTTATATAAAATCAATATAATTTTAATATGGAATGTAATTGTTTAGATAATGAAAATTTATACATAAGGATATAAAAAATCCATCAATTAAATTTTTTATCAGCAACAACTTCCATTATATGGTTAAATAATACAACCCTAGTTCAAAGAGTTTATCATGTTATCGTTTGAGGGATTAAAATTATTTTAGTATTCTAATAATATTATTTGGGATGACCTATCCTAGATAACATCAAGGTTTTATTGACACAATATAAAATTGTGTAACTACTCATCATGTTTTGAGGAAGTCAGATTATAGGATTTTAGTAATGGTGAGTCCACTCCAGAGATCATAGATCTATGTGTTTATCAATTTTCAAGACAACCATTCAAAAACCCTTTATGTTATTTGATAAGGCCAAAATTTTGGATATCTTAAGGGAAATATATTTCCTTTAAAATATAATGTTCATTATATATGAACTTATAAATAAAATAGTGATAATTACTAGGATTTGATAATATTGTATGAGACTAATAAAAAATATTATTACATCACACATTTGGTAATCTATATAATTTATTAAAATATGATTTTATTTTACCATAAAAATGGAAAATGAAACCATGAGAATAATATAATCATTAACATAAATTTATCATGTTCAATCGAGAAAAAAAAATAACATGGATTTTTATAGTCAACTAAACACTAAAAAACTACCGAAAGGTTCAAATTTTATGTTAGAGTCCCATATAACTACTCAACGACCTCAAATAGTGAGTTAAGGTGACAATAAAGCCTACCAATGATTCATGAGGGATAATTACAAGGTTATTTGTATTATATTATCAGTTTTATTCAGAGATATGATGATATAAAATATGGAAATGGAAATTTATATGATGTAAACTTTTCTTCTTGATAATGAAAAAAAAAGAAGATACTTTAGATAAAAGAGATTTTCACAACATTGTATCAGTGTAAATTGGTTTAGCAGCACCTAGATAATGGTAATGCCTTAAAAATATAGTATATTGATATGTTAGTGAAGTTAGTCTTCCAAAAAGATAATTAATTTTCCATTACTCTCATATTATGATCATTAACTCCCATATTCTAAATTTTTATCAAACATTATATCATAAAAAGTAAATATGGTCCACTAAAAAGTATTTTGACTATTCTTTTATATAAAGATATATATTTTTTGGGAAATGGGTTTTTACCACTTATGGTGAACAGTAATAATGATAAGATTGAAAATCCAATGAAAAATCCAAATTCAATGGTTCCATGACAACATCTCTGAAAGAGACAAATCATTAAGATATAGTGAAATGAATTGAAGGCTCACTTCATCTCATATAAGATGAAAATTCATTTGAAGAGAAAATTCAATGAATTGGATATAACATAATAAAGGCTTCTACATCATGAATATTTAGTATTATATATAATATCATACTTACACATCATTTATATTAAAATAAAATATTTTTTTCACATATGTGTACTCGTATATAAAAACTAAAAAGAAATATAGAAACATTATATTAATTTTGGTACAATATCTAGGTAGATGATTATGGTTGATTCTCATGTTAGTAAAGAGAAATAAATAATTCCAAGATCTCCCCGTGGATTTATTCAAGTTTATATATTAATTTTTATTATGTATTACCAATAACATCTCTCTATGTTATGTTTAGACACAACTAGACATTATCTAACATGTGTAATGATTATTTTATGATATTTCATACCGAATATTTTAGTAATACATAAACCATTGATATCAAACTAAAAATAATTATTATTATAAAATAATACACCTTCCTAATTTTGGATAAATTATTCATGAAGTGTGTGATGAATTTATATCCAAAAAGATTGTTTAGAATTTAATGAGATGGAATTAGAGGTATATAGAAAAACATACATATCATTTTATAGTTAATTAAACCTTTATAATCAAATTTATGACACCAAGAATCTGTAATTTGTTCTATAATCCCACATAAACTATTTGTTTATAGATGCTCAAGAAAAATTCATATATTTCATTAGATTTCATTTATATATTTTAGTAATTCCTAATGATGAGATAAATACACTTAGTAAAAATATATAAGAAACTACCTGTGGGTTTATAAGATTGAAACATAGAAAAATATTCATAGTTTATTTAAATGTAATGTGAAGGTATTCATAGACTCATGTTACATAAATAACTTCAAATTAATGATAATGGTGAATAGAAGATCGATGATGAGTATTACATATATTATAATTATCTATAATTGACTCCAAGATATGATTAAAAAATTATTTTTTATATTTTGGAAGAAACCCCATAATACAGAACTAAATACCTCAGTTCAAAACCAATCTAATCTCATTTTTGTGGCACTGTAGTGGTGATGTAGCATTGTAGTAGTGAAATTACTATTATATGGGTATTGTTGTGATTTTATTATTCATATGATAATGGATTGAAATCCATGAAATTCAGACATTAAGATACAAGTAATTTGGTTCATTTTTATTAGGCCTAGGAGCCATAAAATTTGGGGTAGTTGGTGAAACAATGTGACTAGAAAAATAATGAAACACAATAGTAAAGTTACACAACAAAGAAAAACTCAATATTACTGGTTGGGATACTCGATATACCGATGAGTGAATTGGTTCCTAAATAAAAATTCCTTTAGCCCCACATATTTTTCATAAGGGATGGTGGATAGCCTAAGAAAATAGTGATGAAGCGAAATAAAATGTGATGGTTGTTGGAAGGGGTAGCATAGTGTATGAATGGTGAAATACTATAAGATGACATGCCATATCTTAGTGAGAGGAATTTTATGAAAACATAAAGGTTAAGTTGTGTTGAAATCTTGAAAGAGTTATGGGGGAATTAGAACCAATAATCGAACCCTTTAAATAGTTTTCATATGGAGGGGCTCTAAACCATGATGTAGTAGTGGTCATCATGATCCAATGGATGTTGGAAACTAATTCAAGATGAGATGAATAGAATATGATGTAGTGTATGGATGGTTAGGTATGATTTTATGTAATCTCTATAAGGGACATATAGACCACTTCATTTGGCCCTATAATCTATTTAGACCTTCGAGTGAACAAGAACATGGACCTTCATGTAATCAATATTTAATAAAATAGGTCCATTGAGTTATATGAATTCCTTGTGGGGAGCGATGAGTTTTTACCCATAAAGGTTCATTGTTGTGTTTGTTTTTTATATTTTTTAATATCTTATATCTAATATATTTATATATATCACAAATAAAATTGAAACCATAGATTATATTCTAATTAAATTCACTATTGGATATCATATTAGTTATTATATGAAAAACCCTATTATATGTAGGCCTCAGTTTTTTTATGAGAACCATCAATTAAAGAAATTTTATTCTTAAATTATACATCATAGAGAAACGCAAATTGAATCTCTACTAAATATCATATAGAATATTAGGATATTAATACCCCTAATGGTATTACCAACAATATTTCTATTAGGGTCACACATCTATTTTAGATAGAGGTGAAATTAAATCCTTCTGTGTTGTTTATGCTCTAGAGTCAGATGAGATGGAATTAAAATACTAGAATTTGGTAGTTTTAGTGGGTTGAATTGTTACAGTGAGAAATAATATGTAGGAAAAGTGAAACCAAAGAGATAGATTTATGTTCACTATGATGGGTGATATATAGTATAATAGGACTAATGAAACCTAAAAATAATCACTAAATTGAAACATTGTATGATTGTAAAGTCAAATAATTAAAATATATATTAAATGAATAGAAATATAGTTCTATATTTGGCATGTTTCTCTTTTCTATGTAATTATATTAGTGTCTATTAAAGATAATAATGACATGGATGGTTAAGATCAAACTAAAAATACTTAGGAGATTACCCTAAGCTTCATTATATCTTGATATAGTATATAACTATATCTTCTAACCTAACATCATGAAAAATATATATGAGTTATACTTTTCATAGATACATAATATGATTGTTTTATTATGTGATCGGTAGTACACTCCAAATTTCTTGAAAAATACCATAATAATATTGTAAATGTCATAGAACTATAAAGAATTATTGAAAAAATAGTTTCAATAAGGTATAAATTTTTTAGAAATTAATTTATCAATAAAATGAGAATAATTATAATAATAAATTGGTTTGAATGAATATGTTTTAGTTGTATAAAATAGGCGAGTGGGACCATAATTTTTTTCCCAATAATATATTGTTATTATCATATAAAAACAAATGCTTGGTATTATAGTTAAATAAGTCAAAATAATATGAATCTCTCTAAGAATGACTTTAGAAAGAGCCCATCTCTTAGGGATAAATATCTATATAAAAAGACTCATGTGGTTGTGTTGATTAAAAAATATTATATAAAATGATGTGGTATTTAAATATAAAGGATAGAACAATTCATGACTGAATATTTTCTACAATCACAAGGCATAAATCACTCCCCATTTATGTGTGAAAGCATAGGGGAAGATTAATATGTTAAATATTTTGCATATTACAAATATTGTTTGATAATATATCTCACATACAATGATATTTACTGAGGTTTTATATTTTTAAGGACTGTTAATATCAAATAAACCCCATATAATTGATAATGTTGGTATTCAAAACTATCACACTATACTTGGGAAAGAAAATAAAATTGAGTAATCCGTTTTTAGAGAAATTATGATTCTAGATATTAATTGGATATGAAAATATTCTTATTTTATATAAGTTGGATCAACTTTTACACTAATGTTAAGGTAATTTTCAAAATAATTATTATTATAGACTGTGGTTTCCATATCATTATAGACTGGGTATAAGGTGGATTTATATATATATCAAGAATTGGGTTTTAAACTTTAGTTTTTTCTAGAAAATTATATAAAAATTTAAAGATACATCATTATTATGATAATATTAAACTACGATATTGGACAAGTATATATGTATTTGAAAGAGAATAGTAGGTATATACTCAATTATATAACTTAATAAGATATGTTTTCAAGAAAATGAATTCACTTTAATAAAAATTACTATAACAATATGGTGGTATCATCAATTATATCAATACCACCATGGTTGATTATTTATCACATAAGGATAACCAGTTATGATAAAAAAAATCAATAGTGCATGTTGGATTATTTTAGAGTTGGTTCCCTAGAACCAACTATTTTATACTTTTAATAACTAATATATTCAATGATTTGAAAATAGAAAAAATTATTACCATATGACTTATATTTATATGTGTAACATTAATCCAATAGTTTTACTAGTATATGTGACTTCAAAATGTCATTGTCTATTCTTTGTATGATGAGTATCCTGAGGTTTTATAATAATATTATTTAATTTTTTTATGGTTTGATGATGTAAATATGATGTGAAAATTATGATACATTCTATCAGGTATTTTAGGTTCATAAGAAAATGAGACTACTTAACATTATGTTTAAAATTGGTAACAAAAATTATTTTTTGTTTTAAAAACAAAAGTTCATATAAGAACTCCACACTATATATGTGTATTTCATTAGTCATTCATATCTATAAATTTTATTTTTATTTTTCCATAGGCTTGATATTAACGTTATTTTTTTATCATGGGTCATGTATTTTTAGATATTATCAAAAACTATGATAAGATATTCTCAATTCCATGTAGGGTATGTTGGGCGCATTCTGAGTTATATGGAATTAACGAATAATTAAATAAAGTATTTATGCCTTAAATATTTATATAAGTTGATATCTCTTTCAATTAGATTAGAATTGGAAAATATGATAAATCTGTAGCCATGTTGATCCATTGATGAATGTATTTCCCAAGCTCAATGAATGATTCATCAAATATATAGATTGATGAAATGTGTATGAAACCACTTTAAAGAGATATCAATAAAAATAGATTATATTACATAGTAAGGAAGCATATGTGGGTGTTGTAATTGATCCTTTGACATATTTTTTATGGGTTCCCTGACATGCTTCTAGGTGATGATCTTATACTTTACGTGATTCTTCCTATTGGTACTAAAAATAGGCCTAGAGGGTCATACATGAATTTTATCAAAAAAAATCTATCAAATTCTATTTTAATTAAAAAAATTAATAATGATTTTTCATGGTTTTTGGATTAATAATTATTTGTGGAAAATCAATTTCATAGATTCAATCACTAGTTATTCAATAGAATATATATATTCGTTAAATAAAAAATAAATATTTAATTTATAGACAATCTCTAATTATGAGAGTGTAATATATTTATTTATCTTTTTTATATTCTTTAGGTCACGAAAAAATTATATTTTTGGTTATATTAATATTAAAAACAAATTTATATTCCCATCATTTTTTATAATCTCTATTTATTTATGGACATAATAAAATATATTATTCCTAGTTTAGTAAATGTAAATGGGTATTGACCGACCAATTCAAGGGTATGGATGAAAGTTATATATTAAATATAATTTACATAAATATTAATTTACTTATTTAAAAAATGGTCGATAAATAATCCATGATTTTAGTGCACATCATGAAAATTGTAATACTATTATTACTATTTGATGTGGATCTTTCATAGAATTAAGAAATTCCATAAATACATCTGTGTATTAATGAGATCATTTATTAATGTATATAAACATTGGTAAATAATTTTAAAGGATATTGATAATTTTGTAAATTATATATTCTATAGTGTTTTCTCTTGCCAATGAGCCTGTAATCGAGTGGTAGAGGCTCCAGCTTGGTATCCAAAAGACCCTAAATCAAATTTGAGTGTGGGTGAATTTCTTGGGTAACTGTAGAAGTACTATAGTAGTTAATATAACATGTACTGTGTGATACTGTAGCATCCAGATCTATTCATCTGATTTGGGACTTCGGGCCACCAGTTTGGGCCTACGGGTCTCAGGGAATTTGGGCCACCAAAGGCCTTTGGGCCATAGGGCCTTTAGGTCACAGGGTCTTCGGGCCACCATGAGCCTTTTAGAAACCAATGGAATTCATTACATAGGGATTTAGGGCCAAATAAGTATCCTGGGATAACCACATAAGAGCATAACTAGAAGAGGATTCAGATCATAGTAGAAACCACCAAAGAAGATCTAATCGGATTAGAAGAATGAGACAGTATGGAAATTATCATTGATACCAAGAACCGTGCAGGTCTGCATGGGGTAGTTCTAACAGATCATCCATGTGAGGTGTGATTCTAGGCACCTTCAAGATGAATATTATTGGGAGGGTGTTTTTCATGTCTATTATTTATTAGGCCTTCATGGTCATTTATTGGGCCTTGCACCACTAGGACTTTAGGTTAAGTATGTGCCTTATACCGTGGGGCTATGGGTCAAGTAAGGGATCCCCCTCAACCCTCAAAAGGGAGATTATCCAAAAAATAAATAAAAATATATGGCCTTTAGTATTTTAGAGTATATATTATTCACTCAACCTTATAGAGGAATTTTCAAGAACATACATAATAACATAGTGAAACTATCCTTCTCTATCTACTTATCTAGAGGAAAATGGGGATGCTCTATCATGTGATGAAAGATTATTGTTACGGCCATCAATGAATGACATAAGTGATTTGGTTCTTCCATGATATTACCCAATGTTCGAATAGTTTCACTCAAATGATTGTGGAATACATGTGGATAGCAAAAATGGATTCTATAATTGGATCCATCAACATAATGATGGTATGACATAAGAGTTCACCTTGAATAATCAATTCAAAAATAAATCCAACTAGAGAAATTAAATAATTATATAAATTCATTATTATTTATCTATTAAAATATCCTTTATTAAATCTTATTGGATTTATTTTATCATTTTTTACAGACTTATCTGAAGAAGTTGTAGAATCTTATCATTGGGTGTGGACCCAAATTCATCTATTACTCTAGCAAAACATCATTGATATTGTTCTTATCAAATTCTAGAATGGATAATTGTACATCTATTAAATGGATATTGAGGGTTCATTGACATATATCTATTAATTATTATTTTTTTGATTTTGAAACCTATATTTAGAAGGATATATAGATGTCGATATGGTTGGTAATATAGAAAAAATTAAATATTAATCAAGGTACTCTATATCATTTTATGGATTTAAATAAAAGGGAAATTATTGATTCATAAGTATGATTCTTAGTGTACTATATAATTAGAGTATAATGAAAACCCTGATGGTTTCAGGGAGATACTATGGACAATCATATTTCTATAGGAGTTGAGATAGAGTAAGGAGAATTACATTCCCTATTATTATAGTCATAGTGTTATTCATCTTAGTAGGAACACATCATTTAATTCTAGTTTTACACACATCAACATTATATATAACTAGATTATTGATTTTATTGAAGAATAATTGTTGAAAATTTATAAAATCTACACTAATGATATTAGGTTGGACATGATGAACATGGTTTTACCAAAATAGAATCTAGAAGCCTTTATAGAGACTACGGGTCTAACATCAACCCCAAATTAGTTTTTGGGGCATATTTGTAGGGTTAAATCCCCATTAGGTAAGTTCTTAGTGGATACATCTATTAAAAATGATTTTGGTGTGTGTGGATTTATTCTTTGTTTGGAATCTAACTTGGAAAAATACAATCGAATATGAGAATAATTATTTAGGCAGATGACCCACCTGAACTACCATTGATGATAATGATATTTTTTTCCTATGAAAAATAGGATCAAAACACTTAAATGATAATTGCATCCATCACTATGTAATCCTCTTAAATCAATCTAGGGGAGAAATGAAGTTTGTCCTCCTTCACTAATGGAATTTGGAATACCTTACTAAACCACAATAAATAATCATGTTATATGTGTAGTTATTTTCAATTCATATTTGATTTCGCACATTTTTCATCTAATACAAAAATAGAATTAGTATTTTGAATTATCGTGAATTTTTTTAGTATATAGAAAAATTAATTTTAAAAATATACTAATATATATAAGTCCATGAAAATTAAATTTATTAAAAATTTAAGGGGGAACATCCAAAACGTTTTCTTTAATTAATGGAATGTTTATGGAAATTTTTGTTAGGAAATATAGGGGACCAAAATCCCTTTTAGAGCTTTTTTACATTTAAGATAATTATATATAATTAAATCATATATTATAATTAATACCTAATTAATGATATTTAATGAACTAATAATAATTGGTGGTAAACTATGGTAATAAATATTATTATATTTATAATATTAAAATTATAAAAAAATTAATATATTATTAATAATGAAGTTGTGAAATATTAATTAATGAGTTGATTTCATGGTAATAATAGTAGTGTTGTGTCCTCCCTTCTAAATTCATCCTCTCATGTGGAAAACATTCGAAATTATCTAAAATTTTTGTATTCCAACTATTGGATTAGATTTGGGAGATATGGATTGCTCATAAAATTTTAATGTAATCTATTGAGATATATATATATATATATATCACTTTTTCAATGGACTAATAACTTCTATCCCAATATACATTCTCTTATGTTATTATTGATTTCATTTAATGTACTAATTTTCATTCTTTATCACCATTTTAATTTTTTATTCATGTATCATAAATGATATTATTTAACATTAAACAATTAGAAATTTCCAGTTTCCTAATTTTCCATGCTTTCAATTAGTGATTGATACATTATATAACAAATCATCAGTAATATTGTTCTCTCTGCATTGTGCATCATGACAAAACTATATGCACTATCATTTGATGTTATTATCTTATTCCTAGAAATATGAATGTTAAGAAATTAGAATATTAGTTTACTAAGAACATGGTTTAATAATACCACACCCTCCCATTTCTCCCTTTCCTTCTCCCACTTAGAGCTCTCAAGGCTCTATTATACAATAAAAAGGATCTATCTAGTTCAAAATTGTATGGTGGAAGTAATCATCTCAAGGCCTCCTAATATATCCATGCATGACACATTTTATTTAACAAAAATACATTATTGATATTCAATGTGTTTGAATAAATTTATTTCCATTATCTTTTATGCATTAAACCCATTCAATGAATTTTCTATCTATTTTATCCATTCAATGAATTCACATAGAAGATTCATTCACCAAAATCATATGCATTTATAACAAACATATTGTTTATAGAACTCCTTTAATTCTCACCCTTTAGCTATAATTCATGGAGAATCTACAAATATCTATATTCTCTCAAGATACCACATTTTACACATGTCATCTATATTTTTTTTATGTGGATCATAAAAAGACAATATAGTTTTAAATCCATGATTTGGTGTATCTAATGATAGTTAATGTTAATCTAGATTATATAATAAAGGTACATTGAATTCCTGGTCAACTTTAAATTTCATTGACTATCTCAATAAAACCTTTTCACTTTATGGATGAAATTTTTCTCTTAGATAAAGATCAATAATAATAAAATCTCATTTCTAGACTTCGTGGAAAGAATGTACTCCTTTTTTGTTGATAAAGTAAAGAACTTTTTTAACCTTGAAAACTATAATACTTTCTCTCTATCAAATGAATATGTGTGTCCAGATGTGTACTTTCTACTATTAAGTTCTCTACAAATATCTGTATCAGTATAGACCCCTATGAGTTCATTAGACCCCCATTACATAAATATATCATTGAAGTACATTTAAGATACCTCATAATACACTGGACTACATCTCAATGATACTTTCCATGACAATAGATAAACTATCTTACATCCACCACTTCATGGGAAACACCTCGACTTGTACAAACCATAGCATAGATCATGATTTTGACTACGAAGGAGTATTTTATCATCTCTATCACCATAATTTCTTTCATGAAATATAGATAAAATATTATTAAAATTGATATATCATGGAATATGAATTCTCAAAAATTTGGATTTTTCCATGATGACATGTTTGAGAAAACATTTAAAATACTTTTCCTAAGATATCCATTTCAAATTATTTTTCCTCCCACCTATGATTTCCATCCCAAAAATTATTAATATTATATAATTCTTTATTATAGACATACAAGGAAAAATCTGTAATTATCTAGTCTTTTTTGTATTATTAATAATGATAAATATGTTATAAACCTAATGTATTAGGTAAAAAAATTATTATCCTGAATGTTTTTTGATGTAAACATCATTGTCATCCTATTTCCTTTTGCATTCATAATTGACTATGAATGAGTGAACCCTCTTGTACCACTATTTAGGGGTCTATTTCAGTCTGTAAAATAAAATTTTCAAATTTCAAAACTGGTTATCATGTATAAAAACCTCAAAACTATCAGGATACTTTTTTTAGATCTCCTCAGTATGGTGACCATAAAGAAGCAATGTAATCAAATAAATCCTCTGAAGATTTTGATATAGGATGGACACCAATACAAAAATTGACCAGAAGGATGGTATCTTCACTATGTGTGGAAATATATGCTCTAATCCAACTCATTTATTCTAAAGTAATTCATTGAGTTCAAACTAAGCTTTTTGATTTTCCTTCTTACTGGTTGTATACTTTTTCACCATGAATACCCAATTGTTTCTTAGTAACTTTTTACCATTGGGTAGTTCCCCCAAATTTCATGTTTGGTTAGTCTCTACATAATCCATTTCTTCTTATTTAGCATGTATCCCCAAGGGTTTTTCTATTTTAGATTTTATTCCAAATATCCATCTTAATCCCCCACCCATCAATAAAAAATATTTACTCTGACTCTTAATATTTTCTTAATTCAATCCTTCCATATAATTTGCCTCAATAAATTTGAATTTTGGGTTTCATATGAACACTATTACCATTCACTTGTGATGGTTTTATTAAATTTTTAGGAGATTTTTGAGTTTCACCCTACTCAATATCCTACTCATCTATCTCTTGGTCAACTATGGATGATTTTTGTCTTATCATTTTTTTAGTGGTAGGTGGTGCTGGTATAGATATTATATTATGGCTTGATTCCTTCACACATTTTCTTTGAGACATTATGGGATTTTTAATTTTCTCGATCATCTTATACTCAATTAATATTATATTATTACTTCTAATCACTTTATTCTATGTCAATTATAAAATATGGTATCCAATATCCTCTTCTCCGCAACTGATAAATATGAATAGTGTAGATCTCCTATATAGTTTATGACTAAGATGTTTTGATATATATGAAATTTGAAAACATATAAATACATGTAAATTAGAGTAAGATGAATGTTTATGAGACCATATTTTCTATGGAATCTCAAAATTCTGGGGGGGTCAATAGTGATTTGTTGATGAGGAACTATGAAACATGAATAGATTCTCCCAAGAATGGAGTAGGTAGCCTAGCCAATACATCATTGTTCAGATATTCTCAATGATAGTTCTCTTCATCATTTCTATAACATTGTGTGTTGGGGTGTGTTGGATAGTCCTATCACGTCAAATATGTTGACTTGCGCAAGATGCATTGATATCGAATGATATATACTATACTAAACTTTTTGAGTGAATACATGTAAGTTTTCACCTCGTTTCATGCATCACTATGGTGTGGAACATCTTGATGTAATCCAGAAATTTTCTTTTGATCTTAAGAAGAACACCCAAACAATTCAATATTCATCATCAATAATGGTAGGGAAATACTTCTTACTACTCAATGATTCCACATATATGGAACTGAAAACATAAACTTTTTAAGAAATAATAACTCTAATATGATTTATAAATTAGTATGGAATAAAATTCTGATATTCATCACATAAAATTAGTAGTTTCATAGACCTAGTGATGCATACTTTTCAACATTGAGACACTTCTTCTTCATCAGAGTGGATAACCCTCTTTCACTCGTGTGATTGAGTCTCCTATTACCCAAATTTTATAAGTCTTCTCTATCCACAGTTTCAATTCTATATTTACAAATATTTTTGTGATATTTTTATCACATACCTATTATTTATCCTCAGGATATGATGATGAATCCTTTCATTATCATCCATGAACAATTTCTAGAAATATTTTTATAGCCTTTTCTGTCAAAGGCCATTCCTAAAAATATTTTATCCATAAGATTGGAACAAATATAATATCCTTTTGGGTGATTTTATATTCATTATTTTTCATAACAATGATAGCTATCATTATGTTCATATTCACTAAATTGGAATTCAAAATCATTATATCCTAAAATTCACCAACTTAAAAATTCAATAAATACTCATAATTTAGAGTGATGAGGTATGAGGCTACAATATTGACTAACCATTTGGTATATTAGGTTGATGTGTGAAGGAGCTATAATTCTTCATATTTATTAAAATTAATAACTTATATAGTTACATTTATTCATACCTGTCAATTTCTATTTCACTAGTCACTACCTCTCCCCTTCAATAATACTAACTTTCTATAGTTCGACATCAAATATCCTCCATGAAATAATAAGGGAATTTTTATTTTGTTCACCTAAAATCAATGGACAATACTCTACTCTTTATTTCACCTCTACTTACTATACCTCCACTACCTCCTTTCTCTCTCCCTCATATGATTATAACTCACACAATTCAATCAGTTATCCTCATTGAGAAGTTCATCTTTTACCACTGCAAAGTATTGTTTTTTTCTATGATTTGAGTTTTTGATAGACACCACCACTATATCCCAACACTATAGAAGTTTAAAATGTAGTTCATTAAGCTAATATATATTAGTTAGTGTCTCTCCTATAGCAACAAATTTATTATCCAAACTCGATAACTCATTATTGTGTTTCTCTATAAAGAACCCTCTATATTATCAATGATTCATAGAAACATTTACCTCCACAGAATTATTTATTTTAATTTTATTAAATAAAGGGGGAAATCATACAAGATAGTATTTAAGGGGGTATAAAATAATAAATTACTAAAGTATAAACTCAGATAAAATGAATACCTTATATTGGAAATTATTCAAGACTTGAGAAAACACTCAGTCGGTCATTCAGAGATGCTCTGGACATAAATAAATCCACTAAATCATTACCCACCCTCCAGATATAAAGAATGGTCCCCTAATTTTTCATTATAGACCTAAAAATCTTAATGGAATAATCAATGGACTAGTGATTAGACCCCTTACCTGATATTTTATTATAGAGGGTAATCGCATCTATCTTAATCTTCTGAATGGGGATGATCCTCGGACTGAAAATCTTGAGACCTGAGATCAAGGACATGGATTCTATATGGAGGGAGTCACTGGTCCCCAAAAAAACATAAATTTCAGAAAAAAAAAAGATCATTCAGAGTCTCTAATACCCCCAAACCCCACTCATCGAACCCATACAACTCGATCCAACAATGTTTAGTTTATATCCAAATAGAGACAGATGCCATTAGACCCAATTCCCCCAAGCAGTAGGAGCGGTAAAGGAGGACTCTAGAGGGAGAATAGGTCATATAGAAGGCATGTTCATCAGGTCGCTAGACAACCTGAAAAAAATCCAGAATGAGGATTCTGGTATTTAAAATAATACCCTTGGTGGATTTTGGGATGCATTGGTGTTGCTTGTCATTACTTGAAGACTATATCACCAAGAAACCATCCAAGACAGTGAGAGATTTTCCCTTTTTCTCTGAACAAGAATAGTCCACAATAGGAAACTAGCGTTGTTGGAAGATATTGGCATTGAAATCAATATTGGACCAACCTATTAACTACCCAAAATAACTCTATATGGACTTGTCCCCGTCACTGTTAAAGAATAAATGAACTGAGTATTCAATGTTAGGCTCTCTGTAACATATGAATTTTGAGGCCAAGTTGACACCTCTACGTTGTACATTATCATCATAGGGAAGGGAATTATGCCTAACCTGCCATAACAGGAAGAGTTATTTGGATGGTATGGTATTACAAGACAAAACATCACCCCAATGATCGAGGGAAGGAGATACAAACTAAATCTTAGAAAATTATTTGAGAGAAAAGGTTCCATTTGTAGAGGCTATGAAGACACATTCATCTGGATCAGCAGACAACAGAATAATTTCAAAAGTATTCATCTAATTGTTATCCATGGTGGACCGAATGATAGTGAGACGATTACAAGCCTCCCTAAAATAAATTTTCAGTTCAGATAGTAAGGAATGCCCGTAAACTTTCTCGACCAGTTGTGATAGAAAAAGCTAATATCACATTTTCCAATAATCCACCATAAGTGTTGCTGGAGAAGTGGTAGATGGGTTTGAATAACTTTTAGGATGTTGGATGGTTTGGGTATGGATGGGAACCCCTCAAGGCCATAATATTTTTTCATATACTTTCCCCTAAAATAACTCCTCTCAATAACCTTCCAAGTCAACTTGGAATGAAGTCCAATCATCATCCTGGAAACACTCGTTAGATTAATTCCCCCTTATTCAACAAAGTTTTTAGAACATTGTCCAAGAATCCCAATGGGATTTTTAATGAAGATGGCCATCTGATAAAATGGAAATGGATGTGGTCTCAATATTCAAAATCACCTTCTTTGGGACCTTAAGAGTGGACAATATTTTCATAGGTATAGAATATAAAACTGAATTAATCAAGTTGATCCTTCCTATAAAGAATAAAAATCTATATTTTCAATTGAGGATGTGACTATCAATATTTTCATAAATCATATAAAAATGTTTGTTGAGGATCATATTGGGGGAGACCAGGGCACCCATGTAATTCATCATGAAAGATCCATTGTGCATACCAAGGCTGTCTTCCTAAAATCTTATACATCTTCCTGAGAATTTATTAAGAGTTAAGAAAAGACTCTTCTCCAGGTTGAAAACATTCCCACTCCAAGAATGATGATGCTCAAGGACCTCATTGACCCCCTGGATGGATCTACTACCATTCACAAAGAGGTTGGTATCATCAGCAAAAATAAGGTGAGAGAGACCTCCAAAGGAGTGTTTGTTATGTTAGGGGGACACATTTCTCACATTAATGGCATGATTAAGATATCATTTGAGGAAATTTTTAGAAAGAATAAAAATATATGTGGAAGGGGGACCCCTTGTCGCAAGCCTCTAACATCTTAAAAATAGAAACTGTTTTCCCATGAAAGAAATAGCCAACCAAGGAAAGAAAAAACAACAAAGAGGAGATCCACTTCCCAAGTTGAAAAACCCATTCTCCCAAGAACCCTAATGATTAAACTCCACTCAAACATATAATAATATTTACTCATGTCAAGATGGATCACCATATTGCTACCAAAAGTTTTCAGGTTTATGTCTCTAATGACTTCCTGAGCTATGGTAATAGACCCTTGAATAAATTTTCCTTTAACAAAACCATGTTGTTCAGAGTCATCCCACCTCAGAAAGAAAGGACCCAACCTAGAATTGAGAATAATATCCATGAACTTGTAGGGAACATTGCACAGGATGATGGGTTGATAATAATTTAGAGTTGATTGAGAACTGACCTTGGTAACTAACAAAATCTTGGTAGCACAATCCATATAGTGAACATGATCCCTTGAAATAAGTATTACTCCGCACTGATTAGAATCATTTTCATATTATCCCAGGAATACCTATAGTATGAGGTAGGAAAAGAATCCAAACCTGGAGCACTGGAAGGGTTAATAGACCAAAACGCCTTCTTAACATCATCCTCCTCTGGGATACATCTCAAATTTCATTTTCTGCATCAGGCATTGAGAAAGGAATAAAATCAAAAAACTTAGAAGAACCACTTAGGTAACCACCTTCCATATAGGGATTTGAATCCTCTAGGAGGAATATAAATAAATTATTAGCAATGTTCTCTGAAACATCTCTATCATTGGTGTAAGAACCGTCCTCCAAGATCAAATTCGGTTAGGGAAATCAACACTTTTATTTGATGACGGCATCGAAATACACTTTGTTTCGATCACCTTTACATAACCACCTAATTCTAGACTTCCCTCTAGCATCACACTTCTGTTTGAAAATCATTTCATCTAGCAGTTCTTTTTTTTCATCTCAAATACAAGAATAGATCCACAACCCAATAATTATCTAAAATATATTCATGGTGATGAATCTCTATTCTTATTCTTTCAAGAACAACATCAACTGAAATGAGGTTTTTGTCCTACGAGCGAAGCTGGTTTTTTACCCATCTAAGTATATTATGGAGGGACATCTGGGGATCACCTCTAGATGAGATGTCCCAAGAGTTTTTCACAATATCAAGGATATCAACGCTGCCATCCCAAGAGGAATAAAAGTGAAAGAATCTCAAATTGACACTTCTCTCCCTCAAGGTAATATTAATGGTGAGTTGTAAGAGAGACCACGTGCCCAATGGGAAACTTTGATGTCAAATAAGTTCAAAAGAGACACACCATTCACAAGGAAATGATTAAGATGACTCCATGATCTCTGATTTCTTCTCTAATTATTACACCAAGTTAAATGATCTCTTAAAAACAGCATATAGTAAGATGTTATTTTCCATAAAAGAGACAAAATTCAGGCTAGATCTTGTTGGAAATGTCCTGCATCCCTTTTTCTCTTTAGGATAGGTCAGAGAGATAAAATCCACACCAAATATCTTGGGAACTTCTCCTAGGTTGAAAGAACTCAGATCATCCTACAAATATTCATAATATTGAACATCACACATAGCAGAGAAAATTGAAAGGAGAGCCAAAGAACCACCCCTCAAAATTCTGGGGTTGATGCATTGTTCTAATAGAAAAATCTAGTCGATTGAGAAAACTAATTTCTAGAATAACCAAATGTAAGAGTTTTTTTGGAAGCCGCTAAGGAATTCACGAGCTCTCATACACCAAGTGGAGGTCTTGATTTTTTATTAATCATGTTTGGGTTCATGGACTGCAACCAGAGAAGCAGAATGAAAACAAAACTCATTGGAAATAAAATTTGATTTTACCTATGAACCCAAGACATGAGAATTATAAAAGAGAACATTAATCATTTAAGGAGGAGTTGTCTGGTACTGGCCTCAGACTCATGGCCCTTTATTTTATTAAAATACTAGGATTTAGATTCCGACTTCGACTGTGATCTGGTTTGCATTTTAGTGGGGATGAAGGGATCCCTTGAGGATGTATATTGATTCTTATCCCTCACAACTTCTCGAGAGTAAGGGAGAAAGGTCTCAGATGAGGAGGCATGGAGGACCATATCCAGACTACTAGGGGTAGAATATATAACTGAAGAGGAATCTAAGTTCAAGTGCTCGGTAAAATCCTTGGTTTCCAATTTCTAGATGGAGAATCTTGGGAGAAAAGAATAACCCAACATATAAGGCTGTTTATAAATCTTCAGAGACCTCTCCTTGAAGGGATTCCATTGTGAGGGAGCATAAAGAAATGAATAGAGATCCTATGAAATGGTTGGGATCAGTTTCAAGGCCCTAAAGATCCCCAAAGTTGGAATCATTGGACCCCTATTATTAATAAGAATCTGATTGATTAAGATATGATCCAAATACTATCTATGGTCATGATTGGCCAATAGAGTATTGATGACATGACATTAACATAGAACACCATAGAACCAGTCAGAAACCATGAAATAAAATA
This sequence comes from Viscum album, assembly GCA_963277665.1. Classification (NCBI taxonomy): domain Eukaryota; kingdom Viridiplantae; phylum Streptophyta; class Magnoliopsida; order Santalales; family Viscaceae; genus Viscum; species Viscum album. Next base: position 1,650,753,600 of record OY728143.1, on the reverse strand, counting down.
TCACAACCATTAGAATAGTGCCTTTTTCTCAAACAAGGGGGGTACTATAGCACCCGAAGTTAACATGAATAATGCACACATCTAGTGGTTTCATTGTAGAACTAATTTTAATAAGGTTTTCACTATTAGAATCATCTTTATATAAACATTTAGATTCTACCTTCAAAACAAAAAAACTAGCTAACTTTAATTTTTGGGTCATTAGAAAATCTTGAATTCCTTAAACTATATTGATACCACCCCACTCTAATAAAACTTTTTAAGATCATTTTCCTCTATCACATACCATACCAATACAACATATATTCCCTTATAGTGTTCTATCTTAAAACCAATTTATGATAAGAGGTGTAACCTATCCAAGATTATTTATAATAAACCATTTCTTATAGAAGCTATTATTATATTTAGTTTTGAACCCAACAATTATTCCTTAAAATCAAATATACTTCACAGCTTGATCTCCCTAGTATCGTTTATGTATGATTATTCAATATGAAAGTTGTATAAATTTTTTTGTGCATTTTCAAATTTATTTCCCACATCTTGATGAAATTGAAAACCTATATTTATTATATTAATAATATTTTTTAAGAGATATATTGTGTTTAGTATAAGTATGAATGAGTAAAAAAATTTAAATCATAGTCCATACATTGAATTAAACATTATTGGTTTTTATTGAATTTCTTTAATAAAATATGTGTCCTATGCTGATAAAAGCAGCATTCATCAAATAGAAAGTTGAAATGTCACCGTCAGATGTGGTAAAATGGTAAACATCACATGCTTATCATGTTTATTAGTTTACATTGTTAATCATGACATCAACTATAAAAGTTTACAACTCATATTTCATTGTACACTCAGACAATATCAAACATAATTATGATATATAAATTATCATAATGGATATGATAATTATTGCTTAATTAAATATATATTTTATATTTATTTTTTCCTTTCTTATTATTTATAATAATATATTGTAGTAAAATTAAGTGACCACGATGAAAAGAATATGTATATGTATACCTTGAAGTAGATGAAAATGGGAAATTTATTATTTATACTACTTTCATAAAGACTTAATAATGCCTAATCAAATAATTATATTCTATTTCATAAAGTAAATAAGAATGTTTATTAAAAAAATCCTATTTCATTCCCAAAAACTAATAAAAATATATGTGAATTTATTTATAATATTTTTCACTTGAATATGATATTTTGTACTAATCATTATGATTTATCCATTTATATTAAAAATAAATGAATTATAATTATATAACCCCATAAGTGGTATGATGATAATAAATATTTAAAAAAATAATTAATTTTATTAATATTTATAAAATATTGTGACCTAGAAGGATGATATGATAATAACATATACTACTTGACTGTTGAGTAGTATTTTTGTTTATCAATTTATGCCCATGTGGTGGAAATATTTTGAAATAATTTTTTATTTATCCTATCCTTTTGGAATATTAATATGATCGCACTTAATATATTTGATTTCATCACCTAATGTGGATATTATTCTTATTATGGTTCATAAGTAAGATGTTAGAATTATCTAACCCTTAAACAGCAATATATTTTATGAAAATAATTTCACTACCTATTGTTGTTAATCAAAAGTCATCATGATAAATAATATATTTATTTTTTTATATAATGATCATCATTGATAAATAGTGATGTATAATTAATTATACATGATATCCAATGATATAAATTTAATTTTAATTTCTTTAATTTCATTTATTTAAGAGAATAAAATTACTCATGACTTGCTTGGTATGATCTATGATACTTATACATGAATATTTATCATCAATATTTGTGATGTTATTAATTTTTTTTATGTAATGTATCATCTATATGTTGAAGTTAATACTATAATATTTTTTTTCTTTTATAGTTATTATTTTGATGAGGTCTGTGTTGTCATTCCAAAATATCAATCCATGCTATTTCGTACTAAAATATTCGCCAACATTTAAAAATTTGTGGTGTTCTCTTCCAAGTAGAAATATTAGATAAAAAATATATCAAAATTTCCCAAATATATAATATGTAATAGTGATGTACCTATCCCATTATGATTATGTGAAAAAAAATTATTATTTGATGATCTCCCACTAAAGCTAGAAATTATATATATTTAATTTAGTACTTCAATTTTTTATAACATAACATGAACAAGTTATTTATACTCAATTGAAGATCAAATAAGATGTTATCAATATATATATTAATGCCAAATATTTGTAAATATTATTATCAAAAAATTCCTTCAAAGAATTCATATATGTTCCAAATCAATAAAAAATAATTATTACTTAGTATATTCTCATGTAAATACATTTACAAGTACTATAAATAAATCAAGGGATCTAAAAAAGTAAATATATTCTTTCTTAGTGGAATATTTTTTTAATAAATAACACCTTTTTATATCTAAATTCTCAATATGATATATTAAAAAAAGATGATAATCACAAAAATAAAATTCATATAGATATATTTTTTAATGGAACTGTCAAATACCTATATCTATTATAAGCCTTCCTTATAATTAAAAAACTACTTCCTACAGGGTGGAACTCAGAGATATCTACCCATGTTGGTCTCAGTGTGGTCTCGAGTTTGAGTCTTTGTGAGTACAACCCTTCATTGTATGTTGCCTACATTTCTTTTTAATATAGAACCTTTCACCGAATAAACTGAGGCTTCAACTTCAACTTTTATAATAAAAAACATTAATATAAAAATTATTTTATGTTATTTTTTTGTATACAATAGACCAATGATGGTAAAAATATATTTTAACAATCATGATACATTAAATACATTTCATGATCATTAATGTAGCACCCCTATAATATAAAAATAAATATAGATTTTAATGCACACAACATTGAGTCTCTATGAAAAAAACTTTAGTATTATCATTATTTACATAAGATAGTTGTAAACCATGCATTAAACATAATGCTTCCACTTATGTGATTTGAATTTCAAAAAATGAATATATACTGTTGCGATCAGTTGGTTTTTTAGAGTCTAATAGGATTAACTTATTTTTTTTGTGAATATTACCTTGACCCCTACGAGTTTTAATGTAACCTTGTGAATAGTAATGTTACCCTTATGAATAGTAATTTTACCTTTATGAATATTAACCTCACCAATGAAATTATAAATTAAATTTATGCACCATATAAATGACAGTGAATGTTTTAAAAATTAATAATTAAGTGTTGGTATTTTTGTGAGTAATACATATTTTATTACATTTTAAATTAATAAATTTATTTAAAATAAAACTAATTTTAATAAAATTTATTACTAAATGAATATTTTTTTCCTATGATTTTTGGATAATTTTATGAGACCTCAATTAATAATTGAAAGTATTGTAAAATCAGTTTTAGCTTTAAAATTTGTATTTTTCAACTAAATAATAATTTTATTTAAGAGTTAAATTTCACATTTTTAAAAATTATTTTGATAAATTTTATTCCATTTTTTACTTCTACATTTCAAAAAATGGTTAGGATGATTTTTTTTGATTTTTTTGAAATACTTGAATTTTTTGTGAATAGTGAAATTTGATAATTGACAAAATATGCTAAATAAATGAATTTTGGCATCATGATTGAGTCATGGATGATTTGAATGTTCATTAGTTTGAACTCAGATGAATGTATTATTGTTTTTAGTCACAATAATAAAGAATATCCATTTTCTTGAGCCAAAATAATAAAATAATGGTTAAAATAATGGAAAAAACTCCTCTCATCCACTATAAAACCCACCCATCAATCCCTCTTCTATTCACACCTATAAGATTTTAAGCTTCTCAATTTTATACCCAAATAATCTTCTACGGTCCCTCTTAAAATACAGTATCCCTTGGTCTTTCCAAAATACCAAAAACCTTTCCCTTGAGGAGGTTTTCAAGGAGGTTATTTCAAGAGGTAAATCCTCTTCCTTTTTAATTTAATTTCATTTCAATTTATCTTATTTTATTATTCTCTCCTAATGTACACTTTAAAAATGATCATGATAACTCAATTATCATCTATATGATTTAATTATATATTGTTAGTGTAATAACCATCATCAATCTTCTTACTCACCCTCTTTTATATTATAAACGAAATCATCGTCTGGGAGGTGCTAATTTTCAACCTTCGTAGACGACGAAGTTTCATTCTGAAAATTCTTCTTCAAAGATATTCATAAAACCATTTTAATGGTTGATACAGATTTTAAAATTTATAATATAACACATTTTATGTTCTCAAGGTAACATATTTACATAATACTAAATGATAAAAAAATGAGTTTGTTATGATCAATAACCGCCGTAATAATCTAAATGATTATCAATAAATGAATTTTCTAATGATTCATCCTAAAAACATCTAATAAAATGGTATATATTTATATATATATATTACCATTTAAACTTATTTGTTTTAATTAATAATTTTAAAATTCAATATTGTAGAATTATATCCATTCCACATGAACTTCAATACTCATATACAAGTATGTCGATCATGAAAACCAAGGAAACAAACACTCTCGAGCGATAAATTGGTATCTTATAACTCAAAAAAAAGGCCATAAATAAACTTAATAAAATTATAATAAATAAAATAAATGTATATAAGGTTATGAATTAATATACTAATGGATTTAATTTTATTATATAATATGTTAATGTCAAGTGAAAAAAACATTCCCACATAAGGTAAGGGGTTTCTCATCTCACTTTTATTTCCTGGAGATTTCCATTATTCACTAATTATTTATTGTAGGTGGTGTATATATACTAAAATATGATATATAATATGATTAATATCTTTATCTTCATTTCATTAAATTTTTCATTTGATTATTATTGATTTTTGGAAATACGGTTCAATTGATTACAATGTAGTAAGGGTTTTCTCATCTCACTTCCATTTTTATGAGATATTCCTTATTCACTTCTATTTCTTGTGTATGGTGTATGTATATTTAAAATTTATGTAAAATAAAATAAATATATTTATTTTGATGGAACTCAATGTATCATTCTATGATTATTGATTTTTGGGAATATATTTTAATTGATTACAAACTAGTAAGGGATTCCACCTAAACCTGCATTTTTTTCATCAGGATATTCTTTCACTATATTTACCCCAATGTAATGTTTATTTCAATTTTTTAATTATTATATATTATGTTAATATGTTCCAAAATCATATATTAAGGTCATTTTATCTTTAACTTATGGGAATTTTATGTTTTAAAATGGTTTCCTTCTCAATTCTTCCCAATAAACAAGCTCGATTCAAAGGAACTTCTCAAATTCTTACCCATTTTCAAGTGCACTATATAATATATTTTAGAAAATAATTATATTTCTAAAATAACTAATTTTATCATGAAAAAATAACCTTTTTCAATTTATGGTTTTATGAAATAAAACATGTCTTTCCGCTTTAAAATCGCTTTAATATTTCCCTTCAACTACATTAAACTTTTTTATTTCTAAAGATTATTAAAAACTCTTTTTACATGATTTCACTTAAGTATGACATCATTTATTCATAAAATATAATTTCAAAGTCCCAACATTTTCTTTTCTCGGATATACATGTTTATAATCTGATTTTATGAAATATAGAAATGATTTTCCCAAAGAACTCTTCTTTCCAAAGTAAAAAAGGATTTCTGTCACCTCACTATATCGTTTCTGACATATATGCATTATTCACAAATTAATACTTAAATGTGGTGTATTTAATTCCTTCTTATATATCATATCAAGAGTCTCATTATTCCTCTAATATACTACAGGATTATTATTTTAATGTTTCAAATTGGTATGGGACACTTTGGAATGTTTAAAGAATATTTTCTCATGAACTTTTCAATGGTATCATTTAAAAGTTTCTTTATCTTGGTCAAAATAATTTTTGAATATTGTACTTCTTTATGTTCTATATATTATGATATCATCTAACATATTTTTTTTAAGTTTTGATGATCATTTAGACTGTGGATGTGATAATTTGGTACCACTCATGGGAGATAATTAAAGTATTCACATTTCATATGGTAGTATTTAATGTGAATGTTTATGTTTTTTATGTTTCACCATCTTCAAATAAGAATTGTATTGGACTTATTAAGTGATGGTTGGGGCCCATTATATCCCCTATATTCATCATTTGGTCTCATGAGACAAACTATTTTGTGTTTTTACCCATTTATGTATGGTCTTGGCATGAGACCTTAACATAATGATTATAAGGTACGACATTATGCATTTCCCTCATTATGAAACTAGAGATTGATAATACATGTGATTATTTGATGATTATAATATCTATGGTTATGTTTTATGGAATTATTTAATCATTTTTATTACTTCCATATTATTCTAAATATTATTGTTAATGGAATTTGTTTTTAGTTATTTTTCACGCCTAGTGTTTATGTCTGTGATTAGTTCCACTGGATTATTTACTTATACTGAGCATCTGAGCTCACCCCTTCTTATGTTTTATATTTACATGGGATATGAATAAGTTCATTATTAATGACTTACATGGGTTATATAGAAGTTATTGTATTTATTAAAGGATCTTCTAAATATTATTTAATTTCAAGTTGTAATGTTGAACTTATGTATGTATCTGGTTTTTCAAAACTACTAATCTACCCTATCATTTGATATACAAATTTATTATAATTGTTCCAATGTAATAAAATAATTCAATGATTTCAAGAGACTCAGTTTAGGGTTTTAAAATTTAGGTCATTCAAAATCAATTATAATAGACAATATTTGTACAAGTATAACCGAGTATTAGTTTTTTCATAAAATATTATATATCTATCAAGGATAGATTGATAAATATATTTAATAGTTATATATCTCTTATATTTTAAATTATATGATAATTATAAATTCTCTTATTGTTATGATGAATTCCATTTGTATGATTATTTACCTTCGGTTACCTATTATTAAGGTAAATTGGTTATAAAATCACAGACTATTGGATGTTAATTTCAAAAAAATTTGTGAAGTACAAATTGATAAATATAAATTTCGGTGCACTTACCTATTATGTGAAACCATTTAAATGTTATATGAATGATGCATCTATTAAATATTCACATATATTATTATTATTTTGAATGTATACATATACTATCATGTATAGTAAATAAAAATAATATTGAACACAAAAGACCATATATAATATGGTCCAATAAAGCTGGTGATAGGATGTTCACGTCAATTATATGATTAATTATGATGTAAAGTATCAAAAATCAAAAGTCTAATAATATACAATAGAAGTTTGGATGAACTAATTTTATAAAATCATTATTCAACTTATGTGTAAGGTAATAAATATATTTTCCCTTAATGGGTAAAATGAATTTATCAAAACAAAAATATGTTTTTAGATATTTTAACTGAAGTGAAATTGGTATTTGATAAATTAATAAAATCTCATTAAATTTTTTTGTTACTATATTTCCTAATTTTTGATACAATACAAACCCATCGGTAACAAAGGTATTTTGAGAGATTCTCACATCAAAATAATTAGGTAAAGAGGATTGTCGAAATATGTAATATGTTCAACATGTAATTTTTTTATTAGTTATAAATATTTCTAAGTCAATTTATTATTTCTGAGTTTATTATTTTAAATTTTAATCCATGAAAATTTTAATATTTATTTTTATTTGAATTATTTCCAATTGATGTTTTTATTATTTATCTATATGGTAACATTAGTTAAAACATCTATATATGAATCGCTAAACGGTTTAGAAATCTTGAATCCTATTTAAAAAATTTCAACTTTTCAAGTTAGTTATTATAGATTAAACTGTTGTTTTTTATCCTATTTATTCTATGTTTGATTTATTAATATATCATACTAATTTCTATTTATGACTTTATACTTTGTTTTATTATGAATAATTATTTTATATCTTTTCTTCTATTTATTTCACCCTTATGTGAGCAGTGTTTACCCCTACGTGAGGGTTGTTATACATTTTATATGGACCTTTTGTAAAGTATGTTTTTTTTACTTGAGTGTACTATTTTTTCATATGTGTTGGTGGATGAACTTTACATGATTTTTTACTAGAATGTTTACACTTAAGTACCTACAGATCTAGTTTTTGGACCATTATGTAATGAAACCATTAATTTTAAATGTGTTGTTAGTAGTGTAACTTACATTTACATAGAGGTTGTGTTGTGTTTACATAGTAGGATCTTGAGTGTTTTAATTTTTCAAATTATATAAAATACATTCTCGTAGCATTGGGGTGTTTCCTTTTTGAGAGTTTTTGTCTCCAGATGTTTGGAATTTTTTACAATAACTAGATCTTCCCCTAATACTCAATTGTGCATGTGTCTTGGTGTAGTTATATTAATATTTCTCTATATTTATGTGTCTTTCATTGTAGAAAAAATATGATATAGTGGTGGTTTTTTTAGTTTAAATTCATTTTGTTAAAAATACATGAAATGGGGTCTCATTGAATATTTAATGATCAGTTTCTTTTATTCATATTGATTTCAATTTTTGATAATAAAATTTGTATTTTGAAGTTTTATTTTATTACCTATGGGTTTCTATAGTAAAAAATTTAGTGATAGTTTTTTACTGGTGGTTGTTTTTCCAATGAAGTCTTTTTAGCATCCATTTTAACGACCTCTAAATATAGTAAATTTTAATATTTAGAGAAGGTTGTAAGAGACATGATTTTATTTACTGTAGTTAAAATTTCTAGTAATTTACTCGTGGAAGATAAAATTGATTCAAGAAATGATGTTTCGAAAATGATAGTTTTATTGTATTACTAATCCATAAAAAAACAATACACAAAAAATAAATAAAAAATAAGAAACCAATATAGTATTATTAAAACAATATCATTCACATATCAACAAAAAATATAATGAATATGATAATACATTAAATTACATCACAGTATACAAAATGAAATTTTACATAAAATGTCATCACACAACAGTCTTGGATACTCTATCAAGATGCATTCTCCTCACCCTCCATTACTAAATCATGTTAAAACCCATCACTTCCTTCACCTCTTCTTACCTAAGGTTCTTATATTTATTATAGTTAACCACACATTAGAAATGAGAATATTCAATGAATTATAAATGAATAAAAATTTAAATTATATATATCATCATATTAATATAGATTAATTTTACAATATTGTATAAATGATATCCCTAAGCATGCCCAAAAAATATGATGAGCCTCTATATGATACATGAGACACTCTCTAAATTAAACCCATCAATAGGCTTTGATTGTTGTATATTGAATTATTCTATATCATACTCAATATTTAAAGACTAACAACTAAATAAACCATAACTAATACCATCCATACTATGAAATTATATCGATGAGAGTCTCTGAAACTAAAAAGGGAGAAATTCAATATCCCATGTTTATCTTCTATTAAATTAAGAAAAATGATATATATTTACATACATGAATATATCTGATGAAATAAAATTTTATATTATCATTTTAATTCCATAATTAATTATGAAAATTTAAATAATAAAGGATTTGACCAAAATAATAAAACACTACTGTTGGGGGCATTAGATTTGTGCATTAAGAATTTTTTTCAATATTTAATAAACATAAATTAAATACTAAAATAAAGAGTATAAGTGTAAATTTAGGATTTTTACCACTCCTTCACTCCAATGAGTGTCGGTATTTCTTAAAAAATATTGTTTTTGTTATCTTATGAAACATAATATTTAATACACACTCATATGATAAGACTGGGTCATTTTTTATTAATAAGTGATTCAAGATCTTTAAAATAATTTTGCAGTGCTTCAATCTACTTTTATGAACCAAGATCAAAAATACATGTAATCACTCTCCTAATGACATTATTTATGAATATATAGGTTCCCTTCCAAACACCTTATACAGTGATAACCCAACAACCATCCCTCCAACATGACCATAATTCTCTTTTTGAAGAACTCGAGTTCTGGCATCCTCTGAGGATATTGAAATCGGTAAGGCTGGGTTGAAATCACACAATTGTTTTGAGTTTGCATTTTAAATTGAATAATATTATATTTTAAATAAATTAATAACACCAAATTATAATTAAATATTTTTACCTCTATGTTTTATGGAGGGACATTGACAAAAATCTGATTTTTTCTAAACATCAAACCAAAACTTTTTCCTTCCAACAGAATGAACTACCTACTTCCCTTGTTTAAAAAAAGTACGTAACTAATATTTGGAAAAAATAAATTACATGAATTGTTAGAGATAACTATTGTAATACATTAAATGGTTCGTTTCGATGTTGTTTTCTAGTGAAACTTATCCACCCAAAAGTGTGGGGAATCAATTTCTTCTCTTTATTGATATAATTTCTCCTAAAAATCATTGAAGAAATTACATATTAATAATAATTGAAATTATTTTAAAAAATTATTAAAAATTTATTGAAATTTAATAAAATACATTATGTTTTTAGGTAGGATAATGGTTAGTTAATTTTTTCCATTTGTAACTAGGTACGCCTCTGGGTACCTTTTCATACATTTGTGACACTGATAGTGACACATCATTGAATTAATTCCACAATCACCACTTGAAATCCTTAAAATTTTTCCTAAAATTACTAATGTCTATGGATGTGAAATTTCATTAGGCATGTCAATATGGAATATCATTTAAATTTAAATATATTAAATAATCATCACATTGAGTAATATTGTTTAATTTAAACATATATAAATACATAATAATGATAATAACTTTATTTTAGCAAAAAAACTCATTTTCTTTGCATAATGGAATGTGCCTCCACTATGAATATTTAATAGGGAGGGATGACACTTCACATGATCAATGCCCTATGAACTACCCAAAAAATCATGTTATATCCATAGTGGGTTCCCCATATTCATCAAATGGAATAACTAATTTTACATTAGTGTCATTATAAACATTTGAATATTGTTGTTTTTATCTTCTGTATTATATTTTCATCTTTTTAACATTTAAAATAAAAAATTTGTATCAATATTTATGAAATAAATATTGTCACATTGAATTACAGATCGATGAATGTGACCCACCAATAACTACCGGATGGAAACAAATATTTTGCTATATTAGCATACTTTTCCATCATAAGTGACCTATATAATTTCTCAAAATCATTAATAAATGTTATAACTATGGATAAAATCATATTAGGATAAGGCTAAATGCTATAATAATTGATCAAGGTATGTGATGAAGCGTACCTTGTGTCATAAAGGGATAATGAGATTCCTATGACAAAGTGTGGGTAATATCAATAGAACTATTCTAATGTGACCAACCTATAAAAAAATAGTTAAATTTATTAATATTAAAAAAATATTTCATGAAGTTATTAATATAAAAAATTCATCTCCTCTATTAATATAAAAAACTCTTAAAACTTTTATTCATGGTTGGATTTGTTTTTATCGGGCTCCATCATTGACATTATTTTTTTATTATATTTTTTCTTCTTATTCATAACTCACCCTTTAAATAATTTTATTTTAATATCTTCAGGTATATTCAATTTAGTATTTTATTATTGATGTGTTTCATAATAAAAAAATTACATCACCTTAATCACCCATATCATATATTTCTCTCAGATTCATTTGAATAACAACATTCCACCTTTCATATACTATATTATCAATATAATATACCAATTTATCATGGAAAGACAAAATATATGGATCATGTTCTTTCCACTCACCAATACTAATCAAAATAGAGAAATTAAAATTAGTAAATTATAATGAATCATTCTTTATACACATGTTAATATTGAGGAAGTTACATTTAAATAATACAACTTTAAATTTACTATGATAATTTAACTGCATAATACCACCCAACATTCTATAATAACCATGATATGAAACTATGAATATAAAATTGTTTTCAATTTCCAAACCTTACTCGTGATCAATATTACAAAACATGATACCACCTATATTGTAATAATCTAATTTTCTAGCATGCTTTAAAGGATCTCGTGATAAAAAAATTCATATATTTTGATAGTTCAACTCAATTATCATCTTTATTTACCTATAAAAGTTTATACAAAAATTGTTATATAATTTAGATAATTGAAAGCATATTCAAACTATGTATTAGATTAATACCCTAAATGAATTTTAAACCTTTGAAATTTTTACTTGGTGAAACTAAAATTATCTTAATCTCATTTTTAGTTTGACTCCTAAGATGTATTTTGATTTTTCACCTTAATCATTAGACATCTTGATCAATAATGTATATATTGAGTATAAATTATTTATGTTATTTTCATAACTATATTTTTATCAATGAAAATGAAATGAATTTTTCAACATCCCTGAAATAAAGTTGGAAACATAGATGACTCATTATTATATCCATATTAACTTAGATTGTCATCAACACATTACAATAAATTAAATCTTTCCAATATCAAAACCAAATATGTTCAACAGAAGTTTAGAAACTTTTTCATAAAGTAATCATATACCATGAAACCCTATGGATGAGATTTATTTTTCATATAATTTATTAAATTACCAAGATTACTAATGAAAAAGGTAAGAAAGTAATAGTGTTTTAAAATATAAACCAAGATAATTCGATCTTTTAATGAAGAACAATATCAAAAAAAAATACCTCTCTATGGGATGTATCTATTGATAATGTATGAGCCATCTGATTTTAAATTCTTTTGAAAAACGTAACATGAAATGAATAATCATTGTAAAACTTGATGGGGGAAAGAACATCAAAAAATGACATAGCACCTATACAAGTTTTTTCTAATTCTAATCTAATTTATTGGGGTTTAATGTATTCTCACAAATATATTTAAAGAATTTTCAAAGTTTTATTAGAACTATATTAATTTTTTCATTTAAAAAATTATGCATTGCTAAAGTTAAAAACTACTCCAGTAAAACATGTGAGTCACAAATTTTTAGTCTAGGTATTTTATGATGATTCAAATCAAAACATAAAGAAATATTACTTGAATATTCCATAAACAACTTCATATTTTTTAATATTTGAAGGAAAAATATATTTTGTGGTTTTTTAATGTGAAAATAACTAATGGATATTTTCCATTATCATTTTTCTGTAGATCATTTTTTAAATTGATTGATTATATTTCCATGCAAGAATTTAAAAGATTATTTGATTTTATTTACACATTAAATAATGAAAATAAAAAATTATTACACACATTCTTATAAATGTGTATAATTTCAAGATTATGGTATAACGAATTAAATTACCTAAATAGAAGAATGAAAACTCTTCTCTTTTTCATCCATTTTTTGATATAGTTTTAAATGAATATGTTGTAACTCTTTATTATACTTTCATTTACTTGAAAATATTTTATGAACTCTATAACAAAATTTGATAATTATGCTATGATTTATAATCCCAAAAATAATTTTAGTCGAATCTTAAAATTTATTTTTCCACTAAAATGTGTCCTGTTAAACTGATATATATGATATATATTGGGGGTGTGATGATAAAACATGAAACACCACTTTATAGTATAAAGTAGAAATGGAGACTCAAAATCAATGTTACAAACTGGATAAGCTAAACCAGTGTGCATGTTCCAACCAGATAAATATACTTGTTTGGGAAATTCAATAATGGTTCACATTAAGGCATCATGAATTTTGAATATTTGAAAACTTGATTCATTATATATATTTATATTATCATTTCTTAACTCCTATTATTCTATAATAAGAGAAAAAAGGTAAGCCTAAAATTCATTTCCATGCATTTTATTTATTTGAATAATAATCTATTAGATGAATAAAGTCTATTGAAAATGCATATAAGGAGGTAGATTATTAGGCATCAAAAAACATGCCAAATTTTATATCAATTACTTAATGTCCAAAAAAGATTCAACGCATCAGATACCAATCCCAACCCATTAATTCTAGGCTCGTGATATGAATCTAGATGTAATTAATTGAAGGTATTCTATGTTTTTTAATCTCTTAGATACCACATTAAGTCAGCATTATTATTATGAAAATCATGAAACATCATATGTTAAATTATTTTAGATTATATAAAGAATACTTAAAATCAAGTTTTTATTGTAAAGTGATATAAAACCTTCACAAAAAACTTCCTCCTTTATTTCTTTATAGTAGTACAGATATTCAAATTGATATCTATATTTTTTATTTCTATATCGAACTGCTACAACATTTTCTCTTTTTTATACTAGAATATTCTTTCAAATAAATCATTCAATCATTAGTAAATTAATGTATCTTCATATAATTGAGTATAAGATTCAAAATAATCATCTTCATCACATAAAATAAAATAGGGATCTTAGCTTCAGAAATTACATCACATTAAAATTACAAAATCATGGGCATTACTTTATTTATAATTCCAAATAAACACTTTATGTGCTAAAAATATACAAAAATAGACAATTTTTAATATTTGACACGTCCTTCATACAATTAATGATTTTTATCTTTAATTAATATAGAAATTTTCTTTTTCTTGGTTGATTTTTCACTTATATTAGACTATTAATCATCATCCATTAATATGTTTTCAACTTGATGAGGATATACAATAGTTTTGAAAGAATCTTTAATATCTACAATATCAACATTAAATTAACTTATGTGTTAAGATGTTAATGGAGTTTCCCAAATGTTCCCAAATAATCATTTTTTATGTTTCTAATTTCATTATCCACTATCACTCAATTAACTTTTTCATTTTGACTATATTAATAACTATTCAAATTTCTTATGATTTTCAATTATCCATTACTAATCCAACAGAAATAATGAGGAGTAAATTGTTTCAATTTAAATTGAAAAAATACTTCATTTATCTTAATCTAAATTTTATTTTCAGACATATTCATTTGTTTCTTCCATCCATGGATCAATTTTCAATTACAAAATCCAAAAATATGTTCAATAATGTGACATACTAAGGTATTTTCTAAGGTAAGGTAATCCAACATTTATCCAATTATAATTGATTTCCTACTCTTAATAAATAAAATTTAATTATATTATTATATATAACAATAAAATACATTTAAGTTTAAATATGAGTAAATTTTATATTTTTTAAATTAAGATAAACATATAAATCCATAAAATTTAATCATTTATATGAAATTTTATTAATAAATTTATATTAAAATATTATATTCAAATAGAATGTTAAATAAAAATATTTTTATAATTCATACACATAATTTACACCCAAACACTCATTTCAGGATTTATTACACAATTAATAAGAGTACTCCACTTTAAAACATAATTAAATAGCACTAAGAAATAATTCCATCACATATAATTTTGTAATTAATTATTCTAATAAAGTTAACACCAATTTAATGAAATATTTCACCATTTATATGATAAAATATCTTTTTTGTATTTAATTTCACTTTCTATCCCTTAAAAAATTGCATATAATGTTTATCACTTATCAATTCATGTAAAATAATTTTACAACAATTGAACACAATTTTAAAATAATTAAGTTCACACTAAAAATTCAAACATAAGATAAGTTCAAATTGTTTATAGAATCATTAAAATAAATATCATACTATTAGAGGTTACCTATTTGAAACATAAAAAACAATCAACACCAATCATGGATCCCACACTACACCTAAAACATCAATTATTCATAAATCTAATACACTACATGCATTAAAGGAGAGTTATAATAGGAAATTTATGAGACCTAAATCTATTTCAAAATTATACCTTGAAATGAATCAAAAATTTCTACCTTTGATAAGAGGGAATTGAAATTGAGAGTGATTTATATAGGGGTTGAGCTCGTTGAAATTAATGGAGACGGTTTGGTGGAGTGGAGGTTAAGAGGGAATGAGAGAAGGGGATCTGGAATCAAGTCAAATAGGGAATCTATTGTCTAGGTTGGGAGATAATTAATGAAGGGGATCTGGCATCGAGTCTAGAAGTGTAGTTTTTTTCTAGGCTGAGAGGGAAGCTAGTTCTAAGAGGGTAATCATCGATGAGAGGGCATCTAATGTCAAGGGGGAGGCAATAGATTGGGGATAGTGTCGAGTTATATATAGGTTTTGGGGTGTTTATGGACGAGGTGTTTTTCAAAAAAAATATATTGGTGGTTTAAATTAAACCATCATTAAATACTTATTAAAATTTTATTTCTTTGGTTTTTTAAAAAATAAAAATACTACCAACGCTTTTAAAAAGAATAATTCAAAAATGGATGAAATATTTTTCAACATTTATCATAATTTTGTAATAAAATTGATAAAAGGGAACTATAATTTACTATAATTCTTATAGTATGTAGTCCCTTCCAAATCCATTTTTTACCCATACCTGGTAAGGGAAGCCATGAGTAATCGATATAGGGATAGAGACAGTCAATAAGAGGGTGTTATTGTTGGTGGCTCTTTTAATGATATATCTGGAAACTTATTCTAGGAAGCCTATTAAATTTTATATAATATCAATTATAGGTACTAAAGATAGGAAAATGGAGTAAAAGGTAAATTAGGGATTTTAGTAATGACCTGAGATTTCAATGCATTGTTTCATTAAACCAAAACAATTTTGAATAGAATGTTTTAAATGTCACACTAAACTTGAAGTAAGTTGTGATATATTTTTGATAAAAGCAAAACCATAAAAAAATGGGCAATAAATTAGTAGTTGCAAATATGAGTAATAATATATCGAGATATATATATCTGTGTGTCTGTGTGTGTTATTATAAATTTATTATATTCAAATTTTCATAGTTTATTTTTTTCTAAAAATATTTTTTTCTTAAATTTGTCATTTTATTCAATGGAAATTTTAAAAAATAATAACTACAATTTTATTATAAAATTATTATGTTTGTAAAATATAATATTTATTGATTTATTTTAGATTGATCACATTTATATATAAACTATTAATAAGAACATAATGTTATTTTCTTACAAAATATAATTTTTCATTCTATTTTATGATTTTATAAAAATGGTAAATTTATAAAAAATTTAACATAAATATATAAAATAGAAATAATTTCTATATTTGACATTATAATATAGTTTTTGGATTTGTTTTTTATTTTTATAAAATAATTAATTTTTAAGTGAATAATTGAAAATAAAGTTTCTACCCAAATTGTAAATTTTACGTATTTATCAATATATAAGAAAGACCTAGATGTATATAAAACATTTTAATTGATAAAAAAATTTATCTAAGAACTTCAATTATTTTTCTTAAAATATTAATTTTATCTTAAAAAACCTGTGTTTAAAAATTAATACTTATGTAACATTTTTTCCAATTTAAACATAGTTTTTGTCTTTTATATTAATGAAACATTTTTATGTAAAATTTTGGGCTTGAATTAGAATCCAAAAAACATTTAAATGTTTTATATAAAATAAATTTATATCATCTAAGTTAATAGCAATGATTATTTTAACATACACATAAATTTTAAATGTAAAACATGTGTGTTCTAATAACTGTTTTTATGCATTACTTGTATTTATTTTAATTTAAACTTTCTCACCAATGTAAACATTATTTAAAACATTATTTGTAAAATATATTCCTCATATTAAAATTATGAAATAATTGAATTTTTTTTATTCAATTAAATCAATTATCATGTATAAAAATTTATTACAAGTAGGAAAGTACATTAGGATAAAAGCTAAAAAGGTGAAAAATAAAAATACTTAAATCACTCAAGGCTGTCTTTAAAATGAGTGTTGGGGTGTGTTATTTCATAAATAAGTATCTCCAATTAATATCTTCTACTATTAGAACATTTAACTATTGAATACTAACATTTCATTATTGAAATGTAATGGATAATCCAAAAAATACACTTCTCTTCACATAAGAAAGGGAAACACTTCCACCCATTCATTCCAAGATAATTCCTTGGAATTTAATCCTAAAAATCAAACATTGATTCCGAATATTATCGTACATAATGTTTATAATACTCATTTATTGATTATATATCCTAGTTCATCTGCTTCAGATAATATTTATAAAATAAATATTATGTTCTCAACATCAATATTTCTTACTGCTTAGCATTTTCATTTTAATATTTCCCATAAAAACTTCTTATATCCATAAATATTTAAAATATATCTGTATTATTAACCTATTTTAATGTTATTTTATTAATATAATAACCAATTTTCAATAATTTTCATTTACTTGGAAAAACAAAACAACAAAGATCTTATGTATATACAAACTACAACATCCATGAAATGATGAGGTTTATTTCTCATCCCTTCCTCTCATTTGTGGTGATAAGGATGGATGTAATGAATTAATATATTACCTATGTAAAAATTATAATTATAATATTATTATCCATTATTTAACTTTCTCCCATCCCATTTGTTGATAAATGGAATCGTTAATCACGTTTTCGTGAGGACCACTGCCTCTAAAAAAATGAATTCCATTTTTATTTTCCAATATTCATATATAGTATTAACAATAAATATAATGAAGATAAATGAAATTTATAAAATATTTTTTTATTTTTTAAAATTTATATTAACATTATATAAAATCATGTCATTCTTCAATAAATCATGATAACAAGCCCCAATTTTGGTTGGTTTTACTACCTATAGAGTGGTGTTATAAAATTTATTTTTAGAATGATTATGGAATATCATATAATGATAATATCATGTAATAATAAATTATTTTATATTTTTAAAATATTAAATAATGTAGTTATTTATATTTAATATATTTATTAATATATCACCTTTCGATCATTACACACGCAAAAAATAGTTCAACACAATTTCGTTTTTTACAAACCATAAATTTATTATTTACTAAAAGAAAATGGGATATGTGGAATTATTGAATCACTATGATTAAAGTATCATGTATTATCTAGGAATGAAGATATTTGACCCAATAATTATTAACTAACCTTATACTTACACTACATATATGAAATGAAAAATCAAAATTTTCGAAGAACTAATAACAAAAATAAACTATAATGGAGTAAGATATTTGTAATTGAATTTTATAAAAGATATGTATTAATGTTTATAAATATGAAAATGGTTCTAAATTAATTTATTAAGATATATATGTTTATTATACATTGTGCAATATCATGGTAAATTAAGCATGAATACTATAAAATGGATTCTTTATCGCAAATCTAATTTCTGGAGACATATTTCTTATTATGCACCAAGATATCGTTAATATGGTTTTATTATGACCAAATTAATACATTTTAGAATATTAATGTATTTCATGATGTTTGAAGAGAAATATCTTCTTCCCTCTTAAAATTTATTTCCATTCAAAAGATAAAAATGTTGGAATAGTTATTTTCCTCTATATTTAATTCCATGGGACATGTTTGATATTATGCACCATAATTTCTTCTATATTGTGTATTCACTATATTATTTGTTTTATGAATGTAAATATATTAAATTTCATTAGATTATAATAACTATTTTTTTATCTTCCTCTCAGTATCATCTTATTATTACTTTACCAATACCATTAGGGTTTTGTCGCCAATATCATTTTTAAATAGAGTTTTCTTTTGAAAGATAATCTATCCATAGAATTTTTATAATTTTATCTCTAAAAACCTTATTATTTATATTCTCATTTGGTGTTTTTTTGGGTTTTAATTTCCTTCCCCTTTTTCATTACCCCCCTTGGTATATTATTTACTAGTTGTAAGAAAACATACCCTTCATTTTATTCTTGGTTGGGAATCATTATTTTCCTTTACCATGTTCATGGGATGATTTTATGAATATCCTTATCTATGCCTCAATAATTTTTTATGGTAATTTTATAATAATTTATCTTCTTAAAAAATTTAATGAAATTTTTAATTTTCTTCATGTGGTTTGTTTTCTTAAAAGTATGAAAATACTCTTTTTTTAATATTTTCCATGGGAAAAAATATTCCATAATTTTTTTATAATATATCAAACTTTATATATATATTTTCATTTAATATTAAATAAATTATTATTCTACTCATTTTATAAAATATTTATACATAAATAAATGTTATAAAATAGATCAACAAAGATTTATCTTTTCAAAGCAATTTTCCTATTGCACATAAAAAATATTTTTCACCTAAATAATTTCAATATTAAATATTTTATGATTGATAAAGGGTTTTCAAAAATATATATAACCTAACTTATTTATATGGATATATTATGAAATATTATTTTATATCATAAAAATGATCCATCAATGCCTTTATATTTTTTAACCATACATTATGAAAAGGATTTTTTTAATTGACTTTACTTTATAAATATTATGTTTTCCATTTCATTGATTAAATGGTGTTCACCTATATTATATATTTTTATTTTGTGTTAAAATTCATTACTTAACCATATACCCTTTTTATATATTTTGTAAATTATATTTTATTTGTTAACATGATTGAGGGGTATTTACATGGAATTTTATTGAATATATTTTGATACCTATTTATTTTCAATGGGAACATAATGTTATAGTTATTGATGGAGTTATAATATATTCCACCTATGATTCCATTTTGACAGGATATCAAACCCATTTTCATTATATGGATTTTTTATAAAATAAATTATTTATTTCAAGTGGAAATCATATATATGGATGTTGATAGATTTGGAATAGATTTACCTATAATTCATTGGTTATGTTTGATATCTCATGACATAGTTATATATCTACATACTATTTTTTTTTTAAATTCCTGGGAATAAGATGTTTTCTCAAAATTTACTCCTATGTTTTTTATTATTCCAACACTCAAAGTTTCTTTTGTTTTAATATAAAGTTTCATTCCATGTTTATGTCTCTTTACTAAAAACTACACTATTCAATGTCATTTTATGACTTTTGTCATGATTTATGATCTAGGATTTATAGGTTATTAATTTATTATGTATCTTAATTGCACCTATATGCTCAGATTATTATTATTTATAATCTTTGATTATTATTGCTTATGTTTACCCTCACTTATAATCTGAGATCACCCCTTTCCTATACTTCCATAAACTAGGATATAAATATGAGTGTAAATTATGATATATATATATATATAAGTGTTTTTAGTTTGGTTTTATTATAGATAAATGTGCATAACTATTTTTAAATAAGATTCCTATACAATATATCCCCAAATACATTATTCCTTTTTTCATGGGATTGTGTGATTATATGTGAGATGTAATGATTATCTTATGGAAACAATGTGAAATAAATATATTTTTACCATGGGTTGTTATATTTGATATCATGTGAAGGTTTAGTTATTTTATAAGGATAACTTGATTATATTTTGGGATTATGATTACATAATATTAGTGAAAATCCTATAGATAATTCTATAGGGTATTTTTAAGGTTAGGATAAAATCGTAAAGTTTTAGTGAAGTATAAATTGGATGGTTATACAAGATATTAAATTCATTTCTAAATAAAATGATGTGTATATAGTTATGGACAAGATTCTCATTGGGTTTATCACATTGAAAATGGTTGGTTTAGTATCAACTCAATCTCCACTCTAAGGAACAATGAGTGGGCCTTAGAGTTCACACCTGGATAAGAACTACCATTGGATATACATTAGTAAATGGAAATCAATTTACAACCATTTATGAAGTATTTATTATGATAATTAATTATAGAGCATGAAAAATACATCCCAAATAAACATATATTAATCAAAGGCTGGTATTAGATTTCCTTAAAATCAATTATGATAGTTTTGAAGAGTAAAATATTTCATGTTTGAGTTTTTTATAATTACCTTATAGTGTTAACATTTTTTAGGTCAAATAGGGTGATGGAAGATGGTCTAGAGGGGGTGAATATAACTATTTAAAAAATCAAATAAATTGATTATTAAATTTATTAATAATGTTGATTATTATAGTTAGTTAGTAGAGGAATAAAATAATAAAGTCAAGGATTTTTATACTGGTTCATTCCAAATTATGCCCAGTTTAGTCTTATAACTCTTTACTCAATGAGAGATTCATTTTTCACTACGTAATTTTTAAAGGGGAATAAAAAAGATATTACATACTATATTTTTATGTGGAAGAAAAATTAGTAACCAAACTTTTTTATATTGAGTCACAACCCAACTAAAAACTTGTATTTAGACTTCTGGGGTCACAACATAAGTGTTCCTGACTTTAGAATCTGTGAGTCACAACCTAATGATAGAATATACAATATTTTATAAAATCATAAATCAAAAATAGAGTGTATGTGAAATATAAAAAGAAATGTTATAGCCTAAAAAAATAGGTAAAATATATTGAATAATAATAAAACATGTGTATTGATTTTTTAGTGTTAGATCATTTTAATTGTCTCATCAAGGTATTAGAGTCGAAGTTGATTTTTTCATCCCTTGAGAGTTCATCCAACAGTAGTAAAACAATGTATATGATCATTTAAAGGTTAGAAGAGTTTGAGAACTATTTATCACTTTAAGTTGTATGCACTCATCATGTCATAATTGTATATATATGGTATTCCCTTTGTTCAAAGGATACATAGCCACCCTTTTGATAATGAAATGGAAAGAGTAAAAACACCATCTACAAGTAAAAAAATTCAAAAATAATAATAATAGTTATTAAAATATCAACTAGAGAAAAAAATGATATAGTTCCATAAATATCACTGAAATCATGAACAAAAATTAAAACATTTAATACTAATTCAAACCAATTTTAAAAAATCTAATAAATAATTAAAATGGACTCTATAATAAAAAGTCAAATATAAATCCCATAAAAATAGAATGTTTAAATTTTTAAATATAAAATTTCAAACGGTTAATTTAAAACCAGTAGTAAATATGAAAATAAATTGAAAACATAATAATACCAAATTAAAAATATTAAAATAATTTTGAATGACTTTACTGTCACCAAATATTAATTTGTAAGTAATAAAATCACTAAAAACAACTTAAAATGTAAAAAATTATTGTTTATTTTTCAAGTTGTATGTTTCATGTATGAAACTAAAACACTCTTTTTTAGTTATAAAAAATGTTTAAAATAATAAGAAACACCTCGAATGGGTTCTACAAAATTAATATGAATCTATAATATGATTTTAATAATGTAAACATTTGAAATAAACATGTAACAAATCCGAATATAAAATAATATGTCAAAAAAGAATTTTTGTTTTCTGATTTATTTAAGTTATTTTAATTTAAGAGGTTTTATATACATAAAATAATTATCCACATAAGGTAATCAATGTAAGAGAATCATGTGAGGGGTTCACATAAGTGAATTCATCACGTATGTGATTCAAGTATCTAAATTCATCATGAATACTAATCGATGTAAGAGATTAACTATATAGGCATTTTGCATATGGAAATCACTTAGGTAATTAAATACATAAGGGAATCACGTATGAAAATCACCATGTAGGTGATTTTCTCCCATATCTGAATACCTCACATAAGAAATTCTTGTAAAGTAATTCCTCAAACATAAAAACGTATTAAATTTTCAGATTTTAGAGATAAAAAGGTCCTTGATAAAAGGAGAATTATATTAAGTTCCTCTTGCATTATATTTATAAAATTTCATTAAATTTATAAAAATAAAGAATAAACTAAAGAGTATATACATTAATCATGTAATAATCAAAAAATAATAGAAAATAAAGTTCTGAAAAACTATAGGAATCATAATAAAAATATATAGTGAATTCAAACATAATTTAGGACATGAAAGAGATTGAATCTAAATTTTATGTCTTCTAAGAAAATATAGTCTATATTCTTATATTAACAAAAAAATAACAACTACGTTTTTAATTATTTCTCCCTATATATTTTCGAAATAAATAGGAAATCTAATTTCAAAAATTAGCTATGTGGATTTTATAATCGACTATCTGATTGACTATTTTGTTACATGTATAACCATTTAGATATGTGGTGAATACATTTATTGTTGTATAAAGACATTAAAAAACATATATAAATGATATTTTAAGGTCTTAAATTACTTATATATCATAGTAAATCAAAATAATACTTGTAGAACATGTTATGAAAAATCAAAACATAAAATCTCAATAATTTTCAACTATAGAAATATTATGATATGATCAATATTATGTATTCTTTAAATAAAACACAATTATAATATATAAGATATATAAAAATATTAAAACATGTAATTGAAAATTATTATAAATTTAAACATTTGATAATAATAAGAAAATATGAGAAGATTTGTAATCAACCAAAATAAAAATACATGTAAGAACATGGAAAAACAATCTCCCCATTTTAGTTTTATTAAAAAACCAAACATCAATAACTAAAATTATTCTCCCACTTTTGTATGTTAATAAAAGGAAAGAAAATTTAAAAAAAATGTAGCAAATATCCATGATAATTTCATCCACTTTGAAAACACTGAATTAATTTCATTGAGAATAATTTTTCAATATTGTTTGAGATGAAAATTGGGAAATATTTTATATGATATGATTTTATATAAAATAAATATTTAATTATTAAGTTAAAATCATATAGGATGTATGAGAATTTTAAAAAATATATATAAGAATCAAATATTTAAAAAAATTAAATACTAGTTATCTGAAAAAAAAAGTCTATATTTTAGAGATTTCAAATAAATATGAAAAGACGACATATGTTATTTCTAAAACTCCCCCTAAACACATGAATACATAAAACTATTAAGATTCTAACATGCCAAGATAAAATTTAAGTATTTCAAACTGATAAAAGTCTACAATATTAATGATGATATTTTTAAGTTATTTTCAAAATGGATAAACTATAAAACAATATAACCCTTATTCACATTACCTTTAATAAAATAAAATCTCAAATTTATGTGATTTTTTTATAATATTATAAAGTATTATTGGGGATATATGTCATATAATTATTATCCTTATAATATGTAATTTATTAAGATAAACACCAAAATCCAATAATGTTTTCTAAATATATAAAATTTATGCATAACAACTTGTAGGATAAGTATATTAAAATTATAAAGTAGATACAGTAATAGATAATTTCTTTTTTGAAGACTAAAAATTTATGATTTTTCTATAAAAATGACACATACCTAATGTTCTTTTTCAATAAATTTTAAATCCTCTAATATGAATATTAGAATAAGATATTAAATAAATAAATTACACTTAGAATAAAACAAACCAGAATAAATAATCCCTTTAACATATGAAATTAGTCTTTTCATAACTTTAAAATGACTCTCTTTAGTATCAAATTGAGATCTTGCACATAAGATAACAAAAAACATGGTATTGGGTCTAGTTATAGTTAAATAAACTAATCTACTTATTATTAAATTATAAAATTTAATATCAATAAATTTTTTCTATTCATCAATATCTAATTTATTAGTAGTACACATATGTGATTTCATAGATTTAAAATATTTGATACCAAACCTTTTAACAAACTCTTTAGTATACTTACATTGATTAAGATAAATTACATATTTTATTTAATAAATTGGAAGAAAGTACTTTAATTCTGCCATTAATATTATGTCAAACTCATATGATATCAATGTATAAAACATTACAAGGTATTTAACTAAAATAAATAAAAAAAATTTCATCTACATAAATTTAAACATTTATAATATCATAATAATTTTTTTTAATAAAATTATAGGATAAAAATTAACATTTTTGAAACTGTTATTTAATAGAATCAAATAAATCCATTCAAACCAAGAATTAGGCTATTGTTTGAGACCATACAATGCTTTAAATAATTTAAAAACAAGATATAAAAAATCATTTCTAAAAATAGGGGTTTGAGAAACATAAACATATTAAGTTATAAAACCATATATTAACATACATTTTCTCATCCATTTGATATAATTTAAAACCTTGAAAATAAGAAAAATATAACAAGATTATAAATGTATATTACCTATAAAATGATGAAAATAATTTTAACTTTTTATACCTTCTTCTAGAGAGTATCATTGAGAAAAAAGTATTGGTTTGTTTTTTAACAATTTGCACATATTTTTCAAGATTTATTCTAAATATCCATCTAGTTTTGATTTCTTGATTATCCTCATGAAATTATATTAAAGGCCAAAAATTATTTCTAAAAAAATTATTAATATCATCATATATAGAAATAATATATTTAGCATCTTTTAAATAATAATTATCATTACTAGAAATAAAATAGAAAATAAATTTAGAATTGGTACAAAAAATAATAACTAAACTTCTAGTTTTAATACCAGAATCAATAATACCAATATCATTATCCACATAATGATATTTATAAATCTTAGATGATCTTGAGTCATGTTGAGAAGGATTATTATCACCATTAATTGTTCCATCCTTATCTTTATGTTTTTATTCACCAAGTTTATATTCTCTAAACTCATTGAAAAAATAATTATAGAAAAAAATTAATTTTACATTATTTAAATCAAACATAGAATAAAATAAATCTTTAATGACCATTATTTTCAAAAAAAATTAGTAGATTCACCTAATTTATCACTATGAATAGGAATAATCATACAACCTTTTTCATTTGGAACTAAATTAAAAAAAATTAATAAATCTTGATAAAGTGTCATTTTTATAACTACGAAAAAAAATGTAAATATACTATAATCATCAATAATAACTAAACTATATTTCAGTCCTCCAAGACTAGAAATTTTAGTATGAACAAATAGATCAATATGTACTAAAAATAAAGTTCCATTAGTATTTATCCAATTAATAGGTCTAAAAGAGATTTTATGTTGCTTACCTTTCAGGAAAGAATCATAAACTTGAAGATATTATTTCTTCAATATTGGTAACAATATAAAATTATCATTATTATATATATTTTTTAACATTAAAAATTAATATTTCATAAAATTTGATGCTAAAGAATGATATCATTCTACACCGAATTCAAACACTTAACATTTTGAATAGTTGGTTCATCCAAATGAATAATATAAATATTTTCATTTTGATTTGCATAGAATAATAAAGAATTATATATAAAAACTTAAAATATATCATTTTAAAATTAAAATTCCATTACATCATTAAATAATTTATATATACTAATTAAATTTGGTTTTAAATTTAAAAAAAATAAGGCATTACAAATAAATGTTTAATTAGAAATACCAAATTTACTAAAATATTTTACTTTGACTTTGGGATTATCTCCAATTGTAACAGTGCCTCCATAAATTGTTTTGTGAGTGGAAAATAGTAATGGGTATCTATTCATATTTCAAGAGCATCTATATTATATGTACAATATGTCATTCTTGGGAGATCCAAGTAATTTTTACAACCAAACTCACATACTTGATAATTTTGGTACCCAAGCTATGTTAGATCCAATTGGATTAGTAAAAAAAATTTACATACCCATACATATTTTTGACAAATATTTCATGGTACCCTAGAAAATAAATATTTATAATTATGATTTTTTAAAAATCTCAAAGACTGTTTGAATATAATTTAACAATAATTTTCATAGGGTCCTTTCATGCCACATATAAAATAAGTAACAGTAGAAATACGACAATTTTAACATTTATCAAAATGATTTCTATAAATTTGAGGTAGTTCTATGACATATCCAATACCGTATTTATGTTAATTAATTTTATTCAATGGAATAATCTTATGATATTTGTTTGACCTTGAATAAAAAATAAAAACATTCTTAAGACATTCAAATTTATTTATCAGTTTTTCATTCAAATATTGAGATGAGTACAAATTATCATAAATAGTAGAATGAGAATAAGTTGTAATTTTTAATTTTTCATTATCCTGTAAAAGTATTTTATTTTCAAAAATAATTATTTCATGATTTTATTTATGATTATTACATAAGTCATCATTTTTTAAAATATCCTTTCTTAATCACTTAATTTATTCATTTAACAGATAAACATTTTGTAAGGACCCAGCCTTAAAGATGACATACAAGAGGACCTTATTCCGGTCTAGGTTCTGGAGAATAGATAAAAACATACAAATTATCAGAGTTGCATCAAAAATAAAATAAAACAAACAAAAACATGACGTGTGCTAACATCGAAAGTGAAGCGAATGCCTTCATAAAACTCTACGTAGACTTGTAAAAATATTTAAAACGAGGGGTGAGAACAAAATATGCTCCGTAAGGGGTTTTAAAACCTTTTATAAATCCTTTCTAAAACATTATTTTTTAAAATACCTTCAAGAAATATCATTTTTAAAACATAGTTTTAAATTACTTACGATATCATTTTATAAAATAATTACGTTCAAAATTTCATGAAAATAATCCAGTGTTTTTGTGAAAGCAATACGCAAGCTTCTAAAAACAAAACATCATGCTGAGGTTGCTTGAATCATTGAAGGCTGTCTGGGCCTACCCACTTAGAAAAGGATGAGTTCACTCCCCAATTCCTTCCTGTTTACAACGGTCAAGCGCCGAGTTTTCCAAAACATTTTAAGCTTGCTTTACTTACATATATATATTTTTTCACTGGAGTTTTCTATTTTGAAAACATGTCGTTGCTTTAAAATTCACTTTCATAATGATTTATATATATATTTATATACATATACATATATATATATATATATACATAAAATGCATGAACATCCATTGCATCACTTGCATGTTTGGTTACAACCAAATCCTCTACCACATAGGCTTTGCATGGACTATCAAACATTTTTTTAATATTACAAATTGGAAAAGGGAACATATGGAATAATATACTTTCAATAATATTCATGTACTTGTTATTTTGGAATTAAATAATAATGTTGAAACAATGAGTTTATTATAATGCAACGAGTGTCGATGATGTGCACAATCGCATGGCCATGACTATTTGCAGGTGCGAAGTTTGAAATAACGCGTCAATATGTTATGCACATTTTTAGAAATATGATAAAAAATCGATGATAAAATTATAAACATAATAATAACGATTTCAACCATATATAAAGATATATATCATGGGTTGAGTAATTTATTCTAAAACCCTTCCAACTAAGTTTGAATTCAACAAGGAGACTTATTTTCCAACATAAAATTATAAAAATGGTTTAAGGCATGATAAACCCTTAATATATATATATATATATAATATAACCAATATGTGTTTATATACACAAGTATATACACATATATGTAACATATATTGTGAAATTATCATAGAAATAGACTCTTACAAATGAAGAGGGTTTTTAAGAATAATCTCTTTGAATCAAGAAGAAAATATCACATATGCAAATTGAATTCCAAATTTATAATCATACATGTTTATATATATATATATATATATTATATACATATATATGTATAATTTCACAAAACCAATTGCAAATAATGAAATCCATTATAGGATTCTGAAAAAAAAACATGAACCGCAAGTAACATAAATACCCAGCTTTAAAAACATGGATTAGTTTGGATTTGAAATACGTATAAATATATATGTATATACCCAAATATACAGATAATTATATATTGGGATTTTTTATAAGAAGTACAACTCTAATTGAACCCAAAATATAATTTGTATCGAAAACATTATTTAAGGATTGGAAACCATCTTCTAAAATTCATAAAACGGATTTGGTCGAGTCACATAATTTGTTTATATCTATATATACATATATATATATATATGATTATATACAACGTGTACAATCATGTTAGCAGATAAAAAAACATTTGAAAAGAAATCCTTACAACATTATAAACTCTTGAACGCAAACGTCCGACATTTGAAATCATGAAACGGCTTGGATTTGAAATAAAAATAAATATATCGATATATATATCCGATTATAAACAAAAATGTATAATAAAAACAATTAAAAAAAAATACCCCTTACTTGTCTTAGATGAAAGGCTCGGACTGGAAGGGATTGCTGGAGATTTGGGGAAGAGAACCCTTAAGGTTTTCATGCCGGGTGTGGGTTTTGATTATACTTCGTCAAAATTTATAAAAGAAAGGAAGGATGGGAAAGCTTATAGGAGAAGCTAACAAAAAAATTAAATAAATAAATAAAAAGCTAATCAATGACCCAATCATGGGTGAATAGTATTTTTTTGTTTTTTTATACTTTGGTTTGTTTCACGTCACATTCAATATATTATATATTAACCAATATTTTTTTTATTTGTTCCAACCAATTTCTCTCTCCAATCAATTCACCATTGTTCCAACCGACACGTTATATTTAGATTTAATCATTAAACACATCAGCATTATTTTGTTTTGAAACAAATACAATCAAAAAAACATTTTAAATAACATATATTGATATAAACGATATATATATATATATATATATATATATTTGAAACACATATCAAAGGTGCATTTTTTTATTCCATATTTAATTGAAAAAAAATACAATAACGGTAAACATATTTTTATATTATTATTATTACTTTTTAATTTTTCATTCATCTCATTCTTTTCCACTTTTTTGGCATGTTGTTTAATCATCTCATTTGTACATTTTTTTTTAATTCAAAAATTTATCTTATCTTTTCTATTTTTTTCTATCATTTCACGTATTGTGTTGGACACACAAACATGCAATCATTGATTGTATTGTGCTGGACACACCAACATGAAATCATTGTTTGTTTTTTATCATTTTGTTTTTAATTTTTAATATATCATTTTTGTGGTCAATGGGGCAGTTTTTTTGTTTAACATGTTTAAAAAGGAACACATTTTTGCTTTTAGAAAAAGAAGAAAATGAAATTCATTTTTCTTAATTAATTCAAAGCATGTTTTTAAAAAAACGTGCCCATTTTTTATATATGAATTAATTCGTTCTTTTAATAAATATCATGTTTTGAAAAACAATTATATATATATACATTGTTTCTTCAAATGTTTTAATATATATATATATATCGTTTTTTAGTAATAGTATAATAATATTTATCTACAAAAAAAACACAATATATTTTGATATATTTAAAATATAAAAATATCAATAATAATTTTATTAAAAAAATGTTTCACAGGATATTATTATTACTAATATTATTATTATTATTAAAATTAAAAAAAATATTTATTTTGAAATAATGGTTAGAATATTATTAGTATCATAAATAATATTTAGATACTTATATATATATATATATATCATCATTACATAATTAAATAATTTTTAGTAAGTTACTATTTAAATTTCATGGGGTGTTACATTATCCCCCCCTTAAAAAGAATTGCGTCCTCGCAATTCGATTGTTGGACTAAAAGCAATTCTGAATTTTCGTATTCAGAATTTAGAAAACTAACACCACTATATTCCTAGACACTAACGTTAAATAACAACATCTATTTCCAAAATTGTCTAGATCGTTCCTCTGATACCAAGTGTAAGGACCCAGCCTTAAACATGACATACAAGAGGACCTTATTTCGTTCTAGGTTCTGGAGAATAGATAAAAACTTACAAATTATCAGAGTTGCATCAAAAATAAAATAAAACAAACAAAAACACGATGTGCGCTAACATCGAAAGTGAAGTGAATGCCTTCAGAAAACTCTACGTAGACCTGTAAAAATATTTAAAACGAGGGGTGAGAACAAAATATGCTCCGTAAGGGGTTTTAAAACCATTGATAAATCCTTTCTAAAACATTATTTTTGAAAATACCTTCATGAAATATCATTTTTAAAACATAGTTTTAAATTACTTACGATATCATTTTATAAAATAATTACATTCAAAATTTCATGAAAATAATCCAGTGTTTTTGTGAAAGCAATACGCAAGCTTCTAAAAACAAAACATCATGCTGAGGTCGCTTGAATCGTTGAAGGCTGTCTGGGCCTACCCACTTAGAAAAGGATGAGTTCACTCCCCAATTCCTTTCTGTTTACAACGGTCAAGCACCGAGTTTTCGAAAACATTTTAAGCTTGCTTTACTTACATATATATATATATATTCACTGGAGTTTTCTATTTTGAAAACATGTCGTTGCTTTAAAATTCACTTTCATAATGATTTATATATATTTATATACATATACATATATATATACACACATAAAATGCATGAACATCCATTGCATCACTTGCAAGATTGGTTACAACCAAATCCTATACCATATAGGCTTTGCATGGACTATCAAACATTTTTTTAATATTACAAATTGGAAAAGGGAACATATGGAATAATATACTTTCAATAATATTCATGTACTTGTTATTTTGGAATCAAATCATAAAGTTGAAACAATGAGTTTATTATAATGCAATGAGTGTCGATGATGTGCACAATCGCATGGCCATGACTATTTGCAGGTGCGAAGTTTGAAATAACACGTCAATATGTTATGCACATTTTTAGAAATATGATGAAAAATCTACGATAAAATTATAAACATAATAATAATGATTTCATCCATATATAAATATATATATCATGGGTTGAGTAATTTATTCTAAAACCCTTCCAACTAAGTTTGAATTCAACAAGGAGACTTATTTTCCAACATAAAATTAGAAATACGGTTTAAGGCATGATAAACCCTTAATATATATATATATAATATAACCAATATATGTTTATATACACATGTATATACACATATATGTAAAATATATTGTGAAATTATCATAGAAATAGACTCTTACAAATGAAGAGGGTTTTTAAGAATAATCTCTTTGAATCAAGAAGAAAATATCACATATGCAAATTGAATTCCAAATTTATAATCATACATGTTTATATATATATATATATTATATACATATATATGTATAAGTTCACAAAACCAATTGCAAATAATGAAATCCCTTATAGGATTCTGAAAAAAAAACATGAACCGCAAGTAACATAAATACCCAGCTTTAAAAACATGGATTAGTTTGAATTTGAAATACGTATAAATATATATGTATATACCCGAATATACAGATAAGTATATATTGGGCTTTTTTATAAGAAGTACAACTCTAATTGAACCCCAAATATAATTCATATCGAAAACATTATTTAAGGATTGGAAACCATCTTCTAAAATTCATAAAACAGATTTGGTCGAGTCACATAATTTGTTTATATCTATATATACATATATATATATATATGATTATATACAACGTGTACAATTGGGTTAGCAGATAAAAAAAACATTTGAAAAGAAATCCTTACAACATTATAAACTCTTGAATGCAAACGTCCGACATTTGAAATTATGAAATGGCTTGGATTTGAAATACAAATAAATATATCAATATATATATCCGATTATAAACAAAAATGTATAATAAAAACAATTTAAAAAAATACCCCTTACTTGTCTTAGATGAGAGGCTCGGACTGGAGAGGGATTGCCGGAGATTTGGGGAAGAGAACCCTTAAGGTTTTCATGCCGAGTGTGGGTTTAGATTATACTTCGTCAAAATTTATAAAAGAAAGGAAGGATGTGCAAGCTTATAGGAGAAGCTAACAAAAAAATTAAATAAATAAATAAAAAGCTAATCAATGAATCAATCATGGGTGAATAGTATTTTTTTGTTTTTTTATACTTTGGTTTGTTTCACGTCACATTAAATATATTATATATTAACCAATATTTTTTTTATTTGTTCCAACCAATTTCTCTCTCCAATCAATTCACCATTGTTCCAACCAACACGTTATATTTAGATTTAATCATTAAACACATCAGCATTATTTTGTTTTGAAACAAATACAATAAAAAAACATTTTAAATAAAATATATTGATATAAACGATATATATATATATATGTATATATATATATATGTATATATATATATATATTTGAAACACATATCAAAGGTGCATTTTTTTATTCCATATTTAATTGAAAAAAAATACAATAACGGTAAACCTATTTTTATATTATTATTATTACTTTTTCATTTTTCATTCATCTCATTCTTTTCCACTTTTTTGTCATGTTGTTCAATCATCTCGTTTGTACATTTTTTTTAATTCGAAAATTTATCTTATCTTTTCAATTTTTTTTTCTATCATTTCACGTATTGTGTTGGACACACAAACATGCAATCATTGATTGTATTGTGCTGGACACAACAACATGCAATCATTGTTTGTTTTTTATCATTTTGTTTTTAATTTTTAATATCTCATTTTTGTGGTCAATGTGGCAGTTTTTTTTGTTTAACATGTTTAAAAATGAACACATTTTTGCTTTTAGAAAAAGAAGAAAATGAAATTAATTTTTCTTAATTAATTCAAAGCATGTTTTTAAACAAAACGTGCCCATTTTTTATATATGTATTAATTCGTTCTTTTAATAAATATCATGTTTTGAAAAAAAAATTATATATATATATATTGTTTCTTCAAATGTTTTAATATATATATATATATATATATCGTTTTTTAGTGATAGTATAATAATATATATCTACAAAAAAACACAATATATTTTGATATATTTAAAATAAAAAAATATCAATAATAATTTTATTAAAAAAATGTTTCACAAGATATTATTATTACTAATATTATTATTATTATTAAAATTAAAAAAATATATTTATTTTGAAATAATGGTTAGAATATTATTAGTATCATAAATAATATTTAGATACTTATATATATATAATCATTATATAATTAAATAATTTTTAGTAAGTTACTATTTAAATTCCGTGGGGTGTTACACATTTGGATTTTTAAAATCATAATCAGAATTAGAACATACAGATTAAATCTAGAATCACTAACCTCATCTAGTGGATCAATGAAGCATGTGTTATTATATTATTTCTTATTTCTATAAGGTTCACAGGAATAATATTCTTCTAGGAGACTTCAACTAGTTATTAATTCCTTTTTTCTTTATTTTTATATTTCTCTTCATTCATCTATTTTGGGAAGTCAGGATTAATATTTCATTTCTTTTTTCACTCAAAAATGTAATATCTAAAGTATTATAACTCTTTTTTCTGTTATTATCACCCATTCATTTTTCCTTTTGAGTGTTCCTTCTGAATATTTTCTTGAATTCTTTCTTTTTTAGTTGTTTTTAAACATCGTCCATAATCAAATCAATATTTTATTTCTCACTATCTTGTATATAAGAATTAAAATATTCAGTAGAAACAACCTTTGTAGATTTAAATAATACACCTTTTATTTTTTGGTCTTCTCTTCAGCAATGTTCTTCATTTCTAATCCATAATATAGCAATGATCTAGTATATTTTTTGAGATAGTATTATTTTAAGTTCATTATTTTGTCAATAGAAACCTTCTTTTCATTCCATTTCATTGGTATTTCTCATATGAAACATTCAACAAGCACTTGATTTTATAATTTTTCTCTTAGGGAATTCATTCCATTCATAATGATTTTAAATTGGTTTAATATTTGATTTAAAATTCCATCTTTACCCATCTTTAAGTATTAGTACTCAGCTCGAAGCATTCCAAGCATTGTCGGAATTAATTTTTCTTATCCAAGGTGAGTGACTATAAGAATATTTCATATTTCATGAGTTTTATTACAAGAAGAAATGTTACTAAAACTACTTATGTTAATATCATAATATAAAATATTCACAACTTTGTAATTCAAAACATATCTAGTATGATAGTTTCTGGTATGTGTATTTCGATCAACTTTTCTTAGTGTATACTACTTTTCAATGACTGACCTATGTTTAATTCTTGATTGATTGAGGTTTGACTCTATTTTGGATCTATATTATCCTTAATAATTTCCATAAATGTGTGTTGTATTATATATAATCCAAACATCATTTACATTTACTCCTACTTTCATAGATATCTTGTCCTTAGACTATGTGGTCTAGGAATAGGTTATCACAATAAAATATAAAAAGAATCCACATAAGGGTAAGATAAATTTCAAAAGTAACATTCTTTGATTCCAATAATTTGGTATTGGGAAAAATAATAACATATCTAAACTATCCTTATAAGGCTAACCACAAACACAAATTTTTAGGTTGGATGGGGTAATGGTAAATGGTCCAAAGGGGTTGAATAGACTAGATTAAAAAATTATTCAAATAAATTGATTATCTAAATTAATTATGAAAATTTATTATTTTATTTAGATAAAAGTGGAAAAAAATAATTACCAAAAATGTTTTATAGTCCAAAAGTGAACCTACTCTAATCTTATACCTCGCTAATTGGTGAGAGATACATTGTACACAACCTTATTTTTAAAGGGGAATCATAACTTGATTATAGCCTTATATTTCTAGTGGAAGAATAATTAAATACCTAAAAAAATTTGGAGTCACAACCCAAATAAAAAAATAACGCTAGACTATGGGGGTCAAAATACGAGTGGTCTTGAATTTGGAATAGAGGAGTCACAACCAAAATAATGAAAATGAAATTTTTTTATGTAAACCCATAAAAAAGAAAATACAATGTATTAAAATTATAAGAAAAAGTTTTATAGATTTAAGAAACCATAATAAATAGATTAAATAGTAATAAAACAAAATTTATGGTTCTTAAGTGTTCAATAAAATTGATCATCCTTTCATGGTAGTAGAAGTTGAAAAAAATTTATTCATCCCATGATAGATCATCCAACAGTAGTAAAAACATTGTACATTATCACTTGATGTTTTTCATAGTATGAATAATTTTTTTCTCTTTAATTAATATGTAATCATAATTTAACAACCCAATGTTTTATTAATGTAAATTTCTTTCTTATAATTATGTCATAAAATCACAACAAAATTGTACACAATGAACTACTAAGTGCTACATGACCTTTAAACATAATATTGTCACCTCTGTTATTTGAATTCTATAAATCTGACATACACAGTTGCGATCAGTAAGATGTTTAGATTCTAATGGAACAAACATAATTTTTTTCTGAATAGTAACCTACCCCTATGTATAGTAACATAACCTTATGAATATTAATAAAACCATTATGAATATTAAATTGTCCAAAATAATAGTAACCTCATCCAAGAATATATAAATAAAATTTAGGCATCTTATAAGTGATAATATGAACATAGTAAAAGTATTGGTGTTTTTTTAAGTCATAAATAATTAATCACAATTAATTTATTTATTTAAAAGAAAATTAATTTTCTTGAAAGGTGTTCATAAATTAAAAATTTTATGTCTTCTGGTTTTAAGATAATTTTATAAGACCTTATTTAAATTTTAAATCATTATAAAATCAGTTATAGTTTTAAAATTCATATTTTTCTTGTAAATTATTATTTTAATTAAAAATAAAATTAGCTATATATAAAAAATTATTTTTTAAAAATGGAGTTCATTTTTGGATTTTACACGTCAAAAATGGTTAAGGTGAATTTTTGGGATTTTACTTAAATGGAAAAAAAATTGTAAATAGTAAAATACATTAATTTACCATATAAATAAATTATAATTTATATCCACTATTTATAACATAATAAGTTATTTAATCACCCAAATCTAGAACTCACATGCACTTATTAGTAATTTTGGTCATGGAATCATCATTATTGCTGGTCTTGAGGGAAATTAATAAACTAATGAATTAAATATTAAGAAACCCCTCCTCCACTCTACAATAAAAACCACCCACACTCCCCTCTTCTCTTCACTCCTATAAAGACTTCTGCCATTCCTAAATTCTACCCATATCCTCTCCCCTTAAGAGGTTTTCATAAGAGATAAACTCAATGGGTAAATTCCTCTTTCTGGTTCTTTTTTTCCTTTCATGTTCTTTTCTTTTATTTTTTTCTTTCCTCACATCCATTCACATAAATGGTAGGATAAATCCAATAACATACATGTAATGAAAAATTGTTTTTCTAATGGTATAATTCATTATAATCTCTCTTTTCCCATTCTTGTATAAGAAAGAAACAAAAACACCATCTGAGATGTGTTAATTTATCAGATTCAAGGGAGACTATTTATCAATTTCTATTACCATCTTATATTCTGGTCATGAAACCATTTTTATTATTGAACCATACTATTAGATATTTATTTTATGTCATGTATTATTCTATAATAATTTTTCATAATTAATGAAACATAATAATACAAAATACGTTAATTATGAACAAAATCGCCAAGTTAATCCAAGTGTTTAACATTAATGTTTTATATAGTGATTCACCTTCACTAGAAATAACCAAATGAATTTTATAACCATGTAATCATCTATATGATAACTAATGTAATATAACTTCAATTCTGGACAACCACCTTCATCATACATGTGTGTACAAACATGAATATAATTGAACTGATCATTAAAACCAAGGAAACAAACGAACCCAAACAATAAAATTCAACCTCATAACCTATCAAAAACTTTATGAATGAACTCAAAAAGGTTATACTAAATCATGAAAATATAAAATATATTTTGTAATTATTAATTAATGAATATAATTTGATTATTCAGGTCATTAATATCAACTGGAGAACACTATCAGACTTAACGTAAGGGATCCTCTATATTTCACTGTTATTCAAGAATATCATTTATGTTATTCCCTTTTTTGTGTAATTAATAATGATAGGGTATAATTTTTCATCACCACCATACTTCCTTTTTGATATATAAAATATGATAAACCCTTTTATTACTCCTTAAGACCTTTTAATTACACCTGATACTATGTCGATATTCCGTAAGGGATTCTGCCTGAACCGCATTTATGCCTTCGAGTTGCTCTATCATTCTTTTTACCCAAATGAAGTTGTATTTTATTTTTTATGTAAAATTTATACATATTGTCTATATTATCCAAACTTGTGTTTCAATATCCTTCCATAATTCTATTTTATTTATATACATGATTTTAAGTGATTCCCTCCTCAATACTTCCAAATAAGCAAACTCGTTATAAGGTAATTTACCGATTTGTTACCCAATTTTATGTTCACTCTACCATTTGTTTGAAGAAACCATTTTTTTTATAAAATCATACTTCTTACTATAAAAACATTATTTTTTCACTACCGGTTTTATATAAAATATTATTCCCTTTTTGATTTTAAATGCTCTTTAGTATTTTCCTTAAAACCACACTAAAATGTTTTAATACTAAGAATTTCTTAAATACTCTTCTTACATGTTGTCACTTATATTTGACATCACATACCATGTTATATTTTTATTTTACCTTATTAATTTCTATGTATGTTTTAATTCATTTCTCTTTTGAACACTTTTATCATACACCCATTTATTATGCTTTATGACATAAATGTGATACTCATTTCCCTCTATGGGTTACCTTATTTTTATGTATGATTTATTATGTATGATTATATTTGTGGAAATTATATTCATTAATATGTTAAGATGGTTTCACATAGATAGCACTCAAACGCATTGGGTAAATTTTAATCTCATGAGACGTTATGTGCAACGATCTTGGCGGTTAGTCTTGACTTGTGCGACCATGTGAAACAGTCTTGGTGGTTAACCTTGACTTGTGATTATCTATATGCAATGATCCTTGACTCATGATAATGTCATAATTTATGTTGTTTCTGCATTACTATGAATTCATTTTTATATGATCCCATGTTTATATGTTATGATTCTTTATGCCATTTTATATCATTATGTCATGATCTCTAACCCTTGTTCTAAATCCTTATTATTATGTATATTCCCTTATTGGGTTTTATCTCATCCCTTTGTTCATGTAATCCCTAGGTTATCCTATAAATATGTATGAAAACAATTTAAGATAGAATCACATTATGGAGATTAAATAAAAAGTTTTTTTTATAATGTTTGATTATGTACCTAGTCTTCCAAGACACTAGACTTTACAATAATTGGCTTGTAATCTGAGGTATAATTATGCTTAAAATAATGTAATGTTATATGTAAAAGGATAGGGTCACTATAGTTATTATCAGACGATATTCTAGTTATTTTTCAAGATTAGGATTAGATCACTTTTGTAATAACCTTAAGGATGATACTAAGTATAAGAAAACACCCCTAAATTTGGATAAGTATAGAGTAAGTGGTTTATTAAGAAAATACATACATTTATAGAGAAAAATAGGTAGAGGTTTCTCTGGCACACATGTATCTAGGGGTAAAACCCTAAAACACCAATTTGAGATAGACTCAAACGGGAATGGGTGTATGAAAATGGGCCTTTCTACACTCTTCATTTGACACTCATGGGGTATATGCTTTGGTAAATTCATGAGTTTGGTACAAACCATTATTAAGGTAATTAAAGAAAAAAATCCCATACTAATATAAGTAAAGAAATAGATCAAGAATAAACTAGATTGAAACATAGGGAATCACAAGTTAGGATAACTTCTCCTTTAGAGGTTTGTCCTCTTATTTTCAAAGTTTTGTTTTTATTATTAATAGATAAGTATTAAAACTTTCTAATTGTACATTATTTTTCATATTTAATGGTGGAAAATAGAAGAACACGTGCCAACAGTCAATGTGATAGATAATGTGAAGATTTCTCTAATGATGTGCCTAATATGATGGGAACTGGTGCTCAATACTTCATGAAAGTACTTGTTCAGCTAGCCTAAGTAGTGAATAACAACCTGGATCATGTAGAACACTCACCTACTCCATAGAAAGAGAATGTTTTCATTGAATAATTCATGCGGAAAAATCCTCCCATGTTCAGTGGATCTTCATATCCCATCCACATCGAATAGTGGATTGACTCCATTGAAAATATATTATATGTCCTCTAGTGTTCAGAAGAAGAGAAAGTTGTGCTGGCGGTCTATAGTTTTGATGGGGAAGCTTATCAGTGGTGGAAAATAATCAAGAATACGAAGCCCCATGAGAAAATTGATTCCATGGTTTGGGATGAATTCAAGAGAATGATATTCAATAAATATTTTCCCCGAACCCTCCATCTCAATATGGAAAGTGAGTTCCTCAGACTCAAGAAGAAGGAAGATGAGTCCATCGGGGCATATGAAGCAAACATCACAAGGCTTTTAAGCTGCACCTCTCACTTTGTCTTGAACACCGAAAGTAAGGTGGATATCTTCTTTAGAGGACTAAAGTCGAGTCAAAAAAAGGTGTTGGTTATTATAGACTTTGATTGTTATGAGGATATGGTTTGTTGTTCCCTCAAGGTTGAAATGGGGATCAGAGACTCTCAGTGGTATTGTGGGTCTGGTGACAAGAAGAGTAAAATGGAATCTAATGTAGGTTTTCCCGCAAATAAATTTAATTATGGAGAGAATCTCGATCATCCCACATGTAAAAATTATGGGAATAATCATCCTAGGAACTATCTAATGGGGACCATTAATTGCATAAAATGTGGGAAGTTGGGACATATATCTAAAAACTTCTGAATATATGGGAAAAATACCACTAATGTGGAAGAATAAAGGAAGGTTCAAATAAATACTCAGCCATTGTGCAGTGTTACAGCTGGAAAGAACATGGTCATTATGAAAACAATTTCCCTAACCCAAGGGTTGTCAGAGGAAATCAACAAAAACCCCCATGGAAACAAGGAAGGGCTTATGCTATTACTACTGATGAGGTGGAGCTGAACAACGATGTGGTGATAGGTATGCTAGTTATTCATTCACAAATAGCGAAGGTACTATTTGATTCTATTCTACACATTCTTTCATATATTTGAAGTTTAGTATAAATTTTTAAGAACCACCTCAAAATTTGAAGGATAAGTTATATGTGAGAATAGTGAATGGAGAAATCATTATGTCCATGGTTTATAACTTCTCTATGGTTAACATTGATTATTTAAAGAAGTTCTTAGGTTGTGTGATGATGAAAAATTATAAAGTAATATACTACACCTCAAGGAAGCATAAATCCATGAGAACAAATATCCTACACATGATCTGGAGTTGTAGGTTGTGATCTTTGCATTAAAAATCCGGTGGAATTATCTCTATGGGGAGAAGTGTGAGATATATACTAATCACAAGAGTCTTAAATATATATTCACACAAGAAGATCTTAATATATTCCATTTAAGATGGATTGAGATCATCAATGATTATGGTTTCTCAATCCACTACCATCCTCGTAAGAAAAATAAGGTTTTGTATGCTCTAAGTAGAATCGACCATGCATCTTTATCAATGATGAGAATTGAAAAGGATCTGAAATTCTTATATTTGAAGAGGATAGACATGGGAACCATTAATGTAGGAACATCATCAATCTTTTATCAAATGATTTCTTAACCATCCCTCATGGAGAAAATAAAGGATTCTCAAATAAAAGATATAGAAATTTAGAAAAGGGTGGAATCCATTAAAAATGGGAAATCTTATGAGTTAAAGATTTATGA
Organism: Viscum album; assembly: GCA_963277665.1. Taxonomy (NCBI): domain Eukaryota; kingdom Viridiplantae; phylum Streptophyta; class Magnoliopsida; order Santalales; family Viscaceae; genus Viscum; species Viscum album. The sequence continues at coordinate 1,650,710,960 of OY728143.1, read as the reverse complement.
GGAAGGATTTTTAATATTTGGGTCACTATTTTGTGTACCATATGATCCATAGATAAATAATGAGTTTCTGAATGATGCACATAGCTCAAACCTCTCTATCTACCCTGGGAGCACAAAGATGTATTGAGATCTCTGAGAGAATTTTTGGTCCAATAATATGAAGAAGGAGATTGATGAGTATACATAAAACTGTCTGGTATGTCAACAAGTGAAGGCTAAAAGACAGAAGTCAAAGAGGATGTTGAAACCAATCCCCATACCAATATGGAGGTAGGAGAACATCACTTTAGACTTTTTCACTGGACTCCCAAGGACATCCAGAGGAAATAATTCTATATGGGTCATTGTGGATCATCTTACAAAGACAACTCATTTTATCACAATATGATAGGACTTATCATTGGATCAAATTTCACGAATATATATCAACTAAGTGGTAAGGATGCATGGAGTACCACTATATATTATATCCAATTGATATCTGAGATTCACCTCGATGTTCTGGAAAAGCCTCCAACATGCTCTAAGAACTGAACTGAACTTTAGTATGGCCTATCATCCTCAAAATGATGGCCAATTTGAGTGAATGATTCGTACATTGGAAGATATGTTGAGATCACGTTTTATGGACATAAAAGGAGGATGGGACCAACATCTTCCACTTTTTGTATTCATCTACAAAAATAGTTTTCACTCGAGAATCTGAATGGCACCGTACGAAGACCTTTATGGGAAAAGGTGTTGAAAACCGGCATGTTGGGTTAAATTTAGTGAGTTTAAGCTTCTAGGGCTTGAAAATGTTGAATAAATGGGGGATAAGGTGAAAAACATTCAATATCACATCAAGGAATCCCAATGAGAAAAGTTTTATGTATTAAATCATCGATGAGACCTTGAGTTTAAAGTTGGTGACATGGTATTTCTACACATATCTCTATGGAAGAATGTCATGAGGTTTGGGATGAAAGGAATGTTATGTCCCAGGTACATCATCCCCTTTGAGATTCCTGATCATGTCGGGGTTGTGGCCTATCGACTATCAATTCAACCAACCATGTACAAAGTGAACGATGTCTTTCATGTATCAATATTAAGGAAGTATATACCAGACCCTTGACATGTAATCTCTTCAGAGGTGGTACAGTTAGAGGATGATCATTCTTACAAGGAGATTCCAGTGAAGATCTTACATCGTGGAGATAAAGTTATACATAATAGGACTTCTCATCTGGTCAAAGTATTGTGGTAGAACCATAAGTCTGAAGAGGCAACATGAGAACTAGAGGAGGCAATGAATAGAAAGTACCCACATCTTTTTATGTCTTATAATGCAAAATGAAATTTCGAGGTCGAAATTTCATAATGGGGGAGTAATGTAACGACCCAATGTTTTATAAATAGAAATTCCATTCTTATAATTATGTTATATAAGCACATGAAAATACAACAAAATAAACTATTAAGTGATATGTGACCTTTAAACAAAATTTCGTCACCATTGTGATTTAAATTTTGAAAATATGACATACAAAGTTGTGATTAGTAAAATGTTTGGAGTCTAATGGAACAAACATAATTTTTTTGGGGAATAATAACCTACCCTTATGAATAGTAACATACCCTAATGAATAGTAATATAACCCTTATTAATAGTAAATAATCTGAAAGAATAGTAACCCCATCCATGAATGTATAAATAAAAAATAGGCATCTTATAATTGATAATATGACCACAGTAAAAGTATTGGTATTTTTTTATGTCATAAATAATTAATTAAAATTAATTAATTAATTAAAAAGAAAATTTATTTTCCTAAAAGTTGTTCATAAATTACCAATCTTTTGTCTTCTATTTTTAATATAATTTTATAACATCATATATAATTTTTGAAGCATTATAAAATCAGTTGTAGTTTTAAAATCTGTATTTTTCAAGGAAATTATGATTTTAATTAAAAATAAAATTAATTATATATAAAAAAACTAAAAAATGATGTTCATTTTTGGATTCTATAGGTTGAAAATTGTTAAGGTGATTTTTTGGGATTTTTCTGAAATACATGAATTTTTTGTGAATATTAAAATACATTAATTTACTATATAAATACATTATAATTTATATCCACTATTTATAACATCATAAGTTATGTAAGAACCCAAATCTCAATCTCGTATGAACCTATTACTTTTTTTGGCCATGGAATCATCATTATTGCCGGTCTTGAGAGAAATTAATAAACTAAGGAATTAAATATTAAGAAAACCATCCACCTCTCTACTATAAAAACCACCCACACTCCCATATTATCTTCACTCTTATCAATACTTGTTCCTTTAAAAAACTATTCCCAATTAATCTCGCCTTAAGAGGTTTTTAAAGGAGATAAACTCAAGAGGTAAATTTCTCTTTCTGATTTTTTTCTTTTAGGTTATTTTCTTTTCCTTTTTCTTTCCTCGCCACCCTTCACCCAAATGGTATTATAACTCTAGTTACATAAATGTAATGGAATTTTGTTATGATAATTTTATAATTCATTATCATATCTCCTTTCCCCTTCCTTTAAACGAAATAAATGAAAACATTGTCCGAGATGTGTTAATTTATCACATTCAAGGATGACGGTTTATCAATTTCTATTACCATATTCTACTCTGGTCATTAAACCATTTTTATGGTTGAACTATACTATTAAATATGTATTTTATCTTATTCTTAGTTCTATAATCATTGTTCATACATTTTTTAAAATAATAATACAAAACAAGTTAATTATAAAAAAAATCGCCAAGTTAATCCAAACATTTAACATTAATGTTTTATATAATGATTCATCTTCACTACAAATAACTTAATGAATATTATAACTATGTAATATTTTGGATGATCACTATTGTTTTATAACTTCAATTCTAGACAACCAACTTCATCATAAATGTTTTTCTGAACATTAATATAAATGAACTGATCATTAAAACCAAGGAAACAGAAGAACTCGAATAATGAAATTGAACCTAATAACCAATCAAAAAGTTTTGAATGAACTCAAAAAAGTTATAACAAATAATTACCCTATAAAATTGGTTATGGAATTATTAATCAATGAACGTAATTTTAATATTTATTTCGTTAATATCATTTGTTTAACACCATCAAACTTAAGGTAAGTGATCCTCTCTATTTCACTTTTATTCAAGAATTTCATCTATGTTTTTCCCTTTTATTTGTAATTTATAATGATAGGGTATGATATCACAGATCCCCCATACTTCCCCAATGATTTATAAAATATAATAAAACCATTTCTCTTTCATTAATACTTCCTAATTACCCTCGAAACCATACCGATATTCCGTAAGGGATTCAACCCGAACTGCCTTTATTCCTTCGGGTTTCTCTATCATTCTTTTTACCCGAGTGACGTTGTCTTTTTCATTTTATGTACAACTTATAAATACTATGTATATTCTCTAAATTCATGTCTCAATATCCATACATCATTCTTTTTTGTGGATATACATTCTTTAATGTGATTCCCTCCTCGATACTTCCCAATAAGCAAACTCGTTTTAAGGGAACTTCCCATGTTTTTCCACAGTTTCACGTGAACTGTACCATTTGTTTTAAAAACCACTATTTCTATAAAATCAGTCCATTTACTATGAAAACCATCTTTTTTTTACTTATGTTTTTATGTAAAATATTATTCAATTTATGATTTTAAATTCTCTTTATTATTTTCCTTAAAACGACACTAAAATGTTTTAATGCTAATAATTTCCCAAATACTCTTCTAACATGTTGTCAATTATATTTGACATCACTTACCATGATATATTCTTATTTTAAATTATTAATATCTATGAATGTTTTAATTCCTTTATCTCATGGACACTTTTATGACCCATGTATTATGCTTTATAACATGAATGTGATACCCATTTCTCTCTATGGGTTCCCTTATGTTTATGTATGATTGATTTGGTATGATTATTTATGTGGAAAGAATATTCATGAACATGTTAAGATGGTTTCACCCAGATAGCGCTCCAATTCTTTGGGTAATTTTTAGTCTCATGAGACATTATGTGCAACATTCTTGGTAGTTAGCCTTGACTTGTGCTACCATGTGAAACGGTCTTGGTGGTTAACCTTGACTTGTGCTCATCTATTTGAAAATATTCTTGACTCATGCTAAAGTCATGATTTATGTTGTTTTCACATTACTAATAATTCATGTTTATATTATCCAATGTTTATATGTTATTATTTTGTATTAAATTTTATATCATTATGTCACGATCTCTAATCCTTGTTCTAAAGCTTTCTTCTTATATTTATTCCCTTACTAGGATTTTATCTCATCCCTTTTTTCTTGTTATTCCCAGGTTATCATATGCAGATGTATGAGCACAATGGAATATAGAATCAAATTATGGAGATTAAATAAAAAGTTTTTTAAAAAACATTTCATTATGTACTTAGTCTTCCAAGACACTAGACTTTATGATCCTTGGATTGTACTCTGATGTATAATTATTCTTAAAATCATGTAATGTTATATGTAAAAGGATCGGGTCACTGTAGTTGGTATTAGAGGATGGTCGAGTTATTTTTGGGGATTAGGATCAAAGCACTTTAGTAAGAAACATAATAATGATACTAGGAATAAGAAAATGACCCTATATTTTGGTAAGTATATAGTAAGTGGTTTATCAAAAAAATACATCCCTGTATGGATAAAAATAGGTAGATATGGCTCTAGCATAGATGTATCTTGTGGTAAAACCCAAGAACCCTGATTTGAGCTAGACTAGAACATGAACTGGTGCATGACAACGGGCCTTGTTATACTCATGGTTTGACAATCCAAGAGGATATGATTTGGTAAATTCATGAGCTTTGTATAAACCATTATTAAGGGAATGATAAAAAATCCCATAAGAATATAAGTGAAGAAATAGTTCAAGGATAAACCAGATTGAAACATATGGAATCAAAAGTTTGGATATACTTCTTCTTTATAATTTTATCCTACTATATTCAATGTTTCCTTTTTATACTTGATAGATAAGTATTCAAGCCCTATAATTATAAGTTCTTTTTATTAGTTAATATAGGGAAATATAAAAACACATTCCAACAATCATTGTGACGGAAAATGTGAAGATTTTCCTATGATATTCCTAATATGATGGGAATGGGTGCTCAAAACATCATGGTAGTACTTGCTCAGTTGGCTCAATTTATGAATAATAACTTGAATCATGTGGAACAGCTTCCTCCTATAAGGAAATATAATGTTGTCGTTGATTCCTAAATGTGGAAAAGGCCTCCTGTGTTTAGTGGATCTTCTAATCCCCTCATCATGGAATAGTATATTAACTCTATTTAAAATATATTTTATGTCCTCCAATGCTCAGAAGAAGAGAATTTTGTTCTGGCAGTCTATCATTTTGATGGGGAATCTGATCAGTGGTGGACAGTGATCAAGAATACAAAGTCCCATGTGTAAATTGATTCCATGGTTTGAGAAGAATTTAAGAGTATGTTTTTCAATAAATATTTTCCCCAAACCCTCCAAGTCAAGATGGAAAGAGAGTTCTTTAGACTCAAGAAGAAGGAAGATGATTCCATCGGGGCATATGAAGGAAACTTCACAAGGTTTTAAAGTTAAGCCTCTGAAATTGTCTTGAACACCAAAAGCAAGTTGGATCGCTTCTTTGGATTACTAAAGACGATTCTATGAAAAGCGTTGGTGATTCAAGACTTTGACAGGTATGAAGAGATTGTTTTTTGTTACCTCAAGGTCGAAATAGAGATCAGATACTCTCAATGGAATCATGGACCTGATGATAAGAAAAGGAAAATGGAATCTAATGTGGGTGGTTCCACAAATAAATTACATGATAGAAAGAATCTAGATCATCCCACATGTAATAATTGGGGGAAGGAGCATCCTGGGAACTGTCAAAAAAGAACTAGAAATTGCTTCAAATGTGGGAATATAGGACATTTGGAAAAAAACATCTTAAGAGATATGAAAAATCCAGCTAATGTGGAAGAAGAAAAGGAATGTTCAGATAAACACACAGCTAGTGGTGTTGTGTTACAACTTCAAGGAACATGTGCATTATGAAAACAATTTCCCTATGCTAAGGGTTGTTAGAGGAAATCAAAAACAACCTCCAAGGAAACAATGAATGGATTATGCTATCACTACTGCTTAGGTGGATCCAGATAGCGATTTGGTGATAGGTACACTAGTTATTCATTCAAGAATAGAAAACATACTATTTGATTCTTGTTCTACACATTCTTTCATATCTTTCAATTTTAGTAGTACTATTCAAGAACTACTTAAAAATTTGGAGGATATGTTATATGTGAGAACATAGAATGGGGAAATCATTGATTCTATGGTTTATAACTCCTCTTTGGTTAACATTTGTCGACTAAACCTCCTAGAAAATCTCATCAGACTTCCTTTAGTCAAGATCGACGCTATCTTGGGCATGGATTGGTTGTCTTTATACAAATACAAAATCAAATTTCGAGAAAGAGATATCACTCTTCACTTCCCAAATCATCCTCAAATCCTTTACAAGTGTAAGGAGAAAGGTGAATCTCCTTTGGAATCATTGTCTCAAGTGTGAATATTAATTCCTTATGAGCAAGAATTTCTCACATAAATGATTGAGACAAAGAAGATAATCTTGCTCAAAGACATTCCCATCATGAGGGATTACACTAATGTATTATCTGAATAGTTTCCTGGTCTTCCTCTTAATTGAGAGGTTGAGTTCTTAATTGAACTTATTACTATATATATTCCTATATCAAAGACACATTATAGAATGGACACCATAGAGCTTGAAGAGGTGAAGAAGCATCTATAGGAGAATCTTGAGAAGGGTTTTAGATGCCAGAGTGCTTCACCATGTGGTGTGCCCATATTTGTTTTCAAGAATAATGATAGATTAATGAGCCTATACATTGATTATTGTGAGCTCAATAAAATCATTATAAAGAACAAGTATCCCCTTCCATGAATATATGATGTATTTGATCATCTTCATGGGGATAGTTATTTCTCTAAGGTGGACCTTCACTCAAGATATAACTAATTAAATGTGAGGAAGGAAGATATTCTCAATACAACCTTTCGAATGAGTAATGGACACTATGAGTTCATAGTGGTGCCCTTTGGACTCACAAATTATCCAGTGATTTTAATGGACCTAATGAATATAGTCTTTAGATATTAGCTCGACTAATTTTTGGTAGTCTTTATCGATTATATTCTAATATACTCCAAGAGTAAGGAGGAACAAAAGGATCATTTTAATACTATGTTAAATACTTAGAGAATCATAATATATATAATCCGTATAGTAAATAAGAGTTTTGTATGGAGGTAGTATCATTCATGGGGCATGTTATCACTAGAAAAGGGATATATGGTCTGACCATTACGTGACCATGTACCGAGATTACTTGGCATGTAACCTTTTGTACATGGTGTAAACCTATAAGTACATGAAATTTAGTTCCCAATCACTTTTTTTAATACACCTGTAGCCTACCCCTCAACCTCTTTTCCCCGATTTTCTTATCTATAAAATAAAAACAAGATATCCATAACTCAAAATAAGAATCAGGTTCTTAAAAAATCCCCCTTAAAGCAATTATTCCCAAAATTTCCCTTTGAAGGGTGGTGCAGAAAATCTATGAACAACATTCGCCAATGTGATTGTATGTCATCCTTCCTCTCCAATGTATCATCCTACACTCAAACGTGTTTCCATAACACCCATAACAATGAATAGACCATCCATGGAGAACCTTCATGTTACAATCCATAATTTGAATGGGATTCCCCTCAAAGAACACATCTTCTTGCAACTCCACTTCATCAGGCTGAAAGGTGTGAGATGGGTTAGAAAAGTAACATCACAAATAATAAATTTGGAGTATGTCATGCATATCCCCTTACCTATGAGGTAACTGCAATCGATAGGAAACTGGCCCATCAATCTCCAGAATCTCAATCGGACTGACGTATCTCGGTGAAAGCCTACCCTCTCTCCTGATTCTCTAGTGTCCCAACCTCGGTTAAACATGTAAGAAAACTATATTCTTGACTTCAAACTCTAGGGTTCATATATGGAGATCGACATAAGATATCTTATGAGACTACGTAGTATCCATTTTTTTAATCAACTAGACCTTTTTAAAAGCCTTCTGCATGATATGTGGTCCCCATAAATCTGCATCACCCACTTCCAGCCATACCAAGTGTGATCAGCATGGCCTATCATATAAATTCTTATAAGGTTCCATCTCTATAGTTTCCTATAAAATTTTATTCTTTGAAAATTAAACAAAATGAATATTATTCTCCCAAGAGAACCCAAAGGATAGGATGCATGCTCACAGTAGGTCCTCCATCACCTATATCTTATGCTCTGAATACCTATGAGTCTGAGGGTGGTATGTTGTTCTCAAAAGAACTTGTGTACATAGTGACCTCTGAAAATTCATCTAAAAAAGATACATAAATCAGGATTCCCTATTTGAAATGATAAAATGATGGACCCCATGAAGTCATACCACCTCACGAATATAAAATTTCTCATACTCAGAAACACCAACAGTATCCTTGATGTGTAAGAATTGAGCGACCATCAAAAGCCTCTCAAAAAACACCCACAATAAATCATTACCTTAGGTCACCCTTGTTAAACCCTTCACAAAATCCATCATGAAATATTCCCATTTATACTCTGGAATAGGTAACTACTATAAAATTTTGGTTGGATGCTGATGTTACGCCTTCACCTAATAACCGGTGGAACACCCCATAACAAAACCAGCCACCTCTCTCTTCATACTCGGCCACCAGTACTAACGGTTCAAGTCATAGTACATCTTTGTGTCTTCAGGATGCACTTCCCAATATGAATCATGAAAATATCACTTCAACTCCTCGTGTAGTTCTACTGGGACCCAAACACATTCATGGATGTGTATGGTCTCATAATCACGTACTATACAACTAGGAGGTGGATCCTCACCTTCTACACTCTCCCACAACACTAGGCATTCAGAATCTGATAGTTATCTCATCCTCACTCTGTCCAGGTGGGTATAAGTCACAACTAAATAAGAAATGAAAGTCTTTCCTTGACTGTCGTGAACCTCCAGATACATCTCATAGAACAACACCATCATCTGCCACTCTCTACTAGACTCTAGAAATTACTACATCTAAGTCCTCCTACTCAGTGTATCAGCCACTGCATTTCCCTTTCTAGGTGTGTAGGAAAGCTCAATATTGAAAGACTGAAGGTACTCCACCCACCTTCACTGCTTCAAATTCAGATCACGCTGAGTAAGTATGTACTTGTAATGTTTGTGTTCTGTGTACACAACAAAACAATCCCCAAATAAGTAATGTCTCCTACAATATAAGGAATTAACAACAATTCCTAACTTGAGATCGTGTGTCGGATAGTTCCTATCATGTGCCCTCAAATTCTAAGACTCGTACGCAATGACTTGATCACCCTACAAAAGCACTACTCCCATCCTGATACCTGATGCATCAAAATAAATCGTATAACTCCTTCCCATCTCTGGAAAAATTAGTTTTGGTACTGATGTTAATCACCCTTTAAACTTGTGAAAGTTTGTATCACAAGAATATGAACATACATAATTCACACCCATCTTTTTCAAGCCCATCATCAGTGCTATTAAGAATGAGAAGGTCTATATGAAACACCTACAATAACCATATAGCCCTAGAAAACTCTACACCTCAAAGACATTTTTACCTACATCTAGGTAACTACTAATCTCACCTTCTTGGGGTCCACTGATACTTATGTTTCCAAGATGACGTGACATCAGAAGTGAATCTAAACCATCTAGAAGTGGAACTTTGAGATTTTAGAATATAATTTATTCTCTCTCAGTGTACTCAAAATGATCTCAAGATGTGTGCCATGGTTTTATCGATTATGATAATATACCAAGACATCATCCAAGATAACTACAATAAAAGAATCAAGATAGGTATGGAAAACTTGGTTCATCAGTGTCATGAAAACTGCTCACGCATTAGTGAGACTGAACAACATTACCAGACACTCATATAGGTCATACCTACTAAAAAATGCAGTACAAGGTTTGAATGAAGATCTAACATGTACCTGGTGATATCCTGACCTCATGTAAATTTTCAAGAACACAAGGGATTCTCAAAGCCAATAAAATGGCTCATCTATCTATGGTAAGGGATATCAGTTTTAACTATCAGCTAGATCAGTTTTTAATAATCCATGCATATCCTAAGGGTATTGTCTGCCTTCTTCTTAAAAACAACTGGAGAACCCCATGGTGAAATATTAGGTTAGATAAAATTATTAGCCTCCAAATCCTATAGCTACCTATTTAGCTCTTGAAACTCCATTGTAGTCATCCTATAACGAGGAATGAATAGTGTTGCAGCTCTTATCACTAGCTCGATAGATAAATCCACCTCGCTTACCAGAGGTATGCGTAAAAATTAGTCATGGAAAACATTCGTGAAATGATCAAGCATTTAACGGAAATATATCTGATGTGTTCCCTGATCATCCATGTATAAACTAGAAATATGTGCTTTTATCCCAATCAGCCCCTATTGCTCGAGCCCATTTCGGCTTTCCTGGACAATCCACTCTACCTTGTATTGAAACGATTTTCCCCTAGTGATGTAAAACTCACCCTACAGTGATAACAATTGAAAAATTATTGAAAGGATACTTATCAGTCCATTCTGAGTATGGAATAATAGTCTTTCATATCTAATACATTGAGCTCCCAAAATAAGTGACACCCACAAACATCAAGGGGGTACTTATTACACTAAATAAAACCTACCTTCCTTATCCCTAACGAAGTGTCTAGAGTCGTAACATCATTAAAAGAGAAGAAACAGAGCATGAGGCTCTCATAAATTGGAATAGATATAAAACTATGTGAAGAACTGATATTAAAAAGTACAAAAGATAAAATAAAAGAAATTGGAATAGAACATCTGATAGTAGAAGGCTCGAGATCCTACTCTTATGGGGTGAAATGCACTACAAATTTATGACCCATACTATGACCCTGAAACACTGTCTGGATACCCTGATCTGATCTCCTCTATTGTCTCTGAAAACCTATAGTATTTCTACCTTGACCATGACCACCACCTCAACCTGAGCATCCTGAAGTTTTCTAGTTTTCCAACTTATGAGAAGCTGATGAACCTGGTCAAAAATGTGGAGTCGGTGTAGAACCTCTCACAGTAGATGATGTTGGAAACTCCCTGTAGTATCATTGTAGATGGCCTATTCTACGGAAAGCTCTAAACTCGACTGGGTCCAGCAGGAACTGCGGTCTAATATGCCCAGCTTAGCCACACTGATAGCACCTCACCTAGCTACTAGAATAAATATTCTGACTACTATTATCCCCATGAGAATTCTCTAAACAATGCTTATTCCTCCCGGTCGAGACAGTACCAGATCACGGTGACGAACCACCCTGGTTTTCACCACTAGATTCCAACAGATTACGGTCAGTAATGAGTTCTTGATTCACGATGGCATATAAAAATGTAAACCTGAAAATGTTCACCTATGATCGGATGTCATACCTAATACCATCTTAGAATTTCCTAGACCTTGATGTCTCATCACCCGTCAGAATTGTTGAAAATATATAAAAATCTATGAAACTCTATGAAACAGGAAGAGTAGTCCATCACTAACACAGTACCATGTTCCATATGCATGAACTCCTGTTCTCTATCATCCCTTAGCATCTTTGGGAAAGAGTTATCATAGAAGACCATCTAAAAACCCCCCCATGCCATGTTTTGAAGATTCTTTGTCTGTGTGAGAACATCCCACCACTTCTTGACTGAATCACACAGCATATAAGTTAAGAGATTGACCCTCATATTAGGAGGAATCTCTAGATTCTCGAAGATCATAATAATTGACTCCATTTATGACTCTGTAACTTGTATTCCACCATTCCCTAAAAACAAATGCAGATGTTTCTATTGGAATACTTGCGTTAGTTTTTACATAGACATCATAGGCTAAGGTATTCCCTGGAAGGTTTGAATAAACCTCATGAATCCATCACGGAACTGTACATTTGCACCTATGTCCGATTTAATAGTCGGTGTCACGACTGAAACATCTGGAGGATTCACTGGTATCCAATGGCCTACCACCTTTAGGGTATGCTCCTTGCCACTCTCCTAGCATACTACAAGAGATTGTTGACGCTCCTTTCCGTCACAGAGTCTAATGTCTGAAAAAGGGAAATACCTTAGTCCAAAGTGATTCATCCGTTGAAGAAACATAAAAAATAGACAAAGGGATGAACAAGGAGAACATTGCCCATAGGTCGCGCAAGTTCCCTCATGGTCGCGCAAGTACACTTGCGCGCCACCTAGTGGTCATGCAAGTACACTTGCGCACCGCCTCATGGTCGCGCAAGTGACTTGCGCGACCTAAGTGGTAACCGCCCGGGGTCTTCTCCTGCTTATAAATAGACCCTGTGGGCCCCCCATTCAGGGAGGATTTTTTCCAGAAACTCAGATTTGAGCTCCCGGTGCCCTAGTCTCTTCTCAAAGCTTCTGAAACACTTCTAAGGTAATTTCTTACCTAGAACGGAAGATCTAAAGAGGGGGAGGAAGACATAAGTGTTGAAACTCATCAACACTTGCGCGCCTAAGTGGCCAGCCCTTAAGGGAAAAGGGCCACACTTGCGCGTCGCCTTACTCCTTCAATAGAACCAGCGTGCCCCTCTCCTGGAAGAACCTCAGGAGGATTCTAAAGGCCTTAACCAAAAGTTTCTCAAGTATTACCCTTCTGGTTGAACACCGTGCAAGTACCCAATGTGTCGTGTAGGTATACCTGCATGACCAAAATGTGTGCGCCCACGTAGTACCTGCGCGCCTACCAAAACTTGTGTGCCCCTGCCTTTTTGGGTGCCTTTCTTACCCATTTCACCCCTCTTAATCCATTACACCTTTCTTATTCATGATTCAGTCTTCAAGACACTCTTCAAATCCATTTATGGAATGATTTATTAATTTGACATCCTTATCTGAAAGGAATTATGTGGAATATCTCTCAAAACCTAGTGATTTACACATATTTATGTCACTAAAGATTGAGATTTCATTCATTCAACCTCATCCTTTAAGATGAGAGAATCCTTAACATGGGTCTCCTTTTCAGGAATAATCCCCAGTCATAAGTCCTCTAATCTAGGAATCCTCTTTAAGAGTAAGCCCCAAGTCCCTTAATTTTTGGGCATCCTATTTAGGACTAAGCCCCAGATCCCTTAACCTAGGCCTCCTTTTCAAGAGTAATCCCCAGTCTCAAATGTGGGCATCCTCTTCAAGAATCAGCCCCAGTCCCCTAATTTGGGCATCCTCGTCAGGAGTAAGCCCCAAGCCTTAATTCCCTTAACCTGGGCCTCCTTTTCAGGAGTAATCCCCAGTCATAATCCTTAACATGGGCCTCCTTTTTGGGAGTAAACCCCAATCTCCAATCTAGGCATCCTCCTTAGGAGTAAACCCCAGTCTTAATTTCTCTTAACCAGTCCTAATTTACCATTGATCTGGGATTCCTTTTCAGGAGTAAAAGCCAATCATAAGTCTTCTTCTAATTTGGGCCTCCGTTTCAGGAGTAAGCCCCGAGTTAGAGTATTCAAAATCTCCATGAAGCGCATATACCTTTATGGATCCTGTTCCTGGATTTCTCCCTTATAGTATATCCTAACCTTCATTTATCTGGGCAGTCATACATATATAAGCCCCACATTATTTCTTATGATTGCATATTTCATGGCACAATTATCTAATTTTACCAATACCTCTTGTTTCTCACACCAAGCATGACTCACGTGATCTTAGAGTGTAAAAGTAATTGTGACATCCTTCTTTGAGCCATTAATCATAAACATCATACTCCCTTACTTGAACTACGTGGGTTCTGATTCCTTTTCTAAACAATGGATACGTAGGTAGCCCGTCTACGGGTTCAATCCCAACTCTAAAATAATCCATGTCCTTCTAAATGACAATAAACTTCAAGTACCCCACTGAGTGGCTTTAAAACTAGCATGGTCATCATAATGACCAAGAGACTTCTATATAAATGTGTCGAAGGGTACCATTGACCAAGAATCTCTAATAAATATAGATGATTCTCTATCGATGAAGAACTTAGAATACATACAAAATATTCTATAAATTTCTTACATATTTAATTATTGATTGTCAGATCTGAAGGAAATCTCATTTTATACATGGTAATGTGATAAGGATTCACGAACATAACTTAAATCTATAAAGAGAGTCCCGGAGTAGACAATAATTCCGCTAAAAAGGTGTGATGAGTCTGACTTCCCATCCTCTCGACCAATGAAAATTCCTAAGCCTCATCAGTCCACAAACTAATGAGCACCTAGCTTTGGAAAGTAGGTCCAAATGGATGTGGAATCATTGGATGTTTCCGATTCTATGAACAAAACTGTTAGAAACCGATCGGAATGTTTGAACCTCCCATCAAGGAGGTCATCCCCGAATTCCGAGGGAAACAAAAAATGGTGAACCCGACGTGAATACTTAAAAAAATTAAAAATGATGTTTTACCTATTTGTTAGGCCCCTATTTAAACTCAATGAGAGGGCCAACAAGACAGTCAATAACATATTTTCTCATCCAAAAGATGTAATAGCAGAATTTATCTTGATTACGTCTGTTATATCAAATAGGCACTCTTTTCCAAGATCATCTGCATTTCCATAATGGCCACTCTCAAATTCACACCTGTGAATACTACTGCTGTAAATGCCACTGCTGTTATTCCTGCTGAATCGTCATCCTCTCTTAGGATGACATCACCTACTCAGCATCTTCAACGCTGGGTATCAAATGTGCTGGTTAAGGAGTACCATCAACACGGTACCATCCCAACTCTAGAGGCTGCCTGACAAGCCCTCCAAGCGAACAACTCACACTGGTCGTCAGGACAATGATGACCAGGGATCAAGAAATAGGAGGTGTTGACTACCGTCTCCAACCGTTTCGGGTCATTATCCCCGGAATGCAATCACCATTCACTCCCTTATTCTGAGGAAGTGAATGAGCAGGCCCCTCAGGTCCTTAATTCAGGAAGACAGGCTTCCTTCCTGAGGGCTCCCACCAACAATCGCCGCCAGACTCATGCGGCAGTGCGCCCTCAACATGATGAGGGTACCGACTCCAGGCGTTTGGCTCAGGTTCCTTGAACCCGAGAAAGCAAGACAAACCACCAGAGGCGGAATCTGGTCAATAGTGAGTAGGCTCTCATCTCTGCCATCTCCAGAGAAGTCCACCAACCTAACTTGGTGGCAAGAAACGAGAAGGCACATACACCTGCCCGTTTTAATTCCACTGTCCAGCAGACTCGTCTGGTAGCATCACACCAATCCCGCCAGGCAATTCTGGTGGAGTACTATAGGCAGGAACATAGACCTGTTTATACATCATCCACTAGTAAGCAGGCTCGTCTGAATACATATGATGGATCTCATCAACCATGTTTGCCGAAGTGCAATCAGTAGGCACATACACCTGCTAGTATTAATCAATCCTACCAACAGTCTTGCTTGGTAGTGTTCGGAGAAGTTAGTCGGAAATCCCCAACAACAAATAGGAAGCAGAATCAACTCTCTGCCCCCACACTTGAGTACTGTCAGGATTCACTGATAGGAAAAGGAGGACAGCAGTAGGCACATACACCTACTTCAAGCCTAGAATGGACGTATATTCCCGTTTCGGCAGCTGAAGTCACCAAGCATATTCTATCAATGGTGAAAGAGCAGAAGAAAATCTTTGCTCATATTCTTGATTCCTTCCAGGATATTATAACAACTTCAGTTGCATCTTAGAGAAAGACGCATAAATATATCCCTGTCAGTGGAGTGACACATCAACAAGTCACTCCGGAACAGACACACACATCTATTCCAGTCCAAGAGGGTTGTGGGGCATACTCCCCCATATCATACAGACAACCAAGTCAGGCACATACACCTGATTTGAGTGGATATCGTCAGTCTAACCTGGTCATCTTTCCTGATCAAGCACATACACCTACTCAGAGAAGCCACTTTTGTCAACAAGTGTTTTCCAAAGCGTGTAAGAAGGCGTCTAAGAAAAAGACCTATCCAGCACAGTCAGGAGATCAAGGGCCAATCTGTAACAAGGCCTTGCTCGATGTTGGAGTTCATGAAGCCCTCAGACAATTATCTGTTGAAATTCAAGATTATACTCCCTCATTTCCCAATAGTGGGAACATTAATTCCGAGGGTCTTCAACAGACACTTCCTCATGAAGGCTTGCTTCATGACAATTCAGTCGATCTCGAAGTTTCATCTTCAGATGAAAGCCACAGGAACCCTCTGTGTGGTCAGAAGACCAAGGAGCAAGAGGTCTCCTCTTTTGCTGTAACTCATTATGGTGGTCCTCCCAATGATGATGAATTTCACTGTGAAAGTCCTCTCCGCAGTAGTGATGCACATTGCCCGGAATATGCTCCAGTGGAAAATGTAGTGCCGAGAAAGCCCTCTTATCTTGAGGCACATGCAAATGCGAAACCTGTCATGTCTGGAGCTTCATCGCTAGCAGGTGAAATAATTTCTCAATCAGAAGATAGACCAGGGTGCAGGTCATTCTCCGAACCACCCCTAAGTCATGCATCTTCTAGTCTGATCAATGATTTCTCTACCAATCCTATTGAATCCAATGAAGCAACAAGGAAACACCAACTCTGGTCAAATCAGGTAGAATAATTTTCATCAAATGATAAAGAGGAAATGCTGAATATGAGAAAACAACTGGCGAAAGGTGAAGTGCCAGTCATGTTTTGGCCTCTGGCTGACTCTTAGTATAATATTCCAGAAATGTTGACAGAAGATGAAATTCATGATATTCATCTCAACATATGGAAGACTATTTGTTAGTTGAAAAAGAAAGTATTATCTTATGATGAATATTAAAATTATCTTATGATAATAGAAGGGTTACAACGTCAGATTGATTGGGCATCTCTATCAGTCTCTTGATATTCAAAGGCTGACAAGCAGTAGAGATCCCTTCAACGTTCGTGCCTTGGCACACGAAGAAGATTGTGTCAGTTAATTTCCAATTCCCCATCTGGTATTCGTGTCAGAGGATGGGATGTTCATAGAGCACTGCATTTCATGGTGCTCTCCAGTCAACAAAGCCCGCCGAAAATGGTCTCATGCAATGTTATTGCCCATAACCAGCCACAGTCAATGGGCTTTGTTTGTAATCAAAAGCTTGCCCAAGAATAGGCTTCAAATAGTTCCTCTCAAAATCAATAATATAGAAAACAAGTTGTTGAATTACTCTTGTATCAAGCAAACGAGAATATTAAATAGGCCTCTCGTTTGGAGCAAGCACGTCACCAAATGACAGAAGTGTCAGAAATCATCCAACGGTCTTTTGAACCGGGGGATAAAATTGGATATAGGTTAACGCATCTAGCTAATTTCCGGACAATGGTTCATACGATTAGGAGGACTTTCAAGAAATTCTTAGACATAGCATGTCAAGAACCACCCCAGCTCGCTAGATTGGGGATTATTTTAATCCAACCCTCAGAATCAACAAATAGGTTCCAAGGAGTTGAGCGGGAACAGCAGGAACATCCCCAGTCCACTGGACTAGGGACTTTTTCAAATCAGCAATCCCCTCCTCAGAGAAAGTCGGTCTTTTCTCGATTGAGGAAGAAACCTCAAGAGGAACGAAGGGCCAAATTATCATGAGATTCCCTCTAAATTACGGTTTGTCAAGAAGTTCCTGAGGTATCGAATCAACAAAAGGCAATGTATCATATGAAGAGGTTCCTGGTCAAGAAGATGTACGCACCGACACAAATGAAGAAGGTGTACTTACACGAAATCAAAGGATTACTCATAACCTAGGTAATCCTTCGAGTAACCCACTTCCCCCTCTCCGAAAAGGATCCAACAAAAGGAGGGGAAAGAACCAGGTTACATATCCTTCCTCTGGAGAAGGTCAATCGCTCTCACTAGAGCATAGGTTTTCAAAACAGGAGGACGAAATGAAGGAATTAAGAATGTTGAATGTAGAACTACTTCAGAGTAGTCTTCTTCTTAAAAATACTAGAGTAAGTCAGCCAAAAGAATTTTTTGCAACTAATGAGATGGATCAAGAATATCCTCCTCTATCAGTACACCCTCACAGGTCTAATCCTACGGGTCAAGTGCAACAACAGTTGGCAGTGCTACCATAAGTTGCAGCACCAATCGCCACATCTTTCCAAGCTACAGTCATTGCACCTACCCAAGTCCAAGTTCAACCGGATTTTTCTCAAAAATTAATAACTACTATTGAGTCATTTACAGCTCGGTTAGAAAATATGGAAGGGAAGTGTGCACAACTTCAACCAGAAAAGAATGTTTACCCTGAATGGGTAGATTCAATTTCCCCTCCATCCAGTTTTGGGAACCCTGTATTCCCTATTTTCAATGGATCAGAAGATACAGAACAACATTTGACGCATTACGTGTCTTGTTGTGATCCTATGATGGGAACTCTGGAGCAGCAAGAAGCAGTGAAACTCAGATGCTTCGTGCGAACCTTGCAAGGACTAGCTTTTGTTTGGTATACAAGCTTGCAATCCCGGTCAATTACCGGATGGGAGGATCTTCGACAAAAATTCCCCCTTCAGTTCAGATCAACTTATCCAAAGACAATAGTTTTCGAGCTTACAAATTGTAAGCAAAGGGAGAATGAAAGAGTCTCTGATTTCATTACTTGCTGAAAGGGATTAACATATTCCTTGAGTTTAGCACTCCCTCAAGAAGAATTGTTGCCAATCTGTGTGGCAAATCTGTGTGACGAATTACGCACGCCATTAATCCCTATAAAATACACAGGAGGGTTTCGAGACCTTACTTCAATCGATAAGCAGATTGAAGATTCCCTTTTACAGGCTAAGGATAAATCTCATGTAATTCCATCAGCTCCAGTAAGGAGAATGGGTAAAGCAGAAACTACTACAGTTATTCTTAAACAATCACCTGTACCTGTTTATACTTCAAAACCTTCATCTTCTCAAAGGGCTCCACCTCCTGAGCGCCAACAACAAAGGCCGTTTCGTCCAGATGATCAAAGAGATCAAAGATGAAAACAATTTGAGGATTTGAAGAGAAAAACATACTCTTTCTGAAATGAACAAGTTCCAAGTTACTTAATTTCGGCTCTGGAAACTAATCTGGTTCAATTTCCAAGGCCAAAAAGGCCAAACAGGGAAAAAGATGAAGACCGTCCCAATTATTGCCCCTTTCATCAAATATTGGTGAATCCCATCCAGGAGTTTTTTTTCTTCAAAGACCTCCTACAAAAGATGGTCAACTTGGGACAAGTCAAATTGAAAGGTTCTTCAACTCAGGTAGCATGTGTTACTGCTACAGTTCCAAAGGAGGAAGGTGAATGGAAAGAAGTCAAAAGAAAAAATGCACAGAAGTATGATGATTGGATGGTCAGAAAGACAATCAATCGAACTCATGCTATTTTTCGAACACAATTAAAGAAACCAATTGTGTCTTCTGCCATGAATTTTGTGGCAAAACCCTCTTTGTCAGAAAGAAAGTCCTCAAAGAAACGACATAATTTAAAGAAGAAAAAAGAATCAGAAGAAGATGAGTATGTGTCAAACCCTAAGTTGTCTTTATCTCTGGAAGACTTCATTCCATCTAATTCAAAGCCATGGGCACCGCCCCACCAAACGGCACAGCCTAAACAGGATAATTAAGAAGAGTCTTCATCAGACAAATAGTTAATATTTGGTTCTGTTAATATGATACAATTAACAGATCTATATGCCAGTCACAGTTTCAATTTTTATGAGCCTGAATTCCCTGTATCAAATAAGGGAATCAGAGGAAGTTCCAGAGGTTCAGAATACAGGGGAAGATGTTGATCTATCAGAATCCACTACCCCAATTCTATCCCTACTAGAACTGTGTATGCAGCAGAAACTCGTGGTAGAGCCCTTTAGCGAGCTCAGGAAGAACAAGCAAGTTCTTCTACCAATAGCAAATTCAGTCCTGACACAGTTATTTTGGAAGACTGATTGAAGGTTCCATCTTCTTCCTCTCAGCAAGTAAATGGATCTAATCGGTCTAATCTTCCAAAACCAAGGATGTTGCCAACACTTATCCCAATACAAGATGCATCAACTTCCAAAGCATCTGCTTCCAAGGTACCTGATAAACCACATATTCCTGTTGGGAAACGCAGACCTCTGGATCAAAAGTATGATATATTGAAACACTTGGCCCAAGTACCAGACAATTTATCAATTATGGATGCTTTGAATCTGTCAAAAGATCTTCGGGAAGCACTCATCGAGGCTTTGTCAAGTCCTCAGGAGTTTGAAACTGAAATTGCTGCAGCTGAAGTCTACCACATAGAGAATAATCCTGCAGAATTCCATGAAATAATATCTTTTACTGATAAAGATGAAGATGATGTTGTGCATGTGCATATCAGAACTTTGTATTTATCTAGAAAGTTCAATGGTGTAGACTTCCGAATAGCTTTCATTAACAATGGTTCAGCAGTCAACCTCATGCCCATTCGTACACTTCGTCGATTAGGCCTCATGGAATCTAATTTATCTCCTTATACCATGATATTACAAGGATATGATAAAAATGAAGAAGAACCACTGGGTGAAATTACACTCAGACCTCAGTTTGGAGATCTTGTATCCAATTCAAATTTCATGATTGTTGATCAAGACTCAACTTTCAACGTCTTGCTTAGAAGACCCTGGCAACATCAGCATGCGGTTATGCCTTCATCATACCATCAATGTCTCAATTACTATTTCGATGGTCAAGTTGGAACATTATATGGTGATAAGGCCCCATTCAAGACATGTGAGTCTCAATACATTGAGGCAGAATTCTATCACATGAAGGGAAAGGAGAAATCCACAACAAAGGAAATTACCAAAGTTAATGCTCCATATGGTTTGGAGAAGATTCCAGTAAATCCATTTACACATGTGAGTACAGATTATGTCTTTCCTATCAGTCAAATTGACAAGGTATACTCAAATCAAAATACTCTTATGGAACGATCTGTAATGTCAATTACGGCAATCGATCCAGACAACATGGGAGAAATTGGTAACCCACCAAGCAGTAATGAAATCCCAAATGGTGACATCTTCATTTCATCTACTGAAATCCAACAAGTATATACCTCTCCAATTAGGCCAGAAGAAGTTATAGCAACATTAGAGGTGAACAATTATGTTGATTCTCAATCCATAATTTCCTCT
Organism: Viscum album; assembly: GCA_963277665.1. Lineage (NCBI taxonomy): Eukaryota > Viridiplantae > Streptophyta > Magnoliopsida > Santalales > Viscaceae > Viscum > Viscum album. The sequence goes on along the minus strand of OY728143.1, from coordinate 1,650,689,510 downwards.
TTACTACCCAAGGAAAACTCTTCCTCATCAATAAGGTCAAAAATGGAAACTTCCTCTTCAAAATGTGAAAATTTTGACATCTCTTCTGATCATGAAAATTATGCTCTGTCTTCTACTATGCAAGTAGAAACGGAAGAAATAACACATGATGAAGAAGAAGAGGAAGATCTCAGAGATGCTCCTCATGCATTTGAAGAGGGTATCTCTACCACTGTGGATGAACTCAGAGAAATAAATCTGGGTACAAAGAAAGATCAACTCCCCACTTTAATCAGTGTGGCCATGACCCTTGAAGAGAAATAGATGTATATTTATTTTCTAATGTGAAATAGAGATATTTTTTCTTGGAACTATACAGAAATTCCCGGGCTTGATCCTGATGTTGCTACTCATCGTTTGGGTTTACCAGAAGAACATCGAGGATTTAAGCAAGCCGTGAGAAGAACATACCCAACTTATGATTCTAAAATTGAAGCTGAAGTGGATAAGCATAACAGAGCTAACTTCGTCAGAAAAGTTTAGTATCCCAAGTGATTGGCTAATATTGTCCCTGTAAAGAAGAAGAACGGACAAATTAGAGTTTGCATCGATTTCAGAGATCTTAATCGGCATTGTCCTAAAGATGATTTCCCAGTTCCGATTACAGAACATTTAATTGATCCAACAGCTAGATATGAAGGACTTTCTTTCATGGATGGATATTCTGGATATAATCAGATCCGAATGGCCCCATAAGATGAGGAATCCACAGCCTTCAGAGCCCCTCAGGGGGTGTTTTGTTACTGGGTAATGCCCTTTGGCTTAAAGAATGTAGGTGCAACATATCAGCGCGCCATGCATCTGTTGATTCAATAAGGTTTTCCTTATGACTTTTCCATTACTTCTTGTTTTGAAAATCACAAACACCTTATCTTAAGGAAAATTTCTTTTATAAAGAAAATTGATTTTATAAGGAAAATTGATTTTATAAGGAAAATCTCTTTTATAAAAAAATTATCCTTATCATATTTTCATCCATATTTTGCTTAAGTATAAGATTCGGATTCATTTATATTTTCTTGGAATTGTTTAAAACTTTGATATGAAGTATTCTGTTTTTAGGATCCGAATTCTGGATAAGAACTTTGATAAAGCTTCACTCCGAAATCCAGAATGAGAACTGTGATAAAGTTTCATTCTGAATTCTGGATACAGTTTTACTCCAGATTCAGGATATGAATCCTTATGAAGTTTGACAACGAATTCTCATTACGAATTCTGATGATGAATTCTCATAACAAATTCTGATGAAGAATTCTCATTCCGAATTCTAATTCCGAATTCACCTATTAAACAGAATCTGATCATCTTTGTTTTATACACTCCGAATTTATTCAGACTCCAAAAATTATTTTTGGTTTGAATCCGAACTTTCATTTTGTTTATGCCTTTATATTTTGTCTACTCTTTATTATTTTCCTTACACTCCGAACCTTCATTCCGAACTTTTGAGTTAGATTTTAAACGGTGTCGTACTTTCTGTTACACTTGTTTTGTTATAAAACGATGTCGTCTATTCTGTTATAAACTAACCATTGGCTAAGTTACATGTGTACAGGTCCCTCTAATTTTTAAGGAAAATATGACCGCTGGGAAGGAGGCTGACCTAAACTATAAATGGGAGCTCATTTGAAAGAGCTCACAACAACTTGGTTTTGACATTGCGCATATATTTTGTTGAAGTGATTTCTAGAGAGAGAGGCTCTTATTAACTCTCAAAGCTTCGTGTGACTCCGAATGTTGGTGATTACATTCGAGGACTTCTAGGGATTGGAAGACAGAGGTTTTTGACTGCCTTCAAGTTCGAGGGCTTCCTTGCTGACGAAGACAGAGGTGCCAACAACCTTGAAGTTGAGGGCTTGCAGGGATAGCAAGACAGAGACTCCAATCTTCGTATCGAGGGCTTACCATGGTGTGGGTATGACAGACTTGCTTGAAAGTATAAATCAAGGGACCTTTATCCAAGGTTGTTGGATACCCTTCTTTTTGGGTTAAAAGACTTATATCTTGTTACTTGTAGTTTTACTACTTGTTTATTTTCCGCTGCATTTTGTATTATAAAAAAAGTATAACTTTCTTATACTTTCTTACTTGTACTCTGTTTCATTTAGATTTTATAGGATTTAAGGTAGAATCTCATATTGTAATCTTTTGTTACGTTTCAATTTCTGGAACCATATTTCTGGAACCTACTTTCAGAATCTCTTTCCAAGTTTTCATTTGGTATTAGAGGTGTTGTGAATTTTCTTAGTTTAACTTTGTTAAACTTAGCCCTTTCCTTTGTTTAAAGAAACCATAGATATTCATAACTAAATTTAATGATGTCAAAGGAATTTTTAAAGAATACAATTCACCCCCCCCCCTCTTGTATATTGAGCATCTACATCATTATTTCAATCCTACAATTGTTATCAGAGGTTGGAAACCTCATACTCTATACCAATCCTACAATTGGTATCAGAGTAGGTCTCTGAAATACTTGTACTCACAAATAAGTTTTTCTTTCTCATTTTCCCATTCCGAATTCTCCCATTCCGAACTTTCCCATTCCGAAATTTCTCATTCCGAACTTTGTTATTACGATCTTTTTTCTACTAACAAGTTTGTGTGCCAAAAGTTATTCTAAGTATGGCAGGAGTCAATGTTGGTTCAATTGATAATCTAAATTCTACAAGACCACCAATCTTTGATGGTAATGACTATGATTATTAGAGAGATCGAATTGATACTTTTTTTATCAATACTGGAGTGGAAAAATTTGTTATGCTTACTGGTGATTATAAAATTCCTGACAAGGAAGTTAGAACTTTTACTAACCAGGAAAAGCAAGAATATCAACTCAATTATAAGGTAATCAATACTCTACTTTGTTCAATGGATAGAAATATATATAGCCAAATTTCTTCTTGTGAAGCAGCTAATTGTATCTGGAAGAAGTTAGAGGTTACACACTTTGGAACTTCTAAAGTGATTGAGACTAGGAGAGCTTTGCTTAGAGCTAAATATCATGGCTTTAACTTTCCTTATGGTGAACCAATCTGTAAAGTTCAACAGAGATTTATGACCATTGTTAACAGCCTACAGTCTATGGGAGAGAAAGGTATAGATGATGAAGAACTTGTGGATAAGATGGATATTATACCCAATGAGTGGGAATCCAAAAGAACTGCTATAGATGAGAACAAGAAGGTCACTCAAATTTCTCTTGATGAATTATTTGGAACTCTTCTACAACATGAGACAAGATTGAAGAGAGATGCTGACAACATCAAGAAGAAGAATGGAAATGGTACTATTGCTTTTACAACAACATCAAATCAGATGAAAGCTATGACTCTTGAAAGAGTAACTAGATCCAAGTCTAAGAAAGTTATTTTCCAATCCGAATCTAGTGAGAGTGAAGTTTCTGAAAATGAATTAGCTAATCTTGACAGAAGGATGAACAAGATAGCTGGACAGAAAAAATTTCAATCTAAGTATAAGAAAAAGGAAAGGAAAGATAAGAAAGATGGATAAGTTACTTGTTATGAATGCAAGAGAGCTGCACACATTAGAGAAGATTTCCCTTTACTCAAAAATAAAGAAAGGAAAGAAAGGCATTCAGACAAGAACCAAAAGAAATATTATAAAGCCAAATCTAAGAAACTTCTAAAATCTAATGACACCTGGAGTGCCAGTGGTGGTGACTCTTCAGATGAATCTTCTGATTATGAATCTTCAGGACAGAAAAATCTTGGTCTTATAACCAGATTACTTATTGACAATCATTGTTTTATGGCTAAGGTATGAAATTCTAAATCTTTTACCAATGTGTCTTTAAATTCCAATAATAGTAAGTATTATAACTCTTCTGATGAAGAATCCTCTTCTGATGAAGAAAATACATTACCTACTTATGAAGAAGTCTCTAGGTTTGCTGAACTTCTTGAGATTGAGAATTCTAAACTCAATAAGAAACTTGATAAGGCAAACTATAGGAATTCTATTCTTACGAAATAGATATCAGATCTTTCTAAAGATATTGATATGAAAAATGTTGATTTTGAAAGTATTTCAAAAAATCTTGAGGATGTATGTTCTGAGAAGAACAAACTTTATAAAGAATTAGAAAAAGTAATTTCTAAGAAAAATGTTTTCGAGCCTAGATCTAGTTATAAAACTAATGATTTTGAGGATAAAAACTTGGTTACAAAACTCAAGTCTGAAATTTTTTCCTTAAATAAGTGTTTATCAAACTTTACCCATGGAAAGGAAAATTTTGATAAAATGTATTCCCAAATACGACCATTAAGAAATAAATCTGGTTTTGGTTATACCCATGCAAAACCAATTTTTAGTAACAATTATTTTGTTCCTCAAAGTGCCCCATTTTGTACCAAGTGTCAATGTGGTGGTCATTGGGAAAAGAATTGTTCCTTAAACAAAACCCAATCTTTAGGATTTCACAAAGATTGTTTCTCTAAGAAGATGTGGGTACCTAAAATTTTATTATCAGGGAATCTCGGATCCAAGCAAGTTTGGATACTGAAAGTCTAATTCTCTTCTTGATTTCAGGAAAATAAAGAGAGTACCAGCAACAATACATGGTACATGGATAGTGGATGTTCCCGGCACATGACTAGTAACAAAAGCTATTTTGAAAAGATTATCAAAAAGAAAGGAGGAAAGGTAAGTTTCGGAGATAATGCTAAGGGAGAGATTGTTGGTATTGGTAATATTGTTCTTCTTGGTAAAACTTTGATTTCAAATGTTCTTTTTGTTAAGGGCCTTAAGCACAACCTCATTAGCATAAGTCAGTTATGTGATGAAGGTTACCTTGTGAATTTTAGGAATGATAAGTGTTTAGTTCAAAATTTCAAGGAAGAATTTATTCTATCAGCCGATAGGCAAGATAATGTTTACACTTTAAAATTAGAAGACATTAGAAGCCAAGATTTACCTTGCCTTAGTGCAATGGAAGATCTTTCCTGGTTATGGCATAGAAGACTAGGTCACTGTAATCTTAGGAACTTATGTAAAATCTCTAAGAAGAAACTAGTTAAGGATCTACTGGAGCTTAGATTTGATTCTTCTAAAGTTTGTGATCCTTGTCAATATTGCAAGAAACATAAATCTAGTTTTAAATCAATTAGTGAAGTCTCAACAACTGATTCATTACAGTTAGTGCACATGGATCTTTTTGGTCCAACACAAACTAGAAGTATTAGAGGCAAATACTATGTGTTTGTTCTAGTTGATGATTACACTAGATTTACTTGGGTCTATTTTCTAGCAAAGAAGTCTGAAGATTTTTCCTATTTCAAAAGTTTTAGAGCTCAAGTTAAAAATTAGAAAAACCTTCCATTGAAAACTATTCATAGTTATCATGGAGGAGAATTTCAAAATTCTGATTTTGAAACTTTTTGTAGTAGAAAAGGTATTACTCACAATTTTTCACCACCTAATACTCCTCAACAAAATGGTGTAGTTGAAAGAAGAAATAGAATTCTTCAAGAAATATCTAGAACCATGTTGAGTGAATATTCTGTAGCTAGAAATTTCTGGGCTGAAGCTGTAAGTACTGCTTGCTATACTATAAATCGAGTTTTGATTAGACATTTTCTTAATAAAACCCCTTATGAGTTATGGAATGGTAGAAAACCAAGACTATCCTACTTCAAGGTTTTTGGTTTCCAAGTATTCATTTTGAATACTAAATATAACTTACATAAATTCGCACCAAAATCTGATGAAGTAATTTTCTTAGGCTATTCCACAACTTCTAAGGCTTATAGAGTTTTTAATAAAAATACTTGTACTGTTGAAGAAACAATACATGTAAAATTTGATGAGTCAGATCCTTTTGTTTCTAAACCACCTCAACCTACATCCTCAGATGTGTTTTCAAAAACTAATTGTCAACATTTGATAGAAGAACCTTCTGATAAGGAAATTGTTCAAGAAGATACTTCTAAAACATTTACCCCAGAAGACTTTCTACCCCATGTTGATGAACAGGTTTCACAAAACACAAATCAGGTGTTTCTTAAGAATAATCCCAGTGATAGTATCATTGGTGATGTAAATCAACCTCTAAGGACTACAAGTTCCTTAATAAATGAAGTATAACATCTAGCATTTCTTTCCCAATTAGAACCTAAAAGCACTGATGAAGCTTTAGGTGATGATGATTGGATCAAAGCTATACAAGATCAACTAAATGAATTCGAAAGGAATAAAGTTTGGACCTTGGTTGAAAGACCTAAGGAAACTTCTGTTATTGGAGTAAAATGGGTTTTCAGAAATAAATGTGATGAAAATGGAGTCATAGTAAGAAATAAAGCTATACTTGTTGCTAAAGGATATAATCAGCAAGAGGGAATAGACTATGAAGAAACCTATACTCCAGTAGCTAGAATTGAATCTATCTGTATTCTACTTGCCTTTGCGGCATTATTTAATTTTAAACTTTTTCAAATGGATGTGAAATGTACTTTTCTTAACGGTTATGTTCAAGAGGATGTTTTTATTTTGAACAACCTTCTGGCTTTGAAGATACAAAACATCCTGATCCTGTTTTTAGACTTACCAAAGCTTTTTATGGTCTTAAACAAGCCCCACGAGCATGGTATGATAGACTCACTGGATTTTTGCTTCAAAATAACTATGTTATGGGAAATTAAGATCCAACCCTTTTTATAAAGAAAGATAAGAAAAATGTTTTGATTGTTCAAATTTATGTTGATGACATCATATTTGGTTCAACTCAGCAATCTTTGACTGACTCTTTTGCAAGTCTAATGAAATCTGAGTTTAAAATGAGTATGATGGGTGAGTTAACTTTTTTCCTTGGTTTTAAAATTTCTCAAAAACCAGAAGGAACTTACATATATCAAAATAAGTATATTAAAGATCTTCTTAAAAAGTATGGTTATGACAACACTAAGAGTATAAGTACTCCCATGGGTACCTCAAACTCTTTAGATCTTGATGAAGCTGTGAAATCAGTAGATCAAATATCTTTTAGAGGTATGATAGGAAGTTTACTGTACTTAATAGCTAGTCGACCAGACTTAATGTTCTCAGTATGCTTATGTGCAAGATATCAATCCAATCCTAAGGAATCTCACTTAAAGACAGTAAAAAGAATTTTTCACTACCTTAAGGGAACCATGGATCTAGGATTATTTTATACTTCTGGAAATGATTTTGTTCTAAAAATCTTTTATGATGCTGACTTTGGTGGATGTAGAATGGATAGAAAGAGTACATCCAGGACTTGTCATTTCTTAGGAGATTCATTAGTTTCTTGGTCATGCAAGAAGCAACATTCTGTAGCACTCTCCACTGCTGAAGCTGAATATATAACAGCTGGAAGTTGTTGTGATCAAGTGTTGTGGATGCAACACACACTCACAGACTATGGCTTGAGTTTTACTAAAACTCAAATTTTGTGTGATAACACAAGTGCCATTGACCTCAGTAAGAACCCTGTACATTACTCTTGTGAAAAACACATAGATATTAGGCATCACTTTCTTAGGGATCACACACTTAAAAGAGATATCATTCTTCAATTTATAGGAACACAAGATCAACTTGCTGATATTTTCACAAAATCTTTGCCTTCTGATAGATTTGAATACATTAAATAGAATTTAGGGATGATAACCGTAAGTTAATCCTCCTTAATTAACTTTCTGTTGAAAAAGTCTCCTTATAGCAATAAACTCATTTTCATAGTGGGAGTACATCTGATTGTTAGAATAACAAAAATTTTCAAATTTTGTTTTCAAACTTTTCGAAACTACAATTCTAGAATGGAATTTCTGGAACTAAAATTTTCCATAATGGATATTTTTTTACAGAATACTTCTGGAATGGAAGTGTTCGTATTGAAAACTTCCGGAATGGAAAATTTTCATACTAGTATTATCATAACGGAATTTTCATAACGAATCTGTCATAATGAGATTTTTTCAAATTTTGGAATGAAATTTTCATTCTGAGTTTTCCTTACTGAGTCTATTTTTCATAGTGAGTTTTCCAAATTTTGTCTTTTCGTAATAAATATTTTTCTTAAGTTTTCATAAGAATGTTACCAATTACGAATAATCTTCCTAAGCCAATCCGAAATCTTTTATTTCCTTACTTATGTTTTTGTAGTCATACTTTTCTTGTTGGCATTTTCTTATATTTTGTTTTCAGATTATAGTTTTCTTAATTCTTTGTTTTAACAAAAACCTCAAAAGATCGGATTCAAGTTTTCATGAGAATTGGTTTTCGACCGTCAGATCTGATCTCAGCTTATCACAACTGTTCGATCAACCGTGGAAGATGAACCGTTTTTTCGTTGCCTATATAAAGGGGACCCCAAATGGTTGTCCCACATCGGTTTTCAAGCTCCAGCGTAGCGAAGCTCTGCCTCTCTGTTTTAAGGTCGTTCCGAACTTCAGCTTTCTCTGTTCCGAACTGCTCAGAGGTCTTCAGATCTGAATGTCTGTGGAAGTATCTTCTCAAGACATGTCTTCCTCTAAGCCGATTTCGAAGTGGTTAGTATATAGAGAGAGGTCGGTTCATCCAGATTTCTTCAACAAGTACGATTATCTTATTTCCAAGAATATCAAGCTTAATGGTTGGGAAGATGTTGCGGTGTCAAAAAATGGGAATCAAGATGAAGTGTATTCAGATTTGCTTATAGATTTCTATGAAACAGTCTCCTTTCTTAAGGAAGAAGGAAGGGAGAATTTGTATTTTAAGTCCTATGGAAATACTTATAAGCTTTCATATGCCAAGGTAGCCAGCTTGGTAGGGCTGAATAATGAAGGTGAAGCTGAATTCATATCTCTTGAGTTGCCGGATTCTAAGGGTAGCTTCGACAAGGAAAAATCTTTAGAAACTCTTGGACTGGCAGATGACAAGGCTCTGAAGATTGCTTCTCTATCTACAAATTTCCAGATTCTAGAGTTGTGGGTACAAGAGTTGTGGGTACAAGGTCTTATAGTACTGAGGAAAAGTGATAAAGATAGTTTAAAGAAGAGTGAGATCTACATCCTAGATTTTCTGATAAATCTGAGGAAGTTCAATTTGATGAAGCACATTCTTATCACTCTTGAGAATGTTAAGAAAGGGAATCTGAGAGCTCAGATTATTATGTATCCTGCAATCCTCTCCAAGATGATAGTTCGGTGCCGTGAGTCTTTCAAGGTGGCGTGCAAGTCTAAGCCCAGAGTTTGTCAAATTATGTTGGTGAGTGATGGTACACTCAAAAGGATGGATGTAGCCTTTGACAAGGAGTCTGGTCAGTTTGTTGATTTATCTGCTCAAGATGAAGTAGTTCCAAAAGTTTCTTATCCGGAATCCTCTAAACCGGTAAGGAAGATAAAGTTGAAAGAAGCGGAAGTAGAAACAGAGAATCCCAATTCTAAGGAAGTTTATTCCGCACCTCCAAAACCAAAGAAGAAGAAATCTTACCCAGATGAGGTTGTTTCTAAATGGAGGTAAATGAAAGAGAAGAGAGTGCAAGGGGAGCCTCAGTTTGGCTTGGATCCTGCGGAGGCTAAGGGCTTGAAGGAAAGAACTTCGGATGAGCTAGAAAAAAAAGCGAAAGAAAATAAGCTCAAGAAGAAGATGTCTGAGGCTGAGGTAGCCCAGGCTTTGTTAAAGTTTAATGAGACGGTTTCATCAAATATCCCTGTTCCGAGATCTTTTTCATTGGAATCTCTACCTGAGACTCCAGGAAGAGACATTCTTGCTCCAGAAGAGGCAGTAGACAGGCCTGTTGAGCAAGGTGAGCACATTGAGCAAGTGGAAGAAGAAGAAGATGTTGCTGAAGGAAGTGGTGAAACCGGAGATGTGTTGAAGCAAGTGGATGATTATAAGGGAACTCCTTCCGAACATTTGTCGCTTCGAACCTCAGAAGCTGAATCTTCGAAGCTAGTTACTCCAGCAATGGAAGATAAGAAAGGAGAAGAAGAAGTAGCTTATCATGTAGAGGAAGAACAACTTCTACATGATATTTCTCATATGGAAAACGTAGAGGTTGCTTCTCAGAAAGTTTCTGATGAGGAAGACAATGTTTTCCAAGTTTCTGATAGTGAAAAGAGAACTTCGGAACATGACTCTATTCCGAAAAGAGACAAGGGAAAGCAAAATCTTGATGATACTCCGAGCTCAGTTGTGGTGAAGAGAAAGGAAGTTGGTAGTTCTTCAAAGAGAAAGCTTGACCAAGTTGAAGAAGAAATTTCTCCAAGAAGAGTCTCGGATTCGGAGTCATCTTCATTAGGGCATGAATTTGTTGTTCAATCTTTAAAAAAGCTGGTAGGTTCTATTCCGACCTTCTCAAGCATTGACTCAAGATGCCAGATGCTCCAACATGCTTTAAATCAGAAAACAGACTCCGTATCTATGGTTATGGACATGTGTGTTGAGATTGAGGCTCAGTTCAAAACCTTTTTTGTTGGCTACGAAGCCCATAGAAGATCTTGCAAGAGGATGACAAACTGGTCAAGGAAGACTGTGGAAGAGATGAGGATATTTTATTAATTTCAAGACAATATTAAAGATGCTTTTGAGACTGAGGATAGGATGATAAATGAGCTGACTTCTTCCTTTGAAGAGAAGATGACAGATGAAAAGAACTTCCGGATTCAAGAAGTAAGAGATTTGAATGGGAAGTTGAATTCCGTTTCTCAAAACTGGATGTTTGAAAGGGATCATCGGATTGAGTTTCAAGAGAAATTGAAGGCTCAGGAAGAAAAGATCAAAGCTCAGAAAGAAAAGCTTCATGCCCAGGAAGAAAATATTGAAGCTCAAAGTGCAAGAATAGTGTTCTTAGAGAAGAAAGCCGAAGAAGACCATAAATAATTGAAGAAAATAAAGACTATTCTTAAGGGTCTCTTAGCAAAGGAAAAAGATCCAAAATAGAAAGATCCGATCTTTTGTTGTATTTTTTTTGTTGCCGAGATTTCAAACTTAATGAAAATTGTGATTGTCGTTTCTTTTGTTGTTATTACTATTTTTTCAGGTACTTTGTTATTTTTTCCATTCCCTCGAATTCTTTTTGAAAATCACAAAGGGGGAGAAGGAAAATATCCTTAAGGAAAAAGAACTCTAATAAGATTTTATCTAAGGGGGAGAAGGAAAAGATCCTTAAGAAAAAAGAATTCTAATAAGAGTTTATTTAAGGGGAAGTTTTTCATTAAAGAAGACTTTATTATTCCTAATGAAATGTCATTCCGGAAATCTAGAATACAATCCTTAGAGTTTCAAAGCCTAAGGGGGAGTTAGTCATATTCATCAATATCCTTAAAGCAAAGGGAGATAAGCCTTAATGTTTTTCTTTCTTCTTAGAATATCTTTTTCGTAAGGATGTTTGTGCTTTCCAAAAAGGGGGAGATTGTTGAGTCAATAAGGTTTTCCTTATGAATTTTCCATTCCTTCTTGTTTTGAAAATCACAAACACCTTATCTTTAGGAAAATTTATTTTATAAGGAAAATTGCTTTTATAAGGAAAATTGATTTTATAAGGAAAATCACTTTTATAAGAAAAATTATCCTTATCATATTTTCATCCATATTTTTCTTAAGTATAAGATTCGGATTCATTTCTATTTTCTCAGAATTGTTTGAAACTTTGATATGAAGTATTCTGTTTTTAGGATCCGAATTCTGGATAAGAACTTTGATAAAGCTTCACTCCGAAATCTAGAATGAGAACTGTGATAAAGTTTCATTCCGAATTCCGGATACAGTTTTACTCCAGATTCAGGATACGAACCCTTATGAAGTTCGACAATGAATTCTCATTACGAATTCTGATGATGAATTCTCATAACAAATTCTGATGATGAATTCTCATTCCGAATTCTCATTCTGAATTCACCTATTAAACAGAATCGTATCATCTTTGTTTTATACACTCCGAATTTATTCAGACTCCGAAAATTATTTTTGGTTAGACTTTGAACTTTCATTTTGATTATGCCTTTATATTTTGTCTACTCTTTATTATTTTCCTTACACTCCAAACCTTCATTATGAACATTTGAGTTAGATTTTAAACGGTGTCGTACTTTCTGTTACACTTGTTTTTTTATAAAACGATGTCATCTATTCTGTTATAAACTAACCATTGGCTAAGTTACACGTGTACAGGTCCCTCTGATTTTTAAGGAAAATATGACCGTTGGGAAGGAGGTCGACCTTACCTATAAATAGGAGATCATTTGAAAGAGCTCACAACAACTTGGTTTTGACATTGTGCATATATGTGGTTGAAGTGATTTCTAGAGAGATAGGATCTTATTAACTCTCAATGCTTCATGTGACTCCGAATGTTGGTGATTACATTCGAGGACTTTCGGGGATAGGAAGACAGAGGTTGCCGACTACCTTGAAGTTCGACGGCTTCCTTACTGAGGAAGATAGAGGTGCCAACTACCTTGAAGTTGAGGGCTTGCGGGGATAGCAAGACAGAGACATCGATCTTTGTATCGAGGGCTTACCCAGGTGTGGGTAAGACAGACTTGCTTGAAAGTATAAATCAAGTGACCTTTATCCATGGTTGTTGGATACCCTTCTCTTTGGGTCAAAAGACTTATATCTTGTTACTTTTAGTTTTACTACTTGTTTATTTTCCGCTGCATTTTGTATTATAAGTAAAGTATAACCTTCTTATACTTTCTTACTTGTACTCTGTTTCATTTATATTCTATATGTATTATGGCAGAATCTCATATTTTAATCTTTTGTTAAGTTTCAATTTCCGGAACCATATTTCTGGAACCTACTTTCGGAATCTCTTTCCAAGTTTTCATTTGGTATTAGAGGTGTTGTGAATTTTCTTAGTTTAACTTTGTTAAACTTGGCCCTTTACTTTGCTTAAGGAAACCATAGTTATTCATAACTAACTTTAAATATTCCAAAGGAATTTTTAAAGAATACAATTCACCCCCCCTCTTGTATATTGAGCATCTACATCATTATTTCAAACCTACAATTGGTATCATATGTTAGAAACCTCATACTCTATACCAATCCTATAGCATTGTATCTTCAAACCCTTCTTAGGGAAGTTTGTTGAATTCTATGTAGACGATTTGGTAGTTAAATCCAAACAATGTTCTAATCACTTGGCTGATTTGGATTTCATATTCTGCAAGCTTCGACAAAATAATTTGAAGATGAACCACTTAAAATGTGATTTTGGGGTAACCTCAAGAAAATTTCTCAGCTTTTTTGTACGCCATCGTGGTATTTAAGTCGATCCTAAGAAGACCAAGTCAATACTTGGTATGTCACCTCCTCAAAATTTGAAAGAATTAAGAGTACTTCAAGGAAAATTAGCCTATATTCGGCGTTTCATCGCCAATTTAGCAGGAAAAAGTTTACCCTTCACCAAATTGATGAAGAAGGGAGTCACTTACCAGTGGACTAAATAATGTCAAGAAGCATTCGATATTCTCAAGAAATGCCTATTGGGTCCACCGGTACTCATGCCACCTATTGAAGGAAGACCACCTATCCCCTATGTGACAGCTCTAGAGCGATCATTGGGTTCCTTTATTGCTCAAAAGAATGATGTTGGGAATGAAAACAGCCTCTACTATCTCAGTCAAACTATGCTTCAAGCAGAAACCCAGTATTCAAGTATTGAGAAGTGATGCCTGGCATTAATCATTGCAGTTCAGAAGTTGAGACATTACCTGCAACATCATGAGGTCCAATTGGTATCTCGCAATAACCCGCTCAAATTCATCCTTAGCTGTCCAATGCTTACAGGACGTCTAGCAAGGTGGGCAGTTATTTTGCAACAATTTGACATTCAGTATGTGTCTCAAAAGGTGATAAAGGGCCAAGATCTGGATGATTTTCTGGCTGAACACCCTTCAGTGGAAGACACGTCTTCAGATATTGAACTCCCTGATGAGGAAGTCTTCTCTATTCAAGAAAGTCCTCAAGCATGGGAAATGTATTTTGATGGTGCTTCCAGAAGTCCAACAAGGAAGAAAATGGAAAATCCTAAATTCAAAAAAGTTGGCTTAGGAATTGTGCTCATTTCTCCAGAAAAGGAAGTGTTACATTATTCCTTCTTATTGTGAGAAGGTGGTACCAATAATGAAGCTGAATACCAAGCTCTTATCGCAGGCTTGGAATTAGCGCTTCAAGCACAAGTGAGTCACTTAAAGGTTAAGGGTGATTCAGACCTGGTAATCAAACATGTCAAGGGGGATTATGCCATCAGAAAAGAAGAACTAATCCCATTGTATGATTACTTCAGAGAGTTAATGGCAGAATTCCCTTCAGAACCGACATTTTCTTATGTCCCAAGATCACAAAATGCTCAAGCTGATGTGCTGGCTAATATAGCCACAGCTCTGGCAGATCCAAATCGGGACGAGACAACCATCAGTATTTCCCTCTGTTGTGCAATTTCACCTTATGTTCGAATCAGAACAGATGAAATTAATGAAAATAGTCCCATTCCTAAATTGTATGGTCATACTACAGGATGGAGTTCACCTATCAGGGAATACCTTCAAAATGGAACACTGCCACCTGATAGAGCCGAGAAAGAACAAATCTGGCGATGTGTGTTCAATTTTACTCTTTATGATAGCCCAGATCACCTAGAGAAAATTCTCTACAAACGTGGTTTTGATGGAGTTCTCTTCAGATGCATTTATGTTGAAGAGAAAATGGCTATCATGAAAGAAGTGCATGCAGGAGTCTGTGTTGCCCACCAGTCTGCACATAGATTGTCAGATCAAATTCGAAGGCTTGGATACTTTTGGCCTTCAATGATATGATATTGTGTTGATTTCACAAAGAAGTTTCATTCATGCCAAGTACAGTCCAGCTTCATTCATTAACCTATAAGGTTGATTCATACATCTAAATACTCATGGACATTTGTCACATGGGGAATGGATGTGGTGGGACCTTACCCTTCGGCTACGGCCAAGCAGTTTAAGTACATTCTTACTGCTACTGACTTCTTTTCCAAATGGGCAGAGGCAATACTTCTCAAGGAATTCAGTTCTAAATGCATTGTTAGCTTAATCAAGTATAACATCATTACCAGATTTGGTGTCCCTCATACCATATTGACGGACAATGGAACCAATTTCTGTTCATCCGAGGTGAAGAAATTGTATCAAGAATACAACATCAAATCCAACCATTCATCTCAGTATCATGCAGCGGCCAATGGCCAGATAGAATCCTTCAACAAGACACTTTCAAATATACTACAAAATATGGTGGATAAAGATAATAATTCATGTCCTGATAAACTCTTTAACGCTTTATGGGATTATTGGATTGCCACCCACACTGCAACGTGATCAGCTCCATATTCATTAGTATATGGAACAGAAGCAGTCTTTCCAATTGAAGTTCAATTACCATCGCTCAGAGTAGCCATTTGCGATCAGTCATATACAGATGAGTAATCTCAAAAGCGATTGAATGAATTGGAACGGTTAGGTGAGAAAAGATTGTGCACTTTGCACCACTTGGAAGTCTATCAGAATCGAATAGCACGGGCTTTTAACAAAAAGGTTCGTCTTCGTTCATTCACTCAGGGAGAATTGGTATTAGTTCTCATAACTCCAATGATACCAGGAAATAAACCTCCAAAACTTGAACCAAAATGGGAAGGACCATATTCAATACATAGGGTCTACTCCAATGGAGCTTATTCATTAATCATGATGGATGGAGAATTCATCACTACTCCAACCAATGCCAAATTTTTTAAGAAGTATTTTGTATAAACTGCAAAGTATGTACTTTGTCCTTGCAACATGACACTAAACTGTACAGCACCAGCTCTTCCTTGCTATATGATGTTAAACTATACAGCAATGGTCTAGTATGACCTTAAACTACAACTTCATCCCATACGACGTTAAACTGTGAAAAAGTTCCCTAAATGGTACAGTATGTCCTTAAACTGCAACTAGGTCCTATATGACCTTAAACTGCATCATCAACGGTCCATGCATATGACCCTAAACTGTTTTCAAGTCCCTTACGTCCAACAAGAAGATAAACTATGACATCCAAACTACATGACGCTAAACTGTATAAAAGTCCCTTACGTCCGGAAAGACGTTAAACTATATAATCATCAAAGGTCATGTATGACCTTAAACTACACTTTTTTCCAACATGACATTAAACTGCACAATCCACGGTCCATGCATATAACCTTAAACTATTCACACTTTTGTTCAATATGATGCTAAATTGTGGAAAACATCCCCAATGCATCCAACATGATGATAAATGGTGTACTATTTTGTCCTTACTTCATGACATTAAACTGCACAGTCCCCCTTTCATCCAACATGATGTTAAAGTCTATTGTCCCCATCGTCCTAACTACATGATGCTAAACTGTACAAAAGGTTCGTGATACATCCTACATGACATTAAACTGTACTTTTTCCCCGCTACATGACACTAAACTGTGCAGCACCAATAGTCCTCACTGCAATACTTTAAACTGCATAGTCCATTCATACGTCCTACATGATGTTAAACTGTGTATCGTTAAAGTTGTTGCTACCTCTTGTTTCTCACACCGAGTATGACTCACGTGAGCTTAGAGAAAACCTCAACCATAACACTCTCTTTGGGCCTCTAACCATGTGTAAGTCCCAACAACATTTTTTTAGGTTGTTGTCCCCAAGAACAACTTGATCATTAATTCAATCTTTAATTGAGCTACACGAACTTTGATCATTTCCTTCTAGGCTGGGTATGTAGGCAACCTCCCAAGGTTCAAGCCCAAAACTAATCTATTCACATCGGTTCACCTCCATCTCATACGATGTTGATTCATGAAACCACCCCTAGAATCAATATCGTTACATTGGTTCACATTCATCCTTGTTATACGATGTTAAACTATACAACACTTTTGTCCAGTATGACAATAAACTACAATATTCTTTGATACCCTCACCTGAGAGGGAACCATTATTTACATTGATTTTTCAATCATGTTTCATTTCAAAGACTACATGCATACATGGAAATGCCCAAACCTTTTATCTTGGGTTAAACCATCATTGTACTAAAGTCCCCTTTCACCCTTCATATGTGTGAACCAAATTTGTACAAAGGGTATTTCTAGAACTACGTGGGCTCGATTCCCATCCTTATGGGATACGTAGGAACATTCGAGTGTCCCTCAAATCCAGCCCCAAGTCTTTGGGCCTAACCCCAAATTCCATTTTCAGTCCCTTGGCTAAAAAGTCCCCATGAAAACACACATTGTCTATTTCTTACAATGGTCCAAGCTCTATGACTCTAAACTTAGATCTCTAATCCTTTTGTCCCACACGACATTAAACTGTAGTTTAAGAACTACGTATGGCTTGATTCTCATCCTTATGGGATACGTAGTGAAGTCCAACATTTCAATTCAGGACACAACCACAACATGATTATGGTTAGCATTGATCTATGTATCTCTGTATACATTGAACAATACCCATCTCTATGTGTCATAATCCTAACCTTAAATATTTTCAGATCCACATAACCCTTTTCATGACTTCTAGTCACAAAAATGTCAAACTTCTGAGAGTTCTTTTGCCTGACTATGCAGCACATTCCCATAGGCATCCTTGCATAAACAGTCTACATAACAGACTTGTTAGCCAAAAGATACTATTATTTGACTATGCAGCCAATGCCCTTAGGTGGCCTTGCATAATTTAACCCCCAAATGGATTTTTCGGATAGTGGTAACTTCATTCTGGGGAAGAATGCCTCTTTTGTCCTTATTTGTCTTAAATAATAGTATATAGGGATCCACAAAAATAGCAATCCTTAACATACTTGTCCCATATCCTTTTTCATGATCTGAAAGTATTCAAGTCTACGGCTTATATTCTCCTTCCCTACGTTTGGTTCAGACTTTCGTAGGAGTGATATTCATCCAGTTCTTCGATAATCTTGTTTGGAAATATCTTCTACATATTCAAGTACCTCTTTCCATACATCAAACTCTATACTTTGGAAGATTTGAATCTCCATAAACTTTCACTGGCTTTTAGAACTAGGAAAGTAAATTTCTGATAGTTCTTTTGCCTGACTATGCAGCACGTGCCCATAGGTGGCCTTGCATAAACATTCTACATAACAGGCTTGTTATCCAAAAGATACTATTTTATTTAACTATAAAACCAATTCCCTTAGGTGGCTCTGCATAATTCAACCCCTTAACGGGTTTGTTAAATAATGGTAACATCATTCTTGGGAACTACTTCTTCTAATGCCTTTTAGCTCTTTTTCATATCATTCCTCAGATTCAAATATTCTTAAGTCATAGTTTACATATTTTCCCTCATACTTGAGTACGGTACTATGTTTTCAGATGAGTTGTCAAGGAATTGGGTCAATTCTAATCCATTTCGGTGAAAGCTATTTTCGACCTTAAACATTAGCCTTTTTATGTCCGATGTGCATGAATTTAAAATGCCCCAAAAAGGCAAGGAAACTCTGAATAAAATTCAAGTCCCCATCTCACTAAACATACATTTTGTATGATTTAGGTAACATTGAGCAATTAAAAGATTCAAATTTTTTAGGGTTATTTATAAAAATCCAAGCAAAAATCAAACTATGCTTCTTTTTCTTCTTTACCTCAGAGTCAAATCCACTTTTCTCTCCGGATCCAGCTATGAGGGGGGACTTTTGTAGATGATCCTTTCCATCATAGAGTCTAACACCTGAAAAAGGGAAATAACTTAGTTGAAAGCGATTCATCCTTTGAAGAAACATAAAAAATCTACAAAGGGATGAACAAGGAGAACATTGCCCATAGGTCGCGCAAGTACACTTGCGCGCCGCCTAGTGGTCATGCAAGTACATTTGCGAGCCACCTCATGGTCGTGCAAGTGACTTGCGCGACCTAAGTGGTAACCGCCTGGGGTCTTCTCTTGCCTATAAATAGACCCTGTGGGCCCCCCATTCGGGGATGATTTTTTCCAGAAACTCAGATTTGAGCTCCCGGCGCCCTAGTCTCTTCTCAAAGCTTCTGAAACACTTCTAAGGTAATTGCTTACCTAGAACGGAAGATCTAAAGAGGGGGAGGAAGGCCTAAGTGTTGAAACTCATCAACACTTTCGCGCCTGAGTGGCCAGCCCTTAAGGGAAAAGGGCCACACTTGCGCACCGCCTTACTCCTTCAATAGAACCTACCCGCCCCTCTCCTGGAAGAACCTCACGAGGATTCTAAAGGCCTTAAACAAAAGTCTCTCAAGTATTACCCTGGTGGTTGAACACTGCTCAAGTACCCAACGTGTCGCACAGGTATACCTGCGTGAACAAACTTGCACGCCCACGCAGTACCTGTGCACCTGCCAAAACGTGTGCGCCCCTTCCTTTTTGGGTGCCTTTCTTACCCATTTCACCCCCCTTAAGCCTTTACACCTTTCCTATTCAAGATTCGGTCTTCAAGACACTTTTAAAAACCATTTATGGCATGATTTCTTGATTTGACTTCCTTATCTGAAAGGAATTCTGTGGAATATCTCTCAAAACCTAGTGATTTACACATCTGTATGTCACTAAAGATTGAGATTTCATTCATTCAACCTCATCCTTTAAAATGAGAGAATCCTTAACCTGGGTCTCCTTTTCAGGAATAATCCCCTATCATCAGTCCTCTAATCTAGGCATCTTCTTTAGGAGTAATCCCCAAGTCCCTTAATTTTTTGGCATCATATTTAGGAGTAAGCCCCAGATCCCTTAACCTGGGCCTCCTTTTCAGGAGTAAGCCCCAGTCTCAAATATGGGAATCCTATTTAGGACTAAGCCCCAGATACCTTAACCTGGGCCTCCTTTTCAGGAGTAATCCCCAGTCTCAAATATGGCATCCTCTTTAAGAATCAGCCCCAGTCCCCTAATTTGGGCATCCTCCTCAGGAGTAAGCCCCAAGCCTTAATTCCCTTAACCTGGGCCTCATTTTCAGGAGTAAGCCCCAATAATAATCTTTAATATGGGACTCTTTTTTAGGAGTAAGCCCCAGTCTCAAATCTAGGCATCCTCCTTAGGAGTAAGCCCCAGTCTTAATTTCTCTTAACCAGTCCTAATTTACCTTTGATCTGGGATTACTTTTCAGGAGTAAAACCCAATCATAAGTCTTCTTCTAATTTGGGCCTCCGTTTCAGGAGTAAGCCCCGAGTTAGAGTATTCAAAATCTCCATGAATCACATATACCTTTATGGACCCTGTTCCTGGATTTCTTCCTTAACGAAAATCCTAACCTTCATTTATCTGGGCAGTCATACATATATAATCCCCACATTATTTCTTATGAATGCATCTTTCATGGCACAATTATCTTATTTTTACCAATACCTCTTGTTTCTCACACCGAGCATGACTCACGTGATCATAGAGTGTATAAGTAATTGTGACATCCTTATTTGAGCCATCAATCATAAACATCATACTCCCTTACTCGAACTACGTGGGTTCTGATTTCTTTTCTAAACAAAGGACACGTAGGTAGCCCGTCTACGGGTTCGATCCCAACTATAAAATAATCCATGTCATTCTGAATGACAATAATCTTCAAGTTCCCCACTGAGTGGCTTTAAAACCATCATGGTCATCATAATGACCAAGAGACTTATATATAAATGTGTCGAAGGGTACCATTGATCAAGAATCTCTAATAAATACAGATGATTCTCTATCGATGAAGAACCTCAAATACATACAAAATATTCTCTAAATTTCCTACATATTTAATCATTGATTGTCAGATCTGAAGGAAAGCTCATTTTATACTTGGTAATGTAATAAGGATTCACGAACATAACTTAAATCTATAAAGAGAGTCCTGGAGTAGACAATAATTCCCCTCAAAATGGTGTGATGAGTCCGACCTACCATCCTCTCAACCAATGAAAATTCCTAAGCCTCATCAGTCCAAAAACTAATGAGCACCTACCTTTGGAAAGTAGGTCCGAATGGATGTGGAATTATTGGATGTTTCTGGTTCTACGAACAAACCCATTAGAAACTGATCAGAATGTTTGAAACTCCCATCAAGGCGGTGATCCCAAAATTCTGAGGGAAACAGAGATTATCATAGTGGAATTTATCTATAAATTGTAGAACATACACCTCAATATATGATCTATTCATCAAGGTATGAAGATCAAGAATTCAAGAACTAAATAGGAGAAGAAAAAACATCAAAAGTTCACAAAAGATGACTGCATGGTAGGAATCCTACATGATTTATACACTTAAGCACTTACATGGTTGTGTACTCTTTCGGTCCTGGGCATCTAAACACCTCAGGTACAAAGCGTTTAGGGACTATACACAATAATTCCCCATAAACTCTCACATTTTCATGTAACATTTCGTACCCGAGTTATGTAAATGTCCAAGATACACGGTGTGTCGGAATAATACATGGCATGTACCCAAGTCTTCCCTCTTAGCCAGGTACTTTTACATGGCTAGAGATACATGGTCTACCTATGTAAAACCATCTGGGGTCTATATAGGGTACACAATGTGTTCTGATAAAAACTAAACAACCCATGTTTTCTCTCACATGGCTGGTCACACGATCATCTATCACATGGTGTGTACTTACAGTACACGGCGTGCACTTATAAAAGTTTTTTTCTTCCTGAACAGAAGAACACATGACATGTGTTCATTGGTCCACACACTATGTTGTCTGGTATTTTTGATAATAAGCCTGAGAAACATCCCTGAAACCCCGGTTTTTGAAAAATTAAGCAATGGGGTGCCAAATTATGATCTTTATGGTCCCATACTCTCTGCGAATCAAAGCATGGAATCCACATATAACATATAACAACACATATTATATCTCATGGTGGAGACATGATCCACTAAATTTTGATCCAAGAGGGCCCATAATCCTCAGGGATCAATGTTTGGCATCTATCCAATTCAACCATAACACATACCAATAAACCTATCACAACAGCAATCGCATCTATCATGGTATCTATCCCAATATAATTCATAACTAGAATGACATCTATCACAATAGCAAGAAATTAATAATTCTCTCTAAATGGAATTCCAAGAATCCATGGAATGTTATTTCTAACCAGTTCCTATATGATGAAAGAGATGGCATACCCTAATCTCATAAGTTGGTAAAAAACATAGAACCCCAATTATATCAATAATAATAGCACAAGACAAGTGTGTCACCCAATGGTGAAATCGAATCAACTATAATAGATCAATGTCCAGAAATAACTATTCCATTCTAGGTAATTTGGATTTTCCCTATAAATAGGGTAGCTACTCCCAAGAACAGCTAATTACCAAAATTCATTTCCTTCATATCCCTTTCTAATGTCTCCAAACAGTAATACAAACTAGAAAATAAAGCTCCTCTGATACGACTTTGTAATTTCCCAAATCCAAATGTCATGCAACTGGTGCCCCGTACCTGGTTGGCCACATGGCCTCAAATGCATTTCCCCAAATGCCAGAGGTTTCCGACTAGCAGTGAGGGCCTAGGGTGTGATAATGGGGAAACTATTCCCTTATTCGGAAGAATATAATATATTAGAATAACATCATACAATACCCTAAGCAGTAAACACCATATAAATGAAATAAATAGTAGAAGACTAATAAAATAAATAACTGTGCATCATTCAATATAAAAGATGATGCAATATGTTATGTTCTAATAAATCATCAAAAACAGGTACAATTCAAGAATTCACAAAATATTTTCCAATAAATAATGAAAAAAAGTAAACTAAGAAGCATAGCAAGCCTCCTCTTGGTCACATACTCTCTTACTCTTCAACAACATCTCAAGTACATGTAGAACGGTGATTTCCACTATCGACACCTATAACAGTATAAGTTATTTGGTTCCAAA
This sequence comes from Viscum album, assembly GCA_963277665.1. Classification (NCBI taxonomy): domain Eukaryota; kingdom Viridiplantae; phylum Streptophyta; class Magnoliopsida; order Santalales; family Viscaceae; genus Viscum; species Viscum album. Next base: position 1,650,666,569 of record OY728143.1, on the reverse strand, counting down.
ATCATGACCCAAACAGTATGTGGGAAATAAATCCTAGTAGGCAGCCACAAAATATCTCTTCCAATTTGTCAGTGAGTATATTCAACAAGTAGAGAACAAAAAATAAAAAAAATCTATGCTGAGAAGTACTCAAAAGTAAACAATACTACAAGTCCCATTTTCCATTTTCAATCATTATGTTCAGTTAAACAATTCAATTACATTGCATTATAAAGGTCTCAAGATCCATCCTAATCCCATCAATACCCCATATAAATAATACTCAATAGATAACTCAGAAGGCTATCTAAATGAACTAATTGAAGACCAAATTCAAGCTCGTACTTTGGCTGGGAAAATGTGTCATATATCATTCAATTTTAATAATCTATTAAATATCCTTATCATAGGCATAGAAAACCACTTCCCATAGGCAGAACCAAATCCTTTCCCTCATGCCTAACAAATCCTTTCCCATAGGCATAACAACTACTCGCCCACAGTGATAACAAATCCTTTCCCACAAGCATAAATAATCCTTTACCATAGGCCTGACAAATTCTTGCCCATAGGCGTAACCAATCAATACGGGTCATGCTTGATATATCATCATTTCTGTATGATAAACAAATCATTTAATTTACACCATTACATAGTTTACATATAACAATTCACATGGGAATCATACATATCATGAAACAAGTGAATTAAACTATTACAATGCCCAAACGATAATTAGAATATCATGGGGAAAAGGGGAAATCACTAATCCCAAACCCATTAATCAAATCAGTAAAAATTTACCACAATTTCACATCAATTATAATTTAATTCATACATAACATAATAATAATGGAAACCAATGTATGTCTCATAGGAAACCCCGTCCTAACAGCCACATGTGGTCATTCCAAGGGAATGCACCCATGGGTGTCCCTTAATCAAACCAACAAGCTTAAGCATGATTAAATTAATTAAAATCATGACATAATCAATATTAGGAAACAAAAAGGGTCAATTTCCATTCATGGTTACACCCAAAACATGGGAGAACAACAATAAGGTACATATAAATAACTTGACATTGAGAGAAAGGCATAATACCACCTACCTTGTCGGAGTATGACTCTCCTCGTCCAACATTGATTTGACCTAGAATGGGGTAGATCTACAAAATGACCAAAAAATCACAAACTTGAATAACTAGATCAAGATAATAAATTAAAAATAAAGGGTCAAGAGGAATAAATAGCTCACTAATCGGGTTCAAATGCAACTGATGGTGAAGGATTTGGGTTTGGATGATCAATCGGGAAGGAAAATGGCTCTCAGCACTACTCTTCGTGACCCCAGACGAGCCTTATTTCTATTTGATGAAAATGATGCTACGTCCCGATTTAATCATTAAAAAAAGGTACACAGTGTGTAATTTATACAAAACTCTATGTCTGTAGAAATTTTGGGCTAACCATTATGTGACTGTGTACCGTGATTACATGGTGTGTAGCCTTATGTACACGGTGGGTACCAATTAGTACATGACATGTAATTCCTAGTCACTTACTGAAACGGGCCTGCACCCAGCCCCTTGACCTATATTCCCCCATTTAACAAAGTCTAAACTAAAAATGAAATATTTATACCTGAAAATAAGAACTGGTTTCTTACAAAACTCTACCTTAAAACAATTCGTCCCCAAATTTTCCTTCTATGGGTGGTGAAGAAAATATTAGAATAAATTCATCCACTGTGATCATATGTCAGCCTCCATCTCCCAAGTCTCATCCTACACTCAATCATGCTACCATAACACCCATAAAAAGGAACATACCAACCATGAAGAACTTTTGTTATATGATCCATAATATGAATTGGATTCTATTCAAAGGACGCATATTCTTCCAACTCCACTTCCTCATGCTGAAAGGTGTGAGATGGGTCTGAAAAGTAATGTCACAAATGAGAAACATGGAAGATGTAGTGAATATCCCCATACCTCTGAGGTAAGTGCTATTAATAGGAAATCAGCCCGACCCTCTCCAGCATCTCAAATGGACCGACATATCTCGGTGAAAGCTTACCATGTCTCCAGATTATCTGGTGTGCCAACCTTGGTGCAACACATAAGAGAACTCGATCCCCAACCTCAAACACCATTGGTTTTCTATGGGGATCTGCATAAGATTTTTGACGAGACTATATAGTAGCTATCCAATTTTGAATCAACATGAATTTACTATAATTCTGTTGCACCAGACGTGGTCCCAATGAAGCTGCATCACCCTCTTCTAGCCAGGACATGGGTGATTGGAATGGTTGACCGTACAATACCTCATAAGGTTCCATCTCTATAGTTTCCTGCAAATTGTTATTGTATTAAAATTCAACCAGGATAATATGATTCTCCAAAGAACCCCAAGGTCTATAATTCATTTGTCATAGCATTTCCTATAGCACCTTAATCTTATGCTCTAACTGGCCATTAGTCTAGGCATAGTATGTTGTGCTCAGAAGCACTTTTGTATCGATCACCCTCTAAAAACTTTTCCAGAAACGAGAAGTAAAGTGGGAGTTCCTATCTGAAATGATAGAATGAGAGACCCCATGAAGTCATACCACCTCAAAAATATACAAATTCCTAATATCATCAACACTGAAGGTCTCCTTGATTGGAAAGAAGTGAGTGACCTTCATAAGTTTATCAACCAACACCCACACTTCATCATTACCTCGTGGAGACCTCAGTAAACCCATCAAAAAATCTATCATGACATCATCCCATTTCCACATCAGAATAGGTAACTGTTGTAAAATATTGGATGGAAGCTTATGTTTTACCTTCACCTAGTGACAGGTGGAACACCCCACAACAAAACCAACCACCAATCTCTTCATACCTGGCCACTGGTACTGACGGTTCACGTCACAGTACATCTTGGTAACTCTGGGATGCACTGCTCAAGCTAAATCATGAAACTCCCACAACAACTCCTCACGTATTTCCACTAAGACCCCGACACATCCATTGATACACAAGGTCTCATCATCACCTACCATCTAACTAGGAGGTGGATCCTCACCTTCTACACTCTCCTGCAAGATGAGGCCTTCAAAATCTGATAGTTGTCTCATCCTCACTCTGTCTGGGAGGGTATAATTCATAGATAAAGAGGAAAAAAAGTTTTTCCTTGACTATCATGCACCTCCAGATGCATATCATAGAACAACACTATATGTTGCCACTTGCTACTGGCCTCCTACACTGCCTGCATCTGAGTCCTCCTGCTCAGTGCATCATCCACTGCATTTACTTTTCCAAGTGTGTAGGAAAGCTTCAAATCGAAAGACTAAAGGCACCCCACCCACCTTCACAACCTCAAATTCATATCACACTGATTAAAGATGTACCTGAGAATTTTTTTGGTCTGTGTACACCACAAAATGCTCCCCAATAAGTAATGTCTCAAATAACATAAGTCATGAACAATTATAGCTAACTCGAGATCATTCATTGGATAGTTCCTCTCATGTTTCCTCAACCGTTGAGACGCATACACAGTGACTTGATACCCTTATATAAGAACTGCACCCATCCCGATATCTAATGCATCATAGTACACAGTATAACTCTTTCTTAGCTCTGTAAAAATAAGTATCAATGTTAATGTTAATCTCTCTTTTAGCTCATGAAAGGTTGTCTCACCAAAATATGACTATATGTACTTCACACCTTTATTTTTCAATCCCATAATCAGCACTGCTAAGTTTTAGAAGTCCTATATGAAACACCTATAGTAACCATCCCACCATAGAAAACTTAGAACCTCAAATACGTTCTTTGGATTCTCCTACGTAACAACTCCTCTTAATTTTTCCAGGTCCACTGATACTTCTATCTCTGAGATGACGTGACCCAGGAAGTGAATCTGATCCATCCAAAAGTGGCACTTAGAGAGCTTAGCATATAGATGATGCTCTATCAGTGTACTCAAAACGATCTGAATATGTATGGAATGGTCTTGTCGATTATGATAATATACCAATATATCATCCATAAAAACAAAAAAAAGAATCAAGATAAGGATTGAACACTTGGTTCATCAATGCCATGAAAACTGATGGCATGTTCATGAGACCGAACAACATAACTAGATACTCATATAGGACATACCTACTAAAAAATTTAGTACGAGGTATATCTGAAGGTTGAACACGTACATAGTGATATCCTAACCTCAATTAAATTTTCGAGAACACTCGAGCTTCTAAAAGCTGGTCAAACATGGAATCTATCCATGAAAAGTGATATAGTTTTTTAACCATTAGATGGTTCAGTTTTTGATAGTCGACATATATCCTATGGTTATCATCTTACTTCTTTGCAAAAAAGGACCGAAGAACCCCATGGGGAAGTATTAGGTCGGATGAAACCCTTAGCCTCCAAAAGCTCTAGCTGCCTCTTGAGCTCTTGCAACTCCATCGTAGCTATTCTATAAGGAGAAATGAATACCAGTGGAACCCTTTGAACTAGCTCGATAGAGAAATCCACCTCTCTTACTAGAGGTAATCCTAAAAATTCTTCTGGGAAAACATCCCTAAAACAATCAACCACTAGAGGGAAATTTATATGATGTGTTCCCTAGTCATCTTGGTATAAACTAGAAATCTACATTGTCATCCCACTCAACATGCATTGCTTGGGTCCAGATCCTCTTGACTGGACATCCCAGTCTCCCTTTTATAGAAACGATCTGCCTCCTAGTGTAGTATAAATCACCCTATGGTGATAAAAATTGAAAAAGTATTGAAAGGAGACAAGCCAAACCATTCTGAGTATGAAATCAATGCCTTCCATCTATAATACATAGTGATCCAAAAAGAAGTGACACCAACCAACCTCAAGGGGGCACTCCTTACACTAATGGACACCTACCTTCCAAATCCTTAATAGAGTGTCTAGCAGCATTGTAACGCCCCGATATTTTATGAGATATATTATTTTTAATTTATTTGATATCTTCTGTTGTATAATACACTAAGATTATATTGCTTTATACACAACAATATACTTGTCTTTTGTTACACACAAGAGCGACGTTCCTCAATAGCTTGTGTGGCATGCAATACCGAGTTTCACTAAATAATGATACATTATAATATTATTATGAACTTTCTGTTATGAATAGTATTAACTGAATTTTTAATTTTATAACATTATAATTCATCTTAGACATTTTCTAGAACATGGTATGAGAACAATATCAATTTTTCATATGAAGGAATTATTTTTCCAAAAATGCAGTTTTGCCGCCTTTTGATGGTGCACCCATTTTAAATCTAATTTTTGAAAAGTTTATAAGTTAAATTTGAAAAAATAAACTAATTATTTTGAATTAGGATATAAAAATTTACATTGGATAAATTTTTCATATTTTTATGATAACTTTCATATTTTGATGAATAGTAAAAATACGCTAAATTTTTCTTAAACGAAACTTTTTTCATTGAGATAATTTATATAAATTTTTTTTAAAATTGAATGGTTTTAAAGTATAAATAGAATATAATTTTACCATTTAATTTAATTTGGGTCATTATCATTAATTTTACATCGAATTCATAGGTAAAAATATGTCAATATTTTGCAATGTTTTAAACCAAAAACCTGTTTTTTCGAAAATTAGATTAATTTTAAATTAATTACTATATATTATGTATTTTTTAATTTGTAAAAATGGACTTTATATTGGTAATAAATATTTCCAAATTGTGTAAATAGGTAAATTTTATTATTTAGACTTTATAAATAGTAACTACGGTTAATTTTATTTACCATTGTTAAAGGTAACTTAGGTAATTAAGGGTAAATATAATATTATAAAATTACCCTAATACTTGTATTAATATAATTGGATGATTATATTTATCCATAAAACATACTTGGGTAGAAATGAAATCTATTGGAACCCACTAGGATGTGATTAAGACCTTTAATTTATTTTATTTAAAGGAAAGTGAAATATGTCTCATTCAAACTTTAATAATTAAATTATTTTTAATATAAAGTTATACAGAATATAAATTAGATTATAAATACTCATTTGAAATCTAAATTTTTTCTATCATGCTAATTTATGTGTAATTATTAGGAAATATATAATTACCTTAATATCCTATTCATTAATGATATAGAAAGTTTCTATTTAGTGAAAAATCAATAATATAGTTTTCATAGAAATAATAATACCCATCAAAAGGCCCAAAAACCTGACCAAACCTTATTTTTCATTTATATATAAACCATAAGAATCCAACGGTCGACCTATTGACCATTTGTAGCCTTTTAAAAGCAATTATTACACTTATATTATTTTATTTTAAATGATTTCAAAGTTATCACCTTTATAATTTAAAGAATATAACAATTTAAATGTTATGATTTTAAGATGATAAAATAGATTAAAAGTATTAATATGAAATCTAATAGATTTATCTTAATCATGGTATTTTATTAAAATATTTTATGCATCAAATAAGTATATTAAATAATTATACAAAAATGTTGTAGTAATTATTTTATTAAGAGAAATATCAAATAAATGTTTTTAAAAATATTAAAAAAATATTATATAAACTAATTATTATGCTCCATTAATTTTGTAGATGAATAATATATTTTAGGAATCTATTAAATATTTTTTTTCTAATATATCTTCTGTGTGGATTTTATTTAAATTGAAATAAAATAATAGTGTCAAAATTTACACTATTGATATTTTATAAAAATAACATATTATTATATTATTTAAAAATCAAAAAAATATTTAAAAATTACAAATTTAAATTTATATGGTCTAAAATTTTATAAAGTATCTAATTATGGACAATTAACAACACATAAGTAAGCATTCATAACCATTTAAAATTTATAATATTATTACCACAAATAAAATTAAATAAATTAAATAAGGATAAATCAAAGTTATATGGTTTAAAATAAATTATAAAAACATCTAAATTTGATTGGTTTATGATATTACAACCCTGTCTTATCTCAGATTTTAATTTGAGTCACTTTTGAAGTTCTTATGTGGGGTTTTATTTTTTCATAAATTAATATTGTTTAGGATTCCAAAAGTGTGCATCCCATATCCTATAAAAAGAAACCTAATCCCTCTTCTCTTAACACCATTTTGAGCCTTAAAGCTTATCCAAACCCTACACATTACTATTATAAACATACCTAGTAACATTATGGAGGTGCTGGTCTTCTCTAAAGACCAACTCTAGTCCCTTAAGAGGAAGTTTAAAAGAGGTGTGTCGAGGAAGAGGTAATCTCTTCTACTGATTATTTCAAGTTTCATTATTCTTTTAGTTCCACTTCTTTAGTTGTTTCATTATAAATTAATAACATCAATATAAATAATATAATTATATTTAGTTATACATATGAAACAATCATATTTCACCTTCTATTCATCCCACGAAAAATGAAATCACCACGCGTGTGTACGTACGGCTTACCGTCTCCACGCCGTGGTGTAATCTTTTTTCCACCACCACCTTACATGGATGGGTATAATGGTGGAAATATTAAATATATATGATTATTATTACATTATAATAATTCTAAGATATTATATCATCCACACCAATTCCATTCAATAATTATGGGAATGATATCATCACTCGTGCGTATGTACGGATTATCATCTCCACGAAGCGATGAGATTCATTCTCCATGCTAACCATTTAAGAATTATTATAAATTATATATAATGAATAATAATGAAATATATTACATAATAATTCTACTATATTTATTTTTATATATATATATGTCATTTACTTACTTCCATTCAATTCAATAAGGAAAGGAAAACAGCGTTCATACGTACGTACGGCCTACCGTCTCCATGAACGGTGTATTTCATTTCATTTATCTATTTAAATATAAATCTACATACTGAATATATATGATATATAAATCATTTTTTACATTCTGGAAGTAATCAAGTCATGATATAAGTAATAATATCAAGAACATCGGGTCCAAACATGTACGATAAATGAAACGATTATTATTCAAAATGTTGCTTTAACATGGAGTTGATAGATGAATGGGTAATATAAAGTTGTAAGTGAATCATATGTGATATCATTAATATTATTATGGTTCTATTACAAGATAATAATATTTTCAAACCCATTATACAAAAAGTTTGGATACATATAAAGCATATCGGATCTAAGGTAAGGGATAATTATTCTAATCTTGTTCTTATCTAAGATTGTTTATTCGTAAGTATTTACTGGGGTTATATTTATCATCCATGTCCATGTCTTCTAAAACTATTTTCATAAAAATTTTACTATTATTCCATGTATGTTTAAAGTAATTTTTACCCTTTGTTTACTTTTACCACATGGTATGGAAGGATTTTTTCTTTTTTTTACCATTATAGGTACTTTTTGACTTTTTTGACAAAAGTATGAGGAGAACGTTTTTTTTAACTTATATGACATGAATGGATTTTTACAGATTCATGACACCTTATTTACATTAAGCTTACTCTACAATATTTTATTATTATTTTCAATTAAATTATTTATTTTTTAAATTATACAACATTTTGAGAAAAGAAAATGATTTTGAAGAAGAAATGATATTTTCCTCGAGAATTCATTTTAAGTGTTTTATCATAACTATTTTCCATCAAATATTACATTATTTAATGTGGAAATGTTTCAGGTATAATGTCCCTATTACTTATATGGTTTTATTTTGTTTATGATGAAATTATATCCATTGTTTTAAATGGATTATGTTATGATGGGAAGATGTATATGAATCCCATTTTATTCATTGGGTTATGAAGAATGATTTATGTTTATTTTATCGCACATGAAATAATGATTTCATTATGAGATTTTTGGGACCTATATATCCCTCTAATTCATTGGATAAAGATTTATATCTCATCAGATAGACATGGCTGGAACAAAAAGTAAATCTAGTTCAGTAATACAGGGTTGGAATGACAAGTAAACCCAGTTCAGTAATGGACTTTGTCCACTATGATGGTCTTAGAAGAAATGCCTTGGATACTATGGAAATCATATCATTTGCTTAATGGTTTGACACAATTAAATGTTTTATTCCCGTGTTATTTTATTATTATTAATGTTCCTTTGTGATCTATACCTTACATACTTCTGAGATTTATTTCACGACTCAGGATTTTGATATTTAAACTTTATGTTCACGTTTTTAAGTTCAATTTTATATGTTTTTTAATGTTCACCATTTTTTACCTTACTAAGAATTTGAGCTCACCCTTTTCATGTTTTCTTTTCCCCAGGATATAAAGGATGGTTTTAGGTAGAAAAAAAAGGGAATATATTTATGGGAGATGTTGAAGATCTTTCACCATGATTAGAAGATTATGTGTCGAGTTTCCAAAGATATTAAACTAATAAGGTCATTGGGCGTTTGTTTGTGCCATGTATTATGTATTCCACAAAAGTAATGTAATTTCCATATAAGTCAAGCTTGGGTCTCTATAGTTCGTATTAGAGAAAATGTTTAGTTACCCTTTGGAAACTAGGATGCAAAAACATTAGTGAGATACCTAGATATATTTCTGAGGTATGTCTAGGGATGTCCCTAAGGTTAATTATATGTATAGGTTACAATCCTAGAATTATGATAATGATCATGAATAACCTATCATTAAACCTAATATGTTGGAGATTGAATGTACTCCCCCTTGATTATGTTGTTTTCCTAATATGATTTTTGTTTCCCACACTATTCTTTTTGGGTTTTATAAAATGGCTAGAAACATGAATATTCATGTTAATGGAGAATATGATGGACAATGGAATGATATCATTCATGAGAAACCAAATGAAATGGGATTTGGAAGGTGAAACATCGTTATTATGCCTAATAAACAATCTCATAATATGATCAATAATCTCAACTTTGGTAAGTTTCTTGACTCATCTAGTAGGAGAAAGATGGAGTTTCATGATGATCATATAGAAAATAAAGTTCAATTCCATTCATGTAAATCATGTGGGAAGAGGTATCAGGGAGAATGTTTCAAAGGAACTGGAAGATGCTTTGGGCGTGGAAAAGAAGGACACAAATCTAGTAATTGCAAATGAAAAGGATCAATTAACTCAATGGACAAGGATAATGGTATTGATAAGACATCAACAACAGTTAAATGTTTTAAATGTGGAATGTATGGGAATTATGTAAACCAATTACCTAAGAGAAAATCTCATGAAGAGAATCAGTATGGTTGTATGGGTAGTATTTTTTTCGATGATGATGAAGAGACTATAAATGATATATGAGATGAAAGAAGTGTTGAGGAATAAAATTATGAATATCGGTCAATGGTTTAAGAAGGTAGTTAAATAATTTCATGTTTATCAAGAGTAATGTTGTTTAAGTAATTTCATGGTACTATGGAATAATGAAACATCTAAGGATTGTTACACTATTATTTTTCCTTATGATTTTGAATATATATGTTGAATGGTTCTGGTAACCATGAAAGGTTATTTAGATATTTTTTTAGATCACCTAATATGCACATAATGAAGGGATAAAAAGATAATGAGATGTTTCATAGTATTAATGAGCTCATGACTGGTATAAGCACAATGTGATATCATGGGTTGAGTATATAGATATTTTTTGGGATATTGGTATGTGGAAAGAGTTAACTTTTGAAATCATTCATGTTTTCACTAAGATTCTATGGTAATTAATGTTTCAAGAGAATACATGATTAAGGAATTTACATGTTTGGAATGTGACCTACAATATATATCTTATGATATATGAGGGATAAATGATGGTATTAAATAATTGGTATATGACCTTTCTAGTAATCATTTTCTTTATAATATGAGTTTGGAAAAAATTATTTTTGATAAGCCTAAAGGTTGGAATGGATTAAGTTGGACATCAGATAATATTGTTTAAGGCAACAACTTTTTTATATATTATTTATGGAATGTTATAATAGTATAGTTTTAGAAAAAGGAAAACCTACAGGATGGGCGACAACCCGTCACGTCGGAAAAGGTTGTGGGAATTGAACCCACAACCGAAGTGTGACAGGCCTTTATTGCCTACCACTAGCCTACAGGAATTCCCTGGTTAGTAGAAATTATTTTTATTTTATTAATTTGTATGATACATGAAGTATAAGTCCATTTTAGGAACCATATACTATTAATATCACCATATTTGGACTTATGTATATTAAATAACTTTTTCTAACCTTTTGTTTGAGACAGATGGAATGAATCATCACTCTATCATACGATCTTCTAACACTTCATGAATGAAAAATTCAACTTCATTTCATTAAGATATGAAGTGGAAATTGTTCAAGGAACGATCAACAGTGAGATTATAACAATATCAAGTAAACACTTCTTCTAATTCAAATTTTTTAACTTTAAGGAAATGAACTTGAGAACCCAAAATGTTGTCTTAGTACCCTCATATCTGATGAATTATATGGTACCTTAGATCATCACAAATTTATGGCTCTATTATTATTATCTTTTTCATAGATATGTTCTCTACCACTCTCCATCAGAACATAATGGTTAGATTTATCTACCATATCCATGTTTTCACCTATGTTATCCTATGTGGAAACCTAGTGATGAGTTAATTTGGGTAACTGTTACATTTCATATTTTAGTTTTAAAAATTAAGTTTTAGTATTCCTTTTTACAATGTGGGTTTCTATGAAATAAACTTTCATGTAGTAAACCATTTATAACCCCGACAAATTTCGAGGGCGAAATTCATTTTAAGGGGGGTAGAATGTAACACCCTGATATTTTATAAGATATATTATTTTCAATTTCATTGATATCTTCTATTGTATGCTACACCAATATTAGCTTGCAGTATACACAACAATATACTTGGATTGTGTTACATGCAAAAGAGACCTTTGTCGATAGCTTGCATGGTATGAAATTCTGAGTTTCACTAAACAATGATATATTATAATATTATTATTAACTAGCCATTATGAGTAGTATTAATGACATTTTTAATTTTATAAAATTAAAATTCATCTTACACATTTTCTAGATTATGTTATGAGAACAAAATCAATTTTTCGTATAAAGGAATTATTTTTCAAATAATGCAGTTTTCGGCCTTTTGACGATGCACCCATTTTAAATCTTATTTTTGACAAGTTTATAAGTTCAATTTCACAAATTAAACTAATTATTTTGAATCAGGATATAAAAATTTACATTGGATAAATTGTTCATATTGTTATGATAACTTTCATATTTTCATGAATAGTAAAAGTAAGCTAAATTTTACTTAGAAGAAAGTTTTTTCATCGCGATAATTTATATCGTTAAATTATAATATTGAATATTTTTAAATTAAAAAAAGAATATATTTTTACAATTTAATATAATTTATTTAATTATCATTAATTTTACATTGAATTCATAGGTGAAAACATTCAAATCTTTTGCAATGTTTTAAACAAAAAACCCATTTTTTTCAACGGGATTAATTTTAAATTATTTAATGAATCTTATATGTTTTGAATTTTTAAAGATTGATTATATATTTGGAATCAGGAGGTCCAAATTTTGTAAATTGGTGACTTTTATTTTTTAGACATTATGAATAGTAAATACGGTTAATTTTATTTACCATAGTTAAAGGTAAATCATGTAATTAAGGGTAAAGATAATATTATTAAATTACCCTAACACTTGTATTAATATAATTGGATTATTATTTTTCTTCCCAAAAAAATATTGTGTTGAAATGGAATCTATCGAAACCCATTTGGATGTGATTAAGACCTTTAATTTGTTTTATTTAAAGGAAAGTGAAATATGTCTCACTCAAACATTAATAATTAAATTATTTTTAATATAAGGTTATATGGAATATAAATGAGATTATAAATACTCATTTGAAATCTGAAATGTTTTTCTTTATCATGGTAATTTATTTGTAATTTTTAAGAAATATATAATTACCTTAATATCTTATAAATTAATGATGTAGAAATTTTTTATTTAGTGAAAAATCAATAATATAGTTTTTATTAAAATAATAATACCCATCAAAAGGCCCAAGAACCTAAAAAAACTTATTCTTAGTGTATATATAAACCATAATCATCCAATTTCTGACTTCATCACTATTTGGAGCCTTATAAAAGAGATTATGACACTTATATAATTTTCTTTTATATGATGTCAAAGTTTTCACCATCATAATTTGATGAATATAAAAATTTAAATGATGTGATTTTATGATGATAAACATGATTAAAAGTATTCTTATAAAATCTATTATATTTATCTTAATCATAGTATTTTATTTTTAATTTTTATCCAAAAGATAAGTATATTAAATAATTATACAAAAATGTTTTAGTAATTATTTTATTAAGAGAAATATCATATAAATGGTATTAAAAATATTAAAATTAATATTATATGAACTAATTAATGTGCTCCAAGAATTTTCTAGATGAATAATATATTTTATGAATCTATTAAATAATTTGGTTCAAATATATCTTTTGTGTGGATTTTATTTAAATTCAAATAAATAAATTGTGTCAAAATTGACACTATTGATATTTTTTAAAAATAAAATATTATTAAATTATTTTAAAATCACATAAATATTTAAAAAATACAAATTTTAATTTATATGGTCGACAATGTCATAAATTATCCACTTATAGACAATTCACAACACATAAGTAAGCATTCATAACCATTTAAAATTTAGAATATTATTACCACAAATAAAATTAAATAGATTAAATAAGGATAAATCAAAATGTTAAGGTTTGAAATAAATTACAGACATGTATAAATTTGATTGGTTGATGCGATTACAACCCTATATTATCGCATATTTAAATTTGATTCACTTTGGAAGTTTTTATGTGGGGTTTGAGTTTTTTATAAATTAATATTTTTGAGGATTCCAAAAGTGCCCCTCCCCTCTCTTATAAAAATGATCTTCCTCCCTCTTCTCTTCACACCATTTTGAGCCTTCAATATCATACAAACCCTTCCAATTACTCTTATAAACTTACCTAGTAACATTTTGGAGTTTCTGGTCTTCTCAAAAGGCCAACTCTAGTCCCTTAAGTGGAAGTTTAATAGAGGTGTGTTGAGGAGGAGGTATTCTCTTCTACTGATTCTTTCAAGTTTCTTTATTCTTATACTTTGTCTTATTTAGTTGTTTCATTATAAAGTAATAACATAAGAATAAATAATATACTTATATGTTATTATAAATAAGAAACACCTCTATTTCACCTTCTATCCATCCTACAAACAATGAAATAACCGCGCGTGCGTACGTACGGCTTACCATCTCCATGCCATGGTGTAATATTTTTTCCACCACCACCTTAATTGGGTGGGTATAATGGTGAAAATAATAACTATACATGATTATTATTAAATAATAATAATTCTAAGATATTATATCATCCACTCCAATTCCATTTAATAATTATGGTAATGACATCATCGCTCATGCGTACGTACAGATTACTGTCTCCACGACACGATTAGATTCATTATCCATGTTAACCATTTTAGAATTATTATAAAGTATATATAATGAATAATAATGAAATTTATGACATAATAATGAATTTTTTTTATGTATATATATATATGTCATTTACTTACTTCCATTAAATTCAATAAGGAAAGGCAAACAACGTTCATGCGTACGTACGACCTACCGTCTTCATAAACGGTGTATTTAATTTCATTTATCTATCTATTATATATATATATACATACTTAATATATATGATATATAAATCATGTTTTACATTATAAAAGTAATTAAATCATGATATAAGTTATAATATCAAGAACAACACGTCCAAACATGTATGATAAATGAAACAATTATTACCAAAAATGTTGCTTTAACATGGAATTGACAGATGAATAGGTAATATAAAGTCGTAAGTGAATCATATATGATATCATAAATATTATTATGGTTCTTTTAAAAGTTAATAATATGTTTCAACTCACTATATAGGAATTTAAGATACATAAGAATCATATGGGACCTATTGTACGGAATAATTATTCCAATCTCGTTTTTATCTGAGATTGTTTATTCATAAGTTATTACTAGGGTTATATTTATCATCCATGTCCATGTTTTTTAAAAATGTTTTAATAAAATGTTTACTATTATTCCATGTATGTTTATAGTCATTTTTACCATTTTTTGACTTTTACCACATGGTATGGAAGGAATCTTTCTTTTGTTTACCATACCGGGTACTTTTTTACTCTTTCGGCAAAAGTACGAGGAGAATGTTTTTTAACTTATATGACATGAATGTATTTTAACAGTTTCATAACTCCTTATTTCCATAAATCTTCCTATATAAAATTTTATTATTATTTTCAATGAAATTTTTTTCTTTTAAAATTACACAGCATTTTGAGAAAAGAAAATGATTTTGAATAAGAAAGGATATTTTCCTCAAGAATTCATTTCAAGTGTTTCATCAAAACTATTTTCCATCTAAGATAAAATTATTTAATATGTATATGTTTCATGTATAATTTCTCTATTACTTACATGGTTTTATTTTTTTTATAATGAAATTATATCCATTGTTTTATATGGATTATGTTAGGATGGGATGATGTATATGAAACCCATTTTATTCATTGGGTTATGATGAATGATTTATGTTTATTTTATGGCACATGAAATAATGATTTCATTATGAGATGGGTGGGAACTATATCTCCCTCTAATGAATTTGGTAAAGATTTATATCTCCTAAGATAGACATGTCTGGAATGAAAAGTAAATTCAGTTCAGTAATACAGGGTTGGAACGACAATTAAACCTAGTTCAGTAATGGACTTTGTCCACTATGATGGTCTTCGCAGCAATTCCTTGGCTATTATTCAAATCATATCATGTGCTTAATGGTTTACCACAATTACAAGTTTTATTCCTATGCTATTTTATCATGATTAATGTTTATTTTTTATCTATTCCTTACGTACTTCCATGATTTATTTCACAACTCAAGATTTTGATATTTAAACATTATGTTCATGTTTTTAAGTTCAAATGTATATTGTTTTTTAATGTTTTCCATGTTTACCCTTAATGGGAATTTGAGCTCACCCTTTTTATGTTTTCTTTTTCCCAAGATATAAAGGAAGGTTTTAGGTAGAAAAAAAGGGGAAGATATTTATGGGATATGTTGAAGATATTTCACCATGATTAGAAGATTATGTTTTGATTTTCCAAAGACACTAAACTAATACAGTCATTGGGAGTCTGTTTGTGCCATGTATTAAGTATTTAGAAAAAGTAATTTAATGTCAATATACGTCAGGCTTGGGTTTCTACAATAATACCATCATAAAAAGAGAAGACATAGAGCCCAAGACCCTCTACAACAGGTACAAATATAAAACAATGTGAATCCTTGGTATCAAAGTTTATAGAAGATAAAACATAGGCAACTAAAATAGTACCTATGATAGTAGAAATCTTGAGATCCTACCCTTGCTGGGTCTGATGCCCTATAAAATTCTGACCCACACTGCAGCCCTGAGACACTGCCTATATACCGTGAGCGGATCTACTCTATTTTATATTAACACATAGAGTCTGAATACCTCAACCATGACCACCACCTTGTCCTGAGTAGCCTGAAGTATTCTAGTTTCCCGACTAGTGAGAAGCCATTGACCCTACTCCTAAACATGGAGTAGGTGTCTAACCTCTCTAACTAGATGTTGTTGGAAATTCCCTATACTATAGATGTAGATATCCCATCCGACTATAAGCTCGGTAGTTGATTGGGTCCATCGGGCACTGCAGTATCATATTCCCATCTCTTTCACACTGATATCACCTCGCCTAAATACTGGAAGAAACATTATGACTACTATTATCCCTATGAGAAATCTCCATACGACTCTTCTTTCTCCCGGTCGAGATAGTACCATATCTCGGTGCCGAACTTCCCTTGTACATACCTCCATATTCCCACAGATTACACATGGTAATGAGCGCTTGATTCAAAATGTCATATAAATAAGGAAACCTCAAAATGTTCACATATGATCAGATGTTGTACCTAATACCACCCTCGAATATCCTAGCCCTTGATGTCTTTTCACCCATCATAAAAAGTGTGAATTACTAAATCTAAGTGAAATGGGCATATTAGTCCATCACTAACATACCTCCCTACTTCTTATTCATGAACTCCCAGGATCTATCGGCCCTCAATATCTTGGAATAATAGTATTCATATAAGACCTTATAAAAATCTCCCCATGCCTTGTTTTGATGATGCTATGCCTATGTGATAGCATCCCACCACCTCATGGATGAATCACACAACATATAAGTTATGAGATTGACCCTCCTCTTAGGAGGCATCTCTAGATTATCTAAGATCATGAGAATGGACTCCATCCATGACTCTACATCATATAGTCCACTAACCTCTGAAAATTTATTCATATGCTGCTGCTAGAATACTCAAGTCATTTCTTCCGTAGACGTGGTAGGATGAGGTATTCCTTAAAAGGTTTGTATAAACCACATGAAGCCTTCATGGAACTGTGTATCTTCACCTGTGTCTGGTATGAAAGCTGGTGTCATGACTAGAACATCAGGGGGATCCACTAGTATCCCATTTCCAACCACCTCTAGGGTATGCTCATTTCCACTCTCGCGGCATACTACTCGAGGTCTCTATAGTGGAATTTCTCTATAAAGTCCATCACATACAACTCAGTATAATCTTTATTCATCAAGTAATTCAGTTCAATAACTCAAGAACTAAACAATAGAATAAAAAGCCTCAAAATTTTACAAAATATGAGTACAAGGAATGTAGGAATCATACACGGCATATACATGTAATCCCTTACATAGTCTTGTACTCTTGTTGTCATGGGCGTGTAAACAGCCGAGGTACATGGCATATACAGACTATAAACAGTGTGTCCCTTGAATCTCTCACATGGGCATGTAACTCCAGATTCCTTGGTCATGTAAAGGTCCTAGATACAAGGCGTTTCAGAATCATACACAATGTGTACTCAAGTATTCCCTCCTAGCCATGCACTTTTACATGGTCAGCGCTACATGGTCTGTCTGTGTAAAACTACATGGGGTGTACATATGGTACACGACGTGTTTTGATCAAAACTCAAGAACCCGTGTTTTGTCTCACATGACTAGTAACATGGTCATCTATCACATGTAGTGTACATTGATTACACTTTGAGTACTTGGAAAATTTCTTTTATTCCCAAACATAAGAACATGTGTCATGTGTTCATTGGACCACATGTTGTGTTTTTTCAGTTTCTAGAAAGTAAGCCTTAGAAAATTCCTCGGAATCCCTCTTTTTTAAAAATAAAGCAACGGGGTTCCAAATTAAAATATGTGGGGGTATATACTCCCCACGATTCAAATCTTGGTATCCACATCAAACATATAACAACAAAATTTATATCCCACAGCTGAAACATGATCCATGAAATTCTGATCCACGAGGGCCCATATTCTTCGGGGATCAAAGTTTGGCATCCAAAAAAGTCAACCATAATGCGTACCAATAAACCTATCACAACAGTAGTCATATCTATCACATTATCTATCACAATAGCATGCATATCTAGAACAACATCTATCAAAACACCGTGCAATTAGTAATACTCTCTAAATGGCATGGAAAGAATTAATGGCATGTGATTTCTAACAAGTTACAATATAATGCATGAAATGGAATACCCTCATCTTATTGAAAGAGAATTGTCATGGGCACCCTCAAATGATTAGTGGTTTTTGGGGTACTTAGGTGTAGCAGAGTGGTTGACCATGGTCGTCTCTCAAAGGAGGAAGTAATTTAAAACAACTTCTTAAAGGTATTCTAAAAGAAACATATAATAGAATTAAAATACTACTTTAAAGGATGGGTGTGGTTGTTTATAGTTTATAAAACTTGATGATGTTTTATAGAAGAAGATTGCATTTTTTAATTTTGAAATGAAGTTTTATTAAAAAGACACAACAAGGAGATGTTTTTTTAGAAAATATTTGAAAAGGCGTAATCAATATAACTATACCTATTCATTTAATTATTAATAATTATAATTTAAAGCAATATCCACTTAATTTTGATCCTCTAATTTGTTAACCCTCGAACCCTATGAGAGTTAACATAACCACAAAGATGAAATTACTTAAACCCTAGGCTAGCTTCGGAACACGCAATCGCAACACCCTGCTTTGATTTTTGTTCTAAGGATAGATTATGGTCAGTGGTTAATTAGAGCACATATCCATTCTATAAATTAGGATGAATTTTTTTATGGATTATATTTGAACTCAACAAATTTATCCCGTGTGGTATTTTATTACTGATTAAGATATCACTCTCACAATTTACACAAAATCTCGACCTCGCGGGTTTTTGTATTGATTGTTCAATTGCTTGCTTACTTTGTTGTAATTTTAAAACACAATTCACGGATCATATTATGTGAATTATAGTAGCTCATTGATTCAAAATACATGAATGAATAAGGATAGAGGTTGATTGATTACTAAAAAGAACTACTCTTCCATGGGCGGTGTAGTCATCGTAGAAACAGTTTGCATGTGCAAAGGTTTAGAAAGGGTAGAACCCAATAAAGTTTCTACTCTTGATTCCAGCACAATTAAGAATTTTAAGAGAATAATAAATTTAAACAAAACATAACAAAAGATAAGATATAAAATATGTACAAATAAATGTATTACAAAAACAAAATCATTACAACACGAAGGAGAAGAAGAAGGCTTCGTCGAAGGGATCCTTGCTTCAAGAGATACCCTTATTGAAATGGTTGGATAATTGGAGTGGATCCACTTATACTCTGCCCTAAACTTCGAAATTCACGTCCCAACACCACCAAATGAGAAAAACACCACTTTATAGAGTGGTGGTGAGGATATTTTACAAGTGGTTTCAAGTGTGGATGTGGAAATTTGGCCAAATATTTTAATAAAAGTTGAACAGCCAATTTAGCCTCCAAAACGGGTGAATTGGCTGGCCTTCTAGAAGGATAATATGTGATTATTTGGGTCCTCCATCGCCTTTAAAAATTTGGGGTCAATAAAATCCCAAATGAAGGAGTTATGGCCCATGTACAATATCATATCCATTCTGGCGGGTCCATCCCTCCTTTGAATTCATGGCACAATTACTCTATCTAAATGCATTTTTTTGTTCTAGTGACCTGAATAAAACTTGTATCGCATGAAGTAAGGAATACAATTAAAAAATATTAACTTCAAATAATTCAAATAAAAATATTTATGATCGAAATACTTCAGTGATTTTAAAAGGGTAAAACTGGAATTTTCATCAAATATTCAAATGAATGATCTAATCCCAAATAATTTCTAATTGAACATATTTAACATAATGTGAGGAAATTATATCATTTATTATTAATAAAATATTCAATAAAAATGTGTTTTATCAACTCCCCCACACTTGGCACTTGGACTCCTGGACAAGTAAACATCGAAATCAAATCAAAACAAATTTAAAACACATATCAATGAGATCCACCAATTCCATACAAAGAAACAAAAGAAGTCATGCCTCATCTATAAACTATTATTTCAAGTTCTTAATTTAAAATTGTTCAATATATTTCCTCTTAATTTTTCCTCCCATGCACACAAAACACTTACCTAACATTCATTTACACTCATCATATAAATGTCAATTTTTTGCAATGTCTTTCTCATCCAAACTCATACAAGGGCCACCATAGGCTTGATAAATTCCTACATCTCCACCTGATGTGAGTCAAGGACATATGTTTATCATGAGGGCTTTTCAGGGTTGTTATGTGGCTTTCGGTTGGTAGGATTTAGATGTTGAAAAAAATTCGGAGGCCGAATGAGGAGGGTTTGGCTCGTTTTGAAGCAAAATTGCATTAATCTAATTTTCACTTAAATATGGTCTCCTCCTTGATCAAAAAAGGAAGTCATCTCCATCAGTATGAAAAATAAATTAAATTTATCACCCTTCATTATTTCAGCAGAAAAAATTCCAATCTTTTCAAACAATATTTTTCTTGAATTCTCTAGATAGGCACAGCTTTCCCCCTCTATTAGAAGCTCCAGAAAGGCATAGCTTCTTTTATCATGAAAGCTCCAGAAAGGCACAGCTTTCAATATAATGTTTTTCTTTAGTAGCTAACACATATATTTAGAATTTAATTTTTCACCCGAAGTATCACAAAATTTGGTAGCACAACACAAGACATCTTCCCCCACACTTAAGCTCAACTAGATTATGAAATTTCACTTCAAGAGTTGGTTGGATAGGGACAATTGGCTTAAAATGTGGCAAACAAAATAGGTTGTGAATGGATTATAAGGGATAAAAGGATTAAATGTTAAAGTTAGGCCATTATAAAAATGTATTCTTTGAAATAGGGGCTTTAATACCAAACAAATGCATCAATCATTTAAACATAAGTACATCAAACCCCCATTTTTTGACGGGAATAAATCAAATTCTGGTTAAATCAAGCATAGTTTGGCTCTGTCAAGAAGTGAGGTGAATGTAAAAAATATGAAAATAATAGTTTAGAAGCCTCACAAGAAAGTGGTCTCAAATATAAAGACAGTGAGATGTGGAATGGGATTCAAAATTCAGTGTAATTTTCATGAAATTACTAAATATTTTAACTTGAAACAAAGTCATTTTAGCATTAATTTAATCTTGTTTTCAAGGGATAAATTGTTTCACTTATTGATATGGATTTAAAAATGGTTATGAGAATCATTTTAGCAAAAAAATTTCAAAAACAAAAAGAAAATTGAAAAATAAACACACAAAATTTGAAAAACACAAAATTGTTTTTAAAAAAAGAAAACAATTGAAATTACTAAACAAAACGGTTCCCTCTCCCACACTTAAAATATTGCATTTTCCTCAATGTGAACCCATGAGATGATATGTGCACATGAAATTCATAATTTTATTTAGGACAAGAAATATAAAAGTGAAAGGGTTAGGAACAGCCTGATATTCTCAAGTGATGATGGGGTCATGTAGTTTAATAAAATCAACTGCATTGGTAGGAAGTCCCTCAATGTATTTCTTCAAACATTTCCCATTGACTGTAAAGCTCCTTCCAGTGTCCTCCTGTGTGATCTCCACTGCACCATAATGAAAAACATTAGTCGCAACATAAGGACCTAACCATCTGGAATGAAACTTACCAGGCATCAACTTCAGTCGTGAACTATAGAGTATGACTTCCTATCCAACAAGAAACTCCCTTTTCTAGATCATTTTATCATGAACTGCTTTTGATCTTTTCTTTTAGATCCTTGAGGTCTTATATGGTGATATTTGAATCTCCTCAAGCTCTTGAATTTGCAACTTCCTTTAAATTTCAGCTTGGGCCAAATCCATGTTGCATTTCTTTATAGACCAATATGCCTGATTCTAGACTTCCACTAGGAGAAGACATGCTTTCCCAAAAACAATCCAAAATGGGGACATACCAATGGGGGTCTTGTATGTTGTCATATAATCCCACAATGCATCATACAAGCTCTTTCTCCAATCCTTCCTATTTGTCTGCACGGTTTTCTCTAATATTTGTTTCAACTCGCGATTTAAAACCTCAGCCTGGCCATTTGTTTGAGGGTAGTATGGTGTTGATGTTTTGTGTTTCACCCCATACTTTTGAAGGAGGGAAGAAAAATTATTATTGAAAAAGTCTGACCCTTGGTCACTGATGATGGCCTTTTGTACTCCAAACCTGCAGAAAATTTGAGCCTTGACAAAATCCACTACAACATGAGAATCGTCAGTCCTGGTGGCCTTAGCCTCCACCCATTTACTCACATAATCAACAGAAACAATTATATACAAGAAACCAAATGAGCTTAGAAAAGTTCCCATAAAATCAATTCCCCAAACATAAAAAATCTCACCGAATAAAATGGGTTGTTGGGCCATCTCGTGTCTCCATGAAATGTTTCCAGTGTATTAGCAATGAGAGCATGACTTAAAAACACATAGGAATCATGGAATAAGCTAGGCCAATATAATCCAGAGTATAAGAAATTTCTAGCATTACTTTGGGGTCCAAAGTGTCCACCACAAGGAAGTTCATGACAGAAATGCAAAACATACTCAAACTCATGATCGAGGACACACCTCCTAATGACTTGGTCACTACACATGCGCTAGAGGTAAGGATCATCCCACACATAAAACCTAGACTCACTTTTTAATTTTTGGACTTGATGCTTCTTCAAATTTACTGGCATTTCAGAGTCAACAATGTAATTAACTAAATCAGCAAACCAAAGATGCATACCTAAGATGGTATAGAGATGCTCATCGGGGAAAGTGTCCCGAAGTGGTACCTGGTCCAAGGTGTCACCCTCTAGTGTGTGAGTAAGCCTACTCATGTGGTCTACCACTAAATTCTCTGACCCCTTCTTTTCCTTTATCTCGATGTCAAACTCTTGAAGAAGGAGCATCCAACAGATAAGTCGTGGATTTGAATCTGGCTTCTTTAGGAGGTACCTCAAAGCTGCATGGTCAGAAAAAAAACTACTTTATATCCCAATAAATATGAAAAAAATTTATCTAAAGAAAATATAACAGCAAGAAACTCCTTTTCTGTTGTGGTTTAGTTTTATTGGGAAGAATCCAACCTCCTCGATGCATATGAAATCACATGTGAATGTCCCTCCACACTATGAGATAAGACAGCTCCAACCGCGAAGTTGGACGCATCACACATAAGCTCAAATGGAAGGTCCCACCATGGGGGTTGTATGATCGATGGAGTGGTCAGATACTTGTTTAGCTCATCAAATGATACCCTGCATGAATCATCAAAATTTAAGTTAATATCTTTTTGAAGCAATCGAGATAAGGGAAGAGCGATCTTACTAAAATCTCTCATGAAGCGTCGATAAAATCCAGCATGTCCAAGGAATGATCGAATATCACGCACACATGTAGGATATGGCAGGGATGAAATAATGTCTACCTTAGATTAATCAACTTCAATTCCATGTTGTGAGACTATGTGACCTAAGGCAATTCCCTTTTCGACCATGAAATGACATTTTTCAAAATTCAAGACCTGATTTTTCTCAATACAACGATGCAACACATCACCCAAACTAGAGAGACATTAATCAAATGAGGATCCATAAACTGTAAAATCATCCATAAATCCCTCCATGAAGGTCTCAATGAAATATGAGAAAATACTCACCATGCATCTCTGGAAGGTACCTAGGTCATTGTAAAGTCCAAATGGTATCCTTCGGTAAGCAAAGGTACTGAATGGGCAGGTGAATGTCGTCTTCTCTTGGTCCTCTGCTGTAATGAGAACCTAAAAATAGCTAGAGACACCATTCAAGAAGAAATAATGTGTCCTACCTGCAAGTCTCTCGAGCATCTGGTCAATGAATGGAAGTGGGAAATGGTCCTTACAAGTGGATTGATTTAGTTTCCTATAATCAAGACACACTCACCAACTATTTTGTACTCTCAAAGGAACTAACTCATCATTTTCATTTTTTATAACTATGAAACCAGTTTTCTTTGGTACATCCTGGACAGGGCTAACCCATTGTGAGTCAGAAATAGGGTAAATGATACCCGCCTCAAGTGATTTTTCAACTTCATTCTTAACAACTTCCAAAAGTGTTGGATTAAGTCTCCTTTGTGGCTACCTAATCGGTTTAGCCTCATCCTCCAGGATAATCCTATGTATGAAAATGGAGGGGATAATACCTGATATGTCAGCCAAGGTCAACCTAATTTCCCCGATGTTCTCCCTCAAAAGATTTAAAAGTTCTTCTTCGTGTTCAAATGAGAGATTATTATCAATGATAACAGGTAATTTCTCACCACTCGATAAGTATGAGTATTTGAGATTTGGTGGAAATTGCTTGAGTTCCAGTGCAGGGGGGTGGTGTATGGATGGAGACATAGAAAGAGCTGAAATATGTGCACAAAGAGCATCAATATCCAAATATACATCATCAAAATCAGAGAATAAAGTATCAAATCCATCAGTATACTCAATAGACATGACATAATCAGAGTTCACATGATCAAAATCAGAATATGAATCCATTTCAAAATCAAATCTAAGAGAGTCTTGTGCATTAGAAATAGGTTTGGAAGTACTCTTAGACATCAAACTAGAACCAATACTCATAATCTCTCTAAGAATTGAAAAGTCAATTTCCATGGGGTTTTTACTTGGTGGTTCAAAATGGGAGATAACAAATGCAGAATGATCCTCTGAGGGGTACTTCATGGAATCCATAACATTAAATATCTTAACTTCATCCCCAAATTCCATGGAAAGTGTACCCTCATTGACATTTATGATAGTTTGTTCTGTTTTGAGGAAGGGTCTACCTAATATAATGGGATCATGAGAACTTACCTGATCATCCTCCATGATAAGAATGTAGAAATATACTGGGAATATCATGTCTCTTACCCGGACAAGTACATCCTCAAGGACACCCATTGGATATTCCGTAGCTCTATTTGCCAACCGCACCACTACTCTCATCGGTTTTATCTCACCAACCTACAATGAAGAGAATATAGAGTGTGGCATCAAATTTATGGAAGCTCCCAAATTACAAAGTGCATCAGAAAAGTTCAACTCCCCTATGGTGCATGGGATGGTGAATGTCCCTGGATCCTTGCACTTTGTTGGCATTTCTAGAGTTGGTGTAATGAGTGCTAACACATTCCTTCCAAGATTTATCCTTTCATTTCCCTTGAGCCCTCTTCGATTGGTACAAAGTTCTTTTAATAATTTCACATACCTTGGAATTTCCTTAATGGATTCATGTAGAGGAATGTTGGTCTCCACGTGCTTGAATGTGTCCAAAACCTCCTTTTTCATTGCTTCTTTATCCATATTATTGGTTTGAACAAACTTGTTTGGAAAGGGAAGAGGTTTAGGAGGAACATCATCAATCTGTTTCTTACCTTTTTCTTTCTCCTTGGGATGCTCATCAGTTGATGTGGAATTGGGATTCTCTAGATTTGAGGTGAATCCATGTGGAAAAATAGTTACAGATGTATCATTTAGTTGCTTCCCACATTTCAATGTGATGGAACTGACATTCCCCTTGGGATTTGGAGTAGGTTGGGAAGGTAGATTTCCATAATTCTTACTTACACGTTCATGGAGGGTAATGGAAATCTGTCTCATTTGAGTCTTCAAATCCCTTAGTTCCGAACCTAGACTCTTCAACTCATTCTGTTGATTAAGAACAATTTTCTTCAAAATATCATCAGTATTAGAATCTAACTTTTGTGGGGTATTCCCTTGTTGTTGGCTTGTTGATTCTTGGGTTTCAAATCTCTTTTTGGGTTGTTGGAATCCCTGCTAGTAAGGTGGAGGTTGTTGGATGTTTTATTGAAAGGGTGGCCTTTGTTGTTGTCTAGAGCCATACCTCATGTCTGATTGATCCTTCCACCCTTGGTTGTATGTTGGTGCAAAGTAATCAAGCTTCATTTGGGGATATGGTTGTTGCTGCTGATAAGGTCTCCCTGGGAATACTGCCACGCAATCCTCTGTCTCTTATAGTTGTGGGCAACAGTCAGTTGGGTGGCTTGTCTCAGTGAAAATGACACAAGGCCTTGAAGGAGTGGGTTGGGATGTATTTTGATCCAAAGCATTTTGCCTCACCATATTGGTCAATTTTTCCAACTTGGTATCAATCAAATGGATTTCAAGAGAAGAATGACTTACCTGATGTACTCCCTTGACATGTGGTGTACCTCTATCACCAAATTTTTGGGTGTTTAGGGCCATCTTGTCAATCAATGCACGTGTATAAACTTGTGTCTTTTCCAGCAATGCCTCTCCTACTGCAGCATCCACCATGCTCCTCTCCATAGGTGTGAGTCCTTCATAGAAGTACTGAATGAGGAGTTTCTCACTAATTTGGTGATGTGGACAGCTTGCACACAACTTCTTGAATCGCTCCAAGTACTCACACATTGACTCCCCTTATGCTTGCTTGATCCCTGAGATCTCCTTACGAATGGAATTGTTCCTTGATGCTGGAAAAAAATCTCTGCAAGAAAAGACGTTTCAAATCGTTCCAACATGTTACATCTTTATATTGTAAATAGTACATCCAATCCTTTGCAGCTCCATCAAGTGAAAATGGGAATGATCTTAATTTGATTTGATCTGCAGAGACATTTCTAGGTTTTAAGGTTTATAAAACCACATTAAATTCTTTCAAATGTTTATTGGTATCCTCACTAGAGAGGCCATGAAACTTTTGAAGTAAGTGAATTAACCCAGATTTTAGTTCAAATTCCGATTCGAGATTTGGGTATGAAATACAATTTTTTTGATAATTAATATCAGGTGAAGCCAATTCTTGAATGGTTCTATTTATCTCATTGTTATTATTTCAAGACATTGGTTCTTCTTTTATGTTTGAATTTGAATTTCTTCCAATTTCAATGTTTCCAGAAGATAATAATTCACCAACTGGTTGAATATTGAAACTTCACGTAGACTTAGAATGTCTGATTCGAGCTCTAAGGCTACGTTTAATCTCAGGGTCAATATCTAAGATATCCTTGTGATTAGTTCATGTCATAAATCAAAAAATGAAAATAGGAAATGTGGACCATAAGAAAAATGATAAGTTTGAGTTGATGGTCCAAAAATAAAAGAAGAGGATGAAAAAAAATGAAAACTTGAGAAAGGGGAAAGATGAAAGAGAGAGGTGAAGAAAATAATAAAAGAAATAAATCTAAATGGTTGAATAAATTAATTGACTCCCTGGGAATGGCGCCAATTTGAAAGAGTGTTGTTGTGGACACCCTCAAATGATTAGTGGTTTTTGGGGTACTTAGGTGCAGTAGAGTGGCTGACAAAGGTCGTCTCTCAAAGGAGGAAGTAATTTAAAAAAAATTCTTAAAGGTGTTCTAAAAGAAATATAGAATAGAATTAAAACACTACTTTAAAGTATGGGGGTGGTTTTTTATCATTTATAAAACTTGAATAAGTATGCTGGAAGAAGATTTCATTTTTTTAATTTTGAAATGAAGTTTGATTAAAAATACACAACAAGAAGATGTTTTTTTAGAAAATATTTTAAAAAGAATAATCGATCAAACTCCATCTCTTCATTTAATAATTAATAATTATCATTTAAATCAATAACCACTTAATTATGATCCTCTAATTTGTTAACCCTCAAACCCTACGAGAGTTAACTTAACCACAAAGATGAAATTACTTAAACCCTAGGCTAGCTTCGGAACACGCAATCGCAGCACCCTGCTTTGATTTTTGTTCTAAGGATAGCTTATGGTCAGTGGTTAATTATATCACATATAAATTCTGGAAATGAGGATGAATTTTTTTTAGGGATTATATTTTAACTCTACAAATTTATCATGTGTGGTCTTTTATTACCGATTAAGATCGCGCTCTCACAATTTACACAAAATCTTGACCTTCTGTGTTTTTGTATTAATTGTTCAATTGCTTGCTTAGTTTATTGTAATTTAAAAACACAATTCATGGATAATATTATTTCAATTAAATTATCTCATTTATTCAAAATAAATTAATTAATAAGGATAGAGTTCGATCGATTACTAAAAAGAACTACTCTTCCATGGGCAGTGTAGTCATCGTAGAAACGTTTTGCATGTGCAAAGGTTTAGAAAGGGTATAACCCAATCAATTTTCTACACTTGATTACAGACCAATTAATTAGATTAAGAGAAGAAAAAATTTAAAGAAAATAGAAGAAAATAAAATAAATAAAATAAGTACAATGAAATTGATTACACAAACAAAATCATTACAACACGAAGGAGAAGAAGAAGGCTTCGTCGAAGGGATCCTTACTTCAAGAGACGCCCTTATTGAAATGGTTGGATAATTGGAGTGGATCCACTTTTACTCTTCCCTAAAATTACCTAATTCCCGTCCCAACCCCACAAAATGATAAAAACACCAATTTATAGAGTGGTGAGGAGGAGAGGTTACAAGTGGTTTCAAGTGTGAATGTGTAAATTCAGCCAAATATTATAATCCAACTTGCACCGCCAATTTGACCTCCAAACGCATGAATTGTCCAGCTTTCTAGAAGGATAACATGGGATTATATGGGTCCTCTATCTCCTCTCAAAATTTGGTCTCAATACAAGCCCAACTGAAGGAGTTATGTCCCAAATACAGAAGCTTATCCATTCTGGCGTGTCCAACCCTCCTTTCAATTTATATCCCAATTACTCCATCCTAATGCATTCTTTTGATCTAGTACCCTGAATAAAAGTTGTGTCCCATGAATTAAGGAACACAATTACAAAATAGTAACTTAAAATAATTCTAATAAAAATATTTATGATCAAAATACTACAGTGATTTTGAAAGGGTAAAACTGGAATTTTCATCAAATATTCAAATGAATGATCTAATCCTAAATACTTTCTAATTGAACATATTTAACACAATATGAGGAAATTATATCATTTATTATTAATAAAATATTCAATAAAAATTTGTTTTATCACTCATCTGGTTGCAACAAAATATAACCCCAATGATATCAATAATAACAACACAAAACAAGTGTGTCACCCAACAGTGAAATCAAATCAACTGTAATAGCTCAAAATCCGAAAATTACAATTTCATTTGAGGTAATTTGGATTTTCCCTATAAATAGGGTAGCTAATACGAGGCATATCTAATTACCAAACTCCATTTCCTTATTATCCCTTGAAAATGTCACTAAATAGTAAGACAAAATAGAAAATAAAACTCTTATGATATCACTTTGTAACATCATGGATCTGGATACCACAAAATTGGTGCCTCATACCCAATTAGTCAATAGTCTCAAGTACATTTCACCAAACTCCAAAGGCTACCGACTAGAAGTGAGGGCCTAGGGTGTGATAGTGGGGAAACTATTCCCTCATTAGCATAGTGTAACAAATTGGAATTAAAATGTACAATAGTAGAAGAAATAAAAACAAATAACTAAAATAAACAGTGGAATACCAATAAGATAAATAATCGAGCATCATTCAATAAAAAAGATAATGCAGCATGTTATGTTCTAATAAAACATACAAAACAAGTACACTACAATAATCCAAAATAAATGTTCTAATAGAAAAAAACCAATTAAACTATAAAGCATCACTATCCTCGGCTCAGTCCCATGCTCTCCTGCTCCTAAACAACATCTCAAGTACTTGTAGAAGGGTGTGTGCCCTTATCAACACCTGTAACAATATAATCTGTTTGGGTCTAAAAGAATGAATCAAACAGGGTGTGAGAAATAAATACTACATGAAAACCACAAAGGAACTGTGCCTATCTTTCAGTGAGTATATTCTACTAGTTGTGTACAAAAAAGAAAAAAATAGTAAGCTAAGAAGTACTCAAAAGTAAACAATCCTACAAGTCCTATTTTCTATTTTCATTCATTATGTTCAGTTAAAGTATTCAATTTCATTGAATTATAAAGGTCTCAATATCCTAACTAAGCTCATCAATCAACCATATAAAGAATAATCAACAAGTACCTCAGAAGGATATCCAAATGAATAAAGTGAATAACGAATCCAAGATTGTACTTTGGCTTGTCGGATGCGTCATATATCATTCCATTTCAATAATCTATTCAACAGCTTTCCTACAAGCATAGAAAACCCTACCCACAGGCATAACCAAATCCTTTCCCTTGGGCCTAACAAATCATCTCCCACAGGCATAATAACTCCTCACCCACAAGCATAATAAGTCTTTTCCCAAAGGCAAAACAAATCCATACCCAGAGGCCAAAGGAATTCTTGCCCACAAGCATAACAAATCAATCAGGGCCAAACCCAGTATAATAGAATTTTAGCATAATAAAAAAATCTTGTAATTTACCCTATTACATAATTACCATATAACAACTCATGTGGGCATCATAAATATCAATAAATAAGTGAATTCAACTATCACAAGGCTTAAACAGTAATTGCCATATCATGGGGTAAAGGGTCTAGCACAAATCCCAAACCCGTTAATAAAATCAATCATAATTTACAATAATTTCAATTCTATTGAAATGTAATTTGTACTTAAAAACCCAATAAGGGAAAATAAGTTATTCCTCATAGGCAACCTCAACCTAATGTCCATAAACAGTCATTCCAAGGGAACACACCCATGGGGTGGTCCTTAATCAGACTAACAATCCCAAGCATTCCTAAATTAATTAAAACCATGACCTAAAAATAATTAAGAAACAGTAAAGGTAAATTTATATTCAAGGTTACACCCTAAACATGGGATAACAACAATAAGAAATATATAAAAAACTTTACATTGAGTGAATTTCAAAAGATCGTCTACCTCGTCATAGTACGACTCTCCTCATCTAGCGTGGGGCTTAGATTCGACCTAGAGCGGGGTAGATCTACAAAACAAGAAAAACGCTCAATGTTGAATAACTATATTCAGAGAATAAATCTAGAAGAAAGGATCAAGAGGAATTTAAAGCTCACTAATCGGGTTCAAACACAACTGATGGTGAAGGAAGCGGGGTTTGGATGATCAATCAAGAAGGATAAATGGATCTTGGGGTAGCTATTTGTGACCCTGAACGATCCTTCTGTCCATGTGAGGAAAATAACGCTACTTCCCAATTTAATCATTAAAAAAAGGTACACAGTGTGTACTTCAAACTAAATGTAGTGTCCATAAAAATTTTGGTCTGACCATTACGTGACAGTGTACCGGGATTACATGGCATGTAGCCTTATATACATGGTGTGTACCTATAAGTACATGACATTTAGTTCGCAGTCACATCGTGTAATAGGTCTGTAGTATTCCCCTCGACCTCTTTTACCCTTTTTTCTTAAGAATAAAATAAAAAGGAAAGATCCATACCTCAAAAGAATAACTAGGTTCTTACAGTAAAAACATACTGATCGATGTGGGTGGGGTGTATATAGAAATCATAAGGAAAATTCAATGTATACATACATATATATATGAATCCACACAAGCCCCACACATTGGATTACAAGAATATCACCAACCAACTCACAAGGTCCCCCACCTATGCTTCCAAGACTAAATGTACAACCCCATACCAGAAAAAAGATAGCCACAACTTGTTTTCAGTCATTCATTAATACTAAACCATTTTTTACATTCTATGTTACAAATATGTTCTACTAAAACATGCAAAGATTTATTTTCCGATCTCATTATTATCACCATCCATACCAACTGGTCCCCTAAAAGAAAACAAAACATTTCAAACAACATATTGAAATAGTCCAACAACCACATCCACCCCCACCATTCATCATTACTCCACTGCTCAACCATACCAAGACCACTACCCCTGTATACTTCATATCTCACACCAAAACACAATATATTTTTATATTTATCAAGTGATATATTATTCCATTTCACATAATTTATTTAGGTTGTTATCACACAAGACATTAGATCTGGTGGCATCTAATTCATTAACTGACTATACGTAATTATCATGTTTCATATTATGTGTTTGTCTATAACCACAAAAATGCATTCCATAGTTCACAAGATAGAAACACAAGTAATGACCACCAATGGACACAGTTTTCAATGGGTAATCTATCCCATGAAAAACATAAAATCAATATAATTTCAATAAAACAATTGGATCCAACATCATGTTCCCCTGTCCCTTTGAATTTATTTTAGACGAATTGTATTTTATTTATTAATTTGGAATAAACTATCTTTATAAGGATAACCATTTACCCATCTCTCATGATACAAAATCAAGAAATTTGAAATAAATTATACCTAGAAGGAAGAATACTTTTTCCAAACATGCTACACCCAAATAGGGATGCACGTATAGGGGGGATCTTCTTTAGGGGGGCTCAAACCAACTGCAACACCACATTCTAGGACTCCAAGGAAGAAGGACTTGGAGCCTCCTATATGAAGACAAATAATAAGGAGTTAATGAAGGTAATATATTTTCCTTAGAAGGACTAGATCTGAAACTAGTGATATTTAAAATGGATTAGTTGACCATTGAAGGAAAATCTCATTAAAACCACATGTTTTATACATTTTAATGGTATTAGGACATTTTAGAAACTAGTTATATTATTGATTCCATTTGAAAAGGAGTTAAAAATCATTAATTAAGTCATTAAACGCATTTCTTGTCAAAACATAAGTACAAATGACAAATTAAAAAAAATTGAAAAATATGGAAAAATGGAAAACTGATGAAATAAGTCACAGTAAGGATGATTCACCACCAGATGGATCCCCACTAGAGGAGTAACCTCCAAATGAATCACCTCCAGATGATTCACCGCACAATGAGTCACCACCAAATGAGTTACTGACATATGAGTCACCACCAAACGAGTCACTATAAGATGATCACTGATAGAATAGTCGCCACCAGACGAGTCATTGTAAGAACAGTCACCTCTAGGATGAGTCACTATTGGAAAACTAGAAATTTGGAATGTTGTTGAATTGAATCACTATTATATTGACTCACATGTCCTAAAAACACCTCGAACTCCCCCCGAACACCTCAAACATCAGTTTTTTGGAAAAATAAGGGTTGGAAGGTCTTAGACACTACATTAGATACCTATCAAACTATTCTCTCTCTTGATATTTCAAAACCAATCTAGATGAAAAGAGAGGAAGGGTCCGAACAACCATCCCTTGAGATACATCCCAAGGATCTCATTACACCAAAATCACTACCCCCAATCAAACATGCTAACCCAAACTCTCATAACAGATAAACAATCTTACTGTCCTAAACATAGGAATTAGGTAATTCCATCCTCTATATCAAGATACTATCTACTCTTGGCAGATCTGACTTACCCACAAGGTTTTAATCACATCATAGAAGAATGAATCTTGATTTGGAATTGCTTTTTACACTTTTCTCTTGTTGGAACATTGTCACACATCTCAAAGCACACATAACGTCGAAGGGAAAAAACATATCTCTTAAATCACAAAGTTCCCAAAAAACACATCATAATGAAAATACAAAAAAGGGAAAACTCAAAAAAAACTATGGGTACTAGGCTTGCCTCTACGTCTCTTACTCCCAAGTACTCTCCTCTAAGACACCATGCCTCCATAACACACAAACTAGGGGAATGGTTCTTCCTCACATCACCTTCTCCTAATGGTCTTGGATCTCCACTAGACTCTCCTTGAAGGTTGAATTATTCTCAAAATCCAACTCTCCCCAATAAATGACATGGGAGTAATCATGAAGATACCGGTGGAGATGACAGACGTAGAAGATATCATTGACCCTTCCCAACCACAGAGGAAATTCCAACTAATATTCTACCTTTCCAACTCCCCCCAATACCTCAAAAGGTCCAACAAATAGATTCAAGAGCTTACACCCCTTTAAAAATCTCTACTTCCCACATTGAGGAGAAACCTTCAATAGCACATGGTATCCAACTTGAAACTCTAGTGGCCTCCTACTGAAATCAGTATAAGTCTTTTTCATA
The DNA here is from genome assembly GCA_963277665.1 of Viscum album. Taxonomy (NCBI): domain Eukaryota; kingdom Viridiplantae; phylum Streptophyta; class Magnoliopsida; order Santalales; family Viscaceae; genus Viscum; species Viscum album. Next base: position 1,650,631,863 of record OY728143.1, on the reverse strand, counting down.
TCTTGTTCTGATTTCATCCTCTCTCAAACCAACTAAACCTTCTTTGTTATTCTCTACACTACCTAAACACCAAGAACTGCTACCTCCCTAACCTCAATCCATCGCAACAGAGAATTACATGGCCTTGCATATAAAGCCTCAAATAGATCCATTTCAGTGGAAGAGTGATATTTATTACTATAAGAAAACTCGAATGAGGGAAGTTTTTGTTCTCATGATTAGCCAAAGACCAAGACACATGTCTACAATAGATCCTCCAACATATGGATATTCTGTTCCATTTGTCTATTTATATGAGGGTGGAAAGTAGTGTTGAGGCATAATCAGCTGCCAAAATAATGTTTCAATCACCTCCAGACTCATGAGGTAAATAATGAATCTCGATCTAATAAAATGGACCTTGTAACTCATTGCAACCACATCACCTCATCTTTGTACCTCTTACACAAAGCATCCACTACGCCCGACTCTTTGATCACTAAGAAATGAGATGATTTCACAAACCGATCCACAATCACCCATATAGAATCACAACCACCTAGAGATGTGGGTAACCCTGTGATGAAATCATTCAAGTTTTCATCCAATTTACAATTGGGAATATCCAAGGACCACAAGAAACCTCATGGAACATGATTCTCGGCCTTTATCTACTGGTAAACTAGACACTTTTCTACAAACTCCACCACTGCTAATTTCATCCCAGGCCAACAAAACTACATCCTTAATCCATGGTACATTTTGGAAACTCTTAGGTGTTCTGCCAAAGGTGATCTATAAAACACATGAAGGACTCCCTCATGAATCATTACAAGATCAAACATCCTCCCCTAAACCGTCATCCAATTCTGACCATCCTCTGACCACCCCTCAAGAGCATCACCATGGCCAATACGATCATTCAACACCTCTACCTATGAGTCCCCACACATAGATTCCTCTAACTATTGAATCAGAGAATATTGAACCGTTATCTAAAACAAAACACTTCTATCACCATCCACTATTGCATTTAAGTGTAGGGATACCAACTTCTCTATCACTATCCAAGCCTTTGTAAATTCTTGAACAACATCCTTCTATGACTTTATGCTCAAATCATTGATCATGACATTCCCTTTTCATGATCTATATAATATATCAAAATAAAACTCCTGATTAAACTCCATCTACCTTCACTATCATGGATTCAGGTCACACTGGGAGAAGATATACCTCAAAATATTCGGATCCTTAAAGACCAGAAAGTTCTCCCTGATGATGTAATTTCACCACAAATTTAGTTCAAAAGAAACTTCTTCTATCTCTCGATCATGGGTTTCATAGTCACATTCATGAGGGAGTAACTAACTAGACCCAAAAAAGATCATTTCCTTCTACTATATCATGATGAACCCTAATCCTAGATAAGATGCATCATAGAAAACCTCAAACAACACCACCTACTCTAGAAGCAGATGCTCTAGAGCACTAACCAATATGTAACACCCCAAGATTCCTCGGTATGTTTCCTTTCGAATAATGCAATGATGTGCATTGTATGCAACTTCGAGATTTTAACACACCATAACCAGTCAAACTAGCCGTTATGAATAGTAATACCTACTTTTTGAAATTTTAAAAATTCTATCTCTCAAAATGGACTTTATTTTTGGATTCGGAATATCGAAATTAGCCTAGGGTAAAATTTTGGTACTTTTCGGATAACTTTCATATTTTGATGAATAGTGAAAATTACTAAATTTTAATTAAAAACAACTTTTTTAATAAAAATAATTAATAGTGATAAATTATGAATTTGAGTGGTTTTAAAGTATATTTAGAATATATTTTTACCATGTAATACAATGTGGTTCATTGAACATAATTTCACATTTAAACCAGACATAAACAAGTGACAATCTTTTGATAGTTATTATCTCTAAAAAACACGCTTTTTGTTTTAACAACGGGAATTAATTTTAAATTAATTTCTGCCACTTATGTGTTTTGAATTTGGAAAAATGGATTCCATATTTCGAATCAGGATGTTCAAATTGTGTAAATAGGTAACTTTTATTTTTAAACATTTTGGATAATTACTTCGGTAAATATTTTATTTACCATGGTTAAAGGGTAAATCCGGTAAACAAGGGTTAACAAATAATATTATAATAATACTAAATTACACAAAAACGTGTCTTAACCCTATTGGTTGATACATGGTCGACCATGGGAATCTTTGGGTCGATTTTGGGACCCCATGGATCCACTTGTAAGTGATAATGACACTTTATTTTAATTAAGTTAAAATAAATACAAAAAAGACACAAGCATATATCTTTTAACAAAACAATTATAACATAGTGTTATATATGTTGGATTTTAGATTATAAATATTCATTAGAAATATAAAATGATTTCCTACATAATGATATTTTATTTATAATTTTCAGACATTAAATAAGTTAATTTATTTATGACACAATAGTGATGCAGTAATTACCATAATAGTGAAAAATTAGAATAATTGATATTATAAATACCCAAATAAATATAATTTAAGACTTTTGTTGAATTACACTAATTTTTTAGGTCACTATGACATATTAGGATTGATTTAATTAACTTTTTTCTAAGTAATCATTCTGTTATGTGTTTCACAAAAAACAACTATTGAATAGTGTCAAAATTGACATAAAAGCGTTTTTAAAACAAATATTATATTATTAATTGATATTAAATTCCTAAAAATCTAAGGTTCAGAAAAGAGACTTATATCATGATATTTATATCATTAATGGACCACTTGGGGGTCGCTTGGATGTATATAGTAAGATTATTAACTATATAATATAAAAATACAAAGTGACATGGTAAATGTCAAACTAATTAACTAAGAGTTAATACTTAAAGATAAGGTTAATATAATGACCCAAACCTGTCTAAATTCTATTGGTTGAGTTTTTTTCGACCCCTCCCCACCTTAACATTTAAATAATAAACTTTGGATCCATTATAAACTGAATATGAATTTATTATAAATTAATATTTCTAGCTTTTCCAAAGGTGCCCCTCACCCCTCTTATAAAAGGGAACTCCTCCTTCTTATTTCTTCACACCTTCAAAGCCCTTTGGTTCGGACAACCCCTGCCCAAATACTATCTCAACTTACCTCACTACAACCTAGAGGCCTTAGTTTGATCAGAAAGCCAACCTAAGGATCCATTTTGATCAAATCAAAAGGAAGAACCCGAAGAAGAGGTAATGTTTTCACCACCCCTTTTCAAGTTCTTTTCTTCTTCCACTTCTTCTTTCTTTGTTATTACCATTATTAAATAATAAATCCAGTATCATATATATACTGTGATTTTATTATAAATATGGTACAACCATATTCAGTATTCAATCCATCCATTGAATAACATGTCACCATACGTGCGTACGTACGGCTTACCGTCTCCACGTCGTGGTGTAATTGTTATTCAATTTATTATTATTTGGATGGGTATAATAATGATGTGTAACTCATGTAATTAATAAATATAACATGATAATTATTCTCTATATATGATATACCATCCAATTATATTTTATTTTAATATCAAAAGAATGATATTGTCGCTCGTGCGTACGTACGGACTACCGTCTCCACGAACGCGATGAGATTCATTCTCCATCATATCCATTCAAGTATAATTATAATTTGATGATTTAAAAATAGTATCTAAGGACTTTATATCATTCTGGATATGAATAATATACATCCCATTAATAATGAATATGGCTCACATAACAAAGAATATAAAGTAAAATGAACCCGTTAACACCCGAAATGACGATAATTCTAAGATATTATTAACAAATCAATGTTAAAAGATCATATATGATATCATATTAAAGTAAATTATTCTTGTATAATTAAATAACAATTATTTCACAATTATACAGGAGGTTAACCTACCGTCGACCAAGGAAAAAGTACAAAGTAAGGGATTTTCTTATCTCACTTTCAATTTCGTGAGATTTCCATTGTTCGCCACTAAATTATTTAAAGTGGTGTATTGTGTACTGACATTTGATATATATTATCATTATTCTCTTTATATTCATGTTATTCTATAAATCATTTGGTTGTTATTAACTTTTGGCCATACGACTCAGTTGATTAACGTGGTAAGGAGTTTCTTATCTCACTCTTAATTTCGTGAGAATTCCATTGTTCACCACTTAATTATTACATGTGGTGTATGTGTACTTCCCATGATTGTATTAATTGTGTAATATACTTTAATTTAAGGGTATTTACATAGTAATGGTATTATCCTTCTTTCATGGTTGTATGTTTCGTAAGTTACGAAATCGATAAGGGAATTTGAGATTTCAATTTCCACTCATTCGGCTTTACGCATATTTCATTGATTATATTACTCTAAGATTATGTGTGGAATAACTATTCATTTGATTATGTCATAATTTCCACTCCTCTTCCTGTGGATATACTTTTGATACACATAATCACTCCATTGATAATTCTCAAGTCATTGATATGAATTTGATAAGAGTAATTTTAACTCTTTCACCATTTGTTGAGTTAAACATCCAATTCGTTGGTGTTGTTTCTACAAGAATATGTGTGAATATCCTTTGATTGTTTTACACTTAATATTCAATCATATTTAGTGTATTTATATTTTTCACACATAATTATGTCATTGATTTATCCTTAACCTAAGGATTCGGCCTTTATGAGAGATTTCATCTCAATTTACATTCCATTGAGACTTCTTTGTTGATATACACCAAATCACTTTTATGTGGTGTATATAATGTACTTTGACATAGTATATCATGAATCCCTTTATTCTCATGATATTACAAAGTTTTTATTACCTCAATTATTTGTATTCAAGTGTCTCTCTTTTGGTTAGAATCTCTAACTAAAATACCATTTTTAAATGTTTTAAAGACATATTCATCTAAATATTTCTCATTAATGTCCATGTTTTAAAAATGGTTTTAAGGATTTATTTATATGGACATTAGAGTTTAGAAATTAAAACTCCTTTTAAAAAGTTTCAAAGTGGTATGGGACACTTTCATTCAAAAATCTATTTTAAACGGCTTCTTGACAAATAGTGTGACTTTTAAATGATTTCAAGAAAAAGTGGGATATTTCTCTCAAATAGTTTTGATGATTATTTTCATCTATGTCAACATCCTTCATTATTCTTGATTTAGGTTAATCTGATATAATACAATCTTCCATATTGTATTGAATGAGTTATGTTTGACTGTGGGTGTGATATTTTTATACCATTCATGGTTTGTGGTTAAAGTATTGACATTTCGTATGCTAGTTTTAATACGAATGTTTATGTTATGTTTAAACCTGTTCATATGAGAAATGCATTGGACTTAATAAGTGACGGGTGGAGCCCGCTATAGCTCCTCGATGCATCGGTAGGTCTCATGAGACAAACTAGTGTCTTGGCACAAGGCCTTGAAAAAATCTTATTTGTAGTCTTGGCACGAGGCCTTGGCTATGTGGTTATGATAGTCTGGCATTATGCATTCCATCATTATGAAAGTGGTTATTGATATTGCATGTGATTATTCGATTAGTAGAATATCCATGTGAATAAGTAAATATAATTTTTTTATTTTATCTTTTCCATTTTATGCTGAAGTTCAAGTTTAAAAGGCTTTTGTTTTAGTTATACATTGCCTTAAATGTTTTTTCGTATTTATAAAAGTTTCCGCTATATTTTTATCATTACTGGGCATTTGAGCTCACCCCTTTTCTATGTTTTATTTTTCCCAGGAAGTGAAGAAGTAAATTATGAATGACCTGTAGGGATATTATGAGGGGATAATAGTGTGGATTATGGAGAAAATATGTTGTTTTAGTAGTTTTTCACTTCATGATGTAATGTAAAACTTTATAAATATATCTAGTGCTTCCAAGGCTACTAAACCAATCGGTCTTTCGAGATTTGATCTTTCTTGTGATCATGAAAATGTTAAGTAATAATGCACCGACTCTGGGTAACTAGGGTCGGGGCATTACAGTTGGTATCAGAGGAAGTTTAGTACAAACCTTGGAAGCTAGATTTAGATAAACTCTGATTAGAGCACGTAGACCTAAGATGAACGTTGAGGATTAGTATAAAAGAACTTCCTAGAATTTTGGTATTGTAGAGATTTTGTGAGTTTTCCGAGCAACACATCCCTGTCTGGATACGAGCAGGTAGAGGCGGCTCTGGCATTGATGTACCTAGGGGTAAAACCCGAAAACACCGCTTTGAGCTAGACTCGAACGGGAACTGGTGCACGACAACGGGCCTTGCTGCACTCTTGGTTACGACACTCCCGGGGGATATGCTTAGGATAATTTACATTTTCTTTACAAACCGATTTAAGTAATATATATATAATATGAGAGTAAATGACCTTGGTTAATCCTAATATGTTTCAAATTGAGAATATGGTGACATTTAAATCTCTAAATGATTTTACGACTACTGTTACTCATACAATGCTTTCTGGTTTTAGTCAATGGCTGGATTCCAAGGAAGTCATAGTGACTTTGAGAATGATGTACAAGGTGGGAATGGTTGTGGAAATGACCAACAAAATGGAATGTTGATAGGCGTAAAAGATATCATCTTTATGCCAAATCAGTTTTCCAAAAATATGATCAACAACATATATATTAACCAACTCCCAGACTCAACAAGGAAGAGAAAGGTGATAAATGATAAGAGCTCTAGTAATGGAGACCATGGAGAAAAGAACCCTCAATTTTCATCATGCAGGAAATGTGGAAGGAGACACCCAGGAAAGTTTCTCAATGGGACAACGAAATGTTTTACGTGCGGGAAGGAAGGACATAAAGTGAAGAATTGCCGAAGAAAAATGAAGAGTACTATGGAAGAAGATAAAAATGGTCCCAAGAGTCCATTTATAGTCATTTACCGTAAATGTAGGGGACCTGGCCATTACCCGAGTGAATGTCCTATTCTATAGGATATTTTCTTGGTCAAAGAAGAAGCTATGTGGAAATAAATGGTTGGAGAAAAATTTAAAAAGTATTAGCACTCCTTGTTGATGGGTTTACTTTGGAATAATTTTCTCTTGTATTTGTAACCCTGTAGTTTGCCATGTGAGAATGATATTTGAGGAATAATTGTCTCTTCTCTTGTGGATATAGGTATAAATAACCATTTGGTTTTATATGATCATTGGGGTTTGAGAAAATTATAAGTTATTATAATTTGGGATGAAAATGCAAGGTATGATATAACATTTGTGGTTAAATTATGTTATTTTGAGGAATTTATCTCATTTTGGTAATATTATAAAATATAGTTTTTGAAAAAGGACAACACGTAGACCGTGTGACAACCCGTCGCGTCGGACAAAGCTGTGGGAATCGAACCCACAACCAAAGTGCGATTGGGATTTATCGCCTACCACTGGACTACGTGAAGTCCCTGGTTAGTGTGACTATTTTTTTAGTTAAATGATTTTATTGATCAATAATAAGTTGATTTGGGTTCTTATGTATTATCAAATGAATACCCTTGGTATAGGAAAATGATTTGGTGATTAAGTGATAAATGTTATTTTGGAAGATGTTCGCTTTGTTGGGAACACTATATGCCCAAGGAAAATAGAATACAATGGGGTTTCATTTGTAGAGTAATGGTAGATTTTTATCTAGGTTTTTATTGTGGATTTATAGTGATTTGGGTTATTTATGGAAATGATTAACCTATAACAGAGAATATGTGATGATGTTAATTACTTTTAAGTATGTGACTTTAAGAGTATTTGATGTCATTTGGAGATACAATTTAACATGGGAGACTACATAATCAAATTCTTATATGTTTTGGGTTTCAATATTAGTTTGGATTATATTGATGGATTTTAAGGACAATTGATTATTGAATGGTATTTATTTAACTTTGGGGTATTGTTGGTTTAATTTTAGAAATTAAGATTAGTGCATATTTATCTGAAGGAATATACTTTTGGGGGATCATTAGATCATTCACTAACCATTTTGGTTTTGATTAATCTTCAAAGACAATGTAAATATATAGTTTATCCTGCATGGATCATGTGATTCTATAGAAGTTTATTCTAGCTCTTCCAGTGTGACCAAGTCTTCTTGAATACTCATCGTTTAAAAAAAATTGAGTTAGTGGTGGAAATTTATTAAAGAATGAAACTCTACTTAAAAAGTAAGTATATCTCTTAATGTTCTTAGTCAATATCATAAATTAATTCCTCATCCTTATGTAATGTAACTTAAAACAAAAAAAATGTTGTCCGTTTACTTTCCTACTAGGAGACTAATGGTCGTTTGTCCCAACACAAGTTTGTGGTTTTCTTATTGTTAACTTTCTCCTGATCATGATTTCTATCCCTCTCCATCAGAACTTGAAACATAGTTTATCATCCATATCCATGTTTTTCTACATGGAATCCGAGTATGGGTTATCTTGGATGACCCTTATACCTCTCTTTCTTTCTTTTAAAGTGATAGTTTTATTGACTCTTTTTCCGATGTGGGACTTTCCATTATATTCCCAAGCACAATTTTAAAAATTGTGAGGATGCAATTTTTTGAAGGAGGGGAGAATGTAACACCCCAAGCTTCCTCGGTATGTTTCCTTTCGAATAATGCAATGACGTGCATTGTACGCAACTTCGAGATTTTAACACACCATAACCAATCAAACTAGCCGTTATGAATAATAATACCTACTTTTTGAAATTTTATAAATTCTATCTCTCAAAATGGACTTCATTTTTGGATTCATAATATCGAAATTATCCTAGGGTGAAATTTTGGTACTTTTCGGATAACTTTCATATTTTGATGAATAGTGAAAATTACTAAATTTTAATTAAAAACAACTTTTTTAATCAAAATAATTAATAGTGATAAATTATTAATTTGAGTGGTTTTAAAGTATATTTAGAATATATTTTTACCATGTAATACAATGTGGGTCATTTAACATAATTTCACATTTAAACCAGACAAAAACAAGTGACAATCTTTTGATAGTTATTATCTCTAAAAAACACGATTTTTGTTTTAACAATAGGGAATTAATTTTAAATTAATTTCTGCCACTTCTATGTTTTGAATTTGTAAAAATTGATTCCATATTTGGAATCAGGATGTTCAAATTGTTTAAATAGGTAACTTTTATTTTTAAACATTTTGGATAATTACTTCGGTAAATATTTTATTTACCATGGTTAAAGGGTAAATCTAGTAAACAAGGGTTAAAAAATAATATTATAATAATACTAAATTACCCTAAAATGTGTCTTAACCCTATTGGTTGATACATGGTCTACCATGGGCATCTTTGGGTCGATTTTGGGACCCCATGGATTCACATGTAAGTGATAATGACACTTTATTTTAATTAAGTTAAAATAAATAAAAAAATGACACAAGCATATATCTTTTAACAAAACAATCGTTACATAGGGTTATATATGTTGGATTTTAGATTATAAATATTAATTAGAAATATAATAATATTTCCTAAATAATTATAGTTTATTTATAATTTTTAGACATTAAATAAGTTAATTTATTTATGACACAATAGTGATGCAGTAATTACCATAATAGTGAAAAATTAGAATAATTGATATTATAAATACCCAAATAAATATAACTTGAGACTTTTGTTGAATTACACTAATTTTCTAGGTTACTATGACATATTAGGATTGATTTAATTAACGTTTTTCGAATTAATCATTCGGTTATGTGTTTCACAAAAATCAACTATTGAATAGTGTCAAAATTAACATAAAAGAGTTTTTAAAAACAAATATTATATTATTAATTGATATTAAATTCCTAAAAATCTAACTTTCGGCCAAGAGACTTATATAATAATATTTATATCATTAATGGACCACTTGGGGGTCACTTGGATGTATATAGTAAGATTATTAACTATATAATATAAAAATACAAAGTGACATGGTAAATGTCAAACTAATTAACTAAGAGTTAATACTTAAAGATAAGGTTAATATAATGACCCAAACCTGTCTAAATTATATTGGTTGAGTTTTTTTAGTACCATAACCACCTTAAAATTTAAATAATAAACTTTGGAGCCATTATAAATCGAATATGAATTTATTATAAATTAATATTTCTAGCTTTTCCAAAGGTGCCCCTCACCCCTCTTATAAAAGGGCACTCCTCCTTCTCATTTCGTCACACCTTCAAAGCCCTTTGGTTCGGCCAACCCCTGCCCAAATACTATCTCAAATTCCCTCACTACAACCTAGAGGCCTTAGTTTGATCAGAAAGCCAACCTAAGGATCCCTTTTGATCAAATCAAAAGGAAGAACCCGAAGAAGAGGTAATGTTTTCACCACCCCTTTTCAAGTTCCTTTCTTCTTCCACTTCTTTTTCTTTGTTATTACCATTATAAAATAATAACTCCAGTATAATATATATACTGTGATTTTATTAAAAATATGGTACAACCATATTCAGTATTCTATCCATCCATTGAATAACATGTCACCATACGTGCGTACGTACGGCTTACCGTCTCCACGTCGTGGTGTAATTGTTATTAAATTTATTATTATTTCGATGGGTATAATAATGATGTGTAACTCATGTAAATAATAAATATAACATTATAATGATTCTATATATATGATATACCATCCAATTATATATTTTTTTAATATCAAAAGAATGATATTGTCACTCATGCGTACGTACGGACTACTGTCTCCACGAACGCGATGAGATTCATTCTCCATCATATCCATTAAAGTATAATTATAATTTGATGATTTAAAAATAGTATCTAAGGACTTGATATAATTCTGGATATGAATAATATACATCCCATTAATAATGAATATGTCTCACATAACAAAGAATATAAAGTAAAATGAACCCGTTAACACCCGAAATGACGATAATTCTAAGATATTATTAACAAATCAATGATAAAAGATCATATATGATATCATATTAAAGTAAATTATTCTTGTATAATTCAATAACAATTATTTCACCATTATACAGGAGGTTAACCTACCATCGACCAAGGAAAAATTACAAAGTAAGGGATTTTCTTATCTCACTTTCAATTCTGTGAGATTTCCATTGTTCGCCACTAAATTATTGAAAGTGGTGTATTGTGTACTTCCATTTGATATATATTATCATGATTCTATTTATATTCATGTTATTCTGTAAATCATTTGGTGGTTATTAACTTTTGTCCATACGACTCAGTTGATTAACGTGGTAAGGAGTTTCTTATCTCACTCTTAATTTCGTGAGAATTCCATTGTTCACCACTTAATTATTACATGTGGTGTATGTGTACTGCCCATGATTGTATTAATTTTGTAATATACTTTAATTTATGGGTATTTAAATATTCATGGTATGATCCTTCTTTCATGGTTGTATGTTTAGTAAGTTACCAAATCGATAAGGGAATTTGAGATTTCAATTTCCACTCATTCGGCTTTACGCATATTTCATTGATTATATTACTCCAAGATTATGTGTGGAATCACTATTCATTTTATTATGTCATAATTTCCACTCCCCTTCCTGTGGATATACTTTTGATACCCATAATCACTCTATTGATAATTCTGAAGTCATTGATATGAATTTGATAAGAGTAATTTTAACTCTTTCACCATTTGTTGAGTTAAACATCCAATTCGTTGGTGTTGTTTCTACAAGAATATGTGTGAATATCCTTTGATTGTTTTACACTGAATATTCAATCATATTTAGTGTATTTGTATTTTTCACACATAATTATGTCATTGATTTATCCTTAACCTAAGGATTCGGCCTTTATGAGAGATTTCATCTCAATTTACATTCCATTGAGACTTCTTTGTTGATATACACCAAATCACTTTTATGTGGTGTATATAATGTACTTTGACATAGTATATCATGAATCCCTTTATTCTCATGATATTACAAAGTTTTTATTACCTCAATTATTTGTATTCAAGTGTCTCTCTTTTGGTTAGAATCTCTAACTAAAATACCATTTTTAAATGTTTTAAAGACATATTCATCTAAATATTTCTCATTAATGTCCATGTTTTAAAAATGGTTTTAAGGATTTATATATATGGACATTAGAGTTTAGAAATTAAAACTCCTTTTAAAAAGTTTCAAAGTGGTATGGGACACTTTCATTCAAAAATCTATTTTAAACGGCTTCTTGACAAATAGTGTGAATTTTAAATGATTTCAAGAAAAAGTGGGATATTTCTCTCAAATAGTTTTGATGATTATTTTCATCTATGTCAACATCCTTCATTATTCTTGATTGAGGTTAATCTGATATAATACAATCTTCCATATTGTATTGAATGAGTTATGTTTTACTGTGGATGTGCTATTTTTATACCATTCATGGTTTGTGGTTAAAGTATTTACATTTCGTATGCTAGTTTTAATACGAATGTTTATGTTATGTTTAAACCTGTTCATATGAGAAATGCATTGGACTTAATAAGTGACGGGTGGAGCCCGCTATCGCTCCTCGATGCATCGGTAGGTCTCATGAGACAAACTAGTGTCTTGGCACAAGGCCTTGAAAAAATCTTATTTGTAGTCTTGGCACGAGGCCTTGGCTATGTGGTTATGATAGTCTGGCATTATGCATTCCATCATTATGAAAGTGGTTATTGATATTGCATGTGATTATTCGATTAGTAGAATATCCATGTGAATAAGTAAATATAATTTTTTTATTTTACCTTTTCCATTTTATGCTGAAGTTCAAGTTTAAAAGGCTTTTGTTTTAGTTATACATTGCCTTAAATGTTTTTTCGTATTTATAAAAGTTTCCGCTATATTGTTATCCTTACTGGGCATTTGAGCTCACCCCTTTTCTATGTTTTATTTTTCCCAGGAAGTGAAGAAGTAAATTATGAATGACCTGTAGGGATATTATGAGGGGATAATAGTGTGGATTATGGAGACAATATGTTGTTTTAGTAGTTTTTCACGTCATGATGTAATGTAAAACTTTATGAATATATCTAGTGCTTCCAAGGCTACTAAACCAATCGGTCTTTCGAGATTTGATCCTTCTTGTGATCATGAAAATGTTAAGTAATAATGCACCGACTCTGGGTAACTAGGGTCGGGGCATTACAGTTGGTATCAGAGGAAGTTTAGTACAAACCTTGGAAGCTAGATTTAGATAAACTCTGATTAGAGCACGTAGACCTAAGATGAACGTTGTGGATTAGTATAAAAGAACTTCCTAGAATTTTGGTATTGTAGAGATTTTGTGAGTTTTCCGAGCAACACATCCCTATCTGGATACGAGTAGGTAGAGGCGGCTCTGGCATTGATGTACTTAGGGGTAAAACCCGAAAACACCGCTTTGAGCTAGACTCGAACGGGAACTGGTGCACGACAACGGGCCTTGCTGCACTCTTGGTTACGACACTCTAGGGGGATATGCTTAGGATAATTTACATTTTCTTTACAAACCGATTTAAGTAATATATATATAATATGAGAGTAAATGACCTTGGTTAATCCTAATATGTTTCAAATTGAGAATATGGTGACATTTAAATCTCTAAATGATTTTACGACTATTGTTACTCATACAATGCTTTCTGGTTTTAGTCAATGGCTGGATTCCAAGGAAGTCATAGTGACTTTGAGAATGATGTACAAGGTGGGAATGGTTGTTGAAATGAGCAAAAAAATTGAATGTTGATAGGCGTAAAAGATATCATCTTTATGCCAAATCAGTTTTCCAAAAATATGATCAACAACATATATATTAACCAACTCCCAGACTCAACAAGGAAGAGAAAGGTGATAAATGATAAGAGCTCCAGTAATGGAGACCATGGAGAAAAGAACCCTCAATTTTCATCATGCAGGAAATGTGGAAGGAGACACCCAGGAATGTTTCTCAATGGGACAACGAAATGTTTTACGTGCGGGAAGGAAGGACATAAAGTGAAGAATTGCCGAAGAAAAATGAAGAGTACTATGGAAGAAGATAAAAATGGTCCCAAGAGTCCATTTATAGTCATTTACCGTAAATGTAGGGGACCTGGCCATTACCCGAGTGAATGTCCTATTCTATAGGATATTTTCTTGGTCAAAGAAGAAGCTATGTGGAAATAAATGGTTGGAGAAAAATTTAAAAAGTATTAGCACTCCTTGTTGATGGGTTTACTTTGGAATAATTTTCTCTTGTATTTGTAACCCCGCAGTTTGCCATGTGAGAATGATATTTGAGGAATAATTGTCTCTTCTCTTGTGGATATAGGTATAAATAACCATTTGGTTTTATATGATCATTGGGGTTTGAGAAAATTATAAGTTATTATAATTTGGGATGAAAATGCAAGGTATGATATAACATTTGTGGTTAAATTATGTTATTTTGAGGAATTTATCTCATTTTGGTAATATTATAAAATATAGTTTTTGAAAAAGGACAACACGTAGACCGTGTGACAACCCGTCGCGTCGGATAAAGCTGTGGGAATCGAACCCACAACCAAAGTGCGATTGGGATTTATCGCCTACCACTGGACTACGTGAAGTCCCTGGTTAGTGTGACTATTTTTTTAGTTAAATGATTTTATTGATCAATAATAAGTTGATTTGGGTTCTTATGTATTATCAAATGAATACCCTTGGTATAGGAAAATGATTTGTTGATTAAGTGATAAATGTTATTTTGGAAGATGTTCGCTTTGTTGGGAACACTATATGCCCAAGGAAAATAGAATACAATGGGGTTTCATTTGTAGAGTAATGGTAGATTTTTATCTACATTTTTATTGTGGATTTATAGTGATTTGGGTTATTTATGGAAATGATTAACCTATAACAGAGAATATGTGATGATGTTAATTACTTTTAAGTATGTGACTTTAAGAGTATTTGATGTCATTTGGAGATACAATTTAACATGGGAGACTACATAATCAAATTCTTATATGTTTTGGGTTTCAATATTAGTTTGGATTATATTGATGGATTTTAAGGACAATTGATTATTGAATGGTATTTATTTAACTTTGGGGTATTGTTGGTTTAATTTTAGAAATTAAGATTAGTGCATATTTATCTGAAGGAATATACTTTTGGGGGATCATTAGATCATTCACTAACCATTTTGGTTTTGATTAATCTTCAAAGACAATGTAAATATATAGTTTATCCTGCATGGATCATGTGATTCTATAGAAGTTTATTCTAGCTCTTCCAGTGTGACCAAGTCTTCTTGAATACTCATCGTTTAAAAAAAATTGAGTTAGTGGTGGAAATTTATTAAATAATGAAACTCTACTTAAAAAGTAAGTATATCTCTTAATGTTCTTAGTCAATATCATAAATGAATTCCTCGTCCTTATGTAATGTAACTTAAAACAAAAAAAATGTTGTCCGTTTACTTTCCTACTAGGAGACTAATGGTCGTTTGTCCCAACACAAGTTTGTGGTTTTCTTATTGTTAACTTTCTCCTGATCATGATTTCTATCCCTCTCCATCAGAACTTGAAACATAGTTTATCATCCATATCCATGTTTTTCTACTTGGAATCCGATTATGGGTTATCTTGGATGACCCTTATACCTCTCTTTCTTTCTTTTAAAGTGATAGTTTTATTGACTCTTTTTCCGATGTGGGACTTTCCATTATATTCCCAAGCACAATTTTAAAAATTGTGAGGAAGCAATTTTTTGAAGGAGGGGAGAATGTAACACCCCAAGCTTCCTCGGTATGTTTCCTTTCGAATAATGCAATGACGTGCATTGTACGCAACTTCGAGATTTTAACACACCATAACCAATCAAACTAGCCGTTATGAATAATAATACCTACTTTTTGAAATTTTATAAATTCTATCTCTCAAAATGGACTTCATTTTTGGATTCGTAATATCGAAATTATCCTAGGGTGAAATTTTGGTACTTTTCGGATAACTTTCATATTTTGATGAATAGTGAAAATCACTAAATTTTAATTAAAAACAACTTTTTTAATCAAAATAATTAATAGTGATAAATTATTAATTTGAGTGGTTTTAAAGTATATTTAGAATATATTTTTACCATGTAATACAATGTGGGTCATTTAACATAATTTCACATTTAAACCAGACATAAACAAGTGACAATCTTTTGATAGTTATTATCTCTAAAAAACACGATTTTTGTTTTAACAATAGGGAATTAATTTTAAATTAATTTCTGCCACTTATATGTTTTGAATTTGGAAAAATTGATTCCATATTTGGAATCAGGATGTTCAAATTGTTTAAATTGGTAACTTTTATTTTTAAACATTTTGGATAATTACTTCAGTAAATATTTTATTTACCATGGTTAAAGGGTAAATCCAGTAAACAAGGGTTAAAAAATAATATTATAATAATACTAAATTACCCTAAAATGTGTCTTAAACCTATTGGTTGATACATGGTCTACCATGGGCATCTTTGGGTCGATTTTGGGACCCCATGGATCCACATGTAAGTGATAATGACACTTTATTTTAATTAAGTTAAAATAAATACAAAAATGACACAAGCATATATCTTTTAACAAAACAATCGTTACATAGGGTTATATATGTTGGATTTTAGATTATAAATATTCATTAGAAATATAAAAATATTTTATACATAATTATAGTTTATTTATAATTTTTAGACATTAAATAAGTTAATTTATTTATGACACAATAGTGATGCAGTAATTACCATAATAGTGAAAAATTAGAATAATTGATATTATAAATACCCAAATAAATATAACTTGAGACTTTTGTTGAATTACACTAATTTTCTAGGTTACTATGACATATTAGGATTGATGTAATTAACGTTTTTCGAATTAATCATTCTGTTATGTGTTTCACAAAAATCAACTATTGAATAGTGTCAAAATTGACATAAAAGAGTTTTTAAAAACAAATATTATATTATTAATTGATATTAAATTCCTAAAAATCTAAATTTCGGCCAAGAGACTTATATAATAATATTTATATCATTAATGGACCACTTGGGGGTCACTTGGATGTATATAGTAAGATTATTAACTATATAATATAAAAATACAAAGTGACATGGTAAATGTCAAACTAATTAACTAAGAGTTAATACTTAAAGATAAGGTTAATATAATGACCCAAACCTGTCTAAATTATATTGGTTGAGTTGTTTTAGACCCATACCCACCTTAAAATTTAAATAATAAACTTTGGAGCCATTATAAATCGAATATGAATTTATTATAAATTAATATTTCTAGCTTTTCCAAAGGTGCCCCTCACCCCTCTTATAAAAGGGCACTCCTCCTTCTCATTTCGTCACACCTTAAAAGACCTTTGGTTCGGCCAACCCCGGCCCAAATACTATCTCAAATTCCCTCACTAAAACCTAGAGGCCTTAGTTTGATCAGAAAGCCAACCTAAGGATCCCTTTTGATCAAATCAAAAGGAAGAACCCGAAGAAGAGGTAATGTTTTCACCACCCCTTTTCAAGTTCCTTTCTTCTTCCACTTCTTTTTCTTTGTTATTACCATTATAAAATAATAACTCCAGTATCATATATATACTGTGATTTTATTATAAATATGGTACAACCATATTCAGTATTCTATCCATCCATTGAATAACATGTCACCATACGTGCGTACGTACGGCTTACCGTCTCCACGTCGTGGTGTAATTGTTATTAAATTTATTATTATTTGGATGAGTATAATAATGATGTGTAACTCATGTAAATAATAAATATAACATTATAATGATTCTGTATATATGATATACCATCCAATTATATATATTTTTAATATCAAAAGAATGATATTGTCACTCGTGCGTACGTACGGACTACTGTCTCCACGAACGCGATGAGATTTATTCTCCATCATATCCATTCAAGTATAATTATAATTTGATGATTTAAAAATAGTATCTAAGTAATTGATATAATTCTGGATATGAATAATATACATCCCATTAATAATGAATATGTCTCACATAACAAAGAATATAAAGTAAAATGAACCCGTTAACACCCGAAATGACGATAATTCTAAGATATTATTAACAAATCAATGATAAAAGATCATATATGATATCATATTAAAGTAAATTATTCTTGTATAATTCAATAACAATTATTTCACCATTATAAATGAGGTTAACCTACCATCGACCAAGGAAAAATTACAAAGTAAGTGATTTTCTTATCTCACTTTCAATTCTGTGAGATTTCCATTGTTCGCCACTAAATTATTGAAAGTGGTGTATTGTGTACTTCCATTTGATATATATTATCATGATTATATTTATATTCATGTTATTCTGTAAATGATTTGGTGGTTATTAACTTTGGTCCATACGACTCTGTTGATTAACGTGGTAAGGAGTTTCTTTTCTCACTCTTAATTTCGTGAGAATTCCATTGTTCACCACTTAATTATTACATGTGGTGTATGTGTACTGCCCATGATTGTATTAATTTTGTAATATACTTTAATTTATGGGTATTTAAATATTCATGGTATGATCCTTCTTTCATGGTTGTATGTTTTGTAAGTTACCAAATCGATAAGGGAATTTGAGATTTCAATTTCCACTCATTCGGCTTTACGCATATTTCATTGATTATATTACTCCAAGATTATGTGTGGAATCACTATTCATTTGATTATGTCATAATTTCCACTCCCCTTCCTGTGGATATACTTTTGATACCCATAATCACTCTATTGATAATTCTGAAGTCATTGATATGAATTTGATAAGAGTAATTTTAACTCTTTCACCATTTGTTGAGTTAAACATCCAATTCGTTGGTGTTGTTTCTACAAGAATATGTGTGAATATCCTTTGATTGTTTTAAACTGAATATGCAATCATATTTAGTGTATTTATATTTTTCACACATAATTATGTCATTGATTTATCCATAACCTAAGGATTCGGCCTTTATGAGAGATTTCATCTCAATTTACATTCCATTGAGACTTCTTTGTTGATATACACCAAATCACTTTTATTTGGTGTATATAATGTACTTTGACATAGTATATCATGAATCCCTTTATTCTCATGATATTAAAATTTTTTGATTACCTCAATTATTTGTATTCAAGTGTCTCTCTTTTGGTTAGAATCTCTAACTAAAATACCATTTTTAAATGTTTTAAAGACTTATTCATCTAAATCTTTCTCATTAATGTCCATGTTTTAAAAATGGTTTTAAGGATTTATTTATATGGACATTAGAGTTTAGAAATTAAAACTCCTTTTAAAAATTTTCAAAGTGGTATGGGACACTTTGATTCAAAAATCTATTTTAAATGGCTTCTTGACAAATAGTGTGACTTTTAAATGATTTCGAGAAAAAGTGGGATATTTCTCTCAAATAGTTTTGATGATTATTTTCATCTATGTCAACATCCTTCATTATTCTTGATTGAGGTTAATCTGATACAATAAAATCTTCCATATTGTATCGAATGAGTTATGTTTTACTGTGGATGTGCTATTTTTATACCATTCATGGTTTGTGGTTAAAGTATTGACATTTCGCATGTTAGTTTTATTACGAATGTTTATGTTATGTTTAAACTTGTTCATATGAGAAATTCATTGGACTTAATAAGTGACGGGTGGAGCCCGCTATAGCTCCTCGATCCATCGGTAGGTCTCATGAGACAAACTAGTGTCTTGGCACAAGGCCTTGACAAAATCTTTTTTGTAGTCTTGGCACGAGGGCTTGGCTATGTGGTTATGATAGTCTGGCATTATGCATTCCATCATTATGAAAGTGGTTATTGATATTGCATGTGATTATTCGATTAGTAGAATATCCATGTGAATAAGTAAATGGCATTTTTTTATTTTATCTTTGCCATTTTATGCTGAAGTTCAAGTTTAAAAGGCTTTTGTTTTAGTTATACATTACCTTAAATGTTTATTCTTATTTATAAAAGTTTCCGCTATATTGTTATCCTTACTGGGCATTTGAGCTCACCCCTTTTATGTGTTTTATTTTTCCCAGGAAGTGAAGAAGTAAATTATGAATGACCTGCAGGGATATTATGAGGGGATAATAGTGTGGATTATGGAGACAATATGTTGTTGTAGTAGTTTTTCACTTCATGATGTAATGTAAAACTTTATGAATGTATCTAGTGCTTCCAAGGCTACTAAACCAATCGGTCTTTCGAGATTTGATCTTTCTTATGATCATGCCAATGTTAAGTAATAATGCACCGACTCTGGGTAACTAGGGTCGGGGCGTTACACAATATCCCCTTCAGGTTACTAAATTCTTTCTGTCACTGATTGGTCCACACATACGTTTTTTATTTCCAATTCAATGATTTCAATGGGTCTAAAAATAAAGATAAATCATTCAATAACATTCGATAATAGTTTGAGAGACTAAGGAATCAATAAACTTATACTGTGTTCTTGGGTGCTTCCAAAGAAACAACTGCTTCAACCATTGTTGCTTCAACTACCAAACACTTGTGAGACACCACATGTAAATGGAAATGGACCAATCATGTATAAAACTTAAACATGGAAAACATTCCATATTGTTGGTGGTGATGAAGAACCTGCAAAATAGTTCTGAGATGTTTCACATTCTCCTCCTCTAACCTTGAGTAGATCAGTATGTCAATGATGATGATAATAGTAAACTACTCTAGGAACTCATAGAATAATTAGTTCATAAGCCCCATTAACACGGTCGGTGCATTCATTACACTGAAAGGAATGACCCTGAATTTTAAGTTCCCATACATGTATTTGAAGGTAGTCTTTAGGAAATCACCCTCTTTCACCCTTAACTGGTGATATCCATACCATAGGTAGATATTAGAAAACCAACTTTTCCCTATCATCTGGTTGAAAAGATCATCGATCCTCCGAAGAGGATAGTGATTCTTGATCATCACTTAGTTTAAAATCTGGTAGTTTAGGATCAACTATAGACTATCATCCACCTTCTTAGAGAACAACACTGGACCACCCAATGGTTACAAATCGGGGCAGATAAATACTACTATATCAGATAATCTATCTGAATCCTCCAATACTACAACTGAGAAGGTATCATTTGATGAGGAGTCATTGAAATTGATGAATCCCCATGTTGTAAGTCCATCCAAAACACAAGGATGGGTCGAGGAGTTACTGCAACAACCTCATCAGTGAAAACATCTAGAAATTCACTAAAAATATGGGGATCCTCTTCTATCCCTATATCTACCAATATTGTAGAAAAGTCATCCACTAATGAAAGAAGGGGATCCACACACCAACTACCCACCTTATAACTATGCTCACCAATGAAAACCACACGTTGGCCATCCACATACAGAAACATGATTGTCCTCTAAAAGCAAGTCAATAATAGAATGCAAAGAATATAACTAGTCAATTCCAAGGATGACATTGCATGGATGCATTTGAAGTAAGAAAATATCCCCAAGGGATTGATGTGGCCCCATCATCAGTCTACACCCCCAGCATACATAAAACAAGATGGTTGACCACCGAATAGCATAGTCAACTCTGGGGGTATGAGAAGCCTCTCTATGTCTAGTCGTAGAAAATAGTATTGAGTGGGTTCCATAAAGGAGTGAAAATCCCCATAATCAAACAATATATAGACAAATGTAGGAAATGAACTGTTTATACCTCTAATGATCTCTGGCCAATTAGGTTCTAATAACTCCACTGCATGAAACTAACCATGCCCATATCCCCTTCCTCCCAACTAATTTCCGCCTCTATGACCACACTTAGGTCAAGGTCCATAAGCTCTAGGAACATCCTAAGGTCAACATCTACCCACCTCATCTTCCCTAACTGAACCATAAGCCTACTACCCTTCCTATTGGAATGGCTTTGCTAGTAACTTCTATTGAGTATGACATTGAACCTTCCCACCTTGGACAAACTAAGCTCAAGCAGAAACCGATCACTAGTCTTGAATATGGGCTAAAACCCCATAGAAGAAAAACATCGGACGCAATCCCATCTTAAAGGTTCAAAAACTAGGAGTTCGAAAGGCAATTATCTAATATTGGCTATTAACAAGTCAAACACTCAAAGGCCTTAGAACCTGAAACCTAAAACTAAAAACTCCACAACTCAAGGAATCTTGTAGGTTCCCCTCTTATAGAAAACCTCCCCATTATTTCATTTTATTAATCACCTATTCCTTCTTCTGAACCTCCAGGTACATTGGAAACATAAAAGGTGTAACTTCTTACTGGATTAAAGGATGTAGTTCCTACTTAAGATGTCTCTCTTTGTACTTATCATTTTGGAAAAGGTCTAGGGTGAAGCGTAAAAGGTCAATGAACTTAATCTCAATTTCCCATATAGACATACCCCATTTATAAAGGGACTTTACCCCTTTACTCTTATCAACCTTCATGGTCAATGAGAGGAACACTTCTAGAAACTCCTTCTAGAAGTTTTCTCATGAAACATCTTCCTCCCTCTACTCACCTACGTACAATTTCCACCACGGACGCTCAGATCCTCACATCTAACTAAACATCAAAGAGACCTTGTACTCTTTTGGGGCTCGAATAAAATATAAAGTGACCTCCAGCTCCTCTAGATAATGTTTTGTTTCTATATCAGAGACTTTGCCCTCTTACTTTTCTTAATACTTTCAATGAAAATCATGAAACATCCTATGTCACTGATCATCATCCTCATTTAGATCAACCCTTCATCGAACAATTACGTCATCCTACTAAACCTCTAATTCCTAAGCCACATGAAGATGATGAACTGGAGCCATAGATAAAAGAAAAAAAGGATTTCCTATTCCCAGTAGTGTGGATTTTCATTCTGATATATTTTAAATAACATTAATTTATTTAATTCAATTAATCCATTGTGACTTTCCCTAGAAAACCCAATTCCAACAAGAATACAAGTCATCAAGATGTAATTACCTCTCTTAGGTCCCTACCCTTCATGAATTCTCATCTAAATTGGTTGTTCAATAAGAATAGATTCATGTGTTGGATCATGGGGGGCATAAAATCCCATATAATAGATGATTTACCCAACCAATATCATTCTCTAAGGTCAAATGATACGTTTTCCATACTAACCCATGCATTCCTCATTGTGCCAAACTCCAAACTCCACCTAATCGCTCAACCATCAACTCTGATACCACTATTTCACCACCCCTCCCCCCAGAGATACCTCAATGAGGGGAGAGAAATAATAACCCATGAGTCCCACCTCCTGTAGGACCTGGGTTGCTGACTAGCACCAAGGGTGTAAAAGTCTCACAATATGGAAGGTATTTCCATTTGTAAAGAAACCAGATTGGGAGATAGGATGTATCATCCATAATAAAATCCATGATATATATATATATATAACCTCTCACCATACATGTGTAAATAAAAATGATACAAATAAAAGTCTCCAAAGTAAATACCCAAAAACAAAATTTGAGAAGCATCATAGCAATAGTCCCAAGGTCTGATCTAGTAATGCCAGGAATGGTTCACATAATCCTCCTAGAAACCTAAAACTTTTTTATATAATTAGAGTGAGAATACGAGTATACTCAGTTGGAGAACCCATTTCTCTTATGTACAAGTGTAATGAGCATACTAATTTTCCCATAAGAAAACAACAAAACCAAACAACACCTAATAGATAGACTAACCATAACCCCAACCCCACCAAGGACCTATAACAAAATAACGTATCCAAGTAATATAATATAATATAAAGCACAGCAATGATAGGGTACCCCACACCACTTTACCATTGATTATCCACTCTCACACCCTGATAGAAAGCATCCAGGTATACTCCCACATCTTTCGAATATATCATATCACATCCCGCCTACACACACCTGGGCCACACTGCATGGAACATACCACACACACAATCTTGTTCCACACATCACATCACATCACATCACATATCATCCCTCTCAACCACACCTGATCTACAAATTGCAACTCATCTCGATGACACATAGGACATCACATCACTTATAATCCTAAAGTCACCTAAGACAACACATCACAAATCATCCCAAACATACCTAGTACCACACATCAAAACTCACTCAAATACACCAAGGCCATTATCACCTATAATAGGGAGTAGGTAAGTGTGGGTGGCCAGATATCCATCCTCCCATTGAGATGTTGGGAAAGACACCCCTTGCATGACTATGTGGGTTTCAGTACATAGTTCTTGATGTGTGTGGGGGTATGTATAGAAATCACAAGGAAAATAAAATTTATACACACACACACACACACACACATATATATATATATATGAAATGACACAATCCCCACCTATGGGTTTAAAATAAATTCACCAACCAACTCACAAGGTTCCCCACGTCTACTGCCAAGACTAAATGCACAACCCCACATAAGAAGAAAGTAAGACACAGTTCATTTTTAATCTTTAATTAATATTAAAAAAATTTACAAATTCTCATTTACCGACCAGTTCCACCAAAACAGGTACAAATTTATTTTCTATGCTCATTGTTATCATGATACATACCAACCAGGCACCTAAAACAAAAAAACACACAACAAGTACATATTGAAAAATATCAACAACCACATATGCCACCACCTTTCGTTGTAACTCCACTGCTCATCCATACCAAGCCCACTGTCCCCATACAGAACATATCGCATACCACAACACACCATATTTTCATATTTATCAAGGGATATTTTATTAAATTTCACATCATTTATTTAGGGTGTTATCACACAATCCATTAGATGCTTGGGAATCTAATTCATTAAACAACTATAAGTAATTATCCAATTACAAATTAAGTGTTTTTCAGTAACTACACAACATGAATTCCATAGTTCAAAATATAGAAACACAAGAAATTACCACCAATGGAAACGATTTTCAAGAGGTAATCTATCCCATGAAATACATAACATCAATAAAATTTCAATAGAACAGTAAGATCAAACACCACATTCACATGCCCCCTTGTATTTATTTTATAAAAATTATATTATATTTCATAATTAAAAATAAACTATATCTATAAGGATAAACATTAATATACCCACCCTTCATGGTACTCAGTCAAGAAAGATGTATGAAATCCAACCTGGAAGGAAGAATCCCTTTTCCAAACTTGTTGCACCAAAATAGTAACACGCGTACCGGAGGGAACTTCTTTATGGGGGAATCAAACCAACTATAGGACCACATTCTATGACTTCAAGTAAGAAGGACTTGGAGCCTCTCATATCAAGAGAAATAAGAAGGAATGAACTAAGGGAATATCTCTTACTTATAAGAATTATATCTAAAACTAATGGGATTTGAAAAGGCTTGGATGACCATTAAAGTTGAATATCATTAAAACCACGTGTTTTAGACATTTTAAAGGCACCAAAACATTTTCAAAATTGAATATATGATTGATCCCTTTTGAAATGGACTTAAAATAATAAATTATGTCGTTATACTCATTTCTCTTCAAAATAGATTTAAAAAATGAAATATTGGAGAAACTGAAAAATATAGAAAAATGGAGAACTGTTGAAATGAGTCACCGCCAGGATGAGTCACTTC
Source organism: Viscum album (assembly GCA_963277665.1). Taxonomy (NCBI): domain Eukaryota; kingdom Viridiplantae; phylum Streptophyta; class Magnoliopsida; order Santalales; family Viscaceae; genus Viscum; species Viscum album. Next base: position 1,650,606,172 of record OY728143.1, on the reverse strand, counting down.
CATATGAGTCACTTCTAGACGAGTCACCACTATAGGAGTCACCACTAGAAAATCCACTACCAGGAGGATTCACTACCAGACGAGTCACTTTAAGAAGATTCATTGCTAGACGAGTCACCGCCAGATGAGTGATCACCATATGAGATGCTGCCAGATGAGTCACCTCCAGAAGAGTAACTACCAAGATGAGTCACCGTTTAAAAACTAGAAATTTAGAAAAATATTGAAATGACTCATCGTTGGCATGACTCACAAGTCCCAAAAACACATCAAATTCACCTTAAACACCTCAAACATCATATTTTTTTAAAAGTAACAGACTAGAAGGTCCGAAAAGTTACACTTTATGCCTTCCCCCTCTGTATCCCCCATCCCCTCTATCACACTTCTTCATCATCCCTATTCCTCACTTATCAGAGGTAATTTTCCAAATATTTATATTTTATTTTAATATTATTTACTTTATTGTGTGTTGTGTGCCTTTATTCTTAAAATTTAATTCTTTCTTGAAAAAATATTATGATGGTATATTATAGTCATTTTTTATATTATGGAATAGTGTATAAATATTGAAGGTTGGTTTTATCCAACTAGTTCAATTTTATAGTTATACTTGAGTTTTTATTATAAGGTTGTTGAATTATTTGATAAACTTTTGATGCCAAACAATCACATCCATTTTACATTTGATACTCTTTAATCATAATTATAGACATGTTATAATTTTTTTTATTAATTATATACATTTGAATTAAAATATAACAAAAATGATGTTTTTCAAAAATGTAATCAAATTCATCCACATAAATAATTTTTTATATTTTTTCTAATAAATTAGTAATTTTTTTTAAATTACATAATATTTATTTTAATAATAAATTTAATTGACTATGTGTATAAATTTTGAGATATATAGATAAAATATAGACCACATTACAGAGGAACACACATCATTATGATAATGGTTTAGAGTAGTTTTTATATTTATCAATTTTCAATCGATCCATTGATGGGAAAATAAGATGTATATTCCCTAAATGTAAATTTATATTATGGTTTAAGAGACATGAAGTTTATAAAAACTTGGTATTAATGTAATTCATTGATAAATATATGTGTTGAATTTACCATTTGAATCAAACATTATAGAAACTTTGAGAATTAATTTAATTCAATATAATAAGATCTCAAATTCTTCGAAAATGTAAAATGAAATGTCAAGCCTTATAAATGATTCTTTTTTCATTGCAAGGAAACCACATCAACATCAAAAAATATCATAACAACCAGTTGAGGGTTCTATAAATAGAAACATGAAAAATGATGTTTTTGGAACTATATGAAAACCATATCCAGATCAAAACCTATCATTGGATCCTCATTTTGATGTTTCAGATTCTAATTTAATAGAGAACTTCATTGAGAAAACAAATGTGTTTCATTATTTATTTGATGATAAAAATAAAGAGCTATATAGTGGATGTCTAAAATATTAAAGGCTTTCTTTTCTACTTAACTTCTACCATAAGAAATACATATGCATAATTAAAAATAAGGAGATGTCCATGATATTGGAATTTTTCATGATGCATTTCCAAAATAAATTATTGTTGAGTATTTTTATGATATGAAAAATGTTGATAATTGTAATGCCCCCACCCCTCTACACTAGATATGATGCACTACATGTTATATTGGAATGGTTAGAAGGAATGGAAATCCCTAAGGAATGATCAGTTTAGTATTCTTGATGAAACTAGATACATATATGTTACTAAAATTACATTGGAAAAGTTTACAGAATACAATACATTACAAAAACTAAAAACTGCATCCATAAGAACTCAATAAATGATCTCCTATTAGACACCTATTGAAATTAAACAATGAAAGTGGTTAGCTAAAATTCTCAATAAGTGTTAAAAATAGAGGAAGCATGAATACAATAATAAGTGAATCATAATCAATCTGACATAATCAATATCATATGGTGAATAGATGAAAAACTCACACTGTTAATAAACTGAGAATGAAACTGCATCCATAGATTTTTTCATAGTGAAAACCTCATGGATAGTAATAACTGATAATAAATAAAGAATATTATTATTATTTAGATGTCATTTTTCAGAAACATTAAACCATAATACCAAAAAATGGTTTAGTTCTATGGGTAAAAACTCGTCTGATTTTTGGAAACAAACTCGAAGGGTTTGTCGCCAACTGATTTGTCTCATAAGACCTACCGGTGCATCGAGAGGCTATAAAGGTCCCCACCTACCACTTCATGTCCAAACCAATATGTATACATTAATTCAATAAAAGAGAAATATGCCTTTTCAATATCTGTATAGAGTAGAGTATACGGATTCATCAATATTTCCATAATTAAAATATCTTTCCAAATAAACACCGTATGTAAATGGTATACGATTTAGAAAACAAACATATAAATGATATGAGATTATATATATTTAATATAAATATAATTTTCAAATGAAAATTTATCTGAAATTGGTATTAGGTACACAACATAAGGATTATTAGGTGCATAATACAAAGTTAGTCACAACAAAATAGTAGTTGAGACAAAGTTGCTTACCGCAATGTAATCAGTCAAATCATATGACCAGAACTTAATAAACCTAAAATGAATCATTTACTAACATGAATATAATTATAATCATTTAATTATATATCAAATGTTAGTGCACATATACCACATATAAGAAATAAGTGGTGAACAATTAAAATCACACAGAAATGAAAGTGAGATGAGAAACCCCTTACAAACATTTTGGCCTCGAAATGAGTGTTATTGAGAGGTATTAATGAGAGGTAAAGGGGTTTTACATTATTTATATGTCATAAGGGTAGTATGGGTTAGGTTCAAAAACATAACCCATCCTTATAAATTAAAAATAAAAGGGCACAATATAGGGGAGATTCATGAACAAAACTGAGAGAGAGGATCCCTTACCTTACGCTTGAAGGTGTTATTGTTTGTACTTAATGACCTCAATAATAAAATTTAGCTTCATTAATTAATAAGTAAATAACCTTATAATCATTTAATTGATATGTTATAACCTTATTAACTTCATTAATTTCCTTTTTGATGGGTTTAAGAGATTCAATTTTATTGTTTTGGAAGCATTTTCTTACTTGGTTTCATGGATTTTTTACTTGTATTTATGAATGGAAGTTCATTTGAAATGTGGTTAAACATACAAAATTGTTAATATACATTATTAGTGACATTAAATAGATATAAATGATCTTATAATTGTAATGTCCCAGATCCGAGTTCCACACCACGAGTGCCCCGAACCCAGTTGGTCACATGACCTCAAGCGCATTTCCCCAAACGCCAGAGGCTACCGACTAGCAGCAAGGGCCCAGGTCTGATAGTGGGGAAACTATGCCCTCATTTGTCAAAGTGTAGCGCAGCGGAGAATATAACATACAACAGTGGAGGTAGTAAATAATATATAACTGAAATTGACAAGAAAAGTAAAAGAGAACCAGTAGTCATATATATAAAGATGCAGTATGTCGCTATTCTATGAAAGCAGCCAGAACAAGATACGCTACAATAAAATACAATACAACTCAAAGTATGAGGTACAGCCGAACAAAACAAAGCAGAGTAAACAAAAAGTAGTATCATTGCAAGCCTAAGCTCGGTCCTATGCTCTCCTACTCCTCTGCTACAATCATGTACTTGTATGGGGCCCCTTTCCCTTATCCACACCTGCAGCAATACAATCTGCTTGGGCCGAAGACATGACCCAAATAGGGTGTGAGAAATAAATCCATAAAGCACCCACAAAAGGCCCATTCCCAACTGTCAGTGAAAATATGCAACAATAGTGTGCAATAGTAAGTGCAATAAACTAAGCAGTACTCAAAAGTAACTAACTACTAGCTATATGTCCATTTTAAATACTCATTTAATCATTCAATTTAAGATATCACCACAGTGAATGTTCTAAGTAAACAGTCAGTGTCCTCAGACATGCAAACACTTACCCTCAGGTAAACAGAGTCTTGCCCTCAGGATAATAGAACCACTGCCCTCAGGATAAACAGAATTACGCCCTCAGGATAAACAGAATCATGCCCTCAAGATAAACAGAATCACGCCCTCAGGCGATTTCCCTCAGGAATAACGAATATTTCTCTCAAGCGTACGAGATAATGCCCTCAGGCACAGAAATAGCTGCTCTCAGGCTAAATAGATCATGCCGTCAGGATAAATAGAACCCTTCCCTCAGGAGAAAGTAACCGGTCCAATCCCAACAGATAAGAAAGCAAGTATATAAAATTCCTCTGAAGGAAATTTAAATCATGCTAAATTTTACGGTATACCCTCAGGTTACCTGGCCAAACGGATAAATAGAAGAACGCACCCCAAGGGTGGTCCTGGATCCAAGAAACGATCCCAAAGATCAGGTTATAATTATATTCAAATACCTATACAATTCTAGGTATATTATTCTTAAAGGCCTCATCCATACAACACCCCATTCATGGGCGTGTATCACAACGGTACACAAATTTACCACAAAAGTTGGAAATAAACACTAGACCACCTACCTTGATCATCTCTGATCGGTATATGAGAACAATGCCTCCAAAAACACCCAGGAATGACATAGATCTGGGATAAAACAATTCTAGGTCCAAATATAAATAACTTTCCCTCGGGAAAGAATTGTAAAGATCTACTCAAGAAGAAGAGAGAGATCACTCGTGCGGTTCCAACATGATCGGCAGAAGTGGAAACAGATTCCCTGTGCGCGGTCAGCTGATCTCCAAAGCTCTGGTCATCCTCCCAATCTCCAAATACGTTCTAAGCTTCCTCTATGAACAGAGGAGGATACTACCCATTTTAAGAGGAAAAAAATACCCAACATGTACTCTAAAGTACACAGCGTGTACTTTTCTCATTTAACTGCTCCTCTAGAGGATACTTTATCTGTTGCAAAACTGATCATCTATCAACATGAGTACATGGAGTGTATTTACAAATACACAGTGTGTATTATCGCTTAGCTGGCAGCCACCTTCTCTGCCTTACTTCTCACCTTTCGACTGACTACACGGCGTGTAAATACCCACTACACGGTGTGTAGTCGATTTTTACACCTTTTGTCACCGGTCGAGCTACACGCCCTCTGTACTCATCCCACACTGCCAAAGAACATGACATGTAGAAAAGTACATGGCGTGTACCCACAAAATTTGGTATTTTCCCCCATTTTCCTTATTTTCTCAAAAATACTTAAGGAAAAAAGGAAAAGAAGAAACGCATACCTCAAGAAGAAGAACCGGGTTCTTACAAACTTCCCCCTTAAAGCAATTCGTCCCCGAATTTCCCTTCCAAGGGTAGAGAAGATAAAGATGTGAACAACTCTATCCACTGAGAACGTACGTCGGTCTCCCACCCCCAACTTTTGTCCTGCACTCTGCCATGCTTCCATAGCACCCGTACGAGAGGAACTGATCAGCCTCAGAGAACCTTCGCGCTCCTACCAACAATACGAATCTGATGCTCCTTAAAGGATGCATCAAACTGAAGCTCAAACTCTTCGGTCTGAAAAACGTGAGACGGGTCTAAGTGATAACGGCACAACTGAGATACATGGAAGACGTTGTGCATGGATCGGTACCTCTGCGGTAACTGGAAACAATAGGCAACCAACCCGACTCTCTCCAGAATCTCAAACAGCCCCACATACCTTGGTGAAATTATACCCTGTCTCTTTATTCGCCTGTGTCCCAACCTCGGTGAAACACGCAATAAAATATGATCCCCGACCATGAACTCTAAGGGTTGACTGCGGTGATTAACATAAGATTTCTGACGAGACTATGAAGTAGTCATCCGCTTCTGAATCAACTGGACCTACTTTGAAGTCTCCTACACGAGACGTGGTCCCAGTAAAGCTGCCTCACCTACCTCCATCCAGCATAAGGGTGATCGACATGACCTACCATATAAAGCCTCATAAGGTTCCATTTCAATAGTTGCCTGAAAACTATTATTATAGGCAAACTCGACCAGAGGTATATGCTTCTCCCAAGATCCCCTAAAGTCTAGGACGCATGCACGCAACATGTCCTCAAGAACTTGTATCGTATGCTCTGATTGGCTATCAGTTTGAGGGTGGTAAGCTGTTCTTAAAAGCATATGTGTACCCAGTTCCCTTTGAAAACTCTTCTAGAAATGAGACGTGAAATGGGCGTCCCTATCTGAAACGATAGAACGAGGGACCCCATGAAGACGTACAACCTCTCAGACATACATCTTCCCAAACTCGTCAACACTGAAGTTCTCCTTGATTGGAAAAAAGTGAACTACCTTATTAAGTCTATCTACAATTACCCACATGGCATCATTAACTCGAGGTGACCTCGGAACCCGGTCACGAAGTCCATCGCAAAATCATCTCATTTCCACTCTGGAATGGGTAACTGCTGTAAAAGTCCAGCTGGCCTCTGATGCTCCGTCTTCACCTGCTAACAGATGAACTTCTCGAAACAAAACCAGCTACTTCGTTCTTCATACTCGGTCACCAGTATTGACGTCTCAAGTCACGGTACATCTTGGTAACTCCGGGATGCACTGCCCAAGCTGAAGTATGAAACTCTCATATCATCTCCTCATGTATATACCCTGGAACCCATACTCATCCATGGAAATGCAGTACCTCATAATCTCCTATCTCCCAACCAGTAGAAGGGTCCTCTCTTTCCATCGACTCTCGTAGAACTAGGCCTTCTGAATCTGATAGTTGTATCATCCTCACTCTATCCAGGAGGGTAGAATTAATAGCTTAAGGAAGAAATATAGGTTTGACCTTGACTCTCATGCACCTCCAAATTCATCTTAGAGAACAATGCTATAAGCTTCCACTCACCACTGTCCTCATGTACTTCTTGTGTCTGAGTCTTCCTGCTCAGTGCATCGGCTACTACATTACCCTTACCAGGTGTATAGGAAAGATTAAAATCAAATTGCTGAAGGTATTCAACCCACCTTTGTTGTCTCAGATTCATTTCATGGTGAGTAAAGATGTACCTGAGACTCTTGTGGTCAGTGAAAACCACAAAATGCTCTCCCAAGAGATAATGTATCCAACAGTGCAATGCATGAACAACTACATCCAACTCGAGGTCATGCATCAGGTAATTCCTCTCATGTGGCCTCAAATTCCAAGACATGTATGCAACTACTTGATCACCCTTCATCAACACTGCTCTCAGTCCAATACCTGGTGTGTCATAGTAAAATGTATAGCTCCTCCCTATCTCTGAAAGTATCAGGATTGGCGCTGAGGTCAATCATCCCTTAAGCTCCTGAAAGTCTATCTCTCAATCTTCTTACCAATCAAATTTCACACCCTTCTTAGTCAAACCCATCAACGGTGCTGCTAAGTTGGAGAAGTCCGAAATAAAATTCATGTAGTAACCAGTCAGCCCCAATAAACTCCATATATCAAACATGTTCTTAGGCTACTCCCAGGAAACTACTACTCTCACCTTCTATGGGTCTACTGTATCTTCTACCTCTGAGATTATATGACCCACGAAGTGTATCTAGTCAATCCAAAAGTGGAACTCTGAAAGTTTAGGATATAACTAGTGCTCTCTTAGTGTACTCATTATGATCTCAATATGGGTAGTATGGTCATGTCGAGTGTGAGATTACACCAAGATATCGTCCACGAAAACTACCACAAAAGTGTCTAGATAGGAGTGGAACACATGATTCATCAGAGCCATAAAACTTGTTGTCGCATTCGTGAGTCCGAACGGCAACACCAAGTACTCATATAGACCATACCTACCCCTAAAGGCAGTGAGAGGTATATCATATGTTCTAACGTGCAACTGATTATATTCTTACCTCAATTCAATCTTCGAGAACAGTCATGCTCCTCGAAGTTGATCGAAAATATCATCAATCCTCTGAAGGGGATATCAGTTCTTGACTGTCAACTTGTTTAACTTTCGATAATCCACACAGAGTCTGAGGGTATCATCTTCCTTCTTCGCAAAAAGAACCAGTGAACCCCAAGGAGAAGTACTGGCTCAGATGAAACCCTTTAACTGAAACTCCTCTAACTGTCTCTTGAGATCCTACAACTCTAGTGAAGCCATCCTATAAGGAGGAATGGATACCGGTGCCTCTCCTAGCACAAGATCTATAGAGAAATCCACCTCCCTTTCTGGAGGTAGACCTGAAAAGTCGTTTGGAAAGACAACCATGAAACGGTAAACTACTGGAGGAAAATCCTTCTGACAAGTCCCCTAATAATCCAGATATAAACTCACAATCTGGTCTGTGACTCCACCTCGCCCACGATGCTCGGGTCTAGATCGACTTTCCTGAACATCCCATTCAACCTTGTATAGAAACTCTCCACCCTCTGGTGACGTGAAACTCACCCTGCGATGATAGAAATCCACAAATGCTCGGAAGGGTACCAACCAGTCTATCATGAGAAAGACATCATAGCTCATCATCTCCAAAGACATAGAGGTCCCATAGAAAGTGACACCCACCAACCACTAGGGGGCACTCCTTGCACTGACACGCACCAGCCGTTCTAGTTCCCAACTGATTGTATAGCATCATAACACCAGAAGAATAAGAAACATAGAGCCCAAGGCTCCCCAAAATGGTTATAGATATAAAGATATGTGTAGCACCCGTATCAAAAAGTACTGAAGATAAAACAGAAGATACTAAAATAGTACCTCTGACAGTAGAAGGTCCGGGATCCTGCTCTTGTTGGGTCTGTTGTACTACATATGTCTTCCAAGTGCCATGACCCTGTGACACAGCCTGACTACCTTGAGCTCTCCCACCCTACTACCTCTGAGATCCTGGTGTCTGGATACCATGACCACGACCACCATCTCTGGATGCATGCCCTGACGCATTCCAGTTCCCTGACTGGTAAGAAACTGTTGGTCCTGCTCCCGTATGCGGAGTCTGCACAGAACCCCTCCCACTAGCCACTGGTAGAAACACCCTACAAAAGTGCTACAGATGACCCATCTTTCCAAAAGCTCGGCACTCCACTGGGTCTCAAGGACACTGAGGTCACTTGTGGCTTTCTCTACCGCACTGGTAGCAAGTGACCAGGCCACCTGAAGAATTCATCTAGCTAGTACTTCCACCGTGAGAGAATCACATCTGTCTCTTCCTATTACTAGTAGAAATAGTACCAGCAACTAGTGTTGAACCACCCTGGCCCACACCAATAGCTTCTCACAGGTTCCAATCAGTAATCAGTGCCTGGTTCACTATAGCATGCATGGTAGGAAACCTAAAAACATTCACTAGTTCTCGTATGTCATATCGAAGACCATACTCAAATCATCTAGCCCTCAACTTCTCGTCACCCACTTAAACAGGTGCAAAATGTTAAAGCTCATTGAAGCGAGTAGAATAGTCCATCACTGACATGGCGCCCTGCTGCAGATTCATGAACTCTAAAGCTCAATCTACCCTCAGCATCTCTGGGAAGAAGAAGTCGTAGAAAGATGCCTGGAAATATTCCCACACCATGTCTCGGTGATGCTCAGTCTGGGTGGTAACATCCCACCACCTCTTGGCAGAATCACGCATCATGTATGTAGCGATCTTGACCCTCCGCCTTGTAAGCGACTCAAGATGCTCGAAAATAGTCTGCATAGAACCCAGTAAAGACTCCATAGCCTGTGGTTCGCCATCCACTGGAAACATAGAAGGATGATACTGGTGGAATATACTCGTCAGCTATGCCATAGATGCGTTGGCCTGTGGTGCTCCCTGGAAGGTCTGCATAAACCACATGAAACCTTCACAGAACTACGCCTCCACGCCTGTGTCCGGTATAACAGCTGGCGTCACATCTGGCACTCCTAGAGGATCAACTGGTAGCCCATGGCCTACCATCATAGGAGTATAATCGTTGGCACTCTCTTGGTGAACAACTGGTGGTCGTCTCGGCGGCATGACTCTACAAGTTCAAGACACGCCTCAGATTTAAGTTTATCAAAGACAGATAACTAGGGGACCAAAAAGGGTACCAGAGAAAAAAAACATTCAAGATTTTCAAAACTAGACTACACAGCGTGTTCTCGCAAGCCATTCACATGGGCGTGTACTCAAGCTAAAACTGGTCGTGTAACACCCCAAACACATGGTGTGTCCTTAGACTACACAGCATGTACTTGAATCCTCCTTCCCTTCCCGGGTCCTTCTACATCGCTAAAGAACACGACTCTATTTTGAAAAGACTACACAGCGTGTATGCTTTAATTTCCAACTGCCAGTGTCATTCGTGACACGGCTGACTACTCATCCGACACTATACGGCGTGTTACACCCACACACGACGTGTAAACCACCCCATTTTCCCAAGACACATGGCTAATTCCACATGGATCTCACCAGTAAAAACTACACGGCATGTCACACGGGAACACGGAGTGTACTAGGAAGGGTAACACCGACCCGTGTTGTTCGTGACATGGTCGGGTACCTGGGTTAGACTACACAGCGTGTACAACATTGACATAGCATGTTCAAACAAATATTTCCTCTATCCATGTTGTTAGTTACAGGGGCGGTCTCTGGGTCAACACCACACAGTGTGTACAACCGATACACGGTGTGTTTCCTAATCCAAGCCTTATCCTGTGTTCCTGCCCACACGGTCTATGACATGGGAAGCGACTACACGGCGTGTACTGAGTGTACACAGAGTGTACTTAAATTTTTCTCTTTCTTACCAAACCGAAGATTAAACAGCGTGTAATAAAAACTACACGACATGTATTTTGACTTTTTCCAGACAGTAAGCCTCAGAAACCACTTCGGAACCCAGAAAAATCACTAAAACCAACATCTAAGTGCCAAATTCTGATCCGTGAGGGCCCATACTCCCCGCGAATCAAATTTTCGCATCTTATACATGTTATAACAAAGTAAAACATGTTAATGATCCACAAAATTCTGGTTATTGAGGGCCCATACTCTACAAAAACCAAAGTTTTGCATCCATTATATCACAAACTCACACAAAAATACCCTATCAAATAGTAGGTTTGTATCAAAGATGCTATCACAACAGCATGCTTTTCCAGCACAACAACATGAAATTTCAAATGCACCTACACAGCATGGAACTATGCATGGCATGTGATTCCTAGCATTTTCCTAAATGATGCATGAGATGGAATACCTTCATCTCATCAGGTTGAAACTAAATAGAACCCATGTATAACATATAAACAGCTAAATCACAAGTGTGTCACCCAACAGTGAAAATCAAATCAACCATAACATTGTATAATCATAACAATTACAATAAACGAGGTAGACTAACGTTTCCATGTACACAGGTTAGCTACTCTCGGGCATAGCTTATTACCAACTACCATGTTCATCCTATCCCAAACTAAGGCTCCAAACAATAATTCAAAGAAAAGAACTCCTCTGATACCACTTTGTATCATCCCAGATCCGGGTGCCACACCACGGGTGCCCCGAACCTGGTTGGTCACATGACCTCAAGCGCATTTCCCCAAATGTCAGAGGCTTCCGACTAGCAGCGAGGGCCCAGGTCTGATATTGGAGAAACTATGCCCTCATTTGTCAAAGTTTAGCAGAGCGGAAAAGATAACATTCAACAGAAAAAGTAGTAAACAATATACAACTGAAATGGTCAAAAGAAAGTAAAAGAGAACCATCAGTCATATATATAAAGATGCATCATGTCCCTATTCTATGAAAGCATCCAGAATAGGATACACTGCAATACAATACAATAAAACTCAAAGTACGAGGTACATCCAAACAAAACAAAGCAGAGTAAACAGAACGCAGTAGCATCGCAAGACTAAACTCGACCCCATGCTCTCATACTCCTCTGCTACAATAATTTACAAGTATAGGTCCCATTTCCCTTATCTGCACCTGTAGTAATATAATCTGTTTGGGCCAAATACATGACCCAAACAGGGTGTGAGAAATAAATCCCAGTTGGCACCCACCAAAGGCATGTGCCCAACTGTGAGTGAAAATATGCAACAGTTGTGTGCAATAGTAAGTGTAATAAACTAAGAAATACTCAAAAGTAACTAACTACCATCTATATTTCCATTTTAAATATTCATTTAATCATTCAATTTAATATATCACCACAATTAATGTTCTATGTAAATCGTCAGTGTCCTCAGACATGCAAACACTTACCCTTAGGTAAATAGAGTCTTTCCCTCAGGCTAACAGAACCACTTCCCTCAGGAAACACAGAATTACGCCCTCAGTCTAAACAGAATCACGCCCTCAGTCTAAACAGAATCACGCCCTCAGGTGATTTCCCTAAATCAAAATGAATATTTCCCTCAGGCCTATGAGATAATTCCCTCAGACATGGAAATAGTTTCCCTCAGGAAAAATAGATCATGCCCTCAGGCTATATAGAACCTTTACCTTAGGCGCAAGTAACCGGGCCGATCCCAACAGATAAGAAAGAAATTATATAAAATTCCTCTCAAGGCAATTTAAATCATGGTAAATTTTATGGTATACCCTCGCGTAACCTGGAAAAATGGCTAAATAGAGGAACGCACGCCCAAGGTGGTCCTGGATCCAAGAAACGATCCCAAACATCAGGTTATAATTATATTCAAATACCTATACAATTGTAGGTATATGATTCTTCAAGGCCTCATCCATAAAACACCCCATTCATGGGATCATATCACAATGGTACACAAATTCACCATAGTAGTTGGAAATAAACACTACCCCACCTACCTCGATCATCTCCAATCGGTATATGAGAACGATGCCTCCTGAAACTCCCAGGAATGACGTAGATTTGGGATAAAAGAATTCTTGTTCAAACGTAAATATCATTCCCTCAGAAAATAATTGGAAAGAACAACTCAAGAAGAAGAGATAGCTCACCCGTGTGGTTCCAACGTGATTAGCAGAAGCGGAAACGGATTCCCAGTGCGAGGTCAGATGATCTCCGAAGCTCCGGTCGTCCTTCTGAGCTCCAACGATGTTCTAAGATTCCTCTGTGAACAGAGGATTCTACTGACCATTTTAAGAAAAAAAACAAAATACACGGCGTGTACTCTCAAGTACATGGTGTGTACTTTTCTCATTTAACTGCTCATCTAGAAGCTACATTATCCACTGCCAAAATGTTCATCTGTCGACATTAGTACACAGCCTGTATTTCCAAATACACTACGTGTACTGTCGCTCAGCTGGCAGCTGCCTTCACCGCCATAATGCTCACTTGCCGACTGACTACATGGTGTGTAAATAACCACTACATAGCGTATAATCTATTTTTACACCTTTCATCATAGGTCGGGATACACGCCCTGTGTACTCATCCCACACGGCCAAAGTATACGGCGTGTGGAAAAGTGCAAGCCGTGTACCCACAAAATTTGGGATTTTTCCCCATTTTCCTTATTTTCTCAAAAAAAACTTAAGGAAAAAGGAAAAGAAGAAACTCGTACCTCAAGAAGAAGAACCAGGTTCTTAAAATGATTATTCTTGTAATATACCATGTGGATGACTCAGTCGATGAGTTAATAATAAACCCTTGGATTTGGCTTGGCGGTTTTGTGCACAATAAACTTGTTTTGTATTATTATTCTATATTATGAATGTGTAATGATTCTAGAAAATTAATCAAGATAAGACAAAAATATTATGACCTGCTTCAACCATTTAAAAGGTATCATTACCAGTATTGAAGATATTAATTCAAATTGGAAGCCCATCTTCCTTGAGTGTGATAAATTTACACATCTCCGATGGTGTTTTCATTTATTGTATAAAAAGAGGGGAAAAGAAAAGATTATGATGAAATATTATATTATAAAAATTAAAATCCATTACATGTAAGGTAATGGAATTATCATGGAATTCGGATGAGGGGAGTTGAGAGGGGAGAACAAAAGAATTGAACTTTTTAAAAGAAATTGAAAGAGAAGAGAAGGAAGGTTCACCTCTTGAGTACTCCTTGAAAATCTCTTTAAGGCCTTCGTTTTTGGTCTTGTGGTGAGACCAGAAGGTCTTGGACGTGGGGAGAGGTCTTGGGGAGAGTATTTGGTAGAATTTAGGCAAGTCTTGAATCTTGAGTGGTGTGGGAGGAAGATGGGGTGAGGGGTGGTTTATATAGTGGAGGGGAGATGAGTTTTCTTAATATTATAATCATTAATTTATTATTTCCTCTCAATATAACCAATAGTGAGTATTCTATGACCAATAACAGCAATATATGCATGTGACTTCGAACCAATTGGGCTTACATCAGTAGATCATCATCAATGACTCAATAAATTCTTTATTTAGCATTTATCGTAAATTATTTAATTTTACTATTCATCCAAAATTTAAGTATTTTAGGAAAATCCCAAAAATTCACCCTAACCATTTTTCGACTTGTAGAATCAAAAAATAAAGTCCATTTTTCAAAGATAATTTTCTATATGTTATTAATTAAATTATGAATTAAAATAACTATTTAATCGAAAAATATAAACACTTAAAATATTCATCTTTATTTTTATGGTGCCGAAATTCATTTATACATTCAAGGGCATGGATACCATTCTTAAGAATCATATTATTATTCATAATGATAAGTTACTATTCATAAGGTTAGGTTACTATTAATAAGAGTATGTTACTATTCACTGAAAATTAAGTTAATTCTATCAGACTCTAATTATAATATTTATCACAACTGTGTATGTTAGATTTTTAAAATTCAAATCACAGAGGTGACAAATATAAGTTTTACGGGTAGGTTATGGCGATCATCTATAAGTAACCATGTTTTTATTTCATAGAGGCTCAATGATTCATAAAATATAGACTATAACTAGAATGTATTTAAAAGAAACATACCATAAAATGTTTGGGGTGCTACATTATTCTCTCTTACGGAAATTTCATCCTTGAAATTCTTTATTTATAGTTCCCACCAAAAAGATGTGGGTGGTTCTTATTCATAACATCCTCAGGTCCCCATGTTGCTTCCTCTATATTCTGGTTTTTCCAAAGAACCTTTACTAAGAGAGTTTTCTGATTTCTCAATACATTCTCCCTTGTTTTAAGAATCCTGATAAGCTTTTCAGAGTATGATAAATTGGGTTCCGGTTCTATTTCTTCATATGTGAGTACATGCATTGGATCTATCATGTATTTATTCGACAATGACACATGAAACACATCATGAACTTTGGAGAGACTTGACGGCATTGCTAAACGGTATGCTATAGCTCCGATTCATTCCAGAATTTCAAATGGTTTGATGTACCTGGGGCCCAGTTCCTTCTTACCAAACCTTAAGAAACCCTTCCATGAAGATACTTTCAGAAAGACATGATCTCCCACATGGAATTCCAAATCCTTTCTCTAGTTTTCAGCATAACACTTCTACCTACTTTGGGATTCTTTTATATGGTATTTTATTGACTTCACCTTTGATAGAGACTCTTTAATATGTTATGGTCCTGTCATTTTTCTCTCACCAACTTCATCCCAACAAGTTGGAGTTCGACATCGCTTTCCATATAATGCTTCATATAGAGCCATTTGAATACTAGAATGGAAAATATTGTTTTATGCAAATTCCACCAAAGGATATTATTGATCCCACATACCTTGAAAGTCTAGAGAGCATGATCTTAGCATATCTTACAGAGTTTGAATAGTTCTTTCAGACTATCCGTCAGTTTGAGGGTGATAAGTAGTACTCATAAAAAGATCAATATTCAAAGCCTTCTGGAGACTTCTCTAGAATTTTGATGTAAACTGGGGATCTCAATCGAACACAATCGATAGAGGTGTACCATTAAGTATTATAACTTCATTAATATAATGTCTTTCTAGGAGATCAAGTTGTAAATACTCTCTTATTGGAAGGAAATGTGCTGATTTTGTGAGACAATAAACAATTACCCATGTTGCATAATTCCTTATTGGTGTCCTCGGTAGTAAAGTGAAATAATCCATTGTAATGTTATCCCACTTCCACATAGGAATAGGCAGAGGTTGCATCACTCCTTTGGGATGTTGTCTCTCTGCCTTCACTTGTTGAAAAACTAGACACCTTGACACGTAGTCAGAAATTTCTCGCTTCATATTATCACACCAAAAATATTCCTTCATATCTCTATACATATTTGTGATACCTCGGTGTATAGTGAAATTTGAGCTATGAGCGTCGTCTAATAGTTCCCTTTTTAGCTCAGGTACTGATGGAACACACAACCTCTTCCCAAATATCAGAACTCCTTCCTCATACATGAAGTCTTCCAATCTCCCATCCTTGACAACATTAATTTTCTTCTACAGATTATCATCATTAGATTGAGAGATTTTTATCTTCTCTATTAATTATGGTTTAGAAATCATTTGAAAGATAAAAGATGTTTCCCCTTCCTTAACAATTCCCTTATCCATATTTAGTAGAACTATGAATATAGGATCTCTCTGAATTTTCAGAGCAAAGTTTATGGCTGCTAACTCAAGATCACGAGTTGGATAATTTTTCTCATGATTCTTCAACTGTCATGATGCATATGCAATAACTCTATCGTTTTTCATAAGGATGCAACCCAGTCCATTCTTTGATGCATCGTTGTATATTAAAAATCCATCAATTCCAGAAGGAAGTGTCAAAATTAGAGCATTAACCAATCTTCTTTTCAATTCCTCAAAGCATTCCATAGATTATTTTGTCCACACAAACTTAACTCCTTTACCTGTGATCTTGGTTAGTGGGTTAGTCGGTTGGGAAAACTTCTGAACAAAATGACAATAGTAACCTGCTAAACCAATAAAACTGCGTACCTTAGTTGTGTTTGTTGGCGTGGTCCATTCTTGGATTACCTTTTTCTTTGCAGGATCAACTAGGATTCCATCCTTAGAGACAATATAGCCTAAAAAAGAAACTGATTGACGCCAGAATTTACACTTTCTAAACATTCCATATAATTTGTTTCTTCTAGGAGTTTTCAGAATAATCTGTAAGTGATTTTCATGGTCATCATATCCTTTTAAGTATACCAGGGCATCATCGATGAATACCACAATTAATTTATCATGATATTCATTGAAAACATTATTCATTAAATCCATGAAAATAGAGGGTGCATTTTTCAGTCCAAAAGGCATCATTGTAAACTCGTAATGCCCATACTTGGTTCGAAATGCTATCTTAGGAATATCTTCCTTCTTCACACGTAGCTGATAATATTCGAATCGAAGGTTGATCTTAAAAAGTATTGAGCTCCATGAAGTTGATCAAATAAATCATCAATATGGGGCATAGGATTCTTATTATTTATTGTAATACCATTGATTTCCATTTAATGAATGCATAGCCTCATGGATTCATCTTTCTTCTTGACAAAGAGGATAAGGGATCACCATGGAGAAACACTAGGTAGAATAAAACCATTTTCACTCAATTCCTCTAGTTGTTTCTTTAGCTCTACTAATTCCACGGTGGCCATTCTATAGGGGGTCTTTCATGTAGGTCTTGAACTAGGAATTAATTCAATAGAGAACTCAACATTACGCTCTGGAGGATGTGTAGGTAAATCCTCTGGAAATGCATCAATGTATTCTTGCACTATGTTCACATATTTGATTTGAATATTTCATTTTGTACCCAAAGATACTGGGTTCTCTTCCTCTACATAAATTGTATTTAACATAGCTACTGGGGGTGGGTCTAGATAATAATCAGATGGTGAGGTCTCTTCTATAAAGATAAGAGATTTTACACCATTTTTAGAAATTGTAACTTCCTTTTTCTAACAATATATTTTCACATCATAATTTGACATCCAATTCATACTGAGAATTATATCAAATTCAGTCATTGGTATGACAATAAGGTTAGAAACTAAAGCACATTTTTGTGTCACGAGGGGGACAAGTATACATTTCATTTTTGCAATGATGCATCCCTTAGGATTTTTGATAGCTAACTCTTTTATTAAATAAAATTGGAAATGTCTAATTTTTGTGGAAAAATGGGATGATATAAATGATTTTGATGATCCATAATCAAATAAAGTCTTGGGTATGTTTTAGAAAACAATTAAAGTACCTTCCACCACATCATTGGGAACTTCATCTTCTGTAGTTGTAATCACAAAAGCTCTCCCTTGATCTCTTGGATTTTTCTAAGGTATGTTTCCTTGGAACTTAGGACACTCATTTGCATAGTGTTCCCTCTTTCTACAGTTTTAGCATTGAACATCTTCAAATTATTTTTTTCTCTTGCATTCATGAGATAGATGACCCTTTTATCCACACTCATAGCAGACTCCCATGCCTTTCAATCATTTCTCAAGATGATTCATTCCATAGTTCTCGCATAATTATAATTTCTTCATTCCCTTGTTCTTATTTGGCACTTCACCTTTCCCCTTGTTATTAGAGTACCACTTTTTTATCTTGGTTTCCCTTGAATAAATTTGATCTAGAAAATTCCTTCTCTGTTTTGATGTCACTTGATACAATTTCATCATATGATGAAAATTTTTGAGAAGATAGTGCCTTTCAAAGACATGGCTTAAAACCTTCAAAGAAATTATCAATCTTGTCTACTGAGTCATGTACATAATCTTTGGAATACCTAGCTAGCCTTGTGAAGGTAGCTTCATACTCTGTAACACTATCTTCTTCCCTTTTCTTTAAGCTAATAATTTCCTCTCCATTTCAGTTCATTGCTCATGATGGAAATTTTTTTTGAATAATATTTCCTTAAAATTCCTCCACTACATATCTTTTATTTCTTCTTCCTCTGTGGTATTCTAAATCAAGGACCGCCATAGATCAGTGTCACCCTTGAGACAATATACTACCAGTACTACCTTTAATTTTTCATTAAATCTTAATGTCAGGAATATCTTTTCACGGGACTTGATCCATTGCTCAGCAACCACTGGATTAGTAGTCCTGTTGAAATATGGGGGATTCTGCCATATGAAATGATCCAACAAAGGCGTTGAATGGTTATTCGTTACCACTTGAGTATGTTGTACCAATATGGTCATGATCTGATCAGCTCCAACATTGACTATGTTGACTTGCTTAGTGGGGAGATCCCTACCTTTCTCACGAGTATTGATTCCCCTTATTCCATTAGACGCCATTTCAAAATAATGGCACACACTAGATTAGGGTATGATTCATAATGTATAATCTTATATTAAAAAAATACTTAGCATAAATTGAGATCCTATACATGGCTAATCCCATAATCAGAAAAATGGTTTCTTTGAGTAATAATTTACATTTAAATCCTTCATAATGGCTTGTAAAGAAAACATGAATTATCCTAACCATATACCCTGGGAGTGTCATAACCAAGAGTGTATCAAGGCCCATTGTCATATACTAGGATACCCTATATCAATCCCGAAACTCCTTGTCGGAGCTTTCACTCTTAGGTACATCTGTGCCAGAGCCACCTCTACCTGCTCGTATCCAGACAGGGATATATTTGCTAGAAATATTCACATTATCTATTCCTTACCAAAATTCTGAGACTTTCTTGTACGTTCATCCTCAAATACTACATTAGGGCTTTGTTCCAAATCTATGTTTTCTATTCTAGTTTTCAAGTTTTCTACTAAAATTCCTCTGATACCAACTGTAATTCTCCAACCCCTCTAGACTGGAGCCGGTGCCCTACTTGTTATATTAGAATTGTTAGAAGGAATAAAAATCCTGAAAGAAATATCAGTTTAGTAGTCTTGAAGAAACTATATTCATATATGTTACTCAAGTTACATTGGAAAATTTTACAAAATACAATACATAATGAAAATTAAAAATTGCATCCACAAGAACTCAATAAATGATCTTCTCTTTGTCACCTGTTGAAAGTAAACAGTGAAATGGGTGATCTCAAATGCTCAGTAAGAGTTACATATAGAGGAATCATGAATTCAATAAAAATTTAATCATAATCAATCTGACATAATCAATATGTCATGGTGAATAGATGAAAAACACACACCATTAATAATCTGAGAATGAAACTACATCCATAGATTTTTTCATAGTGAAAAAATCATGGATAATAATAAATGATAATGAATAAAAAAGACACTTCTTATTTGGTCATCATGTATTTGGAACATGAAACCATAATACTGTAAAAAAGGTTTAGTTTTATGGGTAGAAACCCGTCTGATTTTTTGAAACAAACTCGAAGGGTTTGTCGCCAACTGATTTGTCTCATGAGACCTACCGATGCATCGAGGGGATATAGTGGTCCCCACCCACCACTTCATGTCCAAATAATTATTTATACATTCATTAAATACAATATAAATAAGCCTTTTCAATATCCTTATATAGTAGATTATATGGATTCATCAATATTTCCATAATTAAAATAACTTTCCAAATGAACACCATATGTATAATTCTATACGGTTTAGACAAAAAACATATCCATGAAATGATATTATTTATATTTAATGTAATTATAATTTTCAAATGAAAATCTATCTCATAATGAGTAGTAGGTACACCACATAACGATTATTAGGTGCACAATACAAAGTTAGTCGCAACAAAATGTTAGTTGAGACAAAGTCTCTTACCACAATGTAATCGGTTGAATCATATGACCAGAACATAATAAACCTCAAATGAATCATTTAATAACATGAATATAAATACAATAATGTTATTATATATCAAATTTAATTACACATATACCACATACAAGAAATAAGTGGTGACCAATGAAAATCTCACAGAAATGAAAGTGAGATGAGAACCCCCTTACAAACATTTCGGCATGGTAACGAGTGTTATTGAAAGGGATTAATAAAATTAAAAGGGGTATTAAATTTTTTATATGTCAAAAGGTAAGTATGGGGGAGGTGAAGAAACATACCCCATCATTAGGAATTAAAAATAAAAGGGCACAACATAGGAGATATTCTTGAACAATAGTGAGAGAGAGGATCCCTTACCTTACACTCGATGGTTTTCTTTTTTGCTCTTAATGACCTGAATAATAAAATTTAGATTCATTAATTAATAAGTATAGAACCTCATAAACAATTAATTGATATGTTATAACCTTATTATGTTCATTAATGGCCTTTTTTATGGGTTTAATAGAATCAATTTTATTTTTTTGAAAGGATTTTCTTACTTGCTTTCAAGATTTGTTTACTTGTATTTATGAATTGAAGTTAATTTGAAATGTAATTAAACATATATAATTTTAAATATATATTATTAGTTAAATTAAATAGATATAAATTATCTTATAATTATTCTGGTTATATACCATGTGGATGACTCAGTCGATGAGTTAAATATAAACACTTGGATTTGGCTTGGCGGTTTTGTGCACAATAAACATGTTTTGTATTATTATTCAATATTATGAATGTGTAAAGATTCCAAGACCTTAATCAAGCTAATATACATATATTATTACTTTTTTAAACCATTGAAAAGGTTTCATGACCAGTATTTAAGATAGTAATTAAAATTGAAAACTTGTCTTCCTTGAGTGTGATAAATTTACACGTCTCGGATGGTGTTTGCAATTATAGTATAAAAAAGGGGAAAAGGAGAGATTATGATGAAATATTACATTAGCATAATAAAAATACATTAAATTTAAGGTACTAGAATTATCATGTAATTTTGATGAGGGGAGGTGATAGGGGAGAACAAAAGAATGGAACTTTGTAAAAGAAATTGAAAGAAAAGAGGATGAAGGTTCACCTCTTGAGTACTCCTCCTTGAGAATCTCTTTAAGGCCTTTGTTTTTGACCTTTTTTTGAGACCATAAAGTTTTGGATATAGGGAGAGTTCTTGGGGAGATTATTTTTCATAATGTAGGTGCATGGATTGAAGCTTGAGTGGTGTGGGAGGAAGAGGGTGTGAGTGGTGGTTTATATAGTGGAGGGGATAAGAGTTTTCTTAATATTATAATAACTAATTAATTATTTTCCCTCAAGACAACCAATAGTGAGTATTACATGAACAAGAATAGTAATATATGCATGTGAATTCGAACCAGTTGGGCTTACATCAGCAGATCATAATCAATGATTCAATAAATTCCTTATTTATCATTTATCGTAAATTATCGCATTTTACTATTCATAAAAAATTTAAGTATTTCAGAAAAATCCCAAAAATTCACCCCAACCATTTTTCGGCATGTAGAATCCAAAAATGAAATCTATTTTTCAAAACTAATTCTCTATATATGATTAGTTAAATATTTATTTAAAATAAATATTTAATTTAAAATATAAACACTTTAAATATTCATCTTCATTTTTAAGGTGCCTAAATTCATTTATACATTCAAGGGCGTGGATACCATTCATAAGATTCAGATTACTATTCATAAGGGTAAATTACTATTAAGAAGGGTTTGTTACTATTCATAAGGGTATGTTACTATTCACCTAAAATGAAGTTAATTCTATCAGACTCTAATTATCTTCTTGATCACAACCGTATATGTTAGAATTTTAAAATTAAAATCAAAAAGTTGAAAAATATAAGTTTTATGGATAGGTTATGGATATATCCTATAAGTAACCATGTTTTTTTCCATAGAGGCTTAGTGATTCATAAAATATAGGCTATAAGTAGAATGTATTTAAGAGAAACATATTATAAAATGTTTGGGGTGCTACAATAACAATGTTGTTCTACTACTACAAACATCATATATTTTTTTCAAATAAATACAGGTCCAACAGAAGGCTATAAAAACTACACAGTTTTAAATGTTTTTCATTACTTCCCTTTAAAACCATTATTGAAAATATTATTAATTTCATCAAAAATTTCCAAGCACATGATGTGGAATTCTATAGATAATAACAACGATGGGTGAATGGGACTTCCAAGAGATTAAAAATCCGAGAATAAATTTGATTCATTTCATCTAGATTTCTCATATAATCTTAGGAATGTGATATTGGTATTATTTGGTGATTGATTCAACTCATTTTAGACTTTGAGTACCAATTTTTGAATTTGGAAATTTGTTTTTATCCCTTACAATCTACCTCTATGGATGTTCATGAAAAAAAACTTATTTTATCATTTTGAAGATTATTCCTAGAAAAAAATCGTGGGGTTGATTTTGATGTATACATGTACCTTATAATTATATAATTACATGAGTTATGATAAATGTTGTTGAGATATAAGATTAATCTTCATGAACAATGTTCAATTTCATACTGCTCTAATGTGGACCATTAGTGACTTCCCTATACATAAAAACTTATCTAGTTAGAACGCATGGATGGGTTTGGTTTTTCCTATCTGTAACTTTGATTTTGAGCCTGAACAACTACCTTATGGTAAAAATAGTTAATCTTGTGTCATCATAGATATATCGATGCATCTCATAGATTTTGGTTGAACAATTCAAAATTCAAGGGTTCTATTGATCATAGGCCACCTCCAAATTTTTTAACATATCTAAAATATTTTTCACAACTAGTAAATGTTAAAATAGAATTTTGAAGTGGAATCATTTGAATGATAGTGGAAAATGAGTTCAAAGTGCATCATCAATTAAAATAAAAACACAAAAATTGTAGAAAAACGTATATTCTTTAAACTTCCATATTGGGAATTTAATTTTTTTTTTTAATAATCCTGATGTTATGCATATTGAGATTAATTTTGGTGACAATTTTATCTTCATATTACTTAATGAGCATAGAAAATCAAAGAAGCATCCCTTTTCTCAAAAGGACTTATAAAAAATTAATATAAAGAGTGATGTATGGATAAATGATAATAGAAATTATGCTTCTACACTTTTTTCAATGAAAAATAGGGATAAAGATACATTACGTAAAATTTTTAGCATGTATAATTATCTGATGTGTATTCAAGTAACAACTCAATGTGTGTCGACTTAAGTCATCGTAGGTTACATGGATTATTTTAAACGTTGGGGCCAAAAATTCATTTTTATTATCAAATCAAATACCTCTTTTTGATTGGGTAGAGGGAGACCCAATATATAGCACGAAGTCCCAATGCCAATTGATCTAAAAACAAGGCCTGAAATCCCATTTTTGGCCCAAATGTCCCTTTAATGAATGGTAATTCAATAGTACCGGGCAGCTACAGTCCCTGTTGCAGTACCGCCACTGCTATAGTTCCAGCTACAATACCCTCCTCTACTACAATGTCACCACTTCTATAGTTCTACCATTGTTACAGTTCCACAATAGTACCCTGATATAGTGCTGCTACAACACTCGAGAATTCCTCTCCTACTCAAATTTTATCCTGGGTCATTTGGATAACATGCATGAGCCTCTACCACTTGGGTACAAGCTCTCTGGCACGTAGGTTACATAGATTGAAAGCTCATGATTCTGATATTTTGTTACGATAGTTACCACAATTAGAATTTAGAAATTGTTACCTAAAAAGGTAACTATTGTTATATACAATTTTTCACATTCCTTAGACAACTTCATGAAAAAACTCTATAACCGGCTATGCTTGAAAGAATTCAAGATAGATTTTTACTAAAACTTTATGTAATAGATATGATCCTTCCACCATATTTTTTAACTATCATGATGAATTTACTAGTTTATTTATTCAAGGAAACTAAACTAGGAGGTCTTGCACATTACTGAATGTGTATCCAATTAATAGATACTTTATTTATTTGTTTTTCATCTTAAGTAAACAATTATTATCATGCCGTTAAATATGTAATAATGTTTTGTTTATATTATTTCATAGATTACCTGGTCATTAAAATCATACATGAAAAATAAATCTCAAAATAAAGGCTCAATCTCGGAAGGCTATTTAGTAGAGGAGAGTTTAACCTTCTATTATAGATACTTGGATGATATTGAGACAATATTTAATTGAGTGGTGCATATTGAAAAAATATCAAATCCATCTCAACTACATGGGAAATAAAAAAATACTTCTTATTACTGGATAATCAATTGAAAGTATCACTAATACTAAACAAGAAAAAATGTTATTATTACAGGAAAATATAGATGTGTTACTAAATAGTGAAATAATAGATCAATTTATTGAAGATATTAGTATTCAAACAAGGTGTAAATGAGAAGTTAAACATTAAATGGGAAAGATGTAACAAAATATGTTAATAAAGTGCTCGTAAAATGGCTTTCAGATCATGTAAGTTCATAAATATTGTAATCAATATGGATATTAGGTTAAAAATATATATTTTCAAATATAATAATATATATTAATTTTTATAGATTATAAATACTGATACTCAGGATGATTTTTCAGAAGATTTGAAGTTTCTGGCTTGAGGTCCTTTAAAACATGATAGAAATTTCGACGTTTAAAATGGGAATGGATTTAAATTTTATACAGCCGATTGGGAATAGGGTTTAAAAACAAAAATTAGTGGTATATTTACTATTTTATAATTGGGATTCTATAAAAAGTTCACTGATATTATCAAATTAAACTATCAATGTCATTTTTTAGTTTTTTTTTAAATCTACGTGGGTCAATATTTCCATCGGTATTAAAAGAGATTACTTTCAAATTACTCCTATGAACTTATCTCACGTTATTTATTTTAGTGAGTATTAAATACATGATTTGTATATCTTCTCATCATAATAGAATATGGTATATTATGTAGAATATGTCATGTGTGAAGAGCAGAGTGTAGTTTTTTACCAAAAAAATGGTACTTTGATGATATGGGTGATGAAGTTGAATATTTAACCTCTAACATTAAATCCCATCAAAACTAAGAAATAGACTTATTTTTCCATCAAGATATTGAAAATAATTTTGTAACAAGGTTGAATAAATTATATGAAGTAATTATGGAGTAGGATAATGACATGATTTAATGAAAAATGATTGTTTGTGTCGTAATCCATTAACTTATCAAAAACATATGTTATATGTTATTGATTTCTCGTATTGTGGGTCTGTTAACATATTTAAATTGATTTATATATAGAATTTGTTCAATTATAAAAAATAAATGTTATATTTTTTTATGTAAAATCATTCATTATCATACCTATGTATATTATATTTGTTAGTACTTTGAATCAGTAATCATTTCTATATTCCATTTTATGTTTTAATTTTTTGAAATATTTGTTTTAAAGTTATTTTTATATTTTTAAATGATATGAATAACAAGGGAGAAGCATTTCACT
Source organism: Viscum album (assembly GCA_963277665.1). NCBI lineage: Eukaryota > Viridiplantae > Streptophyta > Magnoliopsida > Santalales > Viscaceae > Viscum > Viscum album. Next base: position 1,650,579,892 of record OY728143.1, on the reverse strand, counting down.
AATCCTATTCAACTCCTAGTTGATATTCCCTCGACCCACAAACACCTGATGATCCATCATAATCCCTCCCTATTGCATCTGGAACACCCTTTGTCTACCCCCATCTGTGTTCCCCACACCATTTTTATCTCTCCCATTAGCATCTACTACACCCTCATCTATCTCATTAGCATTCGACACATCACCTCCTTATTCAACAGTTTCAACACATGGTGAATCCATAGTGAGGGAACTGGTGATCACTCCTATTTATTTATGAGGATATCAAAGGTTTAAATTTATAGGTATAAATTTTATTTTGAATAAATTTATTGCACTTTTCTATACTAATAACTATTTTTTCATAAAAATTAGAAACAATTTTACTGTCAAGAAAAATATTAACTATTCAGATGTCTCTATTCTTAATGGATTGTCTATAGTTTTCCCATTTATCTATTATGGGGGGCCCATAGATGGTGCTGAGGAATTATTTTTCTAGATTGTTGGCTAGTTGGTAGCTGATTCAGTTACCCTTCTGATTACATATTCTAATTTTTCGAATATGCTTGAATCATAGAAGAATAATGTATTTTATTCCCATATAAAGGTAATTTTAAAACATTATGGCATAATTTTATTCCATTATTTCATTAAATTATAATATTTTAAAAATAATCTCTTTGTATAGATGTTATTCCACTTTACCATTGCTGATCTTATCACACAAAAATAGACGTTGGAAAATTTGGGTATGAAATGAAATGATTTTAAATGGAGGTTATGGAATGAATTCTAGGATACATCATTGACCACTCAAAAATATTATTATAATGTAACTGAAGAGGCAACTAGAGAGAAACAGAAGGTGTTTTTTGACAGTCATTGTCAGGAGAAGCACATGTTATTGAAAAACATATTGTTATATTAATCACATTTTACATATATAAATGAAATTTAAATGGAGATGACATTTTATATATTAATATTATATTTCATGTTATTTATTTCAAGATTTTTCAAGAAAAAAAATTATCAAGTTGAGCTAAACAATTCTTCCCCCAAACTATCGGTTCAAAGAGTTTTTCAAGAAACAGATCGACTATGGTAATATATTATTTAGTTTTAATAATTATAAGATAAAAATATCTATTTAATATATTAATTTTTTTATTTATCTTTGTTTAAAATAGGAAAATAATTTAGAGAACCAATTCTTTGGGACTAGACATTGGTTTGATGTTAATAAGAAATTTTATGGGACTTATGTGAACAAACCTACCAAAGAAGTTGGGGTAGGAATTCCTTTTTCATTTTAATGACTTATTATTAGTATTCAGTTTTTTTAAAATGTATTGCTTTAAATATAACTTATATTTTATTTATAGGTAAAAATAATAGAATTATGGGATTATAATCTTGTGTAGTCCTTCTTGGTCTTCCAGGATGAACTAGTTAGTCAAGCCCTTAATAAGAAACATCCTGGTCACATGCACGATATGGGTTCAGAACCATTATAATATTGGGTCTTTGGCAGGTCATCAGGGATTACAGTAACTTCTACTTCTGGTAGTAGTTACTATCTACCCTGAGATTATAAGAGGTAAATATCACTTCTTCATAATAGGGGAGAAGAATCCATCAATATAAGGCTCATATATATGCGGAGGATTTAAATGTCATTTTCTAAAAAAAATCATCAGATAAAGTTTACGAGAATTCAACTGGATGTGTCCCTGCTAATATTGCATCAATGGATGGTTTAAGTGAATAGGTAAATCACACTTCTTAATAATAATTTTTTAAAAAAAAACATTTATTGTTTTAAGTTTTAATTTAAAAATACAATATTGTTTAATTTTCATGAATATTTTCATACAGGTGTCGGTAGTATAGAGTGGAGATTGAGACATATGTGGTGTCGATATTAATTCATTGGGTAGTGAAGAGGGATGACCTTGGATTCAATGATGGTGATGTGTAACTAAACACATGAAAGACTAATACAATGACATGGTGATTGATAAACCATGTTTTGATTTAAGGTACAAGATATTTTTATTTGTTTTACATTACAGGAAATCTATTTATATGGTATATTTTATATATTTGCTTCTAATAGTCCCTGTATACTCATTATTATTAGGCTCTTTTAAGTTCTTTTAAATGATTCCTTGTAAAGTATTCTATTATATTTTGAAGACTTTTTCCATCTTCTTGCATGTTATGTTAGAGTGGGTATTGGTAGCATATGATTATTATGATAAAAGAATAGATTTTAGTAGGCTCAATTTAGGAGGGAGAGTTAGGTTATCCTATATAATGAGAAGGTTATAATTAACTCATGGGTGTAAATTTTTTGGTATTTATCCATTTTTCTTAAGTTATCATTGTTATGTTTGTTGTCTTGGGGGTATTGTGTGGTTTCCAGAAGGAAATTAGGATTTTGGTAGCATTTGGGGATTGATGATGGAAAGATTGATGAGATTATTGGGGAGTGTTTTATTTCATACTTTTTATGTGTAAGCCTTGTTATGGTAAAATCAGTATAGTAAATCTGATTTTTTGTTTATTGATATCTTAAACTCGATTAAGACAATATTAACAATCTTCCTGTAGTTATTTTTGATTCTCACTTTCTATTATAATTATTTATATACAAGAAGTCATTATAAATTCATAAATATATATTTTTTTTAATCTAGAATACATTTTTCTCATTTTTTTTATTATGTTTTAATTGAAACCCTATTTAACATTGGTATCATATGGTTTTTATGATAATAATATGATTCTATTTTTTTTATTTATTATCCAATAACATCGTGAATTTTTATTGAAGTTTTATGATTTTATAATTTCATGTTTTTTAGTTTTATTATATAAATATTGTTACTTGTTTATTTTTTTTTTATTTTCTTGTTTTTCAATCCATTTAGTATACTTTTTATAGGGCTACATTTTTTATAGCTTTTATTTTTTTCACAATAATTTATAGTGGTGGTTTAAATCACTCCTATATATGTTACAAATTTTAACAAATGTTTAAATTGTAATTATTTGATATTAAATATAGATTTATTTAACTACCGTGAAATAATAATTAGTTTTGAGAGGAAAACCAACTGATAAAAAAATAACCAACTCTAAAAATGGATTAATGACACTTCTGATAAATTCCCTCTAAATTGGTGAAACCTATATAAGTGGTATGTCTACACCAACATGATCAGAAGTTTAAAAAACCATCACAGAATTATTTATTAGTGTTTTAAACCACCACCAATGTAAGAAACTATCACTAGTCCCCTATTTTGTTTTATTGAATCTCGAGGGATGTTTATCTCAAATTAATAGAGAAAACACAACATTATGATTGACCTATTCTGAGGAAAAATAATTTATTTCCTATGATTTCAGATATCACTCTAAAAATTATATCATCAATTATTTGTATATATCGAAATCACTAAGTTATTTTTTCTAGTATGTGATAATTAAAACTGTGAGGAAACAATTTATTTAAAATGGGAGAATGTAATGAACTAGGATTTGATAGTATTCTCTCCTTAACTAAATAAAATATTGAATAGCATGTTTAAGTGAAACACCAAAATAAAATAAAAAATGATACATTTTTTTATTAAAATAACACTAAAAAATCTTAGACATAAAATTAGTGGGTATGAGTAGGAGTAATATAATTTTAAATATATATAATGGTCATTTTATAAAAAAGTAGGAAGTTTATTTTATAATTAAAAATCTATTTTACTTAAAGTTTTCTTTTTATATGTTGTAAGTTTTATTAAAAAACATTATTATATTATTGATAAATTATTTCTATAATAAATATAATATTGATTGATTAATTTTGGTTTTATTGGTGATTTATAGAAATTAAGAATAAAGATAACTTGAATTTTAAGAATTTTTCTTCCTATAAAAATAATATTTCAATATATTTTATGGTTTTATATAAAAGATAAATTCCTAAATTTTGAAACATGAATTTAAAAAAATGGAAAAATAATTATAGATTTATAATTACAATAATAGTTTAGGATATATATTTTGTATTTTTCTAAAATAATTAATTTTTACATGAATAGTGAATAATAAAGTTTTTTCCGAAATTGTAAATTCTATGACATAATCAATATATGAGAAAGACCTATAAGTATAGAGAAATTTTTAATTGATTGAATAATTATTTTAGGGGTAAAAATATATATTTTAATATAATATTTTGAACTTATAAAATAGATGTTTAATTTTTAAAAATTATGTAAAATTTTATTCTATTTTAAAAACACTTTCTAGTCTTTTCAGTTTATTAAACATTTTTATTGTAAAATTTGGATTTCGATTTATTTGAAAGCCTTACTTTTTTTTGTATTTATAATTATACAATTAATTTCATTTATGTTGAAATAGTTGATAATTGTAGTATACACATAAATTTTATTCTTAAGAACACACATTCCAAATACTTTTTGTACATATTATGTGTGTTTATTCTAAAATTAACATTTCTCATCTTGAAAAATATTATTTGATCAAATGATTTTAAAATTTGAAATCAGTTTTTTTAAATTATATAATAATATCATTTTGAGTTTTAATAAATAAAATTAACATCCAAAGTTAAAAATTTATTGCTAAGATAAAAGTACATTTGGATAAAAGATAAAATCATAAAATGAAAAATTCTTAAATAATTCTATGATGTCTCCAAAATGTATGGTAAGAAATATATAGTGTCCCAAAATTATATCCAATTCATTTTTCTAACTTTATTTATAATGTACCCATCCTAGATCTCCCTCACATGACCACGATCGGTCTCTACAAGACCTCAATCATGCCTACTCATGCAATAGATGGTGATGACTATTAATGAGGATTTAATAAATATAATGGGGAGACTTTACCCTTTGGTATAGAATAATAACCACACTATAATCATGATAAAGAAATAAATACAATCAACTACAATGGGTTATATGAAATTTCTAAAACAACCCCATATCCCCAATCCCTATAATGTTATACCTAATTTCATATTAAATTTATATAATAAACCAAATGAAAGGAAAAAAGTAAATACCCCAAAAATAGGCCCTTAACCCCATGCTTGTACTCATATTCAAACTCAATTCCAGTGTGTCATTTCAGATATTCAAGCTCAGGACCCCTTTACATTTTATATATATACATATATAAATCCTTCTTGAGTAAAAAACAGGGGTCTTAACATGGTTTGGGTAAAAATCAGCAGGTCAACCGCAACTATGAGGACATGTCCTTAAAGAATACATATTCTACTATTTTGGAACTATAATTCACATTTGAGGGTATTTATAGTATAGAGTTTTAGGGAATTATGAAAAAAAATATTACAAATTAAACTAATACAATACAAGTTTACTCCTGTACTGAGTATCCATTTTTAAACTAAACAAAGGTCTTTAAAAATAATACATGGTTTCTCATTATGGAAAATATTTATAGTTTTCTTATTGATCTTATCCTTGTCTATAATATCCCAAAAACCATTTTAAAAAAATTTAAAACATTGGATGAGCACAAAAATCTATGTAATGGACATAAAAAGAATGAAAGAAACCATTAGTTTCTAAATACTTATAAACCCATGAAAATATTTTCACAGAGTTAAAATTTTACCCACAAAACCCAAGCTCTTTATCTTACCTCATGAAATCATAATTTTCCTATAAAACTCCACAGAAAACATAAATTATAAATGTAACTTATTGCATCAATTCCATATCACTCTTATAGTATCTCTCAGAGCTGCAAAGGTAGTAACATTCATGGTTTTTTTTGGAATACCCATCATAGTATATTCCCTTAATCTCTTATGAGAAACACTACTATTTAACTATGTATCATTAACCAATGAATTGGGAAGCTATAATGGTCTCACCTATAATTGGTCTATTACATAACCACCTATACTCAAAAAAAATGTCCCAATAACCATAACATAATCATAACACATAAATATTAGATAAAATAAAAAATAACTTTTGCACATTTAAATCACTATTCATTTTTAAATTTTTTTGCACTCATAAATGAAAACTCTCTATTTAAAAAATTGTAAACCTGTAAAAAAATAAAAATAATAAAGTGACATGAAATTATGAAATTTAGTTCATTCTATATTTGTTAAAAAATATTCCTTTTTAATTTTTAAAAAATATTTTAAAGAGTAACTTTAATAGTGGTCTTTTAAAAATAACTTCCCTTAAAAATGTCATATTATATAAGTGAGTATTACTTAAATGAACCAATTTTGTGTATAAATTATAAATATATATAAAATATGTTGAAATAAAACATAATATATTCAAAATTCATTTCAAACATAATATTAGCATGACATAATCAATAAGTAATGAGTTTCACCCAAAAAAAGGAAATTGAGTTAAGAATTCCCTTACAACTTTATAATCATTAGAATTATATGACATGTGAAAGAGTAACATTTAAAAAAATATAAATTCCATGATAATAAATAAATCCATGATATAACATGTTAATGGAGAGTTATATACACCTCAAAAAATAATAGATATGAAAACATCAAAATATTCCTCAACAAAATAAAATTGAGATGAAGTCCCTTACCTTATGTTCGACTCTTCACATATAATATTTATCTTCTCGAATAATAAATTTAGGTTAATTTTTTGATTTATTGTGAACCTTTTTAAATTTTATTATCCCTTTTATATCACTTATTATAATGTTATTACAATTACATAATTTTCTAAGTTCATGTCTGATGTTTTGTCGATATTAAGTACTTCAGTCCAAAATGAATTTGGTATAATTTCAATTGTTAAAGTGGTCATAATTCCATAATCTCTATAATAATATTCATTTAATGATGATTATTTTTAAACATAAATTATAATTTTAAATCAAACCATTAAGTATTGTTATGAAAAATGGACTACTTTATAATCATGGAGACAGTAAGTTGTACATACGCATGAGTAATGTTTTTATTTTTCAATTACCATTATGGAAAGAAGGTAAACATAAATTTATATTTCCATAATAATAATAATATAATTAATATCATTTTAATCATTTAATTATACTAATATATATCAACCAAGTGATGTGGGGATGAAAAACAAATCGCATCGATTCTTGGAGGTGATAGTTCACAAGTACGTACGAACGACGTTATTGTTTTTATGTTGATGGAAAGGTAAGAATGTACATGCTATATTATTATATTATAATGATAAAAATGTAATAAAAATCATATATAAACATTAATTTCATATTTATAACCAGTCTTGAGAGATGGTGAAGGAAAACAAATTTCATCGATTCGTGCGGCGGTAGTTCACCTTACACACGGATGATGAATTGTTTTTTCTATTTTATGAAAAAAAGATATATATTAGTGATGATATTAAAATATTAACATATGAGTATATTTAGGATATTATAATTATTATTTCATCATGGATTCCTAATATTTAAAGGAATTTTATGAACAAATAAAATAGAGACACTTAATTAAAAACGATACCTCTTCTTTAGATAATCTTCTTTGATTAATACCTCAACACCTCTACAGAGGGTTTTATTCCTAAAATAATACCTCTAGGATGTAGGGATGGGTTATAGGAAGTTGTATTGGTAGATATTGGTGGATATAAATCAGTTTTTATGTATAAATAAAAGATAAGAATATGTTTCCTTTTATAAGGGATGAGAGGGTCACTCTTCGAATTCTTTATAATATTAAATTAAAATAAATTAATTTTCAATTAAAAAGGGATCCAAAGTGAGTTATATCAAATATAGGATGATTTTGGGTAGAAATATATTTATAAAACTAAAATTATACATGTTTTAACTAATTTTTAATCCTTATCTTTTGGGTTTTAACCCTTCCTTAACCCTGTTAACCCTTATCGTGATATCATGTAATTTACACTTTTAGAGTTAATATAATTTCAATAAAATGACAAATGACAATAAATTATTCAATGATTAAATTTTAATACTTATGAAAATACATTGGAAATATTTTATATTTTTATAAATTTTATATCATTTAATAAAATATTTTTTATTTTAAATTTCATTAATGTCAATTTTGATATTATTCAATACTTGACTTTTTAAAAATATCATAAAAATATTATATATTCAAAAAAAATATTTTAATAAATTACCAAAATTTTAAATTAATATTTAAAATAATTTTATGACATGAATTACATAATATTATATTTATTTTTATATTTTTAATAATACTTTATTTGATATTTACATTAATTAAACAATTATTGTATCATCATTGTTCATGCATTTAATTTTATAATTAATTACCTAAATTTTAAAAATAAAATATCATGAGGAAGATAAATATTTTATATTTAAAAATAAAATTTATAGGTAAACATATAACCTATATAACCTCATATTAATAATATTTCACTTGTTAAAAACAGAAGTTTAATAAGTTTGACTTTTCTTAAATTAAAATAATATAATGGGATTAATATCATCCAAGTGGCTCCAAGAGGCCATAAAATCGGGAAAGATTGGTTTTTTTCAATAATAACTCATGAAATAAAATTAGAAAAAGTATTAGGTTAATTTTATAATATTTATAATATTATTTTTACCCTTAATTACCTGATTTTCCCTTAAACATTATAATAAAAAATTACTACAACTAATATTCATATGATCCAATAATAAAAGAGAATTATTCAATAACTTTATACCTTATGATTAGAAATATGGAATCCATTTTTCAAAGTTCAAAATGTATAATTTGATAAAATTTATTTAAAATTAATCTCATTTAAGGAACGAGAAAACTAGTTTTTAAAATGAAAACATTCAAAATATTGAAATATTTTTATATCCAAATTTAATGTGAAATTGATTGCAATGGCCAGAGTTTGATTAAATAATATAAAATTTATCTAATTATACTTTAAAACCAATAAATAATATAATTTAATACTATAAATTATTATGAAAAAAAACTGCATTCAACTAAAATTCAATATTTTCACTATTTATCAAAACATGAAACTTATCAGGAATATTAAAAAAATTAAAACACATTAAGTTTTGATATTAATAATTCAAATAATAAGTTTAATTTTTAAATATAATTTATAAATTTTCAAAAAATATATTTAATATGATTACACCATCAGTAGATGGAAAAACTACCTTTTTAGAAGAAAACAAATTCTTTTATGTGCAAAATTGGTTTTTTTTATATACCTTTTATAGAAAACACATAGAATGAATGTTAAAAATTATATTTACTAAATTTTAAATTTCATTTAAATAATCTAACAAGATTTATTTGTTTATTTATTCATATAAAACATATTTTTTTGCATTTAAATAGTTTTTCAGAAAAAAAAACATTTACTTTTATTTTAAAAAGGGTTTATATTCTTTTTTAAATAATTAGATAGTAAATAATTAATTATATATATGTTTGTAAAACATATATTCAAAATTAATTTAATCCTTTTTATACTCTCCATTCTAATTACTATGTGATAAATGCCACACTAAATAATAATATTTGGTTGTTTGTTTAAGCATGATGTGGTGTACCATATATGCTATATAACATAGTGTTTCTTTCTTCAACATGGGATGTTACATTCTACCCCCAACCCCTAATAAATTGGGTCCTCACAATTTGAACTCGGGATTGGTAAAGATGGTTTAAATATTAAATATACCTTTATTGAAATCCAACACCAAAAAATGATTAATGAAACTTCCACTTTAAAATAGAGAAAATGAACTACAAAGGTCACATGAGATAAAACATACTAGGGTTTCATGTAGGAAAACATGGACATGGAGGATAAAACTAACTATTAGTTTCTAATAGAGAGTGATATAGAACATGTTCATGATAAATTTAACAATCAAAAATCTATAAATCTTTGATGGTTTAAAAGGTTATTGATTTCTTATTAAGAAATATAATTTTATAAAATTTTTATTTATAAGAACATTTTCATAGAGTTATGGAAGTCATTTACTTCCTAGAATAATAACATATGGAAACATACTTACTTGAAAATTATATTTTCATCCTCTAATAAATTTCCACCACAAACTCATCTTTTTCTCCAAATGATGAGTATTCCAGATTAATATTTCATTCCCAAAGCATTAAAATCAACTTATATAGATCACAAAATCCAACAAAATATAACTATTTATTCCTCCTATATTTATAAATTAAAAAAACATAGTTAGGATAATATAATATAATTATCAAAAAATAATAAACCATTAAATGGGTAAATTTTTCTTTTAATCACTAAAAGTCAAATGTAATACCCAATGTTCAATATAGACCATTCAATAAATAACTATCATTAAATTTGCTAAAAAAATATTATATACTAATATTAAAACAAAAAAATAAGAAGTATATGATTACATAAACCATCAATATAGTATTTTTTTCTCCAAATAAAATCAATTACTCTTAAATTCTCATACCAAAATTTTAATTTCATAAGTCACATAATCTCCAAGATATGCTAAACATTTCTATAAATAACCCGAATCAGTATAAGTCCATAACAAAATCATATTTGTATTATAAATACAATTAAAACTTTATTCTTAAAAAAATCCCATAATATTCTTTTCTTCTAAACCATATAGAGTTCTCAAAATGGTGAGAATCTTTATAAAAAACAATAATCACTTAATCCCCAAATAATTTTATAATCCCAAGGTTATCTATATAATAAAAAATATATTCCCAAAACCAAATTATTCTAAATCCATAAAATCATTTAACTAAAAACAAAAATTCATACTACTAAAGACTATGCATAGGATAGTGGTCTATGATGCACCCTTATCTCCCTTTGGTTGTGGGTTCAATTATCACATCCTTGCCAGACATGAAAGGTTATCACCCATCCTACGTTTAGTCCTTTTTCTAAAATCATATAATTCTTATAGAATTATTAGAAAAATAAATTCATCTTTATAGAGAAATTTTTAACCTCAATTCTTATCTCATACCTTGCATTTTTCATCCCAAAATTTAATAACCCACAATTACCTCAAAATTTGTTTCCAAGAATACGGTTAATTAGCTTAAAATATCATAACATAAGGCCTCAACATGGGTTTCTAAGACATTGAACATATGATCAACCTTAAAATTATACCATCCTCTTATGCCAACTATAAAGACCAATCCTTAAACATTACATATTCTAGTATTTTTGAAATTGAATTAACATTTGAGCACCCTTTTAGTTTTGTTTTTTAGAGAATTATTAAAAACTCTTAAAAATTAATCCCATAAATTAATGTTATACATTTATATTCAGTATCCATTTTTTTCACCAAAAAGGTCTTCAAAAATAAAACATGGTTTCTCTTTATGAAGAATCTTCACAGTTTTCTCCTTAATCTCATCCTTGATTATATTACCCCTAAAACCCAATGAAAAACATTTTAAAACAAGTTATTATAAAAAAAATATTATAAAGGGACATAAAATAATGAATGAAACCATTATTCCATTATTACTTATAAACCAAATAAAACATTTTCACAAAGTTATAATTTCACCCATAAAACATAAGCTCCTTAGCATATATCATGAAATCATATGTTTCTTGTCAAAACCCATAGAAAACATAAATCATACAATTAAGTTTTGGCATAAATTTAATGTCACTCTTATAATATATCTGCCAAAAAAATATGTAGTATCCTTTATGGTAACATTTTGATACCCACAGTAGTATATTCCCTTAATCTCTTAGGGGATCTATTCTGTTTAACTCTATTTCATTACCCAATGCATTGGCGATCTATAAATGGATCACCTACCTTTGGTTTATCACAGAACCATCTATCCTCATAAACAATCCCCAAGAACCATAGCATAATCATAACATAAATCTTTAATAAAATAAAAACAACTTTTACGCATTGAAATCACTTTCTATTTTTACAAAGCCACACACTCATAAATGAAAACATTTTATTTAAAAATAATTTTTTAAACATTTAAAAGAAGCATGAAAAAATTAAATAAATAACAATTATGGAAATTATTCTCATGAGTTATATGTTAAAAAACATTCATTCTCGTTTTTGAAAAAATAGTTGAAATAGTAACTTTAAAATAGGTTTTTTAAAAAGAAAGTCCCTTACAAATATCATATTATTAAAGTGATCATTAATAAAACAAACCATATATGTGTATTCTCTATAAATACACATAAATTATTTGAAAAAAATATATAATATATCCAAACGTCATTTCACACATTATTTAGTACGATATAATCAATAAGAATGAGTTTCACCCAAAAAATGGAAATTCTGTTATGAATTACCTTATTGCTTTGTAATCAGTAGAACATTATTCCACATGAAAGAATTTTTTTAAAAAAAAGTAAATATCATGAGAATAAATGAATACAAGCAATAACATGTCATTTTAGAGTTATATACACCTCATAAAATAATATAGATTCATATCATCAAAATATGCCTTAATGAAAGAAAACTGAGGTGAAGTCCCTTACCATGAGTCTGACTCGTCACGTATAGTCATTATCTTGTAGAATAATAAACATAGGTTAATTATATACTTTCCTTCGAACCTTTTTTAAATTCTATTATTCGTTTTATATCACTTATTGTCATATTATAACAGTTACTTAATTATTTAAATTCATGTGTGACGTTTTTTCGATATTTCGTACTTGAGTCCAAAATGAATTTGGTATGATGTTAACAGTAAAAGTTGTTTTAGTTACATCATATATAGAATAATATTAATGAAATGATAATAATTTTTATAAATCAATTATACTTTTAAATCAAACCATTAAGTATTGTTATTAAAAAATGAATTACATTAAAATCATGGAGACTGTAGGTCGTATGTACACATGAGTAAAATTTTCATTTTTCAATGATCATCTTCAGAAGAAGGTAAATATCATTTTATATTTCCATAACTATAATAATATCATTAATATCGTATTAATAATTTTAATATACATACATACATATATATATATATATATATCATCCATGTGATGTGGTGATGAAGAACGAATCACATCGCTTCGTGGAGACGATAATTCACATGTACGCACAAACGATGTTATCATTTTTATGTGCATGGAAATGTAAGAAAATAAATTATATATTATTATTTTATAATGATATAAATGTCATTAATATAATATATAAACATTAATTCCTTCAATATAACGAGTATTTATATGCGGTGATGGTAAATGAATTTCATCAATTCGTGAGGCGGTAGTCCGTATATACACGGATGATGAATTCATTTCCCATTTGATAGAAAAAGTTATGGATATAGGTGATTATATTAAAATAAAAACTTATAATTATATTTAGGATAAAATATTTATTATTTAAACATGGTTTAATAATATTTCAATGAAGTGGAAGAAGAAATAAAATAGAACACTTAATTAAAAATGATACCTCTTCTTCAGATGATTTCCTTTGATTAACACCTTAACACCTCTAAAGACTATATTATGCCTGAAATAAGGCCCCTAGAATGTGGGTAGGGATTATAGGAAGGTATTTTGGTATATTTTTTCTTAACCAAATTGGTTATTTTAAGTGTAATGAAAAGAGAAGAATAGGTTCCCTTTTATTTGAGATGAGAGGGGCACTCTTGGAATTATTCAAAATATTAAATTAATATAAATTAAATTTTTATTAAAAACAAATCCAAAGTTATTTATTTATAACATATTATTCATATGGGTCTAAATAATTTAATAAAATGAAAATTAGACATGTTTTGACTAATTTTGTATCCTTATATTTTGGGTTTTAACCCTTATTTAACCATTTTTACTCTTATTATGATATCATGTAATTTACACATTTAGGGTTAATATAATTACTCTAAAATAAAAAAAGACACAAAAATGATACATTTATGACATTTTAAGACTTATTTTAATAATTTGGCTAAAATTTAATTTTTTAGAAATTTTATATCATTTAATAAGAAAAATTTTATTTTAAAATATAAATAATTTCAATTTTGACACTATTCAATACTTGAATATTTAAAAATATCATTAACACCATATATATTCAAAAAAACTCTTATAATATGTAAATAACATGACAAAATATTATATAAATTTATGGATGACATTAATTACATAAAATTATATTTATTTTAATATTTTTTAATAACATTTATTTGATATTTTCATAAATTAAACAATTATTGCATCATCATTGTGAAAGCATTTAATTTAAAAATTTATTCCCAAAAAATAAAAAAAAATATCAGGATGAAGATAAATATTTTTATCTTTAAAAATAATATTTATATTCAAAAAAATCGCTTATATAACACCATATTAAAAAATATTTCACTTGTTAAAAACAAGAGTATGATAAGTTTTACATTTATTAAATTAAAATGCTACAATGGGATAAAAATCTTACAAGTGGCTCCAAGATGTTATAAAATTATCCGAAGGATTATGTTTTTAAAATAACTCCTCAAATTAAATTATTTAAAGTTTTAGTGTATTTTTATATTATTTATAATATTATTTTTACCCTTAATTTCTCAATTTACCCTTAACCGTGGTAATAAAAAAATACTACATTTACTATTCCAACTATAAAAAAAATAAAAGGGGATTTTTTAATAAATTTAAATATTTTGATTCCAAATATGGAATCCATTTTTTCAAAGTTAAAAACACAAAATTTTCTATAATTATTTTATAATTAATCTTGTTGATGGAACGAGAAAACAAGTTTTTACAGTGAAAATATTCGGAAGATTGAAATGTTTTTAACCAAATCCAATGTGAAATTGATTGCAATGACCTATATTTAAAAAAATTATATAAAATTGTTCTAATATACTTTAAAACCAATAAAAATATAATTTTAAACTATAAATTATTTAGATTAAAATGTTTTTTTTTCAATAAAAATTCATTTTTTT
The DNA here is from genome assembly GCA_963277665.1 of Viscum album. Classification (NCBI taxonomy): domain Eukaryota; kingdom Viridiplantae; phylum Streptophyta; class Magnoliopsida; order Santalales; family Viscaceae; genus Viscum; species Viscum album. The sequence goes on along the minus strand of OY728143.1, from coordinate 1,650,564,846 downwards.
CTATTCATCAAAACATGAAACTTATTAGAAAAATACCAAAAAATAAAACAAATAAATTTTTATAATTCAATTTAAAATAATATTATTATTTTTTCCAATATAATTTATAAAAGTGTCAAAACTATATTTAAAACAAGTTCTCCATCAAAAGGGTGTAAAAATGTCTTTTTAGACAAATACTTCTTTTACACAGAAAATTAGATTTGTTCATATATCCTACCTAGAAAACACAAAGGATATATATTAAAAATTATATTAAATATATTATAAATTTCATTAATATAATCAAAAGATATTTATTTATTTATTTATTTTTATAAAACATACTTCTACACATTTAAATACTTTTTACTAAAATATTTCATTTTATTTTAAAAAAAGGTTTTATATTATTTTATAATTAATTGGTCAGCAAAGAATTAATTATATATACATTTGTAAAAAATATTTTCATAATTCTTTTAATATATTGATACCCTCTATTCTAATTACTATATTATAACTACTATATTAAATAATAATATTTGTTTGTTTGTTTAAGCTCGATGTGGTGTATCATTTATGCTATCAACATGGTATTTTTTAACTCAGGATGTTACACCAATGGTATCTAAAAAAATCAGTCTGAGTAATAGTAAATGTAATAGTATTATAAATATAGAATTAATTATAAATTAAATATAGAACATCTATATTTCCCATTAATGCTCAAAATCTAGGCTACCGTCCCAAGGTAAGCCATACCTAAATTGACACAACCTTGGATATCTTTGTTCATACCCACAAAAGGGTCCCATGCTAGTATACATTCACAATAGAATCAAGGTGAAATTGAATTATTTGGGTTAATTATATTATCAATATATAACATACCTAAGGTGAATTCCTATTCCATGGACTAATTACACGATCATATAAAAACTAATCCTTTTAGGATTATCATTTAAGGGCATATTACATTGACCCAGAATCTTTTATGAGCAAGAGATAATGACTACCAAATTAAAAAATCATGTCTAACATGGTAAATATATATTAATTTGATGAATTCATGAAACATTCTAATTATCATTCCAATGACCATTTCATTATAATATTATTATATGATAAGTTCCACTTACATGATAAGTTTCTAATTTACATATCAATTATTCCAAACATCCAATTCACAATCCAATGATACCCTGTTGCCATTTTATATGTCAATGATTTCCAATTACTATTTAACATTCCCATAAATGTATTTATTTCTAATTTCAATCCCCTATGGTGAAAAGGTTTACAAGGCTTGATCCAAAGATCAAAGATTTAGTTCACAATTCAGTTCCAAGGATACAAGGTTCGTATAATTTAGATTTCAATCCTAGGTTCAAATATAGAAACACTTTGTGTGTGGAATAATTCCTAATATCTCAAGCATTGATGGACCAAATAGGATCCAAAAAATTTCTAGGTAATGGAATTCGGGATATATAAGTGATAACCAATTGATATAGGTCATTTTCATGGCGTTGTATCATGATTTCACATGTTACATTTATATGAAATTGAAAACATACCATAGGGAGAAGCTTTATACAACCTACCTTAAAATAAGTGATGTTGGAACCAAGAATAAAGCATCTCAATCAACACACAACACCATGAATCTTGAATAAAGATGTCTATATTGAACAACAGAGCAAGGGATAATGGAAAATGTTGGAAAATTCCAGGAAGCCCTGGATAAATCTTTATATTTGTTAATACAAAATTAGGGTTGAATATTATGATTATAAAACCTAAAATAGTTTGTAGGAAATTATGGGTTTTTCCCCATTTAAAATCACATAAGGTAACTACCAAAGAAATGTTGTGATCTCCCTAGTGATCTAGGGTGCTCTTCTAGCATTACAGGGCTATGAACTAGTGTACCGAATAGTTAATGAAACTCCATAAATTTCTATTCTATGTGACCCTACTAGACATAGCCCAAATATCCACTTTAATCCTCCAAGAACCTATAAAGTACCTTTTAGACCATAAATGATTCTTGGTTTCCAAATTTAAATATTTTCAACAAAGATTTAGTGTGTGTACTACCTCAAGAGGGGAATGTTGTTTTACAACCATCCCAACATATAAAATATCATCCCCAAGATATGATCCAATTAATTACTAAGATCTATTAATAGAATAATTATTCCATTATGCCCATAAGTCAGAATACCTCTCCCATTTCTCCTCTTAAAAATGCTAATACAACCACTACAATCACTCTAGATGAATGATCAGTCCTAATATAAAATTCTCAACGTGGTTTATCACATGGTTTATATACTCCATAAAGTATTCATTAAAAACATTATCAGCATCATTAAAATAAATAATGTGTGAAGGATCGTGGAGATATCTCTGAATGTTTGATTCATTAAACACATCATGTGTCGTAATGTATCACTTTAGAAGAGATAATTTTTTTAATGGTTGTGTTCTGGTCAAATACCAGGACACTAAAATTAATTAAATCAAGAAAGAGTACATATAAATATTACATAAGATGAAAATAAGTAAGCTTTTTGGTATCTCTAATAAAATAGAAGGGTAGATATGGAGGGAGGTCATTCCTTCATATGACATCATGAGGAACACCCTTGTTGGAAAGACCGTCAGCGATCTTGTTGGATTTCCGATAAGTGGGTGTGACAATAAAATTGAGACTTTTGAGAGAGTGCATGAAGTTCATCTATCTGGAGGTGAGGGACCATGCAAGGTGAGTAACACCACTCCAGATGGCTTGCACAATAGTAGTCGAGTCACTCTCTATCCAAATGTTTCTCCAGTCAAATTTCTTGGAAAAGAGATGGCATTAATGACACCTATCATTTCCGCCTCTAAGTTTGATGCAATACTGCAGCTTCCATAGAAACATCCTAAGATCTGATCAAGATGGTCTCAAAATACACCACCACAGCCTAAAAGGACAGATTTTCCCTTTGAGGCTCTTTAAACATTGACTTTAATCCAGCCATGAAGAGGAGCTTGCCAAAAAACATCAATAGTGTAGTTTGGCTTTGGATAGATTCCATGAACACCAATACGGCGAACAATCTCAAGATCTTTGACAGAGTTGTCATAGTGATTCTTTTGGATCAAAGTGGCATCTTTAATGGAAAGAAGAATCCTCATTTTACCTGCATTTAATCTAAATGAGTTATTTTTAAAAATGTAATCATTTCTACCATACCAAAGGACATGGAGTAGCTCTGAAACAGTAACGAGAAATAATTTTCTAATCTGCAGAGATCTCTGGAACTCTACCGTCCATTTAAGTTGAGAAAAAATTAAACTGTACAAAATCCATCTACACTCAAAAAGATTAAAAATGTAATGAAAAATAGAAATGGTAGTGTCACATGATAAAAAAAGATGATTTATGTCTTCCCAATGCTGATTACACGTTCTACATTTAGAACATAGATTAAAACCATGGGATTGAAGACAACGATCATTGGGAATTTTTTGGTTCACTATTCTCCAAATAAGAGTGAAACGAGATGGTTTTGTCCAATATTTTTTGAATTTGTTTATCCAACATAGAATTTCATTATAATTGGAAAAGTATTGTTTTTAGAATCTCTTAGAATCAATCATTACTTTTCGTGAAGGTTCCCAAACTAGAATATCATCATTAGTTGTGGATAAATAATAATCAACCACCTATTTGATATTATCAGGTATGACAAGTCTTTTCAAATTGATCATGTCCTTAATGGTGAAATTAGTGGGTACATAAGTGCAAGTATTGGGAATCATAGAAATAAGGGGGGAGCCAGTCCAGTTGTCCAACCAAAATTTTAAAGAACATTCATTACCGACAATCCATCGGGAATTGGAAAAAATGGAGGAAAAATCATATTTGATAGAAGGCCAAATATAAGAAGTCATATAATTTTGATTACCATCCTTGAGATTAATAATAAAGTGCATCCTAAGAAAACCCATTGAGTGATATTTATTATTTATAAGAGACCACGTGAACCTGGCTTGGAGAGAATCATTAAAAGTCTTAATATTCATAATGTCAATGCCTCCTTGCTCAATAGGTTTACAATAGGTAGACCAGGGGATAGTGACCAGTTTCCTCTAAAGAGTACTTCCACTCCAAATGAAGTTCCTTATAGAAATATTCAGACATTTTAAGAGACCCGCATGCCATTTGTAAACTATCATAGAGTAAACCATCTTAGAGACAATTGTGGATTTGACAAGACAGACTCTTCCATCCATTGAAAGAGTTTTTCCCTTCCATGAAGAAAGTTTTATATGAATTTGATCAAAAATGTGATGGAAATATAAAGCTTTAGGTCGGCCCCAAAATATGGGGACACCAAGATAAGTAATGGGGATAGAACCCTCTTTGACCCCTAAATATCAATGATATGACCTTTTCGATTAAGGGGAATGTTTTTACCAAAGTAGATAAATGATTTATTCCAATTGACACGTTGGCCAGACACATCTTCATAATGTTTAATAATATATTTAAAGTTATTAATGTTTTTATTATCTCCCTAAAGGAATAAAATAATATCATCGGCATAAAGAAGATGAGATGGGGCATTTAAATTCCTAGAGGTAATAATCGGTTTGATCTTTCCTTGATCAACAGATAGAGTAAGTAATCTTCTCAGATAATCCTCTACAATGGAGAAAAGGATGGTAGAAAGAGGGTCACCCTCTCTGACACCCTTATTACATTTAAAGTAACTTCTAGGAGAACCATTAACCAGAATATAAATATGAGTTGAGTTGAAAATAGTTTTAATTCTATTGAGAAAATTTTCATTAGTACTAGAGATAGAAAGAACTTTAAAGATAAATTTCCAGTCAATGGTATCAAAAGATTTAGTGATATATAGTTTTATCACAAATTTACCTCATCTAGAGTTTCTACTCAACAAATTGGTGGATTAAGAGGAAGAGAAATACAATCCTGTTTGGATCTGCCTTTGATAAAACCAAACTGATTCAAGGTGAAAATTCTGTTACTAATGGAAGAGAGTCTATTATAAATAATCTTAGTAAGGATTTTAAAGAGTGAATTTAAAATAGAAATGGTTCTTAATAGATGGAGTTCATCAGTATTGTCAACTTTGGGAATAAGAGAAAGAAACGGAGAGTTTAATCCATGAGGAAGAACACCTTTGTCAAAAAAACGTTCTAACCAAACTACAGAAATCATTTTGAATGACATCCCAATGTTTTTTTATAAAAACCATTAATAAATCCATCAGTACTGAAGGCACTATCAGGGTTAAGACCAAACACAGTGTCCTTGATTTCAATATCAAGAGGAATACAGTTAAGTAAACGGTTATCCTTAATTATAACCAAGTTCGGAATGACATTAGGCAAAAGATATTTGTTGATAACAGGATCAGTGAAAGTGTTATAGAAATAAGAAACAACATGATTCTAAATCCCTTCATCTGAGTTAATGAGGTTTCCATCCTCCCTTAAACAAGATAGGGGCTTGTTAGCTTTTCTATCTCTTTGAAGGGAGTTGTAGAATTTGGTGTTTCTATCTTCATCATTGAGCCATTTGGCTTTAAATTTCTTCTTTTTGATACTGTCTTTGAAGTTGAGAAAAGAGATTATTTTAGTAGAGATATAAATTTCATTTTGGATATCATGAATGAATCTAGAGGTAGAGTTGTTATTTTGGAATAGAGAAAGATGTTTTTATAAGTTTTGAATTTCTTTATCAATTGAATTAGATTTTTTTACACCAATTTTTTAGAATATGTTTAAGATTCTTTAATTTAGTGGTGCAAGGAAAGTGATCATTTTGATTCCCAATGTTCTCCAAATATTTGTTAATTAAATAAAAAAATCAGGGTTAGAGGACTAGGCCAAATTAAACCTAAAAGGAAGACAAGGACTTTGATGGGCTTGAGGGATACTGACCAAAATAGGATGGTGGTCTAAAGCAAGTTTAGGAAGAGAGATACTCGAAATGTAATCCCATTTATCAAGAGATACATCATTGGTAAAATCTTTATCAAGTTTAATAGAAACAACCCTATTGTAATAATGTCTAAACAAAGTGAATTTTGAACCTGTGAGATTCACTTAAATCAGATTATTGGCTTCTATGGAGGATTTAAACTCATTTAAAGAGATGTTGGAGTAAGAGTGACCAAGTTTTTCTATGGGGGAAAGAATGGAATTATAGTCCTCAACCAAAATCAAGGGGTCATGTATTTTTGTGTTAAGATGCGGGAGTTCATTACAAAAGGGTCTTCTATCTTGATAATTGTTTTTAGCATAGAAAAAGGTATTGAAAATGTGAGTGTGATCTAAGAAATAATCACATGTTAGAGATTGATCAGTAACACTCCGGATTTTCACATTTTTATGAGATGAGTGAAAGAATATCTAGAGGGTTTCAACAACATTAGCATTGTTACAGGTGCCTAAGAAATAGAAACCAAGATTACAGAGGTGCATAAATCTGAGAGAAAGGTTAAATTTTGGTTGATCTATAGCAAGTATTTTAGGTCAATGAACACTAATCAGTCTTTTTAAAACATTAAGGGTTTCTGAGTTTCCAATACCCTAACAGTTCCAAAATAAAATATGCATTAAGACTTATTTTTAGGGGTTTTAGCACCTTAATTTTTATTTCCAGAACTTTTCCCTCTGGTTTTTATTGGAGAGATCTCCTTAAAAGGAGTGAATGTTTTCTTCGGTTTGTTTAAAGGAGGAGAAATATCCTGAGTAGAATCCCCCACCTTGGCCTTCGGTATTGGGGGAAGCAGGCTACTGTCAGTCTCCAGACTATGGGTGGAAAGTGTTACAGGTTCTGAACCTATAACAGAGTCACAAGGGGCTGAGTGTGTAGCATTCTGGGAGATATAGTCTTGATCCCCTTTCTTCAGTGAGGTGTCAGACTGAGTGATGGAAGGGGGAGGCAGGTCATAGTTCCGGACTATTTATTCTCCTTAGGGGATTGTTTAGAGCATATGAGTGCATCATAATTGTCCTTAGGGGAAGTAGGAATAGAGGAGATATGATTAATTTCAGATGTTGTTAAGCAGGATTTCACATCCTCCTTTCCATGATTTAGAGGAGGATTTCAAGAAGGAACAGCCCCGTGCACAGTTATAGGTTTTTTTGTAAAAGTAGTGTTAGGGGGTGGGGGTAGGGGAAGCAGATCCAGCAACATTCTGGAACAGTAGATCCCCATTCTTAGCCAGTACTGGTTGTGAGGTAGGGCTTATGGATTTAGGATCAAGAATGTTTACATTCCCCGTAACAAGTGAGGACTCCATATTGTATTTATAAGGGGTCTCCAAGTTATCTTGATGTTGTTTGAGAATAAGAAGAACCTCATTCTCTATGTTGTGTTTAATAATTTTTTCATCAATTTCATTGTCAAGATCATCCACCTAATCAGCCCATGAGACACAATCTTTAGCATGAGATTAAACAATCCATTATTTAGATGGTTGTTTAGAATTCCCTGCTTTGTCAATGTGGGGGAGGTCTTTGTATTTCCTATACTTCTTAACTTCTATCCATTTAGAGTAATTCTTTTGATTTGAGTTCCTATGGACAACTCTATAGTTATGAATTTAATGTCCGACTATCTTTCAATAGTCATAGAAGGGAGGAAGCTTCTCATAAAAAAGCTTAACCTCAGTCTTGTAATATTTTTCACTGAAATCTATGGACTGAGGTTGCTTAGTTTCTAAGTTGACCTCAATAAGAATCCTAGAAAACAAACCTTGTTCTGCATTCAAATTTCTTTGATCAATCATAACTGGCGTTCCAATGCAAGAAGCGTGGTCATTTATAATTTTCAGGTGCCAGAAGAACCAGTTGAGGTTGTGGAATCTCACCCAAACATGATCAGATTTACTTCTCTGTGAATTTAGGTTAAATGAAAAATCTCATTCTGATAAATGAAGGAATCTTGGTTTAAGTTGCAAATTGCATATCCTCCAAACCCTATCTAGACCATCCTGTGAGTTAAGGAGCATATGAAATTACCCTCTACCTAAGGGAATGGATTTCTAGTTCATAATACCCCAACAAATTGAAATGATTTGTTTCATTTTATGGTAAGACCAGGGTTTATCACCCTTTTCATATGAGATACAACCCATGATAGAAAACTTACAAAGACTTTTTCATTGAAGGATTGCATCTGTATCAGCTTCGACCGAGAAACCCCCATCCTCCAAGTGTTTAATTGGTGAGCGGTTTTTTAGATCTGCATGAGAAGAGGGGTGGGGCCTTTAAGAGCTTCAAGGAAAGAAAAACCTTGAAATTTCTTGATCGATGTTTGAGGCAAAAAGGATCCTTCAAGTTATTTATCCTTCGTCGCTTCAGAGCCTTTCTTCTCAGGGTATCCTTCCAGACTTGGATCAAAAAACGACATTGTTTCGAAGATCCCAAGAAGACAAGCTTAGTCATCATCAGCGAACTCCCGATTAAGGTTCACATCGAAGGTTTCGTTCATGAGAGCTGAGGGTTTCACTTAAGAGATCTTCATCCTCCTAGGTTGATTCTATCCTCTATCTCAAATGACCCAAAAAACCTAGGGCACTACCTTACCCTACATATGAATATGGTTTTGTTCCATTCTATTTGACACCAAAATGAAGACATTATAACCAAAATCAAATTCCACAGGTCATCTCTAATGGCCAGCATATCATTTATTATTACTCTATGTGACATCCAATTGATTATAGATCAATTAAACCTTCTCAGTTTTCTTTTGTATGAGATTAGGTCCACTGAGCAATGGTCGACACACCTTTCACCAATACAATGATAAATGATATGAACGTCCATATAAATACAAAAAAATAAATTCTAATTCATTCCTAGAATCTATTAATATAGGAAAACTCAAAAAGAGATAGATGTTACTCCCACGAACCATAAAATCCCACAACACAAGCTCATAATATGTCCTCTAAAATATGAATCCTCCATTTAGTTTGGTCAGTCTAAGGATGATATATTACTCTCAAAAGAACCTAAGATTATTCTTCCTTATACATGCCTTTTTAGAAACATGATGTAAAATATGTATCTCTCTATAATAAGATACTCTATGTAACTTCGTTCAATCGATCTATCTTTCACACATAGATGTTACCTAGATAATCGATGGGGAAGGTCTCCATGATAGTAAAACATGGGAAGTCTTCATCAGTTGATCCATGATGACCCACACTATATCATTCTTCCAATGTTTCATAGGTAGACCCATCATAAATTCCATGGTGATATCATCCCACTTTCATTCCAGAATGAGAAAAGGATGTAATAACCCATCTACCCACTATTGCTCAAACTTCACCTTTTGATATGCGTACCATCATGATATAAATCCAACAGTCTCTTTCTTCATCAATATCCACCAATAATACTCATAGAATTAATTATACATATTTATTAATCCAAGATGGATTTCCCATTTTGAAACATGGATTTCCATTATCAACTCCTCACATATGCTCGTAGAAACACTGATATGGTCATAGAAATGAATATCCTCATCACTATCAAAGAACCATCCTAATATTTGATCCCCAAAACATATTCTATCCCTTAGTGCTAAATCCTTCATATTTGATAACATCCTCCTCTTGAATTTATTCAGAATAAGGGTAATAATATATATTGATGTCATAGTTTCTCGTACCTAAGACTCCTTAATATCAATATGAATATCTAAAAAATGTGACATCAACTGAAACGCATCAAAATATTCCCTAACTTTCTAATCCTACATATTCTTACTCGATACATATACAATGGTGTTTCCCTTTCCAAAAGTATATTCCAACTTAAAGTCAAAATATTATAGAAACTCAACCCACCTTATCTACTGAATGTGCAGGTATCATTATGAAATTATGTACTTTAAGTTATTATGATCCTTATAGAACCTAAATTTCTCACCCAATGGATAATTTCACTCGTATCTCAGAATGTGTAAAACCATATCTAAATCCATGTCATTAGTAGGATAATTCAGATCCAATTGTTTGAGCTACCTAGATCTATAAGCAACCACTTAATCATCCTACATCAAAACTACTATAACTTCATCACATAATTTGTATTAGTACATGGTATACTCCTTACCTATATTAGGTAAGGTTAGAAGTTTTTTGAGTTTATCCTACTCCTCAATTCATGGAAGGACTTTGCGCAAGAGTCTAACTGAAAAATGTTCACTCATTTCTTAGTCTGTTAAAACATCAGAGTTGCAACATACTAAATATCCTAGATTGATCACTGATAATATATATCCAAACCTAGAATGATTCAAATGTAAATTATATTTTTATATCATTCCCAAGATACCACAAAATCCACTTTTTCTAGGTTCACTGATAATCTATCCTCTGAGATAATCTTACCCAAAAAGATCACATAGTCTATCAAGAAAATATATTTACTGGTACTTACATATATTCAATGCTCTCTCTAAGTACATAGGATGATTTCAATATGTTGGACATGATTTTATCTAGACTAGGAGTACACTAGTATTTCATTGATTAAAACCACCAAAAAATGAAACAGATATGGATGAAATATCTGATTCATCATGTCTATGAATAATATTGACATCTTTGTTTCATAAATTATATTACCATGAACTCATACAATCTATACTATTCATAAAAGTAGTATAGGGTATATCAAATGGTCTCAAAAAAAACTGATGGTACCCTGACCTCATGTAAATATTATAGAATATTCAAGAAACTCTAAGCTGATCAAAGAGATCATTAATTCACATATGGGGATACCATTTTTTATGCCATTTGGTTCAACCTTTGATAATTCACAAAAAACATAAAGTTTCATCTACCTTGTTGGGAAAAAATATATGAGAACTACCTAAGGATGTACAAGTCTATATGAATACTTTAGATTCTATATCCTATAAATTCGCTTTCATCCCTTAAAGATCCATTAGAGTCATATAGTAAGAAACAGTCGAAATAGGTTCATCTCCTGGAACCAACATGATACTGAAATCGATCTCTCACTTGGGTACTGAGCTAGAGAACTCTTCAGAAAAGAATTATTGAAAGTGGTACACCACAGGAGGAAAACTTTTGGTTGTGAACCACCATCATCAAAAAGAATTATTATGACTTGGGCTTTGATCAAATCCAATTTCTTCTGAAATGGTCATGTGTGATTATCATGAAGATATCATTCACTTTTATATAAATAGTTATTACATTCTAGAAAAATAAATATTATCGTCCTTTGATTATAGTCTATATTATTTTGTTTGATAAAATTACAATATATATCTAGAATCTAATTCAATCCATCCATTTATAACTCAAAAATATCCTAGAGAAACTGATAGCCACCAATTTCTAGAGAACACTCCTTAAAACACTAGACTCCCTCAAATCATGTCTCTAGTGGAGTATCAATGGTCAATACCACATAAAATAATTCCGTAGATAAACCAAAGAAATTATAAAACTATGTAGATAAAAAGGAATGTTATTATCTTATATCAAAAAAAACAAAATAAAGGGTAGATGGCATGATAATCATACCTCAAATAGTTGAATGATATGTATCTAGGATGGTATAAGTAAACAAAATTGTATCTAGCTGACTTTACCCTCTACCCTGGTATCCAGAATGACTCCCATGTGATTTTCCTTCCTTATGATAATTTCTCTTGTGTGTCGGGTGGCATGACCCTACCTTATCCCATGCGAGTGGTGGTACTCAACCTACCTATCTCCCTAGGGTTCATTGATTCCCTCTTATTATATGATGTCTTACATGATCCTATACATCTACTATGTTTCTAAGTGATACTATAAAATTTATACATGTATCCAGTCTTAACATAATATTAACACTCCACTAGAACAAAAGGACACCACCAACACTTGTGTCCATCCCTTTTACACAAATAGAATTGCAACTGTATATGATTTAGAAATGGTGGTTCACTCTCTAAACTTCCCTTACCACCAATACCTTGGAGGAAATTATCAAAGTGTAACATTCCAAAACTGGAATATAAACTCCCAGATCATATCACTAGAACTTTTTCCTTACACTTAGGGACTCCTTTATATTCATTTAATTGATGAGAGCTTGATTTGGCATGTCAGAGAATTTTTTCAGGTGGAAGATGTTTACCTATGACTTGATTTTATACTAAATCTGTAACGAACCAAACTTTAATTAATGAAAATTCCTCTTGATCTAATTAATTGTCTTATTATGGTCATATAAAATTTGAATTTCATTGGTTTTATGTTTCTGGATTTTAAAATACCGTTATGAATTGTGACTGTTGCTAATATAGCCATTAAACAGTGATCACATGATTAGTATAAATAAAGGGCTTTAACAAATCCAATTTACTCAAACAAAGGAAGAGACAGCCTCATCTAGAAGACTTTCCCCGTACGAAGCCCATTTTTCAGTGCTCAAAAAGGAGGTGACGTCATTGGGATTCTCTCTTGATGAAGCCCAAGCTGAGCTTGAACACGTTAAGCTAGAGCAGAACCGACTACGGGAGAAGTGGAAATTAATAGAGATTACCACACGATCGATGTTATCTGAGCCACCCAAATAGTATGTCACCATCGCACACCTTACCCTTTGGTCTTATGAGGGTTTTATAAGGGTTTATGTAACAAGACCCTAGCACTATGAAAATGTACATTATTTTTGTATAAATAATGTGCATTCATTTTGTTATTGTTACTTTCTATATAGTTTTTTTTAATCCTAAATAGTATTTTTAGTTAATATTCAACTAAGAAAACTATTTTGATGAATTAATGGATTTTTGAATTAAATTATATTTTAATAAATTATTATTATTAAATTACTTTTTATTACATATAAATGATCATATAATTTTATGAATATAATTATAATTTTTATTAAGGTTTGAAAACTATTTTTGTTAAAACCCATGAAAATTCGGTAAATGTAGGTTTTTATTTTACAAGTAGAAATTCACATATTTATAAAATTATTTTGATAAAATGAATATTATTTTTGGAATCAGGATGTAGAAATTATCAAATGGTGAATTTTTCATAATTTTCTGAGATAGTTGAATTTTTTGGGTAAAAATTAAATACCGTGTAAATATATAATGTGTTTTATTGCATAATAATGACCCAATAGTGAGGTAATAAAATACTATAAACTTTATTTTCGGAAAATATATGTTTTATCATTAAAATAATGTGATTTAAGATTTGTTTTATTTATTTTATAAAGCTTTTGTGGACCCTCCAAGACTTATAAAACATTTTTTCTTTTTAAATTGTGTTCCTTGAAAGTGTGAAAAACCTCCACATAAGCAACCCTATTATTTTAAGAAGTTAATCCATTGGACTTATAAAATATTTTTTTCCAATCCCCTTTAGAAAAAACCATGGGCTGGTTTTGGGAATTTATTATTTTAATGTGAGTTTTCCCAAACCTAAAGAATAAATAATTCCCTCTCATTTCCTATATAAACCCACCAAAGCTCCAACTTTATCCTCACTCAAAGCCTTTCTATTTTGACCAAACCCTTCCTTAATCTCTCTAGAATCCTCAAAAGGTGACCCAAGCTCCCAATAATCCTCTCTCAAGCCTCTCCAAAGCCTTTGGGATCACACTTCCAAGTAAGGGATTTCTTCCATTCTCATTTTTGTCTAATTTTCTTTAAGATGTTATGCCCTTTTGTTTTCAATTAAAAATGTTGGGGTATGATTTCTCAATTCCCCCATACTGTCTTATTTATGTTTGGATGATGGGATACCCCTTTATATCTCATTAAATCCTTCCATGTACACCCATTACCATGTCAAAATTCTGTGAGGGATTTCTCTCTCCTCTTTTACATCCAAGTTATTCTTTTGTATTATGCATTTAAATTCCATTATGTTTATTGGGACATGTATCCATATGACCCCCCTATTGTCCATTTCATGTACATATGATAAGACAACCTTTTTTATCTCATCAACTATTTTCATTAATCCTTATGTCACATCATTATGCTGCTGAAATTGCACTGCGTTTTTCCAAGCCAAGATCATTTTGTAGTGAATAACATACCCATGTCTCTATCAAGGGTATTCACCTTTATGTACATATACCTATTTAATGGTAATTTCATGTATTTATTCCACATCAATTAATATTGGAATAACTTATGATGTTGATTGATTCCATGTTATATGATCCATGTGGCACACTTATGCATGAAATGAAATGTTTAAGAAGTGTGTGCCCAGATAGCGCTCCAATGCATTGGGTAAAGTATAGTATCATGATAAGTCATTTGAAATGGGTTTTGACTCATGATAATTCAAGTGAAATTATTTTTTACTCATTCTTCATGTGCAATGAGGGTTTACTCATGCTTCATGTGTAATGGGCCTTGGCTCATGTTAATTCCATGTTAAGTGTTGTCGCCACATTTCCATGTTATGATTATCATTATTTATCATGCCTTTATGTTCATGTTTCTCTTGTGCTCCATTAATATGACTATTATCTAACATGTATTATATTCCTCATGTTATTCCTTGTTTATTCTCTTACTGGTCTTTATAGCTCACCCTTTTCTTATGCATGTCCTCAGGTTATCCAGTGAAATGCTAAGTATAAGGGAATTTAGTGGTCATGTAAAGGAAGTTTTCAAAAAAGATGTTGTGTGTTTTATGTTCTAAGCTGTTACGTAATGTTCCTAATCCCAAAATACACTATACCTCTCGATCTTCTATGTTGTAGCAAGTTAAGATTTTGTGTAATAAATCAGTTTTAAGTGTGTAATAAAAATAGGTTTGTTATAAAATCCAATCCTAGAAGTTATTTACCCTCAGTATGTATTCTCTTAAAATTTATAGAGACAAATTTTATAGGTGTGTAAAACGAACATTGTAGTCCATCATAAACATGTCCCCCTATGTCAGGTTCATAAGCTTTTAATCCCTTTCATCCCATAGCATCTCTATGTACAAGTGACTTAGGAACTTCTCCTTAATTTCCTTCTAGTTCATCTTCTCATGTAATATATATTTCAGTATGATTTCCAACCTATGCTTGGCTCATCCTCATAACATATAGCTAGCATGCTTCACCCTCCTCTCCAGAACTGTCTTAGGTGACCAGATATTGTATGAACGTACTCAATCTAGAACATTTATGCCTAAGTGCATCCCTCATGAGTTAACATGGGTGGTTTTTTTGTTAGAGCTCCCCCATCAAATTAGACAAAAAATAAATTCTATTACTGGAGGCTCACAATAATGAAAGATTTAATGATCATCATTGCTCCTTTATAGGTTTGAATTTGAAAGCTCGGTCCCTTATTTATGGAGAAAAGTGATTATATCATGTGGAATGAAAGGACACTATTCTTAGGTATATAATTAAGAAGTTTGAGTCTCATCAGGATCTATTTATTGGGAATTTTCATTAGGTGAGATGGATCAAGCTAGTTTTTAGAAGGAAAATGAATATTGATGGATCTTGTGATATGGGTATTATGAGAGGTGGTGGGTTGGTTCATATTATATTGGATTTTATTAATATTTATTTTAGATATTTTTATGGTCCTGATTTCTCTAGTATTGTTGAGGAAAAATCTATTCTCAGTGGTATTATCAGATTCATATTTATAACATCTGTATTCAAGATATTTATTTATACTCTTCCTTGGTGCATAGATCTCTCATAGGCCATATTTTTTTTCATGAGTCCATTATCTCTTAGGCCCATTCATGAAAAACTATTTTCAATAGTCAGGTAGAAATTAAGCAGACATGGTGTGTAGGAAATAGAGCTACATATTTTTGGCTTCTCAAGGAACATGGGGGGTATAATTATTTTCTACTTTATAAATATGTCATTTCTTAATGGTTGTATGAATATTGTTAGAGAATATAATTTGTGTATTTATTACTTTACACTAACTTTATTCCCAATTCATTTCTTTTACTTTATAAAATTCATATTTTATTGTGTCAATATATTACATGACCCATAAGAAACTATTGTGGTGTTGATTTTCCATTGGATTCCTCAGACTCATAAGAGGTTCTTGCTCTATTGTGTGAGGTGTTTAATACTTAGTACTCTACTTTTGTTAAATCAGATGATGAAGCAAATGAATTTATCTATACGGTTCAATACACTCTTAGATCACATGGTACATATCATATTCAAACTCCTAAGGTAAAATAATGGGGAAATAAACATATATACATGCTCACTTAAAATATTTTCATAATAAGTGAATTAACATGCTATAAAAGGTTAATTTTATTTCTTTTATCAGATGTGTCAAAAAATTCATGCATAATTTATACAAGAAAGTTATTATATAGTAAATCAATCCCTTGTACGAAAAATTAATGATAACAAGAAGTTGTACATACCTACTATGATGAAAGTTTATACACCTAATTCCATACTATACAATAAGTAAAATCTCATAAATCACTAACATCTCAAAACAAGTGCATCGTCCATGGTGAAATAACATTATAACTATAACAAGTAAACTAGACAAACATTAATCACATCTCCGGAAACTAGGGTTTTCCACCATGCATGGGTTAGATACTCCTTGTCATGATCTCATGAAAAAACCTCAACATAACCTATTCTTCTATATAACTTTCCCAAATGAAAAAAAATAAATGCTTTAGTATAGATTTTTAATTTCCTTGGCCTGGTTCTCCCCCACATGACCGAGACAGGTCATCATGAGGCTTCAATCATGCCTCCTTCTAAACATGAGGATGTTAACTATAATAAATATAGTGTTTATACTATACACTTTATTATAGAGTAAAAATAATTTTGAATGAATGATAAACAATTCAATACAATAAACTCCATAAGATAATGTGATATGGTCATAATAACCCAATATCCCTAATCTATGAAAATTCAAAATGAATATCATATTAAATTCATACAAAAAAAACTAAAATAAATAAAAATAATAAATACTCCAAAAACCTATCATGAATCCCATCCTTGGTATTATATCAAAACTCCAATCCTAGCTTGCATGTCAATTAATCGAGTATTGGACCCCTTTCCCCTTCCAAGACTTATATCCTTGAATTCGACCTGCAAACCAAATGGAGGCCCAAATAGTGTCTGAGTAAAACATAGTAGGCCACCACCAACAGTGTCTAAAAAAATTTAGTCTGGGTGATATTTTATGCAACACAAAGATAATCAATGAATTATTATAAATTAAATAGAGAACATTTAAGTAAACTACTGAACCTCGGGCTCTAGGTTGACACCTGGGGTCAGCCATAAATTCCATGAAATAATGTTGGATTCCTCTATATGTACCCACATAATGGTTTAGTAATAGTATTTATTCAAAACAGACCTAAGGTGAATTCCAATTCTAAGGGTTAATTATATAATCAATTTACAATAGATCCAAGGTGAATTCAAATTACATGGACTAATTACATACTCAGCTCACAATTGAGCCAGAGTGAATTTCCATGCCTAGGATGATTACATATTCCATGTATCCAATAAATTAAAGTGAAAATTCATACTGAAATACAAAAACATACTAAAAGTGTTAACTATATTCCATTTTGGTTAATTCATGACAAATACTAATTATCATGAAAATTGTAGTCGCATGCCAATATTCCTTTATGAAAATTCTTGATAAGTCACCAATTTACATATCAATTATGAATAATTTCCAATTCAAATGTCAATGATTCCAAAATACCATTTCACATGTTTATTCTTCCAATATACTATTTCAAATGTCAAATCATGCATAGATTTCCAATTTCAAACCCTTATAGTGATAAGGTTCAAAACCTTTATCCAAATATTAAACTATAATTCCTTATTTTTTTTCAATTACACTAGGTTCATATAATATGGATTTTCATCTATGGTTTAAGGATTTTTATAACTTTCAGGTGGATGAAATTACAAGATCTCAAGCACTAATGGAACCGATGGGATCTATTGAAGGTCAAAGAAAAATAATTCAGGGAATAAAAGATATTACTAATTGAAAGAGGTCATTACCATGGTGTAGTAGCATGATCATACATGATAAAAATACTAAAAAATCATACCATAGGGATATTATTTAGAACAACTACCTCAGAAGTAAAGAAGAAAAAATTAAGAATATTGTGTTTGGATCAATGTGAAATATCATGAATTCCAAAGTGATACATCCAGATGGAAAAGTGGATCAAGGGATAAAATAATTTCATTAGATAATTCAAGTAATTATTGGATTACACATCATGTATTTTAATTTTAAATTATGGTTGAATGGGGGGAATAATAAGCTTAAAATATGATAAAGGTGGATATTAACTGGTTCCCCCACTTGAAATCCCTAAATGGAACCACCTATGAGCCATTGTGATACCACTAGATAGTTGGTGATGAAAAACTAACAAGATGGGGTGATCCTATAGTAATACATGGATAATGTCTAGTCCACCTTATAGTTGTTGAAACTGTAGGATCTCCTCTTCTTCATGCCACTACTATCAATGGCCAAAACAACCCCTCTGAGCCCGAAACCACCTCCAAAGAGAATTTTAAACTAAAAAATTGATCAATTACATAATTTAAAGTGGTTAAAAATTTTAAGGGATAAGTACCTCAATAGGGGAGCATGTTTTCACATTTTAACCTTGGATCATTTCATTATTTTACTCCATTATTGAAAAGTAATGTGTACTCGCAAAATTACACATACCTTCACATATAAAAGGTGAATACATCCACCCCTTAATGAAACCATTATTAATTATATTTCCATTCTAAAACTCTAGAATTTTTTATTGTCCAAGAATTATCTCTAATGTTAATAATCCTCTTGTCTTAATTTTATAGCCTAAGGCCTCTATTTCCAAGGTTATTTATAAGAGAAATTTTATGATCTCAATGTGAGTATTTAATCATCCTTAGCCTTTTATTCTTAAAAATTATCATCCAAAATTTTTATATTCACCCTAATATAATTAAAATTGTTTTATTAATATACTATAGTTTTATTATATTAACAAAACAATCATTATTAAATCCCTTCCATTGCCTAAGAAAAACAAAACAACATTGATCTTCTGTATGTGCAGACAACTGGTTCCATGAAATAGTGTGGTTTGATTCTCCTCATCATCTCTCATGTATAGTGTAAAGTTTTTATTATGTGAATTAATATGTTTCTAATGTCATGATTATAATTATTATATTATAATTTATAATATACATTTATTCAATCCATTTTTTGAGAAATGGAATCCTTAATCGTGCGTAAGTGTAGACTACTTCCTCCATGAATGACAAGATTTCATTTGTCATCACCACCCTTCATGGATAGTTTTATGAATTAATTTAATTATAATAAATTATATTTTTGTAATTTTGATTATATAAACTATATATTATCATTATATAAGAACATTTCTTTAATAAAAAATCATTATAACACACCTTCATATGGGTTAGTGTTACCACCTATGAGAACTATGTTATAAAACTTATTAATGAATGATTAATATTTTTTTATAAATATAATAACATGTAATAATAATTTTTTGTTTTGTTTTTATTATTCATTAAAGGTTTTATTAATATTTAATATATTTATTAATATATCCTTTTGATAATTAAACATGCTAAAACTATTTCTTGACAATTTCCTTTTTCAAAAACTATATCTTAATCATTCACCACATGAAAATTGGATATAATGAGTCATTTAAACACTATTATTTTATTATATTTTATTATTTGGTAATGATTAGATTTATACTAAAAAGTTTGAATCAGCCTCTTCATTATAGTACTTGTACGAAACAAATAATCTAAATTTATGAAGACCCGATGATGGAAATAAACAATAACTCTTTAATAAATTTTTAATATATAGTTATAAAGGAAGTGAATAAAAGGATGTTAATGTGAAAATTATTCTAAAATTTTTCATTAAGATTTTTATGTTTGTTATGTATTATGTTAGAGTTCATTTGACTAAGAAGGAATACATGGTAATGATTTATTTATCTCAAATATAATTTCGTAATACATATTTCTTATTGTTCACCATGATATCTTTAATATTGTGTGATTACTACAAAAATATTTTTCTAATATTAATCTAATTCATGGGGTTTGAGGATACTTATATTTTTCTCTACTTAAATATTTTTTGATTCAAAGTATTCTAATGTTTTAAGGTTCATATGTCTTTCTTTTAAATTCTAAGAGGCATGTTTGATATTGTGCACCACCAATTTATTATATGGTGTATTAAATAAACTATTACTTTTTATGCCTAAAATATCTTCCATCTCATTAGATTTTAATTTTCATCTCATTATCTTCCCCTCAATCAATTTTGATTCTTATGTTACAAATAAATGAGGGTTTCATTACATGTCCCATTTTCAAATAAATATTTCTTGTAAAAGATCATCCATATTTGGAATTTTACTTTTTTCTCTCTAAAATACCTATCATTTAATTATACTCCAATCATTAATTGATTTTCCATTTTCTTATCCTGAATTTTTCCCACTCTTATTATTATTTACCCTTTGTAAGAAAACTGATCCTTCCATTTCTTTTTAGTCAAGAATGCTTCTCTTCCAAGACCATATTTGTTGAATTTTTTTATTATTGTCCTTATCTACGACCCAATAATTTTTTAAGGTCAATTTTTTACTAATTTACCTTATTTAAATTTTTTAATATAATTTTTAACATTTTCCATAAGGGTTATTTTCAAAAAAGATTGAAAATCATCTTTTTTTAATATCCTTCATGTGAACACATATTCCTTTATTTTCTTTTATATACTATAAAACATTCTATATATGTTTTCATATTTTATAAAGTGATTTTTTTATCTATTGGTTTTATTAAATTTTTTTAGTTAAATTAAAGTTATCCAAACGAATATTAATATTTCTTATTTCCAAATAAATTTTTCTAATGATCCTAAAAATGTTTTTAATCTTACATAACATCCTTTGATATATTTTATGATTGATGAAGGATATTATTCAAATGATAATATCCACCATTTTTCTTATGATGGATTATAAATTTTTCTATTCTATCATAAAAATGATCCATTACATCCTTTCTCTTACATGACCATCTACTGTGAATAGGGATTATCTTCCTTCCAATGTAATTAGGTTGTGGAAAACCTATTTTCTATTTAATTTATTAAAGTGTCTTTACCTAGATAATATATATAAACTAACTAGGTAAATTATTTACATAACTATATGCCCTTTAACTATTCATTGTAAATACCATATGATCTATTATCTTGATTGAAGTTTTTTTACTATGAAATTTACTGAATCTCTTTGGATACCCTTTAAATTTCCATAGGTATATCATGATATGATTATTGATCAAATTATGAGTGAATTACATAGATTAATACATTTAAAAATGTTAGGAAACCAATTTTCTTTCCATAATTTATTTTTTTATGTAATTGATAATTAATTTCAAGCCACACTCATATGTATATATGATGACAGGTGCGGTCATATATCTCCCTCCAGTGCATTGGTAAAGTTTGATATATCATAAGATAATAATGAATGTACATAATGATTTTTTAAATAGGGGCATGGAAAAATGATTTTTATCGCATATTAATGCATGTATATAATGATTTTGTACAAAAAGGTGTGGGAATAATGAGTTTTATCACTTTTAAATGCATGGAGATAATTAGTTTATTTATAAATCCATAGTAATAATGAGTTTTCTCACATTTTAATACATTTATATAACGATTTTTTTTTTCATAAATTAATCAACATAATTAGTTTTCTAAAATTTTAATTCATAAAAGGAATGAGTTTTTTCATAAATTCATGGGTCTAATTACTTTTCTCACATTATAATGCATGTATATAATGTGTTTCTTTTTCACAAAGGCATGGGAATAATGATCTTTTTAGAAGGTATTACGATGATTATGATTATACCACATTCATAGGATTATTTTCTTTTCATACAAATTTATATTCCATAATTATTCATCTTTTCTAATATATTTCACACTTTTATGTTATCCTATGACTTATGCTATGATATATGATCTTTATATTGTTGGGTATAATTTCTTTATAAATTCTAAATCTACCTATAATCTCATTTATTTTTTTCTTATGATCATTGTTCTTTATAACTTATATTTACATTTATTTATCACTTGATCTCCCCCCTTTCTTATGTTTCCATCCCCAAGTTATTAAGATGAGTGTAACTAATGGAAAATATGGAAGGGGTTGTAGTGTTATTCGATTATGGAAAAATGTTTATGAGTTTTTTAAATTAAGTTTCCTTTGTAATTATTTCTAAAATACACTAAAACTTCCATTATTAAGATTGTGTGATTATTTATGAGATATAATTATTAAATTAAGGAAATGATGAAAATTAACATATGTTCATTTTGTGTTTTTATACACTTTATTGGTACCATTGAGCTCTCGTAAAGGGTGTTTCAATCTAAGTTTATTTTATGGTATAATTTTATTTCTTTTTGTTTCTATTATGGTTTCATTATTCATCTGTTTATGGTTATTAGTTTTATTACATGGTTTTTATATTTTATTTCATTTCTTTCAAAAAAATTAGCTATTATTTTTTATTTTTTTCTTTGCATATTAAAGATATTTGATTTTATTTTATTAACAAGAAGTATGGAAATAGTGGACCAAAACATATAAATTCATTTTATTCTTATATGTTTCATCATTATCATTTTTTATATTTCATATCATATTATTATTTTTTCTGAATTTTATTTTCTATTTTGTATCTCATTACACTTTAAATGTTCATCTATAGACCAACCCCCCCCCCCAGCATTATTTCTATTGGTTGTATCACTGGTTCCTTACTAGAATTGTTTTACCATAATTGGTTTTATCAGTTCTACATATATCTTTTTCCTTTATTAATATTCAAATTTTTAAAGTACATAATAACATTAATTTATATAGAGTTAAGATGTTTGATCTTCTTGCCCAAAATTTACATGAATATTCATTGGCAATACCAAATAAGAATTTCGCCATATTTTTCTACAAAGAATAATTTGATCTCTTGTATATATGTTGAACATGATATTTTAAAGAAATTTCATTACTTATTGTTGTTGACACTAGGTGAGAAGGTTCAGTGACAAGTATCATATTAAACTTCTACCAGTTTTATATAGTTGATGCATGATTATAATTATATAAATATGTGTTTTCTTGGTCGGTTTAAAAATAAAATTCTTCTTTATATTTTTAAAATTATCTATGGGAATCTTTTAAATATTCATTTAAACAAATTGTATATGGTGTTATTACATTTATCCAATATATATGATTAGATATAATATGAGAATTAATATTTTTTATTAATAAATTCTATAGATTATTCAATTAATCTTATAAATAATTTAATGATCTATGTGTGGGATTTCATCACATTGGATGATGTGTATTCTATGGTATTTTCTAGGGAATATAATATCCATATTTTAAATATGGATGGTAATTGTTTGAACTATAGGAATTATTTTATTAGTGTAAAGGGTTGCCTAAAAAATAATAGAAAATGGAAAGAATAGTGGTATTATGTTTAGGAATTTTTTGTTATATCAATTTTTAATGATCATCCAAATTATGAGATAATTACCTAAGATTATGTCTTGGGATAGTTTGGACTAAAATAATGTGTCATACCACAATTTTGATAGTGTCTAAAATATCATAGTTTATTTACTATACCTTTGATTTGAGTTAGGAATAACAATTAGTTTTATTTATTCTATGATCCTAGTAATAACTTAGCATGTGACTTTTGGGGGCCCTCACATGGTAGGATTGATGAGAGTTGGGATGGTCTTAAAGATGTTTAGGTTATAGTGGTGGTTTGTCTCTTATCACCCTGATGTGACTGCTTGGAGTGTTTTTTCCACTGCTTTTACGGATTGTATTAAGATTTTATATATCTATGTTGGGTTTTTGTTCTTTTTTTTCCCTTGAGAATTTTACCACTTAAATTTTTTATTTTTTTCAGTTCCCCATGAGGTGTCTGGAAAACTGGTGGCACTATTTTTTTGAGATTAAAATTCAAATCATTATTTTGGGTAGAGAAATATAACGGATTTGTAATATATATATTAATATTTTTTCATAGTTTATTTTATTTTATTCAAAATTATTATAATTTGATAGCAATATATGTGTTAATATAGGGAGGATTGTGCCACTATGGTATATGTTATAGAACTAATCATCCTAAGATTGAGCATAAGAATTTTTTCGTGAAAATTGTATAAACCAGATAGTATATTAGGTTAGTATAGACCTGTAATAACATCAACTCTATATTTTATATTTTATTTTATTAGGTGGATATTTTTATATTTCATCATGATTGTTGTTAAAAATTAAATTTTTATTTTTATTTTTATTATTTCATGATTGATTTCTTAATTTTTAATTTTTTTGGTCCATCTTTTTTTTGTTCAGTTTTACTATTTTTTAATTTTTTGGGAAGATTTTATTCTGTTTATTTTACTAAATCAAGAGGATTATTTTCCTTTATGGGAGGGATTTATTACCTTTTACATTGACCTTTTTTAAATAATGTTAACTTTATGTAGGGGGTTTTTCTACACTTACATGAAGGGTAATAATCCTTACATGTGGTGTGTACTGAAATTTTTTCCCTTGAATAGATCAAGGGCTTGTTTGTGAGACTTTAAGTAGTACACAACATTCCATTACATGAGATATTAGTGTCCTAACTTACCATTTCTTAGAGTTAGTGTTACCCTTCCATAGATGAATCTTGGGTGTTTTACTTTTAAATATATTATATAATTCCTTTACGTACCAATGGGGTGTTTACTTTACACATGTTAGAGTTTTCACCTATTTGGATTATGTTATAATGAATAGATCCTAAATATATGCTCAATCAAAAACATTTAATGGTTTAGGTATATAGTGATTACTTATTATTTTTGTTCCCAAAGTCCTTGAATATTACATTTTCAAAAAATAGATCTGATATGGGAAACTGAGAGAAATCGAGAGAGGAAAGAATATTCTTGAGAGGATAGTGATCTTATTGGTGGGTAAGATGACAAAGCTACTCACACTAAATTCTAGGAAGCTAGTACTATTTTAGAGTGTGTTTATTGAAAGTTATAAATGGGGTAAATGAAAATACAAAGGCTCGAATGGATTTTTATATAAGATTATATGAAATAGTAAAAGTATTTTCGGTTTGAATTTATTTTATTTTTGAATTTTTTTTCCCTGTGTTTATATCATGTTTCAATTGTTCTAATATGTGTGGGTGTTAGGTTGTTCTTATAATTGTTGTTTGTATTTTGTTGTTTTATTTTTTTTCTTGTATTCATGTTTTAGTGTCCCATTTTTTCCTTCCCTAAAAAGGACTTATCATTTAGTGTTATTGTCATGGGGTAAGACCACAATGGATTTAATAATGTAAAACCTTGGTGTTCTTTTGTATTTTATGATTTTTTATTTTTGATGTGTTGGATCTTATTTCTATTACTTATTTCATAGGGATTCTGTATTTTATTGTTTAAAACATTTCTTTTTTTAGGTATATTTATATACTCAACCTCCCTTGTTATCTATAGGTTTTGTGTGTCCCAAGTTCTTCACCGTAAAAAAAATACAAAATTTTTACATGATCATATAAATTAATTTATGGGTGGATATAAATAAGACATATATTACATAAAAATTCATATACATAAAAATATAAATATGATTTTGTCATCACATGATTTTTATAAATTAATATTTTTCATTAATTCATGTGTTTTGGATTACATTATACGATTTGAAGTGTATAAAAATCAATAATGTGTTTGATGATAAAATTATAAGAAATATTCTTTAATTTTATATTAATAATTAAGAAGATGAAATATTAAATTTTTTGAATACTTTTATTTATTTAGAAAAGTACCTTAAATATTAAATACATTTCTTCCAAGAGTAATATATTCCATACATGAGTGGATAATAAAGGGATTATTTTACACATAATATCTAAATAAAAAATAACATTTTATTTATCTTTTTGGAATTCACATTTACATGTTTATATATACCTTGAATATAATAAGAAATAATATTATGATACAGGGTAATGATCTTCCCAACTCGTTGAGATTTAAAGGGAATAAATTTTTTTTTCCAAAATATAGAATCTCGATTAGTTTGTTATACTTATTTCTAATATTTTTCATACCCATATATTGGTATATTTTATAATTATATTCATTCATATATAATGAATATTCATTTTCTGGTATTTTAAGAAAAAAAAATTTCTAAAACTTCTTAAAACAACATTAATTAGATTGAAATTCATGAATAAATATGAGAATGTGTTTAGATGATACCTGTTATTAATTTTATCATAAAAAATTATTTATCATATTTATTTATGTTTATTCCAACCCTATCATAAAAGGATATTGAAACCATTATAATATAATTAATGGGTGGGTATATTAATGGTTATTGAACAAAACATATCACATTAAAATTCATTTTCACTCATGAAAAATAAAAGAACGGTCAAATTGATATATAGTAAATAATTTCTTAAGATAATAATAAATATTTTTTCACAAAGGAATTACTAATAAGAAATTGATTTTTATATTTGATATGTGAAGAAAAAAGTCAAAAATGAATTTATGAGGGAGAGTTGGGAACAATGTGCTATTTTTTCCTTCATTGGGGTTTTACTACAAGGTTTTCTATATAAGGTTTTTAATAAGAGATCATGACATGATATTAAATTTCATTGTATTCTATTCTTTTATTCCACAAGGTTTTTTTGCAAAGATTATATAATATTTCATGAATAATCTCATCTTAGGGGGAGTGTTAGGAAATTTTAATTAATGAGAGGAACATAGAAACATTAGGCATGATTGAGGGTAAATGGACACACTGGTCATCTTCAATTTATTGTTTATATATAGCCCCACCCCCTGATTAATCACATTCCATATTCGGAAATGAAAAAATCTGATCCAAAGAGGTATTGATATTCTTCATACATGGATATAATGAAACAAATAAGATGACTATCTAGCTTCTAAGGCACCGATTTATAACTCTTTCTCTTGCTTCTCTATATTGGGGTCCTTTCCCCAAGATGGAGTTTTCTTTGTAATTTGTGATGCTCTTTGGTTGGATTACATCAGGTCCCCAAACTCTACATATTTATTTCTAGTTCCATGTTGTTAGAATATGTTTCCTTTTTTCATAAATAAATAAAATAATGATTTTATGTTAATGTTACACCTCATTTTCTAATGTAACCCTTTACATGGACAACAATTGATATCTTTTAATATTTTGGAATTAAGACCATTGGATTTGATATATGAGATATGGATTAATATCAACCATTGATTGTAATCTCACATACCAAAATATACACACACACACACACCTATGTGTGTGTTTCGGTGTGCATCACTATGCTAATGGAATGCAAACTTTAATTCAAATATAATTTATCTATAACTATTCTTTATTTATTTCACAGTATTACTTTTCATTTTTAATTACCACCAAAAAATATTTGATGCATGTTTAATCAACAATACACTTCACCAATTATTTAACATACATATTATATTTTAAGTTTTTTTCTCTATTTAAATAATTTTTTGATTCATTTCTTAATTAATTAATCATTTAAGTGTATGAAATAAAATAAAATACCTTCTATTATTCAATAAATTAAATATAGTTAGTTAAATTAATTAAAAAGATTAGTTCTCTACTAATTTATTTATATATATGAATATGTATTTTATTGCTACATTTCTATAACTGAAATTATGTTCTTTATCTAAGTTTTTATTTTAGAAACATTGAAATAAATTATTTGATAGATTATAGTTAATAATTAATACAAATAATTTTATAAACATAAATAGATATGAATGAAAATAATCGATCCTAATGTTTCTAATAAATATATTTTTACAGAAAACTAAAAAAATTAATAAAAATAATGATGTGATAATTAAAGATATGAAGTAGAATTATATACTTCATAGTTAACAAATATAATATATTTTATTTAAATTTTTATAAAAATTAGTTCTATAATCATTTATAAAATTTAACATTAAATTTATAATTTTTTATTATTTTCTTTAAACAGTGATAAATACAATGCGCCAAGAAAACAAAAAAAATAGAATATCTCAAACCTCAATGAATTGGATCAATCACATGGTTCAAAGTAATTTGATATATAGGTTCATGAGATAATGATATAATTAGATTTTTGATTTCATGCATTACTTCTTGGAGAACCATTACTATATTTAAAAGCTACCAATGAGTTGGTCACCCGAATAATAATAATGATAAAATGTTAATGAATTCTGGTCACCTCATGGATAAAATAAAAGAAATCATATGATCATGATTACATACATGATCTATAGTGGGTAATATAGTTCATCTACTAGATTAAAGATCACCAATAAATATTTTATAATATGTACATGGTAAAATTAAATGATCATTCTAGATCTAATAGAATAGTTCAATTTTCTCCCCTTGTCACTCCAAAAAATGTGTTCTAGGCGGTGGTTCATTACCACTGATGATGGTTTAAACTATCATTATATTTTTTAGTAGTGGTTATTTAAACCACCATGTATTTCACTACCAGGAATCATTTAGCAATGGTGTTTATAATTTAGTGGTGGTTATTATATGTGTTGTTTTTAGGTACTTAGAAGATGTTCTATATTCATTTTTTGGTGGGTATTTGGGAAAAATTGATGAAATTAACATAACCACCACTAAATAATTTAGTGGCATTTGAAATTCTTATAGGTAAAAAAATTAACTGAAAGCGCCATAAACAATACTAAAAGAATTAGTGGTGGTCATGTTTAGTAGCAGTTATTAGAAGATACTGCTAAACATATTGAATAAATTTGTTTGTTAATAAAACCATTTAATAAAAATTAATATGCATAAAACAAACTCACTCATACAATAACATATACCATAAATATATAATAAACTCATCATACATCCATACATCCACACATCTACAATCATAAATACAGAACCATCGGTCAACCATAATTTCAGTTTTCATATATATATAGATAAAATATATCCAATATCCACCATCAACCCATGACAAATACTTCCACCCCAACACCTTTACTACATCCAACTAGATCCAAATCTATAATCATCACACATGAAACTGACCACATCATGACATCAACTAGAAAAAAATAGAAAAAACAACCGAACAAAATAAATAATAATTATATTAAAATCATTGATAAAATTTAACCATACCACAAAACTATGAGCCATCATGACTTCCTTTTGAAGAGTGACTTGGGTCATAATGGGTAACATCTAGTCTATTTTCAGAATTTTTAACTTATAATACAAAAGAGAAAAATTATGAAATGATTTAAAAAAAACATAATATGTACATAATATATTTGTAATTTTTTACTTAACATTTTTTATTTTTTTAATCAAACTGATAAAATTATTTTTAACATAAAAAATATCATTCCAAACACTTTTAAAACAAAAAATTTCCAATTTAAGATATGATTCAACACTTCTAAGTCAAAAGTTGAAAGTATATTACAATATAGTCAATTTTTAAACTAATATTCAGTATGTTTGAAATTAAAAAAAAAATTTAAAGAATTTTAAATGAAATAAATTTAACTATTTTAAAAATAACTCAATGGTGGTTTTATTATGATTTCCCATCAATCTGAGATTTTGTACTATAGTTTTAACTATTACACACATATTTTAGTGTTTTAAAAAACTGAAAATTTATTTACAGGAATCCTGGTAAATTTGTAACTCATATTGACGTGAATTCAGTGCCTAAATTTTAAAAATCAATCAATGGTCATTGTTATTTGATTTCATGGCTATATGATTCCAATTTATTGGTTTTGACCCCTAAACTAAATTTTTAAAGACATTAATATCTTTAAAAATAGGTTTTTTAGTCATTATAAGAACACCACACATTAGATGTATGGTTCTTCTACTCATAAACATCAAAAAAAATTCAGCATTGGTATCATTAGGTTTTCACATCAATCTGAAGTTCTTTGATATGGTTTTGACCATTATATGCATGTTTTAGTGTTTAAAAACAATAAAAACATGTTTACGAGAATCCCTGGAAAATCATAAATAAGATTGATGTGGTTTCTATACCTGAATTTAAAAAATAAATTTTTAATAATTGTCCTACAATTTCATGGCCATCTAACACCATCTATTTGGTTTTGGCCTCATGAAACAAGTTTTTAATGATTTTGGAATCTTTTAAAACTACTTATTAGGTCCTTCCAAGAACACCTTATATCATATTGACATTTTTTATTCTCTTACACATAAAAAAATAATTTTTCTATAGTTCTACCATTATTTCACATCATTATAAGGAAATTTTCTATAGTTTTAACAGTGCATGCATGATTCATTGTATTAAAATAGTAAAAATGAATTTTCAGGAATCTTAAGAAAACAATAACCTAGATTTACCTAGAGTAACTTCCTATATTTTAAAATTCAACAAACGATTGTTATGATATGATTTTATGTCCATCTGATGTGGTTTTCGTATTTTTGACCCTTTGATGCACATTTTTAAGGACTTTGATATCTTTTAAGACTTCTTTTTTAGATATTTTGAGAACACCACACATCTAACGGACATGTTGTCTACTCATACATGTCTAAAATAATTCAACTATATATTTCCATCAATTCAAATAAATGTAACATCTTTTTGTATTTTTTTACCATTACATGCATGTTTCGGTGTTTTAAAACAATATATATGTGTTTATAGGAATCCTAGGAAAATTATAATTATGATTGACATGGAGTCTATTAATATATTTTATAAATAAATCGTTGGTCATTTTCCTATGATTTCATCATCATCCAAAGAAATTTTCTTGGTTTTGACCCCTAACAAATGTTTTTAAAGACTTTAATATCTTTTTGAATGGATTATTGATCCAATCCAAGAACACCACATGATAGATGGACATTTTATCTACTTGTATATTTTAAAAGTAATTCACACACAATTTTCCCATGATATTAAAATAATTTAAGGTGTATTCATTTTTTTGACAGTTATACCCATGTTTTATTGTTTTAAAACAATAAGAACGAATTTAAAAAAAATCCTAGGAAAATCATTATTAATATTGATGTGGTTTCAATTCCGAAATTTAAAAAATAAATTGATGTCCATTTTCAAATGATTTCATAACCATACAACATCATTTTCTTGGTTTTGACACCATGATAAATGTTTTTAATGGTTTTCATAAATTTTAAAAATGCTTGTTGAGTAATTATGAGAATATTACACTTAGAATGGATTTATTGTACACTCATAAACGTAAAAATAATCCATCATGTATTTTACATGATTTCAGGTTTATCTGAGGACTTTTGACATGATTTTGATTGTTTCAAGCAATTTTTAGTGCATTAAAAGACTAAAAACATGTTTTTGGGGAACTCAAAAAACTTGTTACTAAGATTGACATGGTGTTGGTTCCCATATTTTAAAAATCAATTTGAAATTTCATGTTAATTATTTAAAATCCATTTTATTCCAATTTCTTGGCTTTGACCTAATGACGCACATTTTTAAAGTCATTGATATCTTATAAAACTATTTGTTGAGTCATTTCGAGTACACAATGTATTAGAGGGATGGGTTGTCGAATCGTGCACATAAAAAATAATTCATATACTCTTTTACCATGATTTCACGTCTATCTTAGTTCATTTTCTTGGGTTTTTACCATTGAATGCACAGCTTAGTGTTTTAAAACACTAAAAATGCATTTACGGGCATCTTACGAAAACTGTAACTTGGATTTCTGTGGAATTGGATCCTAATTTTGAAAATCAATAAAAAATAATTATCCTAGGATTTTTATGGGCATTAAATTCCAATTTCATGGTTTTGAATCCCTAATACATGTTTTTAAAGACTTTGAAATCTTTTAAAACTACTTATTGATTCATTCTGAGCACGCCACAAGTTGTATGGTCATGTTATCTACTCATACACATTAAAAATAATTCAATAGTGGTTTTCTAATGATTCTATGTCAATTTGAGGTTGTTTCATATGTTCTTGGACCTTACATGCACATTTTAGTTTTTTAAAACACTAAAAATGAGTTTTTGAGCAACTCAGGAAAACTATAACTAGTATTGATGTGGAATCAGTTCCTACATTTCCAAAATCAATTAAATGTCATTGAAAATTTATTTTCAAACCAATATAGCATCATTTTCCTAGTTTTTACCCCCTGATGTGCACTTTTAAATACTTTCATATCTTTTAAAACATATTATTGAGTCATTCTGAGCACAACAGACATTATATGGATGTGTTTCCAACCATTAAACATCACAAATAATTTATATGTTTTTTTTACATTATTCCACATCGATATGAGGTTTTTTCATATAGATTTTTCTATCACAAATACATTTTAGTGTTTAAAGCGACAAAAATGTGTTTATAGGAATCTTTGAAAAACTATAACTTGGATTGATTTTTAATCACTTTAGATATTTAAAAAACAATTAATGGTTATTTTCCTATGATTTTATGGCAATAATATGTTTATTTCTTGGTTTTGACCCCCTAGAGCATGTTTTTATGAACTTTTATATATTTTAAAATTTATTATTATGTCATTCTAAGCACACTAATAGTAGACGAATGTGATTTATGATCATATAAATAAAAAATAATTTAATAGTGGTTTCACCATGATTCTAAAAAAAATATGTGGTTTTTTCCTATGTTTTTTAACATTACACACATGTTTTAGTATTTTACAACACTAAAAATACATTTATGGGCATCTTAGAAAAACTATTACTCGCATTGATGTGGCGTCAGTTCCTAAGTTTCAAAAATCAATATATGTTAATTTTTCTATGATTTCATGTCCATATAATGTCTTTTTATTAGTTTTAACACACTAACACATGTTTTTAAAGACTATGATATCGTTTACCACTACTTATTGAGTTATTTTGACAACATCACATGTTGGGTGAATGAGTTTTATTCTAATACACATATGAAACATTTAACAGTGGTTTTCACATTATTTTATGTCAATATGAGGTTGTTTTCTATGGGTTTTACCATTACACACATGTTTTAGTGTTTTAAAACACTAAAAACCCCTTTATGGGCATCATGAGAAAATCGTAACTCAGATTAATGTAGCTCTAGTTACTATATTTTAAAAATCAATCTACTGTTATTTTCCTATGATTCAATATCCATCTGACATATTTTTTTTGTTTTTACACCATGATTCATGTTTTTAAAATCTTTTATATTTTTTAAAATTTTCTTTGAGTCGTAGATTGAGTTTAGAATTTACCTCAGTAGGATGAGCTATAAGACCAGAAATTTCCTTTGGGACTAAGCTTTTCATCCTCTAAAAAATAAGGAATTTTACACTATTAACTATAATTGATCCTATTTTTTCACATAATATTCATATTATTATAATTTTTATTCAACCTTTAAATTTCTCTCTGTTCTTCTTGGTCTATATAACTACTCGAACCTCCCACTAGGTGTGGTAGTAAATGATGATGATTCCTTAACAAATATAGCTAAAGGAGTAGGTCTAGAACACATCCCATGTACATTCCTAGGATGCACATTCCCTAAAATGATTTGAACTGTATCAGTTTTGGAAACTGGTGATGAATATAAAGGGTTTGCATCCTCAGATTCTTAAATATTAACCTTTTAGTAGAATAATATTAATAATTATTTTTTAAATTTTATGTACTTTATAATATTATCTGATTCATAATGTTTCCATTACTATTTTATTTTATTTCATTACTATAGAAATATAATAATGAACAAAAAACTATAACAACAAAAAATTCTTAATCTTAATTAACTAGGGTTGGATGCATTGATCAAATAGTTCCAATAGAGATAATTAGCACTATTAGATCCATATAATTATCCCCAATTTATTGGGTTTAAGTCCTGTTTGGTATTGTAATTCATTATTCATTACTATGTTTTTTAGTAATTAAATAACATTAAATTGTAATGAAAATTAATTAGTCCAACGTATCTAGTAGGTTCATTCGCAAAACTGCCATCTAGTTTCCTATGAACTTTAATTCACATATTTATTTGACTAAATGGGTTATCTTATTCATTGTCTATTAAATATATATATATAAATGTTATAAAAACCACTTTAGTTATAACAAAAAAAAATATATACTAATGTATAAAATACAACTTAGGTTTTTATTTTTCTAGAAAAAACTCTAAAACTCAACGCTATAAGGAATGACTTATCTCTCCTCATTCATGGTTTTTTTAGATAATTACTAAAAAATAGAAAAATTAAAAATATAAATATAATTTTATTATGTTTATGTTATTAATATACTATAAAATATGCATTTACCTCATGAGATGAATCACTATTAATATTGATGAACATCTTTCATTGCTCAAGAGACATTCCTTTAGGCACATTATCAAACATTTTTCGAGAGATCAAGATTGTTTCATCAAACTCGTGATATAACTTCCATTTCAAGTCCCTCTATTTCTTGTTCAAACTCATCAAGGTCTATGGGAGTGAAATAGAGTTAGCGACATCAAAATAAAAACAATTAACAAATAAAAAACATAACACCTCATAAGTATATTAATAAATTTTCTCATTCTTTTTAAATTAGTTGTTAATTAATATTAAATTAATATTACCATTACTTGGATATTAAAAACCTTGTTTTTTCAAGATATGGTAATATTTATCCAAAAATTACAATGGTAAATATCACTATCTTTTTATAAATATATCTAAGAATCTGTCCATAGATCCTGGTAGCACAATTGGTAGGAACATTGAACTCATAAAATAGTATTATAATTTTTATTTCTTTCAGGTCCCACACATATGATGTGTTCATATTTACATCTCCTCTATTATTATCATTAAATTTTTTAAAAATCATTAAAAAATTAATAAAACATATAGTTTTTTATATAATGACATAAATACTAGTAATGTTAACTTTCCAATATCCCTTAGCTAGAGGGGTGACTAAATTCTCCATATATAGAGGTGCATAAGATGGTGGGATACCAACATCATCTCCAGATTCTGATTGATCGCTATAAGTATTTGGTATAATGAAATCATTCGGATCAATTGAAGATGATGGAAGTGGTAGTGTCCTCTAAGATGTTGATCACCTTGGATCTTAAAACAAATTCTTGACATTCCTAAATTTTAAATTGTTTATAATATATTCAAAGTATAAAAAATTAATATATTTTTTCAAAAAAGGGATAAATTATAAATTTTTATATATTCATGAAACACTTATAAGTGAGAAATTTTAATATAATTTCATTTGGAATTTATATATTCAATTATATTCATATTTATTGTCTTCATTGTTATAAAACTCTATTATGATGATTTCTTTATTTTCACATTCTCTTGACAGTTTTATTATTTCAATATTGTTATGAAAAAAATATTGACTTTTTTCTAGTTGATGAGGTTCACTATCACAAAGTACCAATTGAACTTCATCACTCATATTAAACAAGTCTCCATGTTTTAAGTTTACAAAAATACAATAACCATTATATATTTTATCATCTATATAATAAAACATCTTCTATTTTGAAACTAAGATAAACGGATCATGATCTACATGTTCGTTATTTTCTATAAAGTGATAGGTCTTTATAGAAGTAAATTTTAATGAATCTTTTATTACACCCCTATCGATGTTTGTTGACTCTCATTTGAATATGGCAACTGAAAATTGACCATAATGGTGTAATTTGATTATATCAATCAATTTTTCATAGTATACCACCTTTTTATGTGTTAACAAATAACTATTTAGAGTTTTTAAGACTTTTTCATCAGAAATTGTATGAAACTTGAATCCATCAATATTACAGGAATCAAAACTCTTAGCCCACCTAAGAGGGCCTCAATCCAAAACCTGAAATCATTTGATATTTCATCTCAATTATCAACATTAGTTATCTAGATAAGAAAATATAGGTTTTTAGTTTTAATATAGAAAATATAACTATACATCAATAATATGAATATGATTATATACTTACAAGACTGGAAAATCATTCTGCAATCCCCTAATTAACCACTTTTTTTAAATTTTAACTCATTTTGAGCTCAACCCCTTAGTCATATATTTTATTTCAATATTAATTATTAAATTAATTTAACTTTAATAAGAATATTTAGTAGCACATATCTATGCACTTGTAGTAACTCCATTACAGTCTATGTAAAATTGGCACATTTCTAACTGGTTTCCAATAGTTGTAAATAATGATGGCTGGTTTTTAGAATGAAAATTATTAGAGATGTCATCAACACATCCAACATGATTGAATCTAATCTTGATCCCATATTAATTCCTATAATATAATTTCAATAACTCATCATCTATGTAAATTTCAGTAATATATCCTTTTACATGAGGTTTATTCCTCACATATGATTTTACATGGCCTGATTACTTGATGAAAAAATACAAGAAATATATTAAAAAGGTTTACATCGTTATTTGATAAAATTGAATTAATTAATGAAAATAAAAATTATATTAATTTATCTATCAATTAGATACATCCATTTATAGTTTATTGGCCAACCATGTTTAGCATCTTCAACCAAATGAATAGTTTAATGAATCGTGACTATGAAAAATGAAGGTGGAAATAAAATATTCAAATGAAAAAGCATCAAAACAATTATTTTATGATGTTTATCAAGATCAATTGGATTTATATTTTTTTATTAAACACTCCAAATAATATATAAAACCAAACCAGAACTACATTTAATATTTTTTGAAATGTATTATGAAATACTAAAGGAAACAAATATTCTATAAGAATATGTGAGTCATGAATTTTTAATCCATGAAACTTTCGATGTATTAAGTCATAGAACCTATAAATGTTACTTAAATATCCATATATAACTTCTAAATTATTTAAATTTTGAAGTAATACACATTTATAATGATTTTCCATTTTTAAAAATATCCAAAGCATACTTTTCGTTCCCATTTCCCAAAAAACCACACTTTATATTCACTGATTCCAAATTCTTATGAGCATTATGGTGATCCTTTGATTTACCCTTCCAATTAAGCAATGTAAAAATTACATAGTCAATGATTTAATTCTCGATATACATTATTTTAAGATTGTTATGTATCAAATTAATCTCACAATAAGGAAGTTTGAATAATATACTCATTTTCTTCCATTTTTTTCAGTTGCATCAGATATTGTACTTCATACCCATTCACCCTTCTTTAATGTGATCACATTTTCCAAATTCAATAGTGAAATTCATTAAATGTCCTAATATTTCTAAAATAGATAACTACTTAGGTGACTTTATCAATTCAATATCTCCATTTAATTATGTCTTGTTAAACCTTAATTTCTAAGAAGCATAAATAAATCAATGATGATACAAAAAACACCATTCTCCACTATGAGGTAATCATTGAGGTTCAAAATCTAAATTTAAAAATGGACAAGATAAAAAAATGAGTGTTCCAGCAGGATATGTTTTCTATTCCAAGGAAGTCACTTATTGTAAACACTAATGTTCTGTTCATTTTGAATAGTTTTCTCATTGAAGAATCATATGTTTCCACACAATCATCTCATAATTCTTGTAATTATTTGATTAGTGGTTGAAGGTATAAATCATTGTCATTTCTATGAATTTTCATTCAAGGAATAATCATTGAAATAATTATAGAACTATTCTTTATGGAATTTCATGGAGGAATATTATAGAGGATCAAAAAAACTATCCATATATATTAATTATGCATAAACCAAGAAAATTTTTAAAAACCATTAGAAGACAATCCCAAGTGTATATTACTAGTACTTAAATAAAAAACATGAAAGGAAGAATCAAACACCTTCCATGATGTTGAATATTTTTTATTTATTATTATTTCATGTTTTTTATTATCCTAAGTATGCCACCTCATGTCGTATTCAGTCTTAAATGACATGAATAATCCTTAAAAGAGTTTTTTTAGATAAAAGTAATGAAATAACTTTATGGGAGTATTCTTATTTAGCTTCATCCTAGTGTTTCATTGATTTGTACTCCCCTTATTGCTCATTAACTTCCATCTGCTTGTGTGACATATTATTCATTATTTGTTATTAGACTCTTCTCCCTGATAAATCGTTAAATTATTATGGCATTCATGTATCTTTGTATAATCAATTAGATGTTTTTTGATTATTTTCTTCATATCATAGAAAGATACAGGGATCTCAGATTCACTAAATACATCAAAACAAAACTCTAAAATCATAGAAACTATTTTATCAGTATCTCCATAGAGATACATGATATGATAAAACATAAGTAGAAAATAAAACTTTGAATAATTGGAAAACCCTTCATAATGTTTTTGTTTTCTATCTTCAACTAATTCATAAAACTCATTCTTTTCACTGATTTTTTGAGTAATAATAACCTTCTCATTATAAAATGATGGTTTTTTAATCTATTAAAATCTTATACATTGTATCTTGTGAATCCAAAAGCATCATTTATCAAGTTTCGAACTTAATTGTCCTCTGGTGGGTCACTTTATATTTCATTGTTAGGATAGTCATTGACTTTACTTTCCATAACATTTAATTCACCATTCCTAATCTAACATGCATATAAAGTAGGAATTTATTTCAATATAAAGTGATCATATAATGTATTCTTATTCATCCATCAATGGAATTTATAATTAGGACAAATAAATTATATTCTACCATCAAATAACCAGTTTTAAATTTCATAATCTAAAATTTATTAGAAACCATTGGCATAATGAGGTGTGTTTCAGGTAAATTAATCAAACATTTCTCTATAGGTATTGGGTTTCCACTCTTCTCCCAGTACATTCAAATATAATGATATAAATTTTTAATCAAACATGTGACATAAATTTTCAACATCACCCATCATCGTCATTGAGCAAGGTAGGGTCTTGATTCAATAAAATAAAAATTCAACATAAAAATGATTCAATCCCACATGAAAATCATAAAAAAATGAATAAATATTACCCCTGATGATAATAGGGTCAGATGTCATAGAATATGTTCATTGGGATGAGGAGAGGGTAATAGAAAGTATGGGGATCAGATATATAATCCTAGTAACATCCAAATCATGTGCATATAGGATTAGGTAAAATCAGGGAGGAAAGGGAGAATATAGGGTCGTGGGGAAGAGGTTATGGTGCTTCCTTTATCAAGGGTTGTGGTCACCAGGAAATGTGGATGAGGGGACGCTATCCTAAGGAAAATATATGTTGGGGGTAACCCCATGGAGGTTAAATGACGTCATGGGAGGGGGTTGGTGGTCGAAGGGGGCAGGATTCGATGGTTGGCATTGAGGGAAGGGGGTCAGGGGGTGTTGTCATAGTCAGCTATCAATGAAGAGGGAGGGAGTTTGGGGGTTGGGGTTGCAAGGGTCAGCATGGGGGTGGGGAGGGGTTAATTATGTCATTTATGAAAGGATATTATGGAAGTGTTAATGAAATCACATCCAAATCAAAAAGTATCTCATGAATAATGATGGTTTTTTAAACCATCACTAAAATTAAAATTATATACAAAAATATTTAATTAGTGGTTGTTCTAAATATAGCCACAAATAAACCACCACTAAGAATACATTTTATTTATAGTGTTTTTTGAATGGGGTGAGAATTCCCTTTGTATGGACTCATCCTATCATAGGTAATTTGACCAATATTCAACCCCACGTTCTCATTATAGTTGAAAGACAAGGGACACTTGCATCAAACCTATACATGTTAATTCCCTAAAGACTGGTGGATTTCCTACATTCAACATATATATAAATTATAATTGATTATATTAATGATATCATATCAATTTCCCACAAAGTATGGGATGCCCAATTTCATGGTAGTGATTTTGAAATATGTATTGTTCGATATGTGTTGATAAATATATATATCGTAGGCTTTATGGTATAAAATAATAATAAAAATATTATCTTGAACGACCTCACACCTTTCCAATATTACTTATGTGTATAATATATTATAATCTTAGTCATATTTAAGATAATAATAATATTTATACCTATCATAATTGTCACAAATTTTATATACTTTATAAAAATGTTGAAATCAATATTGACATTTATTTTTTTAATTGTATATATATAATATTCCAGTATATGTTTACATATTATCTTTTTATATACATATTTTATATTAATATATAAAAAATGTGTCAAATATAAATCATTTTTTCATGATCCCCCACAATTGCTACCACTCATGGGAAAAAAATAAAAAGAAGACGTGACACTCGATTTCCAACTCAAAAAGTCACTAGGATGGGGACTAACACTGAGGGTATAAACGACACAATGTAAAGAATTAATGTCTTTATTTAAGAGAAGCGATAAGATAGATCATAAAATTAACACCATACCATATAATATAAACCATAATTCCATATGTTAAAATCTAATAATTCATGATATTAAATAAATAAAAGTATAAAAAATAATGTACCAATAGGAATCCAATGTAGAAATGCTAATAGAAACTTCTAAATCCGCTCTAGAATGGTCCATTTTGATCACCAAAGCTCACATGACCACCTAAAAGATATAGGTATTAGAATAACATGTATACTTAGTAGGATAATCCTCAAGACATCACTTTTAAATTTTAGAAATTTATATTAATTCTCTAGTAAGTATGGAGTATAACCAAGAGGCACATAATAGGTCAACTACCCATTCCCAGCCTTACTAAGACTCACTCACCAAGAATTGGAGACAAAATAGGAATATAATATTAGGGGAATTTAGATAAAGATTACCCAAAACCACCACAACAAGTTTTTTCCACTATAACACCTAAAATTCAAATGTCCTATGTTGTCATCCCTTTTAAATCTGATGTGGGTCGAACTGTAACCCTACCTACCCCGAATAACATTATGGTCCAACGTTATATTTTTGAAACCATGAATAACAACATAACATTAACCATAATATTAGGTTTTCTTGAACTTGATGGACATTATCCTCATGGAACACTTCTACCATGAACAACCCATGCTATATTACATCACAACAAGGAATCCCCACCAACTGTTCTATCATTATCAAGCATCACTACCAGCAGTTCCATCATCAATTATACCACTAGACACTCCCACACCTTTCATAATCTACTACCAAAGGAATATAGGGGGAGGGGGAAGTCGACCATCCTCTCTCACGAAACTGAATGATGGAGAAAACATATGGAACAAAAACATTTTGTGTCTATACATAGTTTTCAACTCAGTTTTTGTTAGTTAAGAAATCGAATAAAAATAAATGAATATATAGTCACACAAAATTCCAAACCTAGGGTTGCACATAATCATCTTGAAGATAACACATATATTACACTATTCTATCACCACTTCCCATCTATAACCATTATTTTATTTATAACACAAATAAACCAATAATTATACAAAAACATCCATAATCATTGACTATAGTTCCACTTTTAATCCTTCATTCATGAAATTTTATATTTATTATTCACTGCCCCATATTTGGTTAATCTTGTCATTAAATTTTCAAATTTTATGATATAATACTCAATTAATCACCCGCATTTATTTCATAAGTCATTTATTTAATGAATTTATATTTCAATTATAGTTTGTATCTAGTTATTTCTGGCCATACTCCTTTATTATGTTTATTTAAAATTTAACAATACCTTATTCCAATAGTAACCTCATTTTCATATTTATTATATCTATTCAATCTCATTCCACTAATAATCACTAACAATGTCCCACAATATTAAAAAGTCATTTCACATTCCTTTACTAACACATACCAATCATACAACTATCACCATAATAACATTTTGATGTATAAATAATACCCATTACATTATCAAAAATAATTCAAATACAGATTATCTAATTATCCCTTTTATTTAAAATATTTTATTATTTTCCAGTTATGTGTGGTGATTTTAATAGTAAAAAAAATAATAAGAAAGGATTTCATTTCAATGAATTTACTATAGCAAGTAACAACCATTATAGTAGAGGAATATATTATATTGTTCTATTTATTCACTAGTTTTGATTATTATTTATTTTATAGATGTGATACCAATAATCAATACTAAAATTAACTAGGTTTCCATGGAAAATAAATTTCATATCATATAATGTTATCAAGGAAATAAAATAATATACATAGATATGTTCATTCATCTTTTATATGGAATTGAATACAACACTAATGTTAGAATAAAAGTTCTACTTAATTCCCATAAATTTTCCTAACCTTTTTTTCTGTATTTCTCTTATCATCTAGATAAAAAATTCAAGATATCGTATCACTAGAAGAAACACATAAAATTATACAATACATATTTATAGAAAAATACATTAATATACCATACCGATTATTCCTCACTATTCTAATTTATGTTTTTGTATGTTATTTTTTCTAATTACCATGTGAGAATAATAAAATGACAACCCCATGATTTTCAAAAAATAAATGAGAGAATATATTGAATCCCAAAACCTTGGTTAAAGGAAATTTGTGTCAAAAATATAGGGAGATATAATCCTTAAAATACAAGGGTGGATGATGGTCAAAAGGTGAGGGTTTATATGGGTTTCATTAAAAGAGATTTCAAATTAAACTAAGGCATTATTGACCCTCTATTCATAGAGGATGTCTGACTAGACTCCACCATGGAAAATTGATCTTCCATTAGGTTTTGGTTCCCCAAATTAGAATTAGAACCTATCTACATTAATTATAATCTTTAATTATCATCCACGTTCAAAACCCTTTTTAACACTTTTCACCACCATAGTGTAGGGAACAATTCCTTGTAGTTTTTACACACTACTCTATGGATAAAAGTATGGTAAGATACAACTCTCTATTCCCATACCCCTTTGTGTGCTCGACCTAGAATCAACTCCACATTCATTAATGCCCAACAACCCTAGAAATTTCAATTTGCATGTTTCACATAGGTGGGCACCCCAAACTTCATAACCATAAAAACATCCTCTCTATTCAT
The DNA here is from genome assembly GCA_963277665.1 of Viscum album. Taxonomy (NCBI): domain Eukaryota; kingdom Viridiplantae; phylum Streptophyta; class Magnoliopsida; order Santalales; family Viscaceae; genus Viscum; species Viscum album. The sequence continues at coordinate 1,650,521,413 of OY728143.1, read as the reverse complement.
TTTGACTCCTATATATTTTAATTAGAAAGAACTCCCAAGGAAAAACTCTATAAACAATCCTCCCAACAAGTTTAACTCACCATAGTGAAACCTAGAACCAAATGAATAATTGTAATTACTATTACATAGGAATATAAAATACCTACCCGTGAGATATGTTACCCATAATTTAGGAAAGATTTACCCACACATGATCTACCCTTATGAGGAAATTAAAATCATAGATTACATTTACATCATATCTAAGCTACCTTTATGTAGATAAATAAATATAATGTAGTCACTGTATTTCTAATTAAAAATTATCTTAAGATAACATAGTAGATAAAAAAAGAATTAAACTATCTAACCCCTTTCCCTCTTCTATATTTTTGTGGCCCCCAAGCTAGCTAGAACTCATCTCTCACATCCAGAAAGTCATTATACCCCCATAAATGAAAATGAATAATCTAGAAAGGTCTAGTACATTATAATAGATACCTAGAGAAATATTCTCATCCTAAAGAATAATAATAAACTCAAATGATAGGCGGGGAGGTGGTCTGAACCACAACCCAACATGATACCTCTCAGTTGTCTCTCTACAATCCAAACACAAAAAAAAATCACCTAAGAAGATAATAATGTTTCATAAATATCTATAAAATGAACCCTGTTATACGGTCCTAAAACAGAGGTAATTACATTACTGGAACATTAAATCAACTCAAGGAATTAAAAACTCAATCGTTTCAAATAAAAATCTAACATCACATTATTATCTTGATTGAGGGATGGACTCTCCTATAATATGACTGTATAGGAAGGAGATTTACTAATAAGACCAATTATATTGAATGAAATACTATCCCAACCCTATAGAGAGTTAAATTTATCATGCTCTACATCATAATCATAGGAACTGCTATGTTTAAGGGAATTAATTTACTATGCGCTTACCACCCTTGACTAAAGAATTTTCGCCATAACCTCTAACCTTACTTTAATAGAAAAAACTTAAAATCCATTAAACACATGGGATACCTATTAGATATAGTGATAAAAATATAACTTCCCACTATATGAGTGGTTGAGATATGACCCTATATTACACTAAGATTTTATATTTTCTTATTGAAATAAAAATGAAGTGTTCAATTTCAGGCTTTACACACAACCCTAAGTCAAAAAGAGCTATAAAAAAGTAATAGTTTATAACCTAGTTGTTAAATTTGAAGGTGTGAATAGTAATAATCACATTATGAAAAATATTAGTAAACATTTTAAATAATGAAAATGTACTTATTAATGTATAATAAATAAGTACTTAACTTTTAATAGTCATTTACTTCTTCAAAAATGTGTTTTCTTTAAAAGTGGTTTTTATTTCATTTTGGGAACAAAAATTATATTTCATTTATAGAATTTTTAAAAATTTACTGCCATTTTTAAAATCAAAATTTAAATAATATATTAGTTTTAATTTTTAGTATTTTATATAAAAAGATTTATTTTTCAGTATTAGTGAAAAATAATGAAAAAACTATATTTTCTATTCATGTTAATGTCACATTATATTTTTAATTTGATCATAAAGTAACATAAATAAATATTTATTTTATATAATATAATTAATTAAATTGGAATCGTTATTATACACGATTTTATTATAGCTTCTTTTTTAGTATTAAAAACACATTTTTTCTATAAACTATTTTTATGAACGTAATGTGATTTTATATTAATAAATTAAATTAATTTCAATTGATTAATTATTTTAAATATATTTATATATTTTATATTCTATTGAATTGAGAATCAAGGGATGAGCCTGTAAGCGGCTCCGCATCCTAGGGTCTCCTTCCTCCTGTCGATGCCTCGTCTTTTCGTTCTCAGATCGGCGGCATACCCTCTCTTCGGTGCTTACACTCGGCACGATCGGGTGTGTCCCCTCTTTCAACGGCAGCAGCGTGTGGAATTGCGGGCTCGTGGATAGGGTTTCCATCGGCGGAGCGATGAAGTTCCAGCGGTCGGGTCAAGTTGCTGTGGTCTTAGGGGTACGGCCTCGTTTTCGCATCGGCTTGGGTGTGTTGGGAGGTTTGCGGTGGTCTTCGACGGTGGTCTTGCAGGCGGCGATGGGATTGAGATTCTGCTTTCGGTGCCGCCACTCTTCTTTGGTGGCGTCCATTTCGGTGAGGTGTCTTCGTTTCCTGTTTTGATTCGGTATAGTTTTGGATGACTTCGGGTGCTCGTGATTCCATTTCTACGGTGATTTTTCTGCGGTGTTCTGTGTGATTTGCTATGATTCGATGAGGAGATCTTTATTTGGATGGAATTTGGTTATACGATGCTGGTGAAGGAGGTTTTTTTATTGAAGGTAAAGGTGGAACTTTTGAGTTGTCTACGTGTTAGGGTTCTCATGACGTTAGGGTCTGGTCCCCTTCATTTTGATTTATTTGACGTCCTTTGTGGATGGATTCTTCCCGGAGGTCCATATCATTTTGCCGATGGGAGGATTTGGACCGGTGTCGATGGTCGCGTCGGGGGACGTTCAAGGTAACCTTTTTGAGGTTCTGCCAGCATTTCTAATGTTCTTGTGCCCTGGTTCATGGTTTCTTGGACATTTCCGTAGTTTTTTGATGTTTTTGTGTAATGGTGAATGTGGTTGTTTTGAAATCATGTAGTGGGGTACCGAGAACCCATAAACCAGCTTTTGAAAATGGGAAAAAATTTATTAGCAGCAAAAAATATATTTTATATTCTATCAAATATTTTATCATTAATTTCATTGTTTATATAAGGCAAGGAATGGATGTTAATTATACTTTATGCATAAAAATGTATTTTTCAAAAACAAGTTTTCGTTGTAGTTTTCATGATTATTGAAAATAAATTATTTCACTTAGAGATCTTAAATATAGTAAAATGTATTGCATATTTTTAATAATAATAATTAAACTAATTTAATATGGTTGGCATAATTTTTTGTCATATTTAATAGTAAAAATAGTAAACTTTTGTTGCGAAGGTTGAGTTTAAAATGGGTTTATCATGGGTGGTTAATATAACAAACCATTTAATTTTAAGATAAATAATTTTCATTCCTTATTAATATTTATTAATTATATTTTATAGAGTTATAATCTATATAATAATATTAGATAATTTATCAGTTAAAAGGAAAAGTCTTTATTTCTTACCAAATTGGGTATTCATGCATTATATGGATTTATTTTTGACCTTGATTTTAAAAAAATATAGAATTTTAATTTGAAAAAATTAAATTAATTTTTAATTCAGTGTGTAAAAATAATCTTTGGTTGATTTTTTTAGAATTTTCTTAAAAGTTTTATTTTTTAATGAATGGTGAATAATATTTATTTCTTGAAAACTATCTTTTCTTTTCAAGTATTTAAAAAGTCACATTCTATTTGGGATTAGTTATAAATTATAATTAGTTTATTTTGATTAAAAATAATCCAATCAATTTTATTTGAATAAATATTATACAAGAATTTGGTATAAAAAATTACTTAAAAATAAATTTAGTTGAAAATAGTTTTTCATCATGTTTTATAGGAATAATTTCAAATTAAATTATTCCAATTCTATAAATTGAATTTGATAAAATTTATTCAATATTTTTCATAATAATAATTTATATTAAGTAATAACATCGAATTAACTTTTTAGCATAATTAATAGTAAAAATAATAAAAATTAGTCATCGTGATTATGGTTAAAATAGATTTAGAGATAAGGGTTTAAATGACTTAATCATTTTCTAAATCGTATTTTTCATATTGTGAACTTATATCATCACATATTCATAAATGGTCCCTTTTATCCATTTTCCTTGAGTAATACATTAATATATTTTATTCCTTTTAAAAATTCTGAGTTTGACCTCTCCTCAACTTATAAAAGGACACCCTCTCTCTTATCCACTCTAACTTCAAGAGCCTTTTGTTTAATCTAATACATACCAAAATACCATCATGAAATCCCTCCCCATGTTCTACAGGTCTTAGTTCATATATAATACCAACCATAGATGGATTAAGTTGTAATGAAAATATTGTTGTTTGAAGAGGTGATAGAAATTTTAACTGAATGATTTAGTTTTATTTCTTCTTTTACCACCTTCAAATATTCCTCAACCATGATGAAATAATAAAATAAGTATCTTTAATATACTATTATGTTATTATTTTAATCTCATAATCTATATCTGTAACATCCCCAACTCTAGTAACCCAAATCATGTGTTTAGTTCATTACATTGGCATAAGATACAAGAGATCACATCACCAATGATTGATTAATTTAGTAGTCTTAAAGAACCAGATACATACATGATTCTTATATAAAATTATAAATATAAAAACTATAGAATAAGAAATATTATTTCATCCTTGATATTATTCATAATACCTTATTCATATCATTATGAATATTAAACAAATAAAGGGTGAGCTCAGATGCTCAATAAAGGTAACATACACAATAATGTCATGGATAAATAAGGAATAATCAATATGGAAAGGAAAATAACTAAAAACTATTTAATCAATAACTTGGTTACAAAATACATTTATGGATAATATCAATATTTTAATCTAATGGATAATAATAACTGAATTCTCAAATATGGAAATATCCAATTTTACAAATCCAGATCTTAGATATCATGATATCTTTACCATAAAGGCCTTGTGTTAAGGATATTTAATCGATGGTAAGGTATACATAAAAAACATATAACAGGTTTGGAAAACTAGTTTGTACCATGATACCTATCAATGCATCGAGGGACTATCTATAATTAGTCCCAACCTATCATATCATGTCCAATACATTCATCATATACTGAATAATAAATTTATTTCATGAACCATATGTCTTATTAATAAATATTTATCATTAGTAAATGATTTGAAATATCAATATTTCCCTAGTCAAGAAAATAAATTTCATAATAGAACATCGTATGTTTAAATGGTATAAGGTTTAGGAAATAATAATATCTATGATAAAAATAATATGGATATTTAAGATAAATGTAATTTCCATTGAAATAAGATCATAATAAACTGATTGTTTCAATATAAATATAATGACCATAAAATTAATAATAGATAAAATATGACCATCAATTATGCAAAAATATAGGTGTTGTAATAAATTAATAACTTTTATATAATAAAAGAAAATGGAATAAAAATATTATAATATGTTTTCATTAAATATTTTTATATGTAAAATATTTGAAAACATTTTAGAATAATATAAATATTATAAAATGATTATGGTCGTGGAAAATTTTCATAAAATTCATATACTCTAAATGGAAACATTCTTTTTTTACTTTTGTAATGAAATTAAAAAATTAACCTTTTAGAAAACACTTATAAATATTCTTTACAACTAGGTAAAAATTCCTAGATAAATTGGAATTTATTTAATAAGTCTTTTCAGTGAATAGATTGGGCTTTTTTAAAACAATTTTTCAAAATATATACATGGAATAAAAATATATCTGATTAAAGGGGAAATAACATCATATTTTCTTTTAAATATTTATTTTCTTGATTTATGTTAAAAAGATAGGAAAAATATAAAATAAAACAATTAAAATCCATAAATATATATAGGATAATAAAAGTTATGTATTTTATGATGGATAGATTATAATATTCCTTTAATGAAAATAAGATCAATCCCAAAAAAATGAGATTGTAAAATAAATTCTTACCACTTTGAAACTTTTGAACTATAACACTTTGAAAGTGTAAACTTGAATTGAATCTTAATCATCATTAATAAATAGATATTTATGTTAAATATATTAATTTCTAAATATATACATCACAAAAATGTAAATAAGTTTACAGTAACAAATATGTATCAATTCAATGGAAATTGAGACGCAATCCTTAAAAATATTGTATCATTGATGTAATAATTAATAATTGAAGTGGTTGTGTGTAAAAAATTTAAATACAAAAAAAGTGGAAATAAAACAGAATACAATCATATGTAATTTCAAAAATAATAATGGAATAACACTGTCAGTGAGTTTGAAGTATAACCCAATGAATGGAAATAGAGGTAAGATACATCTTACCTCAAGGTTGAAATGCCTCATAAGTGATTTTGTCCTCCTATATAATACATTTATATTTATTAAAATTAAATCAAATAAATATATACATATATATAATATCATATATAATCTATTTATAACATCTGATCACCCATTTCTTGACAATAATTTATTATTATCATTATTTTAGATGTTAAATGATTCGTTTGGCATGTATGTTTTGATTCTAAAGATATATTCCGTGTATCTTGATCATGGTAATATAATATCCATAATATTAATTATGATATTAAAATCATACATATTTATTATATACAAATTTCAAGACATCCATGAGAAACATACATGAAAATTGAATCATATCGCTTTGTGGGGATAGTATGTTGTATGTATGCACAAGAAACATTATCATTTTTTAATATGTGTAATGGTATGGAATTATATTATATATTAAAGATTAATAATAATTATTATTTCATAATCATAATATAAATTTATTATTTCTAATATCATGAAAAACCATGGGAAGTGATATTGGAAAACAAATTACGTCGATTCATGAGGCGACAGTCCACCATACACATGAATGATGGTTTTGTTTCACATTTGATGGAGAAGGATAGGGATAAATTTTATTGACTCAATTTAATAACATATAATTATATGGGATATAATGATTTTATAATTTTCAAATGGTTAGGAAATAGTTTAAGGTGGTAAAAGAGTAATAAAAATGAAAGTTTTTGGTGAAGATGATCACATCCTCTTTGAAACAGATCCTTTAGATCTCCTCTTAAGAGTTCAAATATTGGTTTTTATGGAAGAAAAAACATCTAGAATATGCATGATTATTTTTAAAAGATTTTTTCTTGGTTTTGGTCAAGATAAGTGGCTCTAGATTGTTTATAGAAGAGACAATTGGTGTTTCCCCTTTATAGGGAGCTAAAGGACATACATGGAAATAAAAAAATGATCTAAATAAAATAAATTCATTTTCATGAAAAATTGGAACCATGTGGATATAATTTATAATATAATATATGATAGGGTTGAAATAACATAATACAATAAAATTTCAACAAGTTTATGTGGTATTTTATACATTATCTTTTGGTTTAACACCTTCGTTAAATAATTTTAACCTTAGCCACAGTAAAGACTTTTTCAATATTGATGGTTAAAATTTAAATTATAAGGTGGAAATTTGATATTAATTAACCAAGGTATTACATTTTAGATAATATATTATCTTAATTTTCTAATTTAATAGTTTTTTATATTTAAATAATTTAGTAAAATTTTATTTTTCGTAAAATGTCATTGATTCCATTTTTGACACTTTATTTAATTCAACTTTAAAGACATCAATACAAATATATAATTTGAATGTAAAAATTTTAATATAAATATTCCATTATTATTATTAATAAAATTCTTTTAGTACCAATATTAATAAAAAATTAGTTTTATTTTTTTAATTATTTAATTTTATTTTTCCATTTCTTGGACAAGCAATGCGTCAGCGTTGCATTAACAATTAACAAAATGATTTAATCACTAAAATTTAAAAATAATTTACCATAATAAAAATAAAACAATTAATATCAACATAAAAATTTATATTCATCCAATATTTATATTTACTCATATCTATGTAATGAAAACTTATTTAATATTTTATTTTGATTTTTATAGCCTTATGTAATTATTACAGAAGATTTTGGAGAAGTCACTTGTTATATAAATCCATAATTCATATATATTAAAAAGGTATTTATAAAAGACATATTACATCACCAATATTCAACTTAGGATACCAAATTTGACTTTTCTATCAATACGCAAGCACTGTGTTGGTAATGAAAATGATTTCAATATTTATCATGAAATAAATTATAATTTATATATTTTGAACTATTTTTAAATTATATTTATAGTATATTACCATAAATTATTTTTTAATGTTTTTAATAAATTTTTATATCATATTAATTTCATGGTTATATCATAAAAGATATTGTATTTCAGAAAAAAAAACTGTATTTTTTACTATTCACAAAAAATTTAACAACTTGAAAAAAACCTAAAAATTTAATCCTAATATAAATTGTGAATTTATAAATCCAAAAATAAGTTCAATTTAATAAAATTAAATTCATATAATTTATAGGAATTTCTTTTAATATTAATGTGTATAACACAATGAAGAACAATTTTTAGAAAAAAATTGGTTTTAAGCACAAAAATAAACTTATACCAAAATCAAGTATAAAGATGATTCATATGTAATTAATTATATTATTTATCACTAAAATATATTTATCATAATTTAATATAAAATTCAAATAATAATTTTACTTCTCGGTGAAATTAAATGACACCTTTATAAAAATTAGTATTTTTCACTCTTCATTGAAAAATATATATTTTCAAAAAAATACAAAAACAACAACCTAAGATATTTTTGATATATTGATTTTAAAAATTATATAACTATCACATGTTAATGATTTTAAAGTTTCTCATAGTTCTTTTAAACTCAGTATTGTGTGTAAATAATGGTATCAAAGAAATTAGATTTATTTAAATAAAAAAATATATCATAAAATCTTGGGGTGTTACAATATCCATATACGTTTCCATAAAATGAGAAATGAAACAATCATTTATATGTATGTAATTATTCTGCCTCGTGAATTTATGTAATTTATTTTCCATCACAGCCTCTCACAACTAGTTATAAAGATGGATTTAATGTATATATATTATATTACTGATATAATTATCATTTAAAAAAATATAATATATCAAATATTTTCTTAACTTTACATTCATTGAAAAATTATAATGTTTTTCGTGCATGCGTTTGGATTACCACCTCCACGAAATGATGTGATTTGTTTTTAATCACACTATTAAATAGTTTTTATATATAATTTTAAAGATATAATATTATATTTATGATATAATTATCATTATGTAATGATAAAATGATACTTATATTCTTTTCCTCATTCTCTTTGAAAAATTAAAACTTTACTCAAGCATTCATACAGGTTACCATCACCTTGATTGTAACATAATTCATTTTTCATACCCATATTTCATGGATAGTTTTGGATGTATACATAATGTATAAGTGTGATAATTAGGTCATTATTATTATTTTATAAATGATGGAATAATTACCACTTTGACCATATGGAACATACCAAATTAATCTTCAAATTAGAAACCAAACATCCTAAAAAATACCTGAACTGGAATTAACAAACTAAGTTATCAAGTATCTATTAAAATAAATAAAATAAATTATTTAATTATAAGGGATTGAACCTAAAAAGGTTATAATGAAAGAAAAAAATTGATATATGTTTATTATATAGGTGTTAAAGAGAATATATATAATGGCTGGACTTTAGGTAATATATTTCATATCAAATTCCATTTATTGAGGGATGTTTTAATATTCTACAGTTATTTTCTTTTATATGGTGTATATTTTACTATTTTACATGTTATATAATGAATATTTCATACTTAATTATATTTTCTGTTTCAATTAAAAATATTTCAACCAAGTAGATTTCAATTTTATGTTACAAAGTGGTAAGGGGTTTCATAACTCAATTTTTTTCATTAGGTTATATCACTTATTCATTGATTATATTATGGCATGATTTTTTATGAGATATCCTTTTTTATTTAAATTTTATTTACACTATTTTATGTGGATTTACATTTGTTATAAAAAATTGATCCATTTAGTAATTCTTAAAGTTAATTATATGATATTTGTAAAGGATATTCATCTCGAATTTTCTTTCTTTGAGACATAAGTTTATTTTATACTCCTAAATTCTTTTATGAGGTGTATATATTGCTCCTTCGAAATTTTATGTCATTAATATCCTTATGTTCATTATATTTAAGGATTCATTTCGAATTTTATATTTTATGGTTATTATAATTCCAGAGCTATAAAAATAGTAAGGATTTTTATGAAACAATATTATCTTATTTCAGGATTGTATAGGTATATAGTTCTTTTGGGAGGGATCATGAGATTTTATTTTATTTAACAAATTCTATTTTCTTATACTCTAGTTTGAATGTTGTGTAAATGTTTAATTTTAATTTCCACCCTTATTTAATAAATAATCATCAAGAATGTTTTTTAAGTGATGTCGATATTTTATCTTCTTTTATTTCATCGTGATCCTATAACTCCTCCCTAATAAATATTCTCCCTATAAAATATTATTATTCATAATTGAGTCAAATTTTATGGGGTATTTTCCATTAATTTTTTCCCTTTATATAGGTACCATGATAATTACCAACATATTAAAATAACATTTAAAATCCTAAATCAATCCCTAATCACATATTGGAAAAGGGTAATTATAAAATCTATGAAAAATCACTCTCAATATATAGATCTTAACACTAAAATATGAGGGGTAATTAACACAAACCATTAGGGAGAATCTCAATATTGGTAATATTCCTATTATAGTAGAAGAAATGAGTTCCCTAGTTGAACCTATGATAATAAGTATGAAACCTCATTACGGAAAAAATATTGGTCACGAACATCCTTAACGATTTTATTAATGAGTAGTAAATAAAATTTTTAGGGTGAAACTTATTTTAGGGGGGTGATGTAACGCCCTGTGATTTTACTATATATATTACATTTTAATAAATATGTGTTTTTATATATATTAAAAATCATTATAATTTAAAATAAAATAATTAATTTTGAATTTCATAATATATCTATTAAATTAGTAGTTATAAAAATAAGTAACAATATTATAAAATCTAAAATAAAGTGAAAATAAATGGCATTGTATAGTTGAATTCTCACTTATGAAGCTTAATTGAATTATTTAAGGAGTTAACATCACTACGGTTTCCCCTGTAATAATATTAATTTTAACTCAAAAAATAATGGTATGAGAGAAATTGAAATCTAGATAAATTCAAACTCATATAAATTATAAGGAATTCTTTTATAGTAGAATTATCACCCATGACTATCACTAGAGCTTATCATATGCATAGATGTTATGTGTGGATCGTGATGGGATATATAATTATAAATTAGGATAATATAACCATATAATTACTTGTGTGATAAGTTATGTATCACATTTATTTTACACATTTAATATTTTGACTTTTAAGAAAAAATAATACTTATTTACTAACACATTGATAAAAAAATGAGATAATTTTATTCTTAAAAATGTTTTTAATTTGTATTTTTAGGCACATTATTTAATGTAACTTAAAAAATATTTCAATTTTTATTTATGTTTTAAATAAATTATATATTATCACTAGTTATTAAGTGATAGGGTATAAGTATAATAACCATAAATATTTAAAAAGTTATTTTTCTATGAAAACAATTTTCACTATAGTTTTTATTCTTTTATTGAATATTTTAATTCTAAAATTTTATAATTCTAATATGAACAAATTAATTTCATTATTGTATTTTGAATAAAAATATTATCTTATGATGAATTTTTTTGACTTTTCTAAAATAAATTATTTTTAGGTGAATTGTGGAAATACAATTTTTACTAAAAAAATGAAGTTTATGAGTATATCATGATGTAAGTATAACATAAAAACATATAAATCATACTTCATGATCAAAAACTTTATTTATGGAATACAATTATATATTTAAAAATACAATGATTAATTTATAAAAACCATTTTTATCATTTTTCAAAATTTAGCAATATTTTTCTAATAAAACCTATTTGTATTATTACTCTACTAATTAAGTTTTCACTAGGTGAAAATATATTTTTCATTTATTTTTTGACCATATAACTCTAATTTGATTAATAATAACCTAATTAATTTAATTAAAATAAATAACATTGTTTATTTTATCCTAAATATAATTTTAATGGATAAAAATCATTTTCTCTAAAAACTATTTTTGAGACATTACATGAAGTAATGTTTAAATTAATTTATCTTAAATATAAAATAATTATGTGATAAAATATATTTTAAATTTAAAATTTGTAGGTCTATTTTATATAATTATTTCCATTTTATTTTTATATGTTAAAATAAAATTTCTTAGGTTAAAACTAATTACCACTGTTAAGGGAAAAATGAAATAAATGAAAAATATAAGATTAAAATCCTTAAAATTATTTTAGAAACATGTGTAAAATGTATAGTTAATAGATTCACAACATTAAAAAAGTTTAATTATCCACTATTTTCTATTATTTAATATAGTTTATCCTTTAATAGTTAAATTATTTTTAATATATTAAAAAATTACACTCCTTCAACTTATAAAAGTATTCTTCATCACCTCATATATTTTCAAACCCAAAGCCACATATTTTATCCTAAAATCTACCAAAATCCCCCCTAAAATTCCTTTAATCATCCAAGTGATTTTTCTTCTTCTTAAAAGGTCACTCCATCAAATGATTAATGATTTTTGAAAAATGATTTTAATAATGAGTAAGGTAAAAATTCAAAAAAACTCCCTTTCCTTTTTAATTAATTAATTTATTCTTCAACCTCTATAAGATATTTTTTTCATTATATTATAATTAAATAATTATTATTAATATAATTAAATATTATTATGAGGATGGAATGTTCATTAATAACACGTTCCCTTTTGAATATAAAAATTGAAATTTCATTTGTGTTACGTGTGGACTACTGCCTCCATAAGGGATGTGGTAATTTTTTTATACTCTCTTCACAATAATGGTTATAAAATTTTAATTCATGGATTAATATGATATTTATAAAATTATTAATTTTCTGATATTATAAATAATTACATACCTTTTCCCTTTCTAAGGAAAATTAATAAGTAATTTGTGTATAATATTATGTGAAAATAATCCCAATCACAATCATACTCAATCATTGATTATTCATGTTCCCATTTGGGTCATTTTAAACACCTATAAGGTAAATGATATAAGTTTATATCCTGGATGAAAATTGAAACTTAAATAATGGTATTATTAAAAAATAATGACAATATAATTATTCTCTTATGGTTCTAGAATGTTTATTTTTATTTTAATTTTATTATTAATGTACTACCATTTGTTCATTAAAACCATTAATACAAGATTGTTATAAATTTAGCCTATTCACATCATAAGTAAAAATTTATTACATAAACATAGAACATTATAGATAATCATGAAAATATTATTAATTTTCCTTGAATGATCTTAGAATTATGAAAATTTAATCTTTAAAATGATTTGACACATCCTTTATAAAACTATTATTAAACAAATAATTGAAACTAATAAAATCTGATTAAGAAAATAAACAATAAGTAACTATTGTATTTTTTATAAATGAATATAAATTAATCATAAAACGTTTACACCTATTAATATGGTTCTAGAAGAACTTATTAAGACATTAATCATGATTCTATAAGTGATCGGTGTGCTTTTATGGATGTCAAGATTTATGGTATGGGTTTCTCATCTCAAAATTTTCTTCTTTGATAATTTTTTTTATTATGCACCTAACTTATTTTATATTATGTATATTATACCTATTTTCAATAGTATATCATAGTTATATTTTTATTCATGTAATTTAGTGTTTTATTTCATGTTCACTCTTTTCTAGTATTTTGGTTTCAGTGTTACAAAAGTTGAAAGGATTTTTCTTGACTCCACTTATTTTCTTGGGTCACCATGATACTTTTTTACTATGGTTATTATAAAATTTATTTATTCTATTCTATAAGGATTTTATAATATTATATTTATATTTTTTGGGAATTACACTGATGAGATTAATTCTCTATGAAATTTTATGATGTTATGAATAATTATTGTTCATTCCAAATGAATTCCTTTTCTTCAATATCTAAATACAATATTCCCACTAATTTTATACCTTCTTAAATTTAAATTAAAATATGTATTATATCATGTAATAATAAAACTTATCCTAACATATTTTCTAATGAAATATTTATCACTCTCTATGCAATGTGGGTTTCAATAATGCAATTTTTAAATTATTAAAAATGATTTCAATTTCACATCCATATGTTTAAATTTCACTCCATACTCCAATTTAAAATAAATTTCTGTATTTTTAAAGGATCCATGATTTGATTTTTTTTTAAAGTTAAATGCATTAAAATATTTTACTTTCACCTATTGAGAAATGACTTTTAATTGTGACATGTACGTAACATCCCAGGTAAATGAAGAATAAGAGAGTTTCATATTTATTAATATTTTTAATTTAATATTAATTATACTTTAAAAGGGTTTCTATGTTCGATAGCGTACCTGATACGCAACAATGAGTTTCTTTGAAATCTTACGTTGCACACTAATAATATAATATTATTATTTTAAATGGTAGTTAACTTCTAGCTGTTGTATTGGCAGGAATGAACAAAACTAACTACAGTATGATTATATATGATTTTTAAATGTATTTAAGTTTATCCAATAAAAAGTTAGGGGCTTAAAATATGAATGAATCTAATTTTAAGCATAATTTACATTAAAAGGTCGATTTACCACCTTTTAATAGAAAACCCACTTTAAAAATAATTTTGGTAACTTTAATACATTCTATTTGACCAAATAAAATTCTTCTTTGGAATGGGGAAATCAAAATTTACTTTGTGTAAATTTTTGGAATTTTCCTGATAAGGTTCATTTTTTAATGAATAGTAAAAACATTGTATTTCAATTCAAAACTGCGTTTTAATCTAATTTATTTACTTGGTTAGATTGTCTTTTTAATTTGTTTTAAAGTGTAATTAGAGTATATTTTTACCATTTAATCCAATTTGGGTCATTGGAAGCAATTTCACTTTGAAATTGGACTTAATCAACTGTTCATCTTTTGATAGTTATTAAATCTTAAAAGCACGCTTTTTGTTTTGACAGCAGGAATTAATTTTAAATTAATTTCTTCCATTTCTGTGTTTTGAATATGGAAAAATGGATTCCATATTTTTAATCAAGAGATCCAGATTTTTTAAATAGGTAACTTTTATTTTTATACATTTTAAATATTTACTTCAGTAAAAATTTTATTTACCGTGGTTAAAGGGTAAATCAGGTAAATAAGGGTAAACAATAATATTATGATAATATTAAATCACCCTTAAACGTGCCCTAATCATATTGGTTGAGTCATTTATGACCATGGGCATCTTTGGGTCGATTTTGGGACCCCATTGAGCCACTTGAGAGTGATAATGACAATTTAGATTAATTAATTTAAAGTCAAGACAAAAATGACATAAACAAATATCTTTTTGTAAATTAATTTTTACATGGTTTTATATAAGTTATTTTTTCAACTATAAATATTCATTGGAAATATAAAAAGATTTCCAACATCATGTTATTTTTTTTATAATTTCTAGACAAAAAACAAATTAAATTATTTATGACATAATAATGATGGAGTGTTTACCTCTTTAATAAATCATTTAAATAAATAAGATTATAATGATGAAAATATTATCCAAAACCTGTCCAATTCCTATTTTATGATTTTATTTAAACAATGAGTCATCTTATATTCTACTTTAAGTATTTTTTTACTATTGGAAACCGAATATCATTATATAATAAAATAATATTTTCACACTTTCCTAAAGAGCCCCTACCCCCCCTTACAAAAGGAGACCATTTCTAACTAATTCATCACACCTCTAAAGCCTTTTTTCTCATCCAAAATCTGCCCAATTAATCTCTCTACATCCCTCCCCTCCTCCTATAATCCTTACCTTAGGAATAAGGCACTTCAATAAGTCATTAGATTCAAACCAAAGGGAGTTACCCAAATTAAAGGTAACAGTTTCTCTTAAATTATTTTGTTTTATTTTGTTTTATTTTGCTTCTCCAACCCCCTAAAATATTTTTATTCCTTTATTTTATAACAAAACAAGTATACTCAATATACTAGGATGTTTTTATAAGAATTACTCGAGCTACACTTACACACACCTCCATCAAATGGCTGAAGAACATACTGTTTCTATGGATGGAAAACTAACGCCTTAAGAAACGATGATTGTTCTATTATCTCCTACTGCCTCTCATGGTGGACATTAATATGGAACTGTATTTATATATGATATATATTATGTTTATGTTTTATTTATTCTTCTGTATTTTTTTATAGCATACCTTTATGGTTTCCATTATGTGTAAACACAATTAGGAAGTGCGGACTACCGCCCCCTGAAAGTGATATGACTCATTCATACCATATGTGGTACGTATAAATTATAGAGTTAATGATATTATATATGATAAAAAAATGGAATTATAATACTACTATGTATCATTATGTTTTAATTCCATTAAAGTACTAAATAGAAATGGAAGTAGCGTTCATGCGTACGTACGACTTACCGTCTCCATGAACGGTACATTTCATTTCTTATCCCCAAAATGTTACATACTATTATAAATACATATATATGCTGGATATATATGATATATATGATATATATGATATCTAAATCATGAATATCATTATGGATATAATGAAATTTTGACCACATGGATAACCTGTAAATATAAGGTTTTCATTTTTGACTCAAATGCCAAATATCGACAAAACGAACATTATTAACTTAAATGATTACATAATGTTTATAACATTGTAATAAGTGATATAAAAGGAGTAATAAACTTGAAAACGGTTCTTAATCATGTAGAAATTAACTTTAGTTTATTATTCAAAAGATTAAAGAACGAACGGGTTAAGTCAGACACGAGGTAAGAGAACTTCTTAACCCAATTCCTAATCTTTGGGTTGAACTTATCTTTCTTATTTATGTCGTTCATTGAGAAATGAATTTTAATATCTTATCAGGTATTTATACTTTCTTTATGAGAGCTTATAGTGAATACACATAAGCGATCTATTTTATTTACAAAATGATCTTTGTAAGGGACTTCGTCTTAATCTCCTTTCATTGAGGCATATTTTGTTTTAATACACGAATTTTTTTTATACATTGTATAAACACCCTTGAATTTTCAAAGGGAATATTTTTCAATGAATAGTTTTACTAAACGACAAAAAGGAATATTTCTTTTAACATAAGCAGTGACAATGACCTTTCCGCCGCTGAGAGTATTATTTTATCTTTGGCTTCCATGACAAGCCATAATATTTTTCAAGGAAAATAAATACCAAATACTCTTTCATGTATTTTTTTATTTAAAATGGTTTTGATAATGGATTTTTTATGTAAATATATTTAAGTGATATATTGTGATTGAAATGTGGAAATTTTTTCTTTCCTTTATATTTTTTTTATGTTCTATGACTTTATAATGGGACTTGGAAATTTGACGGGTGGTTATGTGATAAACCAAATGATGGGTGGTGCCATGATAAACCAGGATGGGTGGTCACATTATAACCTCCAATGCATTGGGTATGGAAGTAGGCCGTAAGGCTATTCCATTTAGTGATATGTGTGGAAGTCGAACGTATAGTTATTCCATTTAAGTATGTTTATGTCCCAAGTTACCTTTATATGTTATGCGTTCTTTATATGGGTTTTATAGTAATATTTTGGTTACAAAATGGTAAGTAGTGATCTTTAATTCAGTAAAGAGTATTTAATACTTCATAATGTTGAAAATTATTACTTATGTTAAAGTATTCATGGTTTACTTGTTATTTTGAATAACTAACAGTTTTCCTTCTTTGTGTATCCCTTACTGAGCTTTTTATGCTCATCCCAATTTTTTAAAATGTTTTTCGCAGGACATAATGTGGAATAGGGTCAATGATGGGATCAAGGAAAAGTCATGATGTCTTAAACATGAAACTATACATGATTCTTTTTTTCAAGAGTTCATGTTTTGTAAAAACAATGGAAACTCTATAGAAGTGTCTACTTTTTAATCTTTTGAGATGTAATAGTTATATACTAATTCTATAAAACTCTAAACCTGAAAATATTCTCAATGTGGATTATTCATTTAATTCAATATTATGTAATGTTTTAAGTTCGATTCTTTATAGTTGGTATCAGAGGTCGGCTTAGATAACTTTAGGAGTTAGTGTATTGTTAAATAAATGCCCATAAATTAATTTATGGTAATATTGAAATGATATAGCATTTACATATTACCATGTTGCTTCTCCTATGATATTTCTTTGTTTAGAATGGTTTTCCGTAGAGGAAACATGGCATCTATGTTGGGAAGGCATACAGAAAAGAACAACCTTTCAAATCAGCAACCTGAGATATTCAGAATCATGATTGAATAGTTTACTACAGTGATAGCTATGTTGACTCAGGTGATAAATGGTTGTAGTGTTCATTGATGATATTTTGGTTTTTTCTAAAAGTAAAGAGGAACATCAAAGTTATTTAAGGGTTGTCTTATAGACCATCAAATAAGATAAGCATTATGGGAAATTCAGCATGTATGAGTTTTGGTAGCAACAAATTTCTTTCCTTGGTCACATTGTTTCAAAGAATGGAATAACTGTTGATCATGCTAAAACAAATGTTGTTAAAGAACGTCCAAGAACCACAAATATAACTGAGATTCATAGTTTTCTTGGTTTGGAAATTTATTACCGGAGGTTTGTTTAAAAGTTTTCACGGTTATCTAGTCCAATGAATAAGTTAACTCGAGAAGGTGTTAAGTTCATTTGGACAAAATAATGTGATGATTGTTTTCAGGAATTGAAAAGAAGATTGGTGAATGCACCAGTTTTGGCACTGACTTCTAGAAATGGTGAGTTTGTTATCTGCAGTGACGCTTCATTGAAAGGACGTGGTTGTTTCCTATTGTAGAATGATCAGGTAATTGATTATGCTTCACGTCAGTTGAAACCTCATGAGTTAAATTACCCTACACATGATTTGGAATTAGCTAATGTTATTTTTGCTTTAAAAATTTAGAGGCTTTATTTGTATAGAGTGAAGTGTGAAATATATACTGATCACAAAATTTTGAATTATATATTCACTTAGAAATAATTGAACATGATACAAAGAATATGGTTGTAATTAATCAAGGATTATGATTGTACGATCCATTACCATCCTGGAAAAATCAAATAAAGTGGCTGATTATTTGAGTCGAAAATGTAATGTTTCATTAGCCATGCTATTTTTGGAACGAGATCCTTTAGTTTTTTGATTTGATGAACTTTGGCATAGATGTTTTTGGTGTAGGAAATTCTTCTGTTTTGTATCAGGTGTCAGTAAAATCATCTCTATCAGATAGAATAAGGAAAGCATAGAAAGAAGACAGTGAGTTGTAGAAAAAGGTAGAGTCGGTTCAGAAGGGAAAGTTGCTGGATTTTAATGTTGATAATTATTGTGTTTTGAGATTTCAAAAGAGATTATGTGTGACTTGTGATTCACAGTTGAAGAATGATTTGTTATGTGAAGCTCATAGTTTCCTGTTTTCAGTTCATCCTGGTAGTACTAAGATGTACAGAGATCTTCGGGAGTATTACTGGTGGGATGGAACGAAAAGAGAAATTACTAATTTTACTATGAAGTGTTTGACTTCTCAGCAGGTTAAAGTAGAGCGGTATTTACCGAAAGGGATGTTTCAGCCTCTATCGGTGCTAGAGTGGAAATGGGAAAATGTATCCATGGACTTCGTTGTGGGATTACAAAAGACATCTCGAGGTAATAATGCAATCTGGGTTATAATTGATCGATTGACTAAATCCACTCATTTCCTTCATATTGAAGATACTTTGTCCCTAGATCAACTTTCTCGATTGTATGATAAAGAGATTTTCAGGTTTCATGGAGTTGCCATATCCATTGTATCTGATTGTGATCCTAGGTTTACTTCTAACTTTTGGAAAGCCCTTCATAATTCATTGGGTACTGAATTAAATTTTAGTACAACTTTTCATACGTAATCAGATGGGCAGTCAGAATGAATAATTCAGACCTTGGAGGATATTCTACGTGCTTGTTCACTAGATTATCAGGGAATTTAGGACCAACATAATTTTTTGGTTGAATTTTTATATAATAACAGTTTTCATTCCAGTATACATATGGATCCGTTTGAGGCATTATATGGAAAGGGTTGTTGAACTCTATTTTTTTGGGATGAAGTAGGTGAAAGAAACTGATGAAACCATAATTGGTAGAAGAGATGACAAAGAAAGTTCTCTTGATTCAGAAGCACATGAGAACAGCTCAGAGAAGACAGAAAAGTTATGTCGATAACCGGAAGAAGGATCTTTCTTTTGAGGTAGGTGATCATGTCTTTCACAAAGTTTCTCCATGGAAAAGTGTGATGCGTTTTTGTAAGAAGGGAAAGTTGAGTCTGAGGTTCATTAGACCTTATGAAATTCTGGAGAAAGTTTGATCAGTTGCATACAGAGTGGCTTTACCTCCAAATTTGTCCTAGGTACACAATATTTTTCATGTTTCGATGTTGAGAAAGTATATACCAGATCCATCTCATGTTTTGAGCCCAGAGGTAGTTCAGATGGAAGAGAGTCTCTCCGATGAAGAACAACCAGTTCAAATTCTTGACCGTAGAGAGCAAGTGTTGCAGAATAAGTTAATTCACCAAGTAAAGGTTTTGTGTAAAAACCATATAGTTGAACATGAAACATGGGAATCTGAAAATGCTATGAGGGATAAATACCTCCACTTATTTTGATAAGTGAATAAAAATTGCGAGGATACAATTTCCAAAAGGGGGGAAGGATGTAACATCCCAGGTAAACGAAGAATAATATATTTTCATATTTATTTATATTTTTGAATTGAATATTAATTATACTTTAAAATGGTTTCTATGTTCGATAGCGTACCCGATACGCAGCAGCGTGTTTCTTTGAAATCTTACTTTGCACACTAATAATATGATATTATTATTTTAAATGGTAGTTAACTCCTAGCTGTTGTATTGGTGGGAATGAAAAAAACTAACTACAATATCATTATACATGATTTTTAAATGTACTTACATTTATCCAATAAAAATTTAGAGGCTTAAAATATGAATGTATCTAATTTTAAGCATAATTTACATTAAAAGGTCGATTTACCACATTTTAATGGTGAACCTGATTTAAATATAGTTTTGGTCACTTTAATACATTCTTTTTGAACAAATAAAATCTTTATTTGGAATGGGGACATCAAAATTTACTTTGTGTAAATTTTTGGAATTTTTCTAATAAGGTCCATTTTTTAATGATTAGTGAAAAACATTGTCTTTTAATTCAAAACTACAATTTAATATAATTTATTCACATGGTTATATTGTCTTTTGAATTGGTTTTAAAGTGAAATTAGAATATATTTTTACCATTTAATCCAATTTTGTTCATTGGAAGCAATTTCACTTTGAAATTGGACTTAATCAACTGTCCGTCTTTTGATAGTTATTAATTCTTAAAAACACACTTTTTTGTTTTGACAGCGGGAATAAATTTTAAATTAATTTCTGCCACTTCTGTGTTTTGAATTTGGAAAATTGGATTCCATATTTGGAATCAAGAGGTCCAAATTTTGTAAATAGGTAACTTTTTTTAGACCTTTTAAATATTTACTTCAGTAAATATTTTATTTACCGTCGTTAAAGGGTAAATCAGGTAAATAAGGGTAAAAAATAATATTATAATATTATAAAATTACCCTTAAACGTGTCATAATCCTATTTTTTGATTCAGTTGCGACCATGGTCATATTTGGGTCGATTTTGGGACCCACTTGAGCCACTTTTGAGTGATAATGACAATTTAGAGTAATTAATTTAAAGTAAAGACAAAAATGACATAAACAAATATCTTTTTGTAAATTAATTTTTACATGGTGTTATATAAGTTATTTTTTAGACTATAAATATTAATTGGAAAGATAAAAATATTTCCTACATCATGGTATTTTTTATAATTTTTAAACAACAAATAAATTAAATTATTTATGACATAATAATGATGCAGTGTTTACCTCATTAATAAATCATTTAAATAAATAAGATTATAATGATTACTATATTATCTAAAACCTATCCAATTCCTATTGGATGATTTTATTTCGACTATGAGTCATCTTATCTTCAACTATAATGATTTTTAGACCATTAGAAACTGAATATAATTATATAATAAAATAATATTTTCAGACATTCCTAAAGAGCTCCTCCTCCCCCTTATAAAAGGATACCAATTATAACCAATTAATCACACCTATAAAGCCTTTTGTCTCGACCGAACTCTGTACAATTAATCTCCCTACATCCCTCTACTCTTCCTAGAAGCCTTACCTTAGGCAGAAGGCACTTCAAGAAGTCCTTTGGTTCAAACCAAAGGGAGTTACCCAAATTAAAGTTAACAGTTTCTCTTAAATTCTTTTGTTTTATTTTGTTTTATTTTGCTTCTCCAACCCCCTAAAATATTTTTATTCCTTTCTTTTATAACAACATGAGTATACTAAATATACTAGGATGTTTTTATGAGAATTATTCAAGCTACACTTACACATACCTCCATCTAATGGGTGAAGAACATACTGTTTATGTGGATGGAAAACTAACGCCTCCCGAAATGATGATTGTTCGATTATCTCCTACCACCTCTCATGGTGGCCATTAAGATTTAACTGTATTTATATATGATATATATTATGTTTATGTTTTAATTATGCTTTTTTATTTTTTTTATAGCATACCTTTATGGTTTACATTATTTGTAAACACGATAATTTCCTTTGAGGAAGTGCGGACTACCGCCCCCTAAAAGTGATATGACTCATTCATACCATATGTGGTAAATATAAAGGATAGAGTTAATGATATTATATATGATACAATATGGGAATTATAATACTGCTATGTATCATTATTTTTTAATTCCATTAATGTACAAAATAGAAATAGAAGTAACGTTTATGCGTACGTACGACTTACTGTCTCCACGAACGGTGCATTTCATTTATTATTCCTAAAATGTTACGTACTATTATAAATACATGTATATGGTTTATATATATGATATATATGATATATATGATATATAAATTATTAATATCATTCTGTATATAATGAAATTTTGACCAGATGGACAACTTGTAAATATAAGGTGTTCATTTTTGACTCAAGTACCAAATATCGAAAAAACGAACATTATTAACTTAAATGATTACATAATGTTTATAACATGGTAATAAGTGATTTAAAATGAATATTAAACTTGAAAAATGTTCTTAAGAAAGTAGAAATTAACTTTAGTTTATTATTCATGAGATTAAATAACGAACGGGTCAAGTCGGATACAAGGTAAGGGAACTTCTTAACCCAATTCCCATTATTTGGTTTGAAATTATCTTTCTTATTTATGTCGTTCATTGAGAAATGAATTTTTATATATTATAATGTATTTATACTTTCTTTATGTGATCTTATAGTGAATTCACATAAGTCATCTATTTTATTTACAAAATTATCTTTGTAAGGGACTTCATCTCAATCTCCTTTCATTGAGGCATATTTTGTTTTAATACATGACTTTATTTTATACGATGTATAAACACCGTTGACTTTTCAAAGGGAATATTTTTCTGTGAAGTGTTTTAATAAATGAAAAAAAGGAATTTTTCTTTTAATTTAAGTGGTGACAATGATCTTTCCATTACCGTGAGTATTATTTGATCTTTGGCTTCCTTAACAAGCCGTAATGTTTTTCAAGGAAAATAAATACCATATACTCTTTTATGTATTTTGGTATTGAAAATGGTTTTGATAAACTATTTGTTATGTCAACATATTTAAGTGATATATTGTGATTGAAATGTGGAAATGTTTTCTTTTCTTTATATTTGTTTTATGTTCTATGACTTTATAATGGTACTTGGACATTTGACAGGTGGTTACGTGATGAACCAAATGACGGGTGGTGCCGTGATAAACCAGGATGGGTGGTTACATTATAACCTCCAATACATTTGGTATGAAAGTTAGTCGTATGGCTATTCCATTTAGTGATATGTGTGGAAGTTTACCATATGGTTATTCTATTTAAGTATGTTTATGTCCCAAGTTACCTTTATATGTTATGTGTTCTTTATATAGGTTTTATGGTAATCTTTTGGTTACAAAAGTGTAAGTAGTGATCTTTTATTCAGTGAAGAGTATTTACTACTTCATAAAGGTGAAAAGTATTACTTATGTCAAAGTATTCATGGTGTACTTGTTGTTTTAAAAAACTAACAGTTTTCCTTCTTTGTGTATCCCTAACAGAGCTTTTTATGCTCATACCATGTTTTTGAAATGTTTTCACAGGACATAATGTGGAATAGGGTCAAGGATGGGATCAAGGAAAAGTCATGTTGTCTTATACATGGAACTCGACATGAATATTTTTTTCAAGAGTTCATGTTTTGTGAAAAAATGGAAACTATGTATAATTGTCTACTTTGTAATCTTTTGAGATGTAATAGTTATGTCCTAATTCTCTAAAACTCTAAACCTGAAAAGATCCTCAATGTGAGTTATTATTTAAATTCAATATTATGTAATGTTTTAAGTTCGGGTCCTTATAATGTAACTTCATTATTTATGGCAATGGTAAATGTATTTAAAAAAAATTCTTGTGGTTTCTATTTTGGTTAAAATAATTCTTCTTTTCAAAACTTCCTTTCCATGTTTTAAAATGGTTCCCAAAAATGATTTAATTATTATTTATTTTAAAATTAGAATAAAATATTTTTTTTACTTTTTAATCTAAATTTGTGACATTAAAAAGAAATTTTTTATTTTAAATGGGATTTTTAGGTCTTGGGTTTTTAAAATAAGTATTATTTACTAATTTTATGTATTCTAAAAGAATAAATTTAAAAAGAATAATTTTTTATATTTATTTTATGTAAAAAAATTTCAATTTTAATGATAATTGTGAAATATCTTCACAAGCTCAAAATATATCACTTCTATGAAAAAAAATTGAAGAGTTTTCAAACATTTCAAAAGTGATAATTATTCTTGTTTTTTTCTAAATAATTAATACAATAATCATAAATGGTTGTTTTTATCTATTGAAACATCCTTTGATGTTCCTTATATTTCACTAAGGAATATTTTTTTATGTATTCATCCATATTATTTCTTTGGATGGATTATAGAAATTTCAAGTGATATTTTTTATAAAACACGTCTATTTTTTAGGTTAGATAAGATATGGTGGTAAAATTAAAGTTTATATGATCTTGGTACACACATAGGTATATTTGTTTATTCAATGATAGTTGGGACCAATATATTAGTCTAATTAATTATGTAAATATTTGTATCTCAGTAGATAATTGGAAATGAGTTTCAATGACTCGATCCACCAAGGAAAATAGATAACCAAAGTTGAATCCACCAAGGGAAATAGGTGATGGAATCTCGTTCCACAAATAAAAATAGGCAAGTGAAGTTTTATCCACCAAGTGAAACAACTGATTGATGTTTGATCCACTAAGGGATACAAGTTGTGATAACTAATAAATTATGTTATGATATCTATGTTTATATATATTCTAAATTACCTTTTTTCAACATATTAATGCTATGATGTATCAAATTTTATGAGTGATTTTTAATCTTGGTATGTTTTCCTAATGTTATAATCATGGATCTTGATTATTATCTCATACCCACTTTCTAATCTTTTTCTTGGTTATGATCACCATTGGTTATCTCTTATGTTAACTTTACTATGCATCTAATCTCACCCCTTTCTTATCGTTCCACTCCTAAAGTTATAATGATTAGTGTAACTTATGAGGATTATAGTGTGGATAAATTATTGAAGAATGTTCTCAAGTATCTTGAAATAATTTTCTTATTTATCTAATCCAAAAAGACATTAGAAATTCATTTCTAGGTATTTTTTATTTATTTTTGAGGTGTAATGCTTAAATTATTAAAATAAATTCTTCTTTGGTTATTTACATCTAACTTGTTTTTGAATCTAGTGTTTAAAAAATGTTCTCAAAAACCAAGAAAGTGGTTCTAGTACACCTCAGTTGGTATCAAAGATAATGTTTAAATAAATTTTCATCAATACCATATCCTAGAGTGTGGGTTTGTGGAACCTAACATTTTTTAGAGTTACCATTATAAATTAGAAACTTTTCTAATTTCCATCTATATATATAGTTTTAATATAACAAAAATCAGGAATGAAACTTTTGAAATGTGAGATAACTATTATATAGATATATAATTCTTATACAATATTTTATATCTCTATTATTCATAAATCATATATAAGTGGAATCAACTCTTATGAAATTAATTTCCTTAAAATATGACTCTTATGAAATGTTTGGGAGACTATTATGAAATCCCCTTTTTACTCAATGAAAACACCTCAAAATTCATTATTTACTTCTACGAATATGTAGAGTTACTCTGATAAATTATATACATTACTAAATTTTTAAATTAAATATTCAAAGTTAATCTTATAAACTATCAAGGTTAAAATTTAAAAGTACTTATCCAAATTTTTACCAATCTAGTAGAATAACTCTAATGCTCAAGAATAAAAAATCTAATAAATTCTGGACCTAGGCAATTTTCAATCAAAATCATCACAACTCCATAGACACTTTAATATAAATCCAAAAATATTATATACATCTTCCTTACTTCTTGAATCATCCAAAAAACCTTGACCTCACATAAAAACATTTATTTTATATGATATTTAATATGGATTTATTTATTTTAAAAATTAAATCGTAATAAACATATTCATTTATAATTTTATTTTCTTTTTTTTTAACTATATAAATACCTCAATAAAAGTGGTTTCATATCAAAATTTGAATCTTATAAATCTATCATTGTATCTCAATAATCTCCCAAAGGTATTAGAATCTCATAAAATATCTCATGGTCTCAAAAATGTTTCCCTTTGTATTTTTTTCAAACAAGGAAAATAAATCACTTTCAAAATCCAAAAACATAACAATGAATCATTTTTAAATAATTATAATACTACATGTGAAAACATGTTGTAGGAATCAATAATATCAAATTATAATGTCATGTTGTGTAATGACTCTAACTAAAGTAACCCAGAGTCAGTGTATACTTTATTACATTGGTATAATATACAATGGATCACATCACTAAGGATCGATCAGTTTAGTAGTTTTGTAGAACTAGATATATACATGACAACCATTTTAAATTGTAAAATAAAAACATTACAAAGCATAGTAATGGAAAAAATTAATCATCCTTGAACTCATTTAATTTATTCATCTTTATATCATGGGGAAATGAAACAAGATAAGGATAAGCTCAAATACTCAGAAAGGGTTACATAAAAAGTGTTAGGGCCAATAGGTGCATATATACCTTGAGAGGGGGGGGGCGAATCAGGATATGGATATTATTTTTCAAAAATTATTCCTACCCCACTGGATCTTGACCTCTTTATTACAAGGGTCACGTTATTTGCACTTGTGTGTTTATTATGATCACTTCTTTTCTTATTTATATGATGATGATGCTTTAAATGAAATACAGGGACGTAAGCATGCAGACATATAGATTTTTACATTGTTCACCCTCACTGGGCTATGTCCAAGGAGAATACAATGGTGATGTGTCATTGACCCAAATCCACTAAAGCTCACAGCCAATTTACAATGTTCGGGCTAGATCAATTCTATGCCCAGGATCACTGCCTTTACAATTTTGGGATAGATCACTTCTATTACCATGCTCACTACCTTTACAAGGTTTAAGGTCAGATCACTACTTTCCCAAGGGTCACTCTCTATTTCTCTCTCTCCGGATCACTACCGGTAGAGGGGATCACCTTCTTCCACTTCCTTTGCTCACTGCTCTGGAAAGGATCCACTCATAGTTTATAGATCTATAGGTCTATTCATTATCACTAATGAATGCATCCTATGTTGTATGTAGATGCTCTGTTGAAGTCCAACTTTCACCCGTATATGAATCTCTCTTTGCACCGAGGGTATCGGGCAATCTTTCAGCTTCCACGCAGCCCTGAACCATTGCCGTGAAACAACCTTTACTTGGAACCCTTCTCTAGGCCGGTGCGCAAGTCTCGGCGTGAAAGTTATAATTGGTGCATAATTATACCTCAACCACTTGAGCGACACAATCTTCTCCACCTCCAAACTTGCGCGACTCACTTCCCTTTATTCCCAAACCAATATTGGAGTTCAACTAACAACAACCACGCTTCTTCAAAACATGTGCATAAGTCCTACTTGTGCGACCGACCACCACTAGCACGACCACCACACCTGCGCGACAGGGGATCTTATTTTCTCTAAGTCTTGAAATCATCCCCAAATTAGGAGGGTTCAACCAGTATTTATATGCATTTGGACACCCTGTGCGACAGCACGCAAGTCTCCCCTCGGCGTGCAAGTTTCGACGCGCAAGTCTTATGTCCTCCTTGACACTTGCGTGACCAACTTTAAAACTTCAGCACCCCTTATTCTTTTACCATATTTTTATGATCTTATCACTAAGGACAAATGGAACTCAAGTTTCCAATCCCTCTAGGCATGGGCAGCAAGCCCTTCCTCGGTGTGCAAGTCACTTGCGAGAGATACCCAATACTTGAGTACCCCTTTTCCCTTTGACATTTTTTGATGTTCTGATCTTGAAAAACATTGGGCACACAAGTTTCCTCACCTTTAAGTACACAGAGAACAAGTCCCTTTTCCACAAACCACTTTTCTTTATTTGTCAATTTTCAGGCACAAAAATTTGGCAAACACTGGAAAATGGCGCTACCTTGTATCTTTTCTTTTTGTACCGCCTCCAGATCATCCATTCATTTATCAAAGTTCTTGAATAAAACATTGATCATTAACCACATCTCTTGAACTCGACATGCCACCATGAAATCCCCTTTGTCAACAAATTTGTATGTCACGGTTTTCTTTGTCAATAATCACAATAAAGATGTCCACTTTGTCAAGAAACACAATCACCTAAAAAATTCTTAAATGATACCTTGAGGGATTCATTCCCATCAAAGAGGAATGTATCATGAATAAAAAAGGATCATCAGTATATAAAGGTAAATAATTAAACACATGTTCCATTTAATCAATAACTAAACTATAATAATTAGATACGACATAATCAATATACCATGGTAAATAACTGAATATACATTCCACTTAATTAATAAATTGAGAATGAAATTCATCCAGAGATAATATTAATGTGATCATATGATGTATAATATTAATAATTGAACTCTCAATTAAGTAAATACTTAATTATTGTATTTCATGATCTTAGGCATTGTGATACCTCATCTATCAATACCTTTGACAAGATAATTTAAAACTATGGGTAAAAATTATTTAATGATAAATTTTTGATTCACCTCCAGAGACTAATGATGTATTGAGGGGATATCTACAACTATTCCCCACCCTTCACTACAATACCAAATGATTCCTCATATATTTAATAATTGATTCAATTCACAAATAATGTGTTTTATCATCAAATATCTATATTGAGTAAAGAATGGAGATTTATCGATATTTATCTAGATAATCAAATAACATTAGTAAACAATATATGTAAAAAAAATTTATGGTTTAATAAATAACCATATCAATTATATAATATATATTTATGTTTAATATAAATGTAATTTCCAACAAAAAAGTATCACAAGAAAGTGATTCTCTCAAGAGAAAGTTAGTAATAATGAAATAAAACAAGAAATTAGCGGTGACCATAAATTCATTAGGAATATAGGTTTTTACAATAAAATTATGAATAAATAGGCATTCATGTTAAATACATAAAAAATGAAAGTATATACATAATAGAAAAGTGAATAGCTTTATATTAACAAATATGTCTCAATGAAATGGAAACTGAGATGAAATCCCTCACCTCAAACATCCTTTTGGTTGAATGTGATTTAACCACCTGTATAAGGGTTCTAATCATGTTATTAATTTATAAAATAACCATATTCATATTTATAATATCATATATTATCTTATTATAACATTTTACCACCTGTTTGTTAAAAATATTTCAGTATTTTCATTATTTCAGGTGTTAATTGCTTTGTTTTCCCATGCATGTTTTGTCATGAAAAACTCAATTATTATGTAAAATATATAGATAAATAATATCCAGAATGATATTAATGTTATAAATATCATATTTAATCATTTTATATATTTTTATAATCATTCTTGAAGTTTGGACATGGAAAATGAATTGCATCGCTATGTGGAGATGGTGGGACTTATGTACACACGAGTGATAATATCATTCCACTAACAAGTGAAAGGGTAAGAAATTGGGTTATAAATTAATTTTATAGAATAAATATAATTTCATATATATAAAATATATTCATTAAATGTATCCTTATTACATTCCATTAAAAAAATAAGTGAAAAATGAATCGCATTACTTCATGAGGCATTAGTTTGTCATACACACGAGCGACATTATCATATTTTAAAAGGCATGTAAAGTAATAATCTATATGTGATACTATAATTAAATAAGTATAATAATATCATAAATATTATATATACACAGAAAATAAAAAATTATATATTATCATGAGATGTGTTAATGGAAAAATAGTTACATCAGTTTATGAGGCTGTAGTTTGTTTTAAACACGATTAATGATTTTGTTTCCCATTTTATAGAAGAGGAGATTAATATTGGTTATGAATTTAACATAATAACATATAAGTATTTGGTATATAATTTTTCTATTATCTTGGATATTTTAATACATAATTCAAGGTGTTAAAATTATAAATAAAATGAAATAGCTTCGTAAAGATGATTACCTTATCTTAGAGAAACCTCCTTTAGATCTCCTCTGAAGGACACTAGGGTTGGTATATTTTGAATATCATAAGATCTATAATGTGGAAAAATATTTTTGGGATATTTTTTTGTTGGTATTGGTATATATAAATGGATTTATATGTGTGAATATGTTAAAGTAGGGGTGACCTTATATAAGTGGGGGAGACGACATACATCAAATTTTTGAAACGAATGAAGTGTACCCAAGTTTTTCACATGCCACAAGGCCAAATAATGGGACATTATCAAACTTTATAGCTGATAAGATTGAAATATAGCCAATAAATGTGTGTTGGAAATGTTTTATGGAATTTTTAACATTAATACTATTAGTTTAAACCTTGGAAAACATGGTTTCACCTAAACCATGGAAATTAATTTTTACTATTTTCACAATTAATTATGGTAAAATATTTAGTTGACCTTATTATATAATATAAATTACAATGATTAAAAATATATAGTACATTTTTCATAATTCAAATCACATAAGTGGCATAATTAAATTTAAAATTAAATCCACATATGTGTTGAAAAAATGTTTTTTCCAAAGAGAAGCATTCAAAAGTATAAATCGTTTTTATATAAAAAGGGATCATATAATTGATTAAAAGAACCTAAATTGATTTAATTATAATATAATTGAACTTATTTTTATTTTAAAACAATTTTTTTAATAAAATTAAACTTGTAAATTATTTCAACCAAAAGGATGTTTTTATTAAATACCTGTATTTTCACTATTCAACAAAAAATTAGATTTTTTGAAAAATCCCAAAACAAAATCACCATTATATAATTTTTACGTGATTATTTCAATAATTAGGTTAATTTTTTCAAATAAAGTTTATAAAATTCAAACAAAATAATTTTAAAATGGGTGTTCAAAATGAGATGAAATTGCTGTTTAGAAGAATATAATTTTTTAAAAAAACATTTATTTTTATTTCAAGTGATTTTTTATTTTTATTTGTAATAAATAGATAAAAATAAGAAATTGTGAACCATATATTTGTATAAATTAGTTATAACTATTCATTATTTTTAACCTAATTTCTAGTTTATGATCTCTATGTTTAAATTATAATATTCTAATAAACTATAGTGTTTCATTTAAACTCGGTATTTAAAATATCACAAGATATCGAAGAAATTTAATTCTTTATACATGGAATATGTTGTAAAATCATGGTGTGTTACATTATTCATTCTTATAAAAATTTGATCATAAAAATTTCATGGTTATTAAATTCAAAAAAATATGGTAGTTCTTCCTCATAACATCCTCTAGTTCCCATATTGCTTCTTCTATTTTGTGATTTCTCCAAAGTACATTTACCCATATAGTCATTTGATTCCTAAATACCTACTCTCCAGTATCAAAAATATATATAGTTTATTCATATTAAGATATATTATATTCCAATTCGATCTCTTTATAGGTGATCACAAGCATTGGGTCTAAAATGTACTTTTTTAACAATGATATATGAAACACATTGTGTAATCATGAGAGCCTTGGTGGTATTTCCAAATAATAATCTATATCTCCAATCATTTCCATAATTTCAAAAAATCCAATATACCTATGGCTTAAATTTCCCTTCCTACCAAACCATATGAAACCTTTACAAGGAGATACCATCAAGAAAACATGATCTCCCACTTTAAATTCTAAAACCTTCCTAGGATTGTTAGCATAACCCTTTTTCCTACTATGAGATTCTTTTATAAGATATTGAATCGTCATTACCATTATTGTTTTCCATTCAAAAACAATTAGTCCAACATGTTTTCTTACACCAACTTCATCAAAAAGTGTCATAGCATAATATCACTTTCCATATAATGCTTTAAAAGGCACAATTTGAATACTTGTATGGAATTTTTTGTTATATGAAAACTCTACCAAAGTTAAATACTGATCCCAAATACCATGAAATTCAAGTGAGTGAGACCTTAACTACCTTAAAATGTTTTAATAGACCTTTCAGACTCTCCATATTTTTTGTTATGGTAGTCATTTCTCAAATGAAGATTAGTGCCAAGATCCTTCTAAAGACTCTTCCATAATTTTTTTATAAAATGGTGATCATGATCAGACATAATTGAAAGAGGTGTTCCATTAAGTTTTAAAAATTAATCAATATAGAGACTCATTATGTACTCAATAGGTAACACTTTTATTATAGTGAGGAAATGTATAGATTTGGTTAGGTGATCAATAATAACACATATTGCATCATTCATTCTATGATTCTTTAGTATTCATGTGAAACAAATCCATAGTAATTTCATCCCATTTACACACAAAAATAGGATGAGGGTGCACGAGTCTTATTGGATGTTTTACCTAATTTTTCACTTGATGAAAAACCAAACATCTAGACACAAAATCAAAAAGAAATTCTCTTCATTTTATCCTAAAAAAATGTTCCCTCAAATACCTATACATCTAATTGATACTGGGGTTTATAGAAAAATTCAATTTGTGATCATCATCCAGCAACTCTATTTACAATTCAGGTATATATAGAGCATGTAATCTCTTTCCAAACATCGTAACTCTATCCTCAAAAACCATGTGTGACAACTTCCCATCCATCACAACTTTAATTTTCATCTGAAAATTCTCATCATTTTATTGAGAACTTTTTACCTTTTTTAATAATTTTTCTTTCAAAATCATTCGAAAAAGGAGTGGTTTCTCCCTTCCCTTAATAATTATCATGTTATTATTTACTATATTAATGAACATAGAATACCTATAAATCCTCATTTAGGCCAGAACTCTTTTTTCCTTCCTACTTAATGCACATACTACTTTATTTATCTTCCTTGGGTGGTAGTGTATAGAAAAATCATGACAATAGAGTAGCTCAAGCCATCATTTATACCTCATGTTGAGATCTTTCTGTAAACTAATATATTTTAGGCTCTTATGGTCTGTGTATATCTAAAATATCTCACCATAGAGATAATGAATCTATATTTTTAAGGAAAATATTATTAATTCCAACTCAAGATCATAGTTTTGAAAGTTTTTTCCATATATTTTCAACTGCCTTGGTGCATATGCAATAACTTTATCATTTTGTGTAAGGAAAATACCTAGCCCTCTGTTAGATGCATCACTATATATCCAAAACCCATCATTTTCTAATGGTAGATTCAAATTTAGATAATTTAAAAATATCCTCTTCAATCAATCCAAACATTCTTTACATTCCTTTTTTTAAATGAACTTAACCCCTATATTTGTAAACTTGGTTAACATGTTAGCTAATTAAGCAGAATACTGAACGAATCATAGATAGTAACATGTCATACTAATGAAAATACATTCTTATGTTATTTCCACTAGTGTAAGTCATTCTCTATCTACCATTATAATTTCAGGGACAACTGAGATTCCATCCTTGGAAAATATATGTTCAAGAAAAGAAACTTCTCTAATATAGAAATCACACTTGCTAAACTTCCCATATAACTATTTTCTTCTAAGAGTATCAACAATGATCCTCTAGTGATTCTCATGGTCCTCATAACTCTTATAATACCCCAATATATCATCAATGAATAACAATATAAAATCATTAAAATTTCCCTTGAATAATCTATTCATTAGGTCCATAAAAATATAGGGTTCATTAGTCAATCTAAATGTCATTATTGTAAACTCATGATGTTCGTACCTCATTTTAAATTTTTTTATTAAAACATTATCCCTTATTTAATAAAATTTTATGATTCCCATAATGAATTTAAATATTTGAAAAATATAGATCTTTATGAAGTTGATAAAATACGTCATTCATATGAGGTAGATGACACTTGTTCTTTATCATAATGGCATTGATTTCCCTATAATCAATGCATAGCCTCATGTATACATCTTTCTTATTAGAAAGGATATATAGGGATCCCTGTAATGAGACAATAGGGTGAATAAATCCCTTATTACATAATTCCTCTATTTTTTCCTTAACTCTACTAATTCTATAGTGGCTATTCTATAGAGATTCTTTGATATTGGTCTTGAATCAATGATGAAATAAATTGAGAAGTCAACTTCATACTCAAGTGTATGCCCAAGTAATTACTTAGTAAATAAATAAAGGAATTATTATACAATAGGTACATCCTAAATTTTAAGATTACCATATCTATATAAAGATTTTATTTATTCTTCTTCCATAAGAATCTCATATACATGTTCTACTATGGGTGGATCAAGACATGACTTAGATGATTAAGTCTCCACTCTAAAAATAAGAAATTCAATATCTTTATTAAGAATCATAATTTTATTCTACATTTAATAAATGTTTCATCATATTTTTAAATTCAGTCCATACCTAGAATTATATCAAATTAAACCATAGGTATGAAAATAATTTCCACAAATAGAGAAATTTTATTTTTCATAATGGGGACTAACTGACACATCCTTATTGTGGTGAGACTTATACTAAAATTTTTGACTGACTAATCTCTTAGTAAGATGATTTGGAGATATTTAATTGTTTTAGAAAACATGGAAGATATAAAAGAGTGAGATGAATAAGAAACAAATAAATAATTGGATAAATTTTGGAATATTATTAAATTAGCGGCCACAACTTCATTAGGAACTTATACCTCAACTATTGTGATCAGATAAGATTTTCCATCAACCCTTATCCTATTCTATGGTAGATACCCTTTATTATTGATTCATTAGTTTTAATAATTCCCTATATCTTCTCATTTTAATAAATAGACATCATTAATATGGTTCTTCCCCTTACATTCATGAACTAGATGACACGTATCCCCCACACTTATAATAAACTCATATTCCTTTCATAGTTTCTATAAATATTCTTTACATAATTTTTATAATATAGAAATTAATTCATTCTATTATTCTTCTTTGACACAATAAATTTTTCTTGGTGCTCAGCCAACCTGCTATTTTTATGATTTCCCTTGAACATATAGGATCAATAAAACTATTTATTTGTTTTGATGGTGTATAAAAATATTTCATCATAGGAGGAAATTTTTAAGAGATGATAACCCTTTAGATACTTAGCTAAATAACTTCAAAGAAATGGTCAATATTGCATTATGAATTGTGTATATAATCCATAGAATACCTATAAATTCTTTTAAAGGTAGACTCATACTATGAAACACTTTATTATTTATTTTTATTTAATCTATAGAACTTTATCTCCTTTTTTGTTTGTTTCTCATGAGAGAAATATTTTTGTAGAATTCTTCCTTAAAAGTTCTACATTTAATTTTTTTTTCTATTTCTTATTCCTCCATAGTATTCAAGATCAATGACCACCATTTATCAACATCAACCTCGAGATAGTATATTTATTGTATAACATTTTCCTTTTCATTGAATTCCAAGGGAAAAATATAATCTTAAGGTACTTAATACATTTCTCATCTACCACTAGATTATTAATCCCACTAAATAATGGGGTCTTATTTTGCATGAAGTGATCCAACATAAGAGAATCATGTTATAAAACAATAGGTTTCTCTATTCAGGAAGGTTTATTTATCATAACCAGATTAATATTCCCTAATATATCCATGATCTATTCAATTTAAATATTATTTATATTGTCTTTCTCAGTGGGGAAATCTCTACATTGGTCCTGAGCATTGATACCCTTTTTTATTCTTGGAACCATTTCTATAAAATGTCATATACTAGTTTAGATCATAAAATTATATCTTTTAAGTAATAATTTATGATTATAAACATAGTGTAACACTTAATATAAATTAAAAATTTATTAATTTTTAATATTAGAATCGTAAAATTAGTTTCTATGGGGATATTATCCTCTTAAAATCCATCATAATGGTTTATAAAGAAAATATGAATTATCAAAAGAAAATCCCACAAGAATGTCAAACTAGGTGCATAGTAAGGATCGATTTCATGTACTAGGTAACACTGGAGTCATGTTAGATGAACCTTTTTTGGAATTATTACCACTAGTTACCTTTATGCCAGAACTACGTCTACTTGTTGTATCCATACATGGATACATTACTAGGAAAAATAATAATCTCAACCTTACCAAAAAATTATAATTTTATTCTATAATTATCCTCAATGTTTATCATAGTGTTAAGTTAAATCTATGTTTTACTTAATCTAGTTCTCAGGGTTTCTACTAAACATTATCTGATACCAACTATAATGAACCAAATTCTAGTGACCTAGATCTTGTGCCTGTATTATTACATTGGCATAAGATATAAGGAATAACATCACTAAGTATCAATAATTTTAGTTGTCTTGAATAACTAGATAAACACATGATACCCATTTTATATTAGTAAATAAAAAATTCAAATCATAGTGATGGAAAATATTCAACATCCTTGAACTCATTCACTGAATTATTATTCATATCTTGGAGAAAAGAAATGATATAAGGGTGAGATAAAATGCTTGGTAAGGGTTACTTATAGTGGAATATATCATTAAGAAATAAGGAATAATCAATATAGACTATTAAATAACTAAACTCACATTCCATTTAATTAATAACTTGACTATCATTGTTAAATAAGGCGTAATCAATATGGAAATGTAAATAATTGAACACACATTTCATTTAATTAATAAATTTAGAATTGAATGATTCCATAGATAATATCAGTATGAAAATATCATGGATGACAACAATAATTTACTTCTCAATTGATGAAATGCTTAATTTTTAGACTTCATGATATTAGGTATCAGGATACATCTACTGTCCCGACCTTTCACATGATAGTTTAAAACTATGGGTGAAACTCATTTTATGCAATATTACTGATTTGACTCATGGGACTACCAATACATAAAGGGGATATCTATAACCATGATCCACCCATCATTGTATTTAAAAATAATTATTCATATATTAAAAAATATATTTAATTCATGAATAATGATCCTTATCATCAAATATCAGTATTGTGTAAAGAATACCGATTTATCAATATTCCCCTAGATAATAAAAAACAAACTAAGAACTATATATAAAAATTATATATGTTTTAACATATAATAATTTCCATGATATAAAATAATGTATATATTTAATATTAATGTAATTTATAATAAAAATAATCATAACAAAGTGACTGCCTTAAGAGAATGTTAGCAATCAAAAAATTAAATAAGAAAGGATAGGTGACCATCCATTAATTGGGGATATTTCTTTTTTATAATAAATTTTTTAATAAATAGGTATTCAGGTTAAATACATCAAAGTGGTAGTATATACACCAAATAAGAGTTAATATATTCATATTAAAAAATATGTCTCGATGAAATGGAAATTGAGACAAAATCTCTTATCTTAAGCTTCTTTTCGGTTCAATGTGATTTAACTTATTTTATAATAGTTTTAATCATGTTTTTAATATTTACCAAAACCATATTCATATTTATAATATCATATATTGTCTTATTATAAAATTTTCCCACCCATTTGTTAATAATATTTCATTATTTTAATTTTTTTAGGTGTTAATTGTCTTGCTTTATCATGCGTATTTTTCCATGAAAGTTTTTATTCCTATTAATAGGATATAAAAATAATCAATAGAATTATATTAATGTTATAAATATCATATTAAATCATCAGATATTTTTTTTAATAATTCTTATAGTCTATACATGTAGAATAAATCGCATCACTTATTGCAGATGGTAGGTCGTATGTTCGCTCAAGTGATGATATCATTGCATTAATGAGTGAAAGGGTATAGAAGACGGTGATATATTACTTCCAAAATAAATATCATGTTATATATATCAAATATAATCATCAAATTTATCATTATTAATTTCCATGTAATGCATAAGTGAAAAAATAATCACATCTCTTTGTGAGGTGGTGGTCCGCCATACAGATGGGCGACAGTATCATATTTTGAATAGAATAGAAAGTAAGAAGGTATATATGATATTATAATTTTAATAGTATAATAATATCATAAATATTATACAAATACATTAAATTAAACAATATATATAACCATGATATGTTTTTATGGAATATAAGTTACATTAGTTCATTAGGAGGTAGTCTTCCATACACACGGTTGATGATTTAGTTTCCCATTTGATAAAAGAAGAGATGGATATAGGTTATTCCATAAACATAATAAAATATTAGTATATGGTATATACTTGTGTTATTATATTTTATGTGTTAATATATAATTGAAGGTGGTAAAAGAATAAATAAAATCAATGATCTTTGATAATATGATTTCATTCCCTTAGATAAATCCCATTATGATCTCCTTTTACAAACACTAGGGTTGGTCTTTTTGGAATCCCAAAATGTGTCGAAGGATTTTGGGAAGATATTTTAGTAGGTATTTTTCAATTCAAAGGGCTTTAGAGGTGTGAAGAAGTGAAGGGAGGGGTGGTATTTTATAATTTTGGGAGGGGACACACATGAAATTTTTTAAAATAATAACATGTATCCACATTTTAACATGCCATGTTTTAAACCCATAGATATGCCAAAAAATGGTATTCCCAAAGAAAAACTTTCATAATTATAAATATTTTTATATAGAAATTGTCCATATAACTGAATCCAATAACCAAAATTGGAATAATTATCATATAATTGAACTAGTTTTTCTTTTAAAACAATTTTATAACAAAACTATACTTGTAAATAAATTAAATAAAAAGGAGATTTTTAACAAAAATATGTGTTTTCACTATTCATAAAAAATGAATCTTTTTTAGAAAAATAAAAAAAAGTAATCCTGAGAAAATTTTTAAATATTAATTTCAAAAACAAAGTTCATTTTTTCAAATAATGTTTTTAAAAATGGTAAGAATTAATTTTAAAATGGGTAAGAAAAATCCTATTAAATCACTTTTTTGAAAAATACTATTTTTCATAAAATATTTCTTTTTCTTTAAAAATGATTTTTATTTTTATTTATAATAAATAAGTAACTAATGAACATGTTTAAATAATATATTTTTATAAATTAGTTAGTCTTGTTGATACTCTCTAACTTAATGGATAGGTTATGAAGATCATGTTTAAATAATAATATTTTAATAGAGTATTGTGTTTCATTTAAACTAAATTTTGCGTATATCGTAAGATATCAAAGAAATTAAATTTATTATAAAATGAATATATTGTAATGTATTAGGGTGATACATGTTTTCAATAAAAATGACTTATATTCACCTCTTTATAACCCATAAATACCACTTGATATTATTTCTTTAGATTCATGAGGTATCTTATTCATTAATTAATCAAAAAATTATTTTAAAACTATAAACAAAATGTTCTTAAAAAATATTTCTAAACATGTTATGTAGTTCAAAAGTTATAAAACTCTATAGGAATTCATATTGAATTCACATCATTATCCATTTAAAAACTCTCAATAAGTACATTCTACCCCAATATAAAAGATCTCTACCTTGTTAAGTTCAAGAAAAATCATTGGATTTTACTTTATATATAGTTTCTATCCACCTTTATAAATACATTAAATGATAAATCCTAAATTGATTCATGTTTTAAATCACATAATTTAACAATAATATTCCAATTGATGTAATGAGAGATGGTAATAATTTATCATACCTTATTCTTGATAGAAATGTTGGTAAACTCCCATCACTAACCTCACTTTTAGGTATACATGTTCTAATAGTGCCATGGTAAAAAAATCAACCATTTATCTTTTTTTGGAAAAACTTAAATCTCAAACACATTGATTTCTATATTTTCCTTGATGATGTGATATTTGATATAAATTTTATTTTATATTTAATGTTTAATGTGATTTATTGAAAAATTCATGGCACTTATTTTGTCATAAACCAAAAGTATTGGTATAATTACTCTAACCAAGAGAGAATATAATTGAGTCCAAATCCATGTAGTTTCCATATGGATTGAATTAGTATTTTTTCAATCTAGGAAATGAATAATAAAAACCATGTATTTTAAAATAATGTTGATTGAGTAGCTAACATTTTACTTGGAAAATGAAGACAAAGATTATTTTCTGCGGAACATGGTTAAACATATTAAAGTAAGCCCGTAATATTGAAATTTTTTGGGATGATAGTCATATCATAAATAATTATTGATGGATGATGTATAAGGACCCGACCATAAACATTACATAATCTTGCGTTCAGTCAAGAATTCACATTGAGGATATTTTTAGGTTTAGAGTTTTAGAGAATTAGGCCATAACTATTACATTACATTTCAAAAATTACAAAGTATACACTTCTACTCAGTATCCATTTTTTTCATAAAATTAAAAATCTTAAAAAACGTAACATGTCTAGTTCCATATTTTATATAGCATGACTTTTACTTCATCATATCCTACACCCTATTCATCTTTAAGTCATGTGAAAAATATTTCAAACTTGGGATGAGCAGAAAAAGCTCAGTACTACTAAGATTAAATTTTTATTTCCAAAATCACTTTTAAGGAAAAGTGGGAAACCAAACAAGTACAAGGCCAAAAGCTTTAGACATGGTAGGAAATCACAAAATTATTAATATTAAGACTAAATATATTGGAATTTCTTACCCGATATAGCCCCCAATGAAGGGAGTGTGCCTTTGTATCCAGATCATCTTTGATAAGGACTTCAAAGTAGTTTACAAGCTTGTACCATGTTTGAATATACTTCTCCGAATTGATTTGTTTTTTATTGAAGCCGCGTTATAAAAGAAGGTCTTGTTTGTAGATCCAATCCCTTTGACTTTTTTCTATAATAACCTCGAAGATCTCTCTCTAAGATTCTGTTCTTATCCTCCTCTGAGGCCATGAGCTTAATAGACTCTTCCTGAATTTCTTCATTAGAAGATATGAGGAGCTCTAGAAGTTCCTTCTCATTTGCCTCGTACACCATTCCCAATTCCCCCCCTGCTTTTGTATTTTAGGAGTCTGGCTCTCAATTTTCTGTTTTCCTTTTTGAATAACTATGCTCTTCTTACTACCTTGAACCTGGTCGGAATTTGCATCAACCTTTACCTTGGCCCTACTGACCGCCCTTGTCTACATCAGCTTCGGCAGCTGAGAATAGTCTTTACGGCCTTTGGATTTTTTTCCCCTCAACCACAATCCACCCCCTGCATTGCTAGTCCCCTTTCGGCCCTTCTTCTTCCTTGGACTAAGAAGCCCTATGACATGAGTGCCCTCCTCACAATCCAACGATATCTGACTAGAGAGATCTTCCTCATAATCCGCCTCTGATAAAAAGATTTAATGCACTTTAGCTGCCTCTTGAATCTCCTGCCCCTGGATCGGCCATAGAACATGTTCATACCCTTCCTCATCCTGCCCATCAAACCGATTACTTAAAATTATAGATGGATTGCTTTGCCTAGGACACCTCCTAAGCTCACCCTCCTCATACAGGCATGACTCCGGGGACCCGCGCCCCTTGCCACCATTCAACACACCATCATGTGGAACCACTGTAGGAAAATTAGAACTGCCAGACCACAGAACACCTACATAGGAAATAGTACTCCCCACCACCGTATTCACCGAAGGAGAATGCCCACAGAGCTGTGGACCATCCAGATCATTCCACAGACGCAAGAAAATATCAGCGACCCCTATTCCAGCCATTCCGGGAGAAGGATTGGCCAAAGCGGGGTCGCTATTACTAGACATTATCTTAGTTGACCCAGTGTCGACCATAGGATTATCAGACGAGGGGAGACCCAAACCCTCCTGTTCAGAT
The DNA here is from genome assembly GCA_963277665.1 of Viscum album. Classification (NCBI taxonomy): domain Eukaryota; kingdom Viridiplantae; phylum Streptophyta; class Magnoliopsida; order Santalales; family Viscaceae; genus Viscum; species Viscum album. The sequence goes on along the minus strand of OY728143.1, from coordinate 1,650,478,642 downwards.
ACATTCCCCTGTGTTCTAGACTCTGGACTTACCTCATCTATTGTCTAATCTTCCCCGTGAGGATGCACCTACTTGAGCTGACGCCCATTATGATAGGAAGCATCAAGATGTCCTAGTTTCCCACAGGAAGCACAATGATTAGTCCACGACTCGAATACAACAGCTTGTTTCCACCGGAACTCTTCTCCAACTGTTATCCACACCCAGTACACCAGTACCTTTGAAACATCGACCTCCACGCAAATTTGGGGATAAATAGTATGGATCACAGCCTTCGTTCTATTGTCGGATCATAGGAAACGTCCAACAAGGTTTACGAGTATCCGCAAAATTGAAGGATTTTGGAAGGGGAGCGGGAGATTTCAGAAACTTACCCATAACACAACAGTTGAAGTGTCTCGCTTCATATGGAAACCGAACGTCCACCGATGAAGATAGAAGAAACTCCCATTGAATTTGCGAGGAGCCTTTGACCATGCAGTAATCAGATCCTCCATCGACGCAAATCTCATCATAATATTCTTTCGGTCAAGGAGTCCCACCACCGCATGATCTTGTAAACCCCAGGAACCAAAAACAAAATGATCGAACTCATCCACTGAAGGATGATGATTATGGAATCGAGGCACCAAGGTTAGATTGAAGAGATCTGAAGCATTAGTGAACTCTGACGGCGAGATTGGAACCTGAGGTGATCCTTTGAATAGATCGGGGACTTTCGGTCTAACCTGGATATATGGAAATGGAGGGAGAAACTCTGGATTCGAAAAGGGTAGAAAATCGGGCAAGTGTTCTTTAGTAGGGAGCGGGAGAAGAGAACCTCCCTACTCCAGTGAGGATGGGGGATCCAGGATCTTGACTATCAGGCCTAGGGCATCATCGGGAGGGAGGGAGGGGAGGGGGAAGACTCCGGAGAAAAAGCTCAGTAAGGGTTATAAAATAAGGCATGAAAACATTAGACCATCAGTAAATAAAAATCAATGAAACCATACTTTTCAATAATACATACCTCATGAAATCATAAGATTTAGGAATAACACATAGAAATCATAAATCATAAAGTTAACTTATGGAATAAATAACATACTTATATTGTATCTTTCATAGCTACGTAGGAAGTTACATTTAGAATACCCATCACAGTATATTCCCTAAATTTCTTAGGAGAAAATTTAACGTTTAACTCTATCACATTACCCAATGCATTGGAGATCTATCTTGGGATCACCCACCCATGTTGTATCATGGAACCACCCATATATGTAAATAATTCCCAAGAACTATAACATATTCATAACACATAAAACGAGCATGAAGGAAATATAATATTTCCACATTTCAATCACAATATATCATTTAAATATATTAAAGGAACAAATCCATTATAAAAACCATTTTCAATGCCAAAATATGTAAAAATGGTATATGTTATTTATTTTCCTTTTAAAAAAACACTTCGGCATGTTAAGGAAACCAAAGATCAAATAATACAAGCAACGGAGGAAAGGTCATTGTCACTGTGTACATTAAAAAGAAGCACTCCTTTTTCCATTTAGTGAGATGCATTGTATAAAAAAGATTCCCTTTGAATGAAATTAAAAATAAAAGGGGTTTATACACCGTTTAAAGGAAAGTCTTTTATAAATAAAAGTATGCCTCAAGGAAAGGATATTGAGACGAAGTCCCTTACAAATATTGTCCCACTAGATTTAAGGATAAATCAATGAAATAATTATGTGTGAAAAATATAAAAACACCAAATATAAGTGTATATTAATTGTAAAACAATAATATTTCATTCACACGTATTCAAATCATGACATAATCAATAAGTACAATTTTAACCCCAAGAATTGAAGTGGGGTAAAGAAGTTCCCTTAAAAATATTTGATAGCCTAACCGTGTCACTTTAAAAATAAGAAAATGAGTTTGTGAGATAAAAAAAGGTATATTATCACTTGGATATAAAATTTACAACAATACGGATAGAAAAGGAAATATCCTACCATAATAATATGTAAATTAATATATATAACAAAAACAAGTCTTTGACTAAAAGAGGAAGGTGGTAGGTTCCCTTACTGATTTGGAAACTTATGAAACATAAACCCCATGAAAGAAGAATCATAAAATGAAGATGTAAATACCTATAAATTTAAATTATATTACATAAATAATACAATAATGTTCATTAAATACACCACACAAAAGGAAATAGTGGAAAATATAGCATGAATCTCACGGGAATAAAAAGTGAAATGAAAACCCCATACCTCGTGTCTGACTTGACTCATTTGTTCCCTTTTCTTCTTGAATAATAAACTTATGCCAATTTCTACATGATTTATAAATTTTTTAAATTTTATTATTCTTTTTATATCACTTATTAAATTTCTATAATAATTATTAATTATTTGAGTTCATATCAGACATTTTGTCGATGATCGGAATTTTAGTTAAAAAATGAACTTGTAATAATTATAATTAGTCCATGTGGTAAAAAGTATATTATCTCCAGACAAATATTCATGATTTAGATATCATATATATAATATATATACAGTATATATGTATCTAGAATATTCCATAACATTTGGACATATGAAATCAAATGTACTGTTCATGGAGATGGTAAGTCGTACGTACGCATGCACGCTAATTTCATTTCTTTTTTCATTTTCAAAGAAATGAAAAATTAATGATACATAGGTGTATTATAATTCCAGTATAATATCATATTTTATATACATTAAATAATTTCATTAACACCATCATTTAGATGTTCCATGTATGTTATGAACGAGTCATATCACTTTGAGTGGGCAGTAGTCCACACTTCCTCAAAGAAATTATCATATATATACAACATGAAAAGAATAATGGTATGTTATAAAAAATAATTATAGTAGAATTAGAGATAAAATATAATATAATATATATCACATATAAATACGTTGATATCATAATGGCCACCATAAGAGGTGGTAGTAGAAGATTGAATAATCATCGTTTCATTAGGGAGTAGTTCGTCGTCCACAGAAACAATATGTTCTTTACCCATTAGATGGAGTTGTGTGTAAGTGTAGTTAAAATAATTCTCATAAAAACAACCTAGTATATTGAGGATAATGGTTTTGTTATAAAATAAAGGAAAAAAAGATATTAGGGGGTAGGATAAGTAAAATAAAATAAATGAACTTAAGAGTAGACGCTACCTTCAAATTGGGTAACTCCCTTTGGTTTGAACCAAAAGGATTTCTTTAATTGCCTTATGCCTAAGGTAAGGATTATAAGTAGAATAGAGGTATATAGGGAGATTAATTGGGTAGAGTATGAATAAGACAGGGGTCTTGAGAGGTGTGAGTAATGGGTTAGAGGTGATGGAATTTTATAAGGGGGGAGGGGATCTTTTGGAATGTTTGGAAAAAGTATTTTATTATAAACTGATTTTAGGTTTCAAAAGGTCCAAAACTCATTACATTAAAAGATAATATGTCTATTTTTAGAAATAAAATCATCCAATAATATTTTTAAAGTTTTTGTATAGTTTTTTAAATTTTATAATCTCATTTATTTAAATCATTCATTAATATGGTAATCACTGCATCATCATTATGTCGTAAATAATTTTATTTATATGATGTCTAAAAATTATATATAAAATAAAATGATCTAGTAATTATTTTTATATTTATAATTAATATTTATAGTCTAAGATATAATTTATATACCTATATATAAAAATTTATTTACTAAAAGATATATGTTTAAGTCATTTTTGAGTTTACTTTAAATTAATTAATATAAACTGTCATTATTACTCCAAAGTGGCTCCACGGGGTACCCAAATAAACCCAGGTATGTCCATGGTTGGACATTTATCCACCAATAGGATTAAAACACATGTTTGTGTAATTTAACATTATTATAATATTACTTTGTTACACTTATTTACCAAATTTACCCTTTTATCATGGAAAAAAAATATTTACTAAAGTAAATATTCATAATGTATAAAACTAAAGGTTACCTATTTACACAATTTTGATCTTCTGATTCCAAATATAGAATCTATTTTTTCAAATTCAAAATACATAAGTGGCAGAAATTAATTTAAAATTAATTCTCGTTGTCAAAACAAAAAGTGTGTTTTTAAGAAATAATAACTATCAAAAGATTGACATTTGTTTATATCCAATTTCAAAGTGAAATTACTTCCAATGACCAACATTGGATTAAATAGTAAAAACAAAATCTAATTAAACTTTAAAACTAATTAAAAAGATAATATAACCATATAAATAAATTAGATTAAACGACAGTTTTGAATTAAAATACAGTATTTTTCACTATTCATTCAAAAATGAAATCTATCAGAAAAATACCAAAATATCATCCGAAGTAAATTTTTATGTCCTGATTCTAAATAAAAAATTTATTTTTTCAAATAGACATATGAAAGTGACAAAAACTATATTTAAAAATGGTTCTCCATTAAAAGGCGGTAAAACAACCTTTTAAAGAATATTAGAGTATTTCATGCTTAAAATATGATTCATTATTATTTTAAGCCTCTAAAATTTATTGGATAAATTTAAAGTCATTTAAAAACTTATATAATAATATTTTAGTTATTTTTATTCATTCCCGCAAATATAACGTCTAGGTGTTAACTACCATTTAAAATAATAATATTATTATATTATTTTTCGGTATAACTCAACGTTGTGTGCAACATAAGATTTCAAAGAAACACCTTGTTGCGAGTTGAGTATTCCATCAGACATAGAATCCCCTTTAAAGTAAATTAATATTTAATTCACAAATATTAATAAATATGAAAATATCATATTCTTTATTTACCTAGGATTTTACATCCTTCCCCCCTTTTGGGAATTACATCCTCGCAATTTTAAAATTAGGCATGAAAAGATCATTGAAAGTCCCAAAACAGAAAAAGATTCAATAAATCTATCACTTTAAAATAAAGAAAGAGAAGTAAAAAAAAGGTATCCCAAGACAGAAAAAATTACTAGGATTCCCTGAAAACATGGATATAGAAGAGAAAACAAACCATCAATTTATGATGGAGAGTGATAGAAAACATTATTATGAGAAATTTAACCACCAGAAAATCACAAACATGTGATGGGTTAAATGGTCTTTGATTCCCCGGTAAGAAAAGTTAACAGAAAATGTTTTTGTTTTAAGTTAACTTTCATAAATTTGAGGTATTTATTTACGATATTGACTAAGAACATAAGGAAATATTCTTACCTTTCGATTATAGTTTCATGCATTAATAAATATCTTTCACAAACTCATATTTTCTCCAAACGATGAGTATTCATGACGATATGGTCACACATGAAGCATTAGAATCAACTTTTAGAGAATCACATAATCCAAAAAAGAAGAACTATATATTTCCCATGTCTTTAGACATTAACCAAAACAAAAAATGTTTAGTATGAGATCATATAATCCTCAAAATAGATAATCTTTTATAAAAACAAATACTACTCTTAATCTCTAAAATTCAATAAAATTTACCTGAAGTTCAAGAAAGAACATTCAATACACAATTATCCTTAAAATTCTTCAAAATAATCCAAACTAAGATTGAAACCCAAAACTCAGAAGGATTTAATAACATAGTATTCCATAATAAATATTAAAATTTTTCACCCAAAATATAGACTAATCTAAAAGTATCATACTAAAATTTAATTAACCTAATCACATATTCTCTATGATAGGTTAATCATTTCCAAAAATAACCCAAATCACCATATGTCCATAATAAATACATAGATTCTTACAAAATAAAATTTCAACCATTACTCCACAATTGAGATCCCATATTATTCTATTTTCCTTAAGCATATAGTGTTCCCAAAATAGAGAATGTATTCCAAATTAACTTTTATCACTTAATCGCCAAATCATTTTCTTATACTAAGGAAAACCATTTGATAAAACATAAAATCCCAAATCAGATTATTCTTGATCAATAAAATAATTTAACTAAAAAGAATAATTCATACTAACTAGGGACTTCATGTAGTGCATTGGTAGGTGATAAATCCAAAGCACACTTTAGTTGTGGGTTCAATTCCCGCAACTTTGTCTGATGTGACGGGTTGTCACACGGTCTCCGTGTTGTTATTTTTATAAAACTCAAAAATAACCCTAACATGTTTTAACCTCAAATTTTTTATTATACCTTTCATTTTCATCCCAATAAATTAAGTCCTAAACATATTATATATTTTCATTTTTTTCATCTCCATATAATAAAATAAAACTATTCCCAAAATAAAGTACATCATACCTTTATCATAGTGTCCATATGGTTTCAACATCATCTTGTTCACGTAGGTAAGAGGTCTATGCATTGCAAAAATGATTTATAGATCCTTCAAAATAATTTTCTTCCTTCATCCAAATAAACCTTTTATAAATTGGGTCATATGGGTGTTCTCAGAAAAAAAAAAGTTTCAGAAAATATTCATGTATGACATATAATTTCAAAACATCTGATAAAAAATTATTTTTATAAAACAGTCAGACAGAGTTTGAGTTGAAACTTTCAATCAACGGTCCTTTTAAAATACCATAAGTATGTACTAAGATACTATATTGTAAAATCAAATATAAATAGTTTGTGCAATAGTCTCCTTCTTCATCACCTTTTTCAAAATCAATATATGCTTCAAAATCTTATGATAAGGTAAAATATTTGAAAATTCCTTGATAATATTTACCTCTCTTTAAAATATGAGAATATTGTAAAAATAGGATTTGATTAAATACAACCCATGCTCCATGATGATATTTAGGTATAGTGGAGGTGTTTGATATCTCAAACAATTGCTTGTAAGTGAGTTGTCTGCAAGAAAAAGTTTCCCAATCATCTGAACAAGACTTTTCAATAATTATGGCAAGCATGGAATCAGTAAGAGATAGGAATTTCGTTTGATATCCTCCTCCTTCCATTTATAACTAACTTTACTTGATTTGAAAAAGTTATAAAAAAAGGATTTAACTAGAATAATAGATATAGGGACTAACCATGTGCTTATAAAAAACGAACAATCCCTAAAGTTTTCTTAACCGACATATGATTCCAACTATATGAACCAAGCCCTTAACATTACATAATCTCGATTTAAGTCAATAATTTGCATTGAGGATATTTTTATGTTTATAGTTCTATAGAATTAGGCCATAACTATTGCATTACATTTCAAAAATTACAAAGTAGACACTTCTACTCAGTATCCATTTTTTGCATAAAATAAAAACTCTTAAAAAAATTAACATGTCTAGTTCCATGTTTTAGAAATCATGACTTTTCCTTGATCCCATCATTGATCCAATTCATCTTTAAATTCTGTGAAAAATATTTCAAACATGGTATGAGCATAAAAAGCTCAGTAAGGGTTACAAAATAAGGAATGAAAACATTAGACAATCAATAAATAAAAATCAATGAAACCATACCGTTCAATAATACAAACCTCATGAAATCATAAGATTTATGAATAACACACAGAAATCAAAAATCTTAAAGGTAACTTATGGCATACATCATATACATATATTGCGGATTTCACAGCTACATAGGGAGTTACGTTTGGAATACCCATCACAGTATATTCCCTAAATCTATTAGGATAAATATTAACGTGTACCTCTGTCACGTTACCCAATGCATTGGAGAGAACTCTCGGGCTCACCCTCCCTAGGATTATCATGGAACCACCTTTATACATAAGTAATTCCCAAGAACCATAACATATTCATAATACATAGATTCAAGCATAAAGTAAAGATAACATTTCCATATTCCAATAAAAATATATCATTTAAATATATTTACATAACAAATAAATTATCAAAACCATTTTCAATAACAAAATATGTAAAAAGGGTATATGGTATTTATTTTCCTTGAAGAAAACACTTATGCTTGTTAAGAAATCCAAAGATCAAATAATACTCGTGGCAATAGAGAGGTCGTTGTCACTACGTATATTAAAAAACATTCCTTTTTTTTGTTTAGTAAAACACTTCATAGAAAAAAAGATTCCCATTTAATGAAATTAAAATTAAAATGGGTTTATACACCGTATAAAGTAAATTCGTGTATAAATCAATGTATGCCTCAATGAAAGGAGATTGAGACGAAGTCCCTTACAAAGATCATACCACTAGATTTAAGTATAAATCAATGAATTAATTTTATGAAAAAAATATAAATACACCCAATATAAGAGGATATTATGTGTAAAACAATCAGAGGTCATTCACACATATTCATATAATGACATAATCAAGAAGTATAATTTTATCCCAAAGAAATGAAATTGGGTAAAGAAGTTCCCTTACAAAAATTTGACAGCCTAACGGCGTCACGTTAAAATTCAGAAAATGATTTGATGAGAGAAAAAAGGGTATCTCATCACTTGGACATAAATTTTAAAGAAATAAGAATATATAAGAATATATCCCAACATAATAAGATTTAAATTAAAATACATAACAAAAATAAGTCTTTGACTAAAAGAGGCAGGTGAAAGGTTCCCTTACCGATTTGGTAACTTACAAAACATGCACCCCATGAAAGAAGGATCATAAAATAAAGATTTAAATAACCATAAATAATATTATATTAAAAAAATAATAAAATCATTGGAAGTACATACACCAGAAAAAGTAAATAGTGTAAAATATAGCATGAATTTCACATGAATAAAAATTGAGATGAAAACCTCCTACCTCATTTCTGACTTGACTCATTTGTTCCTTGTTATTCATGAATAAAAAATTTATGTCAATTTATACAAGATTCAGAACATTTTTAAATTTTATTATTCTTTTTATATCACTTATTACCTTTCTATAACAATTATTAATTATTTGAGTTCATATCCGACATTTTTTCGATGTTTGGAATTTGAGTTAAAAAAATCTACTTGTTAAATTACAATTTGTCCATGTGGTCCAAAGTACAATATCTCCAGAATGATATTAATGACTTTGATATCATATATTTCATATATATACAGTATATATGTATCTATAATATTCCATAAAATTTTGAGATAAGAAATGAAATGCACCGATCATGGAGACGGCAAGTCATACATACGCATGACCGCTACTTTCATTTCTTTTTAAAATTTTAAAAAATTAAAACTTATAGAAACATGGGTATATTATAATTCCAGTATAATATAATATTTTATATAAATTACATGATTTCATTAAAACCATAATTTATACATTCCATGTATGGTATGAACGATTCATATCATTTTGAGGCGGTGGTAGTCCGTACTTCCTCAAATGAAATTATCGTATATATAAAACATGAAAAGTATAATTATAAGGCCACAACCTTAAAAATTACTTAATCTTGAGTTATTTCAAGAATACACGTTTAGGATCTTTTCAGGCTTAGAGTTTTAGAGAATTAGATCATAAATCATGCATTACATTCCACATTTAAAAAAAGTGGTTACATAAAAGATAGTATTCATTTTTTCCATCAAAGGAAGCATATTTAAAACAAAACATGGAATCTTTCATGACACTTCCATGACCCTATCATCACATCATGTACCTTTCCCTTGACTTGTGAAAAACATTTCAAAAACATGGGATGAGCATAAAAAGCTCAGTAAGGGATATAAAAGTACAAAATGAAAACATTAGTCCATGTATGAAATCATGCTTTACTCATAAAACATAAGCATTTTAAAATACCTCATCAAATCATGAATAAATCATAGAAATCATAAGACATAAAGGTAACTTGAGGCATTCATAACATTCTTACGTAGGGAGTAACCCTCATGGTTACGTTTGGAATACCCATCATAGTATATTCCCTAAATCTATTCGGAGAAACCTTAATGTTTAACCCCTTCGCGTTACCCAATTAATTGGATAGCTATATCGGGCTCACCTGCCATTAGTTTATCATTGAACCACCCATCTTCATAACAATGCCCAAGAACCATAACATAATCGTATCACATAAAACATGAATAAAGGAAACATAACATTTACACATTTCAATCACAAGATATAAATAATACATTGATATAATAAAAACATTATCAAAACCATTTTCAATACCAAAATAAAAGAAAATTAAAATAGGGTATTTATTTTTCATTAAAAAATGTTATGGCTTGTAGAGGAAGCCGAAACCCAAATAATGGTAACGGCGGCGGAGAAGTTGTTGTCGCCACATACGTACGACAAAAAACATTCTCTTTTTTCATTTAGTAAACGCTTCATATAAAAACTATTCCTTTTGAATAAAGGTAAAAGTAAAAGGGGTTTATACACCGTATAAAATAAAGTTGTGTATAAAAGAAAATATGCATCAATGAAAGGAGATTGAGATGAAGTCCCTTACCTCGTATCTGACTTGACTCGATCGTTCTTTAATCTCTTGAATAATAAAATTGAGTTAATTTATACTTGATTAATAACCTTTTTCAAGTTCATTATTCCTTTTAAATCACTTATTACCATGTCATGAACACTATGTAATTATTTAAGTTAATAATGGTCGTTTTAACGATCATTGGTACTTGAGTCAAAAATAAACTCTTTATAATTACAAGTTGTTCATGTATCAATTATATACAGAGTTATATTCATGATTTAGATATCATATATATCATATATATCCATTATATACATTCATTTATAATATTACATAACATTTAGAGGTAAGAAATGAAATGCATCGTTCATGGAGACGGTAAGCTGTACGTACGCATTAACGCTACTTTCATTTCTATTTCATATTTTATGGAATTGAATAATAATTACATAAAGGTATATTATAATTCCATTATGATTTCATATATAATATCATTAACTCCATCCTTTATACGTCCCACATATGGAATTAACGAATCAAATCACTTTGAGGGGGTGGTAGTCCGCACTTCCTAAAATGAAGATATCGCGTATACCCATAATGGAAGCCATAAAGGTTTGCCATAAATGAAAAATACAGAAGCTTAAGGAAAACATAAACATATTATATATAATATATATAAATATAGGGGCATCTTAATGGCCACCTTTTAAGGTTTTATAAGAATATTTAACAATCATCGTTTCGTGAGGCGGAAATTCGCCATCCACAGAAACAGTATGTTTTTTAACCATTAGATGTAGGTGTGTGTAAGTGTAGCTCGACTCCTTCTTATAAAAACATCCTAGTATATTGAAGATACTGGTGTTGTTACAAAATAAATGAATAAAAATAGTTTAGGGGTTTGGAGAAGCAAAATATTACAAAAGAACATTAGAGAAGACTTTGCCTTTAAATCAGGCAACTCTTCTTGCTTTGAACCAAAATGGTTTCTTGAAGAGCTTTATGCCTAAGTTAAGGCATCTAGGATGAAGAGGGGTATGTGGAGAGATAAAATGAGTAGGTCTTGTCCGAGCCAATGGCTTTAGAAGTGTGGTTAAGGAGGTATAGGTGGGGGCCCTTTATAAGTGGAGAGGAAGGGCACTCTTGGAAAGGTATAAAATGTTACTTTATTTTCAAAAGGGTTTTGGATTTTAAAGATCCCATATTGATGTATTTAGAGGATAAGGTGATAAGGGTTCTAAATATACTCATACAATAGGTCTTTTACAAGTTTAAGTCTTAGATTTTACATTATCGTTTCATTTTATTTAAATTGTTCATTAATGAGGTAATCGCTGCATCATCATGATGTCATAAATAATTTAATTTATTTAATGTTGAAAAATTATAAAAAAATACTATGATGTAGGAAATCTTTTTATATTTTTAATGACTATTTATAGTCCAATATACCATTTATGTAGACAAAATTAAAAATGTTTTACTCAGGTGATACATTCTTTGTTATATTTAACTTTCTTTATAAATAAAAAGATAAAAAGTCATTATCACACAAAAGTGATTCCATGGGGTCCCCAAGTTTGGCACAAGGAATCCCATGTTTGGAAATGACACAAAAAGTTTCATTAGGAAACATTTTGGGGTCATTTTTTATTATTATGATATTATTTTATTATCCTTAACTACCCAATTACTAATTAATCAAGATAATTAAAGATAATTACCATCGTTACTATTCATAATGTCCAAAAACAAGAGTCTTAATTAGATAATTTGGACCATTTGATTAAAAATATGGAATCCATTTTACCAAATTCCAGACATAGAAATTGCAATAATTAATTTAAATATAATTCTCGTTGTCAACACAAATAGCGGGTTTTTTTGAAACAATATATATGAAAAGTTTGTCACTTGTTTATGCCCAATTCCAAAGTGAAATTAATCCCAATGACCACCATTATATTACATGGTAAAAATATATTCTATTTAAACTTTAAAACCAATTAAAAATATAATATAACCATATAATTAAATTAGATGAAAATTCAGTTTTGATGTAAACTGCAGTATTTTTCACTATTCATTAAAAAATGAACATTGTCAGAAAAATACCAAAAATTTATCCAAAGTAAATTTCAATGTCCCAATAATAAAGAATAAGTTTATTTTTACAAATAGAGCTTATAAAATTGTCAAAATTTTGATTTAAAAATGTTTTTCCATCAAAAGGCAGTAAAACAATCTTATAAAAATATTAGTGTATTCCATGCTTAAGATTGGATTTATTCATGTTTTAAGCCTCTAAAACACTATCTAATTCACAAATATACATAGATAAAAATATCTATTATTCATTACTTACTTGGGATGTTACATCATTCCCCCCTTTAGAAAATTGTGTCCCCGCAATTTATTAACTTATTGAATAAGTGGGGGTATTTATCCATCATTGCATTTTCAGATTTCCATCTTGCCTCTTCAATATTGTGGTTTTTTTGAAAAACCTTTACTTGATTAATCACCTTATTCTGTAACACCTGCTCCATGTGGTCAAGAATCTGGATCGGTTGTTCCTCATAAGAAAGATTCTCTTCCAGTTGAACTACCTCTGGACTCAAAACATGAGATGGATCTGGCATATACTTCCTTAACATTGAAACATGAAAAACATTGTGTACCTGAGATAAACTCGGAGGTAAAGCCACTCGGTATGAAAATGATCCAAATCTCTCCAGAATTTCATATGGTCCAATGAAACTTGGACTCAGCTTTCCTTTCTTAACAAATCGCATCACACTTTTCCATGGTGATACTTTGAGAAAAATATAATCACCTACCTCAAAAGAGAGATCCTTCCTTCTGTTGTCTACATAACTCTTCTGCATGCTCTGAGCTGTTCTCATGTGTCTCTATATCAGCTGAACTTTTTCTACCAACTCTTTTACCAATTCTGGCCCCATCAACTTCCTTTCACCTACTTCATCCCAGAAAGCTGGAGTTCGACACCGCTTCCCATATAATGCCTCAAATGGTTCCATCTGTATACTGGAATGAAAAATATTATTATAAGAAAACTCAACCAAAGAAAGATGTTGGTCCCAACTTCCCTGATAATCCATCGAACAAGCACGTAGCATATCCTTCAAATTATGAATCGTTCATTCTAACTTCCCATATGAGTGAGGATGCAAAGTTGTACTAAAATTTAATTCAGTACCCAACGACTTCTGAAGGCCATTCCAAACATTAGAAGTGATCTTGGGATCACAGTCATATAAAATGGAGAGAGGAACTCCATGTAATCTGACTATCTATTTAAGATATAAACGGGAAAGTTGATATAGGGAAAATGTATCTCGTATAGCAAGGAAGTGAGCAGATTTAGTCAAACGATCAACAATAACCCAGGTTTCATTATTACCTTGAGGTGTCTTCGGCAATCCCACAACTAAGTCCATGGATATATTCTCCCATTTCCACTCTGGCACTGGTAAAGGCTGAAGCATCCCTTTCGGTAATTGCTGCTCTGCTTTAACCTGTTGACAAGTCAAAAACTTCACAGTAAAATCAGCAATGTCTCTTTTCATTTCGTCCCACTAGTAACACTCCCGAAGATCTCTATACATCTTAGTACTACCTGGATGAACTGAAAATGGAGAACTATGAGCTTCACATAAAAACTCTCTCTTAAACTGTTAATCACATGACACACACAATCTCCTCCCAAATCTCAAAACACAATCATTATCAATGTTGAATTCAGGCAACTTACCCTTCTGAACCAGCTCTACCTTTTTCTTCAACTCACTGTCTTGCTTCTATGCTAGCTTAATTCTGTCTGATAGAGAAGATTTCATTGATACGTGAAACAAAATAGAAGGACATCATGCACCAACAACTTCTATGCCAAATTTCATCAAATCCTTAACCAAAGGATCACGTTCCAAATGCAACATTGTTAATGAAGCATTACTTTTTCGACTCAAAGCATCAGCCACTTTATTTTCTTTTCCCGGATGGTAATGAATTGTACAATCATAATCCTTGATTAATTCCAGCCATCTCCTCTATATCATGTTCAGTTATTTTTGAGTAAATATATACTTTAAACTTTTGTGATCGGTATATATTTCACACTTTACTCCATACAAATGATGCCTCCAAATTTTTAAAGCGAAAACAACAACAACTAATTCCAAATCATGTGTAGGGTAATTTACCTCATGTGTTTTCAACTATCGTGAAACATAAGCAATTACCTGATCATTCTGCATTAGGACGCAACCAAGTCCTTTCAATGAAGCATCACTCTAGATAACAAACTCACCATTCCTGGAAGGTAGTTCCAAAACTGGAGCATTCACCAATCTTCTTTTCAATTTCTGAAAACAATCATCATATTCTTTTGTCCAGATAAACTTAACACCCTTCCGAGTTAGCTTTGTCATTGGAATAGATAACTGTGAAAGTTTTCTAACAAACCTTTGGTAATAGCCTGACAAACCAAAGAAGCTAAGAATCTCAGTTACATTTTTGGGTCTTGGCCATTCTTCAACAACCTTTGTTTTTGCAGGATCAACAGTTATCCCATCTTTAGAAATAATGTGACCAAGGAAAGAAATTTTTTGCAACCAAAACTCACACTTGCTGAATTTCCCATACAATTTCTTTCCTTTTAAGGTTTGAAAAATAACCCTTAAATTTCTTTCATTCTCCTCTTTATTTTTAGAAAACACCAAAATATCATCAATGAAAACAACCACAAACTTATCCAAGAACTCGTGGAAAATTTTATTCATAAGGTCCATGCATACAGCAGGTGCATTGGTTAGCCCAAAAGGCATAACTAGAAATTCATAATGGCCATATCGTGTATGGAACGCGGTCTTCGGAATATCAGCTTCCTTTACCTTCAACTGATGGTACCCCGATCTCAGGTCAATGTTTGAAAACAAACTGAGCTCCCTGGAGCTGATCAAACAAATCATAGATATGAGTCAAAGGATATTTGTTCTTAACAGTGATGTTATTCAAGGCTCTATAATTAATGAAAAGTCTCATTGGAACATCTTTCTTTTTAACAAATAAAACAGGAGCACCCCATGGTGATGTGCTAGGTCGAATGAAACCTTTCTCTAATAAATCTTGCAATTTCTCCTTCAACTCTAAAAGTTCAATTTTATCCATTTGATAAGGGGGTTTTGAAATTGGCTTAGCATCAGGAACTAAGTCAACGGTAAATTCAACTTCCCGATCTGGTATTATTCCAGGCAACTCATCAGGATTAACATCAGGATACTCATTTACCACTGGCACATCATTAATCTGAACAATTCACTTGTTTTCAATGATATATTAAAGGTAACATTCATTTCCATCTTTTACAAGTTTCTAGGCTTCTTAATATGTTATCAACAGTAAGGGTTCATTCTTGTACACAAACTTAAAGTCTTTCTAAAAAGAAACTTCTTTATCTCTATAGTCAATCTTAGCATGGTAAATAAATATCCAATCTATACCCAAGATAACATCAAACTCTACTAGAGGTAAAACAATAAGGTTTGCAGGTAGGTTATTTCCACGGATAAGGATAGAAAGATTCTTATAAATTATTTTTGCCTCAAAATTTCCCCTAGGTGTTTTTACCACAAGTTCAGGAGTCATTTCTTGAGATGTTATTCCCATTTTACTAGAAAGGTTTTTAGAGATGAAATAATGTGTAGACCATGAATCAAACAACACACTGGCATAATCTGAAAAACAAACAAAGTACCTGATACCACTTCATTTGATGGCCCAACATCTGCTGAAGTAGTTGCAAAGGATTTTACCAGCCCTTTAGGCTTGTAGTCTAACTGCTTCTCATCACTAAAGCTCTTTTTCGGACACTTATTTGCATAGTGACCCATCTCATTGCACTTAAAAAATTTCACTAACTGTAAATCAAATTTGGTTTTACCATCACCCTGATATCTTTCAGTGCAATCACGAGCCTTATGTCCCATATTACCACATCAGTAGCACTTTTCAAAATTATGAAGACATTCCCCAGCATGCCTTTTACCACATTTATCATAAACTGGAAACTTATTTTCTTACCATCAAACCTTTTTGAAGAATTCTTTCCTTTCTTCTGCCACCTCGGTCTCTTATTTTGCTGGTTATTATAGAACATTTGATCATAGGAAAACTCCATTTCCACATTCTTATCACATCGAACAAACTTTTCATAACTCTTCAACTTGCGAGAAGCTAAAGCCATTCGATATTTTGTCTTTAATCTTGAGTAAAAACAATTGATTTTACTATAAAGGTCTCGGATAAAATTTGGAGCATACCTTGCCAATCGAGTGAACCTCTCTTCATAAGTAGCCACTGAGTCGTCCTCTTGCCTCAATTACAAGAATTGTTTTTCCATCCTAAGTTGAAAATCATTAGGAAAATACTTCTCAAGAAACATACCTTTGAATTCATCCCAGTCGAGAGCATCAATCTCATCAGCGTCCCTGATATTTTTAACCATCGACCACCACTGATCTGCTTCACCATTCAAACTATAAATAGAAAGACTAACCTTTTGATTGTCTGAACACCCCATGACATCGAAAATATTCTCCAGTGATTTAATCCACCTTTCAGCTAGCACAGGGTCAGATGATCCAATGAATGATGGGGGATGTTGCCTCCTGAAATGTTCTACCACTATCATGTTCCTCTGTGGTTGATCTGGCTGATCTCGTGCATGGATACCACCACCATTTATCGCTTGAGTCAATTGCCCCATTACTGCAACAAACTATTCAGTTCCAATTCCGACCATCACAGGATGCTGATTCGGAAGGTTATTTCCTTCTGTATGCCTTCCTAACACTTCTTCCATGTTTCCTCTAAGGAAAACCATTCTGAACAAACATGTCTTAGATGAAGCAACATGGTAATCTTAAAATGCTATATCATTTCAATTTGACCATAAAAAAATATTTTTGGATAATCACTTAATATAATTCTAACTCCTAAAGTTATCTAAACAAACCTCTGATACCAACTATAAGGCCCCGACCTTAAACATTACTTAATCTTGAGTTATTTCAAGAATACATGTTTATGATGTTTTCAGGTTTAGAGTTTTAGAGAATTAGATCATAAATCATGCATTACATTCCACATTTAAACAAAGTGGTTACATAAAAGATAGTATTCATTTTTTTTCCATCAACGGAAACATATTTAAAACAAAATATGGATTCTTTCATGAAACTTCCTTAACCCTATCATCAGATCATGTACCTTTCCCTTGACCTTTGAAAAACATTTCAAAAATTTGGGATGAGCATAAAAATATCATTAAGGGATATAAAAGTACGAAATGAAAACATTAGTCCATGTATGAAATCATAATTTACTCATAAAACATAAGAATTTTAACATACCTCATAAAATCATGAATAAATCATAGAAATCATAAGACATAAAGGTAACTTGAGGCATTCATAACATTCTTACATAGGGAGTAACCCTCATGGTTACGTTTGGAATACCCATCACAGTATATTCCCTAAATATCTTCAGAGAAACCTTAACGTTTAACCCCTTCGCGTTACCCAATGCATTGGAAAGTTATATCGGGCTCACTCGCCCTTAGTTTATCACAGAACCACCCATCTTCTTAACAATTCCTAAGAACCATAATATAATTGTATCACATAAAACATGCATAAAGGAAACATAAAATTTCCACATTTCAATCACAAGATATCAATAACACATTGATATAATAAAAACATTATCAAAACCATTTTCAATACCAAAATAAAATAAAAGTAAAACATGGTATTTATTTTTCATTAAAAAAAAGTTATGGCTTATAGAGGAATCTGAAACTCAAATAATAGTCACGGCAGCGGAGAAGTCATTTTCGCCGCATACGTACGACAAAAAATATATTCCCTTTTGTCATTTAGTAAATGCTTCATATAAAAAAGATTCCTTTTGAATAAACTTAAAATTCAAAGGGGTTTATACACCGTATAAAATAATGTTGTATATAAAATAAAATATGCCTCAATGAAAGGACATTGAGATGAAGTCCCTTACCTCATATCTGACGTGACTCGATCGTTCTTTAATCTCCTGAATAATAAACTTGAGTTAATTTATACTTGATTAAGAACCTTTTTTAGGTTTATTATTCCTTTTATATCCCTTATTACTATGTCATGAACACTATGTAATTATTTAAGTTAATAACGGTCGTTTTAACGATCATTGGTACTTGAGTCAAAAATAAACTCTTTATAATTACAAGTTGTTCATGTATCCATTATATCCAAAGTTATATTCATTATTTAGATATCATATATATCATATATATCCAGTATATACATTCATTTATAATATTAAATAACATTTAGAGGTAATAAATGAAATGCACCGTTCATGGAGTCGGTAAGTCGTACGTACGCATGAACGCTACTTTCATTTCTATTTCGTATTTTATGGAATGGAATCATAATGACATAAAGGTATATTATAATTCCAGTATAATGTCATATATAATATCATTAACTCCATCCTTTATACGTCCCACATATGGCATTAACGAATCAAATCACTTTGAGGGGGCGGTAGTCCGCACTTCCTAAAATGAAGATATCGCGTATACCCATAATGGAAGCCATAAAGGTATGCCATAAATGAAAAATACAGAAGCTTAAGGAAAACATAAACATATTATATATCATATATATAAATATATTGACATCTTAATGGCCACATTTGAAGGTGTTATAAGAATATTGAACAATCATCATTTCGTGAGGCATAAATTCACCATCCACGAAAACAGTATGTTCTTTAACCATTAGATGTAGGTGTGTGTAAGTGTAGCTCAACTCCTTCTTATAACAACATCCTAGTATATTTAAGATACTTTTTTTGTTACAAAAGAAATTAATAAAAAGATTTTAGGGGTTTGGAGAAGAAAAATAATACAAAAGAACATTAGAGAAGACTTTACCTTTAAATCGGGTAACTCTTCTTGGTTTGAACCAAAATGGTTTCTTGAAGAGCTTTCTGCCTAAGGTATTACTTATAAGATGAAGAGAGGTATGTAGAGAGATAAAATGATCAGGGCTTGGCTGATCAAATTTCTTGAGAAGTGTGGGTAAGGAGGTAGAGGTGGGGGCCTTTTATAAGAGGAGAGGAGGGGCACTCTTGGAAAGGTATAAAATGTTACTTTATTTTTAAATGAGTTTCGGATTTTAAAGGTCCCACATTGATGTATTTAGAGGATAAGGTGATAAGGGTTCGAAATATACTCATCCAATAGGTCTTTGAAACGTTTAAGTCTTATATGTTACATTATCTTTTCATTTTATTTAAATTGTTCATTAATGAGGTAATCGATGCATCATCATGATGTCATAAATAATTTAATTTATTTAATATCTAAAAACTATAAAAAAATACCATGATGTAGGAAATAATTTTATATTTCCAATGACTATTTATAGTCTAATATGTAATTTATTTATAAAAAATTAAAAATGTTTAACTCAGGTGATACATTCTTTGTTATATTTAACTTTCTTTAAAAATAAAAAGATAAAAAGTCATTATCACACAAAAGTGATTCCATGGGGTCCCCAAGTTTGGAACAAGGCATTCCATGGTCGGAAATGACACAACCAGTAGCATTAGGACACATGTTGGGGTCACTTTTTATTATTATGATATTATTTTATTATCCTTAACTACCCGATTACTAATTAATCAAGATAATTAAAGATAATTATCGTCGTTACTATTCATAATGTCCAAAAACAAAAGAGTCTTAATTGGATAATTTGGACCTTCTGATTACAAATATGGAATTAATTTTACCAAATTACAAACATGGAAATTCAAAAAATTAGTTTAAATATAATTCCCGTTGTCAAAACAAATAGCGGGTTTTTCTGAAACAATATCTATGAAATGTTTGGCACTTGTTTATGCCCAATCCCAAAGTGAAATTAATCCCAATGACCACCATTGTATTAAATGGTAAAAATATATTCTATTTACACTTTAAAACCAATTAAAAATATAATCTAACCATATAATTAAATTAGATGAAAATGCAGTTTTGATGTAAAATGCAGTATTTTTCACTATTCATTAAAAAATGAACATTGTCAGAAAAATACCAAAAATTTATCCAAAGTAAATTTCAATGTACCAATCATAAAGAATAAGTTTATTTTGACAAATAGAGCTTATAAAATTGTCAAGAGTTTGATTTAAAAATGGTTTTCCATCAAAAGGCACTAAAACAATCTTTTAAAAATATTAGTGTATTACATGCTTAAGATTGGATTTATTCTCATTTTAAGCCTCTAAAACACTATATAATTCATAAATAGACATAGATAAAAATATCTATTATTCATTACTTACTTGGGATGTTACAATAATGGTATGTTCTAAAAGATAATTACAGAAACATTAAAGATAAAATATAATATAATATATATGACATATAAATACAGTGACTTTATAATGGACACCATAAGATGTGGTAGGAGAATATTGGACAATCATCATTTCGTGAGGAAGTAGTTCATCGTACATAGAAACAGTATGTTCTATACCCATTTGAGGGAGGTGTTTGTAATTTTTGTTAAAAAAATCTCATAAAATCAACCTTGTATATTTAGGACAATTTTTTTATTATAAAATAAAGTAATTAAAAGTGTTTTGGGGGTTGGAGAAGTAAAATAAAATAAAAGAACTTAAGAGAATATGTAACCTTTAAATTAGTTAACTCCCATTGCTTTGAACCGAAAGGATTTATTTAAGTGCCTTCTGCCTAAGTTAAGTCTTATAGGTGGAAAATAGGGATTTAGGGATCTTATTTAGGAAGATTTTGGATGATACAAGTGGCTTTAGATGTGTGAGTAATGGGTTGGAGGTGATGGCTTTTTATAAGGGGGAGGAGGGGATCAATAGGAATGTTTGAAAAAGGTATTTTATTATAAACTGATTTTTGGTTTAAAAAGGTCCAAAACTCATTAAATTAAAATATAAGATGTCTATTTTTCTAAATAAAATCATACAATAATATTTCTACAGTTTTTGGATAGTTTTTTAAATTTTATAATATCATTTATTTAAATCATTCATTAATAAGCTAATCACTGCATCATTATTGTGTCAAAAATCATTTTATTTATTTGGTGTCTAAAAATTATATATAAAATACCATGATGTAGGAAATATTTTTATCTTTATAATAAATATTTATAGTCGAAGAGATAACTTATATAACCCCATGTAAAAATTTATTTACTAAAAGATATATGTTTAAGTCATTTTTGTCTTTACTTTAAATTAATTAATATAAAGTGTCATTATTACTCTTAAGTGGCTCCATGGGGTCCCAAAATAGACACAAGGATGCCCAAAAATAGGATTAGGACAAATTTTAGGGTAATTTAATATTGTTATAACTTTATTTTTTTTACCCTTATTTACCAGATTTACCCTTTTACCAAAGTAAATAAAATATTTACTGAAATAAATATACATAATGTCTAAAAATAAAAGCTACATATTTAAAAAATTTGGACCTCCTGATTCCAAATATGGAATAAATTTTTCTTAATTCAAAACACAGAATTGGAAGAAATTAATTTAAAAATAATCCTCATTGTCAAAACAAAAACCTTGTTTTTAAGAGATAATATCTATCAAAAGATTGACACTTGTTTATATCCAATTTCAAATTGAAATTGCTAACAATGACCAACATTGGATTAAATGGTAAAAAAATAATCTAATTAAACTATAAAACCAAATAAAATATAATCTAACTATATAAATAAATTACATTAAAAGGTATTTTGAATTAAAATTCAGTATTTTTCACTGTTCGTTAAAAATGAACTTTATCAGAAAAATTCCAAAATTTCATCCAAAGTAAATTTTGATGTCCTAATTCTAAATAAGGGTTGTTGTTTTTCAAATAGAACATATAAAAGTAAAAAAAACTAGATTTAAAAATTGTTCACTATCAAGAGTCCGTAAAATGACCTTTTAAAGAATATTAGAGTATTTCGTGATTAAAATAGGATTCATTCTTATTTTAAGACTCTAAAATTTATTGGATAAATATAATGTCATTTAACAAACATGTATGATAATATTTTAGTTAGCTCTGTTCTTTCTTGCCAATAAAATGTCTAAGCTTTAGCAACCATTTAAAATAATAATATTATTATATTATTTTTCAGTATAACTCAACGTTGTGTGCAACATAAGATTTCAATGAAACTCATTGTTGCGAGTTGAGTATGCTATTAGAAATAACATCCCCTTCAAAGTAAAATTAATATTAATTCAAAAATATTAATAAATATGAAATTTTCATATTCTTTATTTACCTGGGATGTTACATGATGAAACAATGTAAATAAAATATTGCACATTACATATAAGTGACAGAAAAATGGAGTTTTAAGAATGGTTTTTTAAAGGAATAAAGATAACTTGAAAGTGTGATAAATCCTCTAAAAGGATTTTAGTATTAAATCTGATTTGAACTTGTGATAATGACCTGATAAATGATTATTATGAGTTAGTTTGTGATGGTATTTGGGGTTTTAGAAAACCTTATAAACATCCTAAGTGGTTTATATTTTATTTGATAAATTCTTAATTATCAAGAGTGAAGTTATTTTTTTAAATGCATGGAACAATATGTAACCAATGAAGAGTTTTTTTACCCAAAATGAGGTTATTTATAATGATGTAGAGTTAACCATATGGATCTTTGTAGAAAATTATCAATTTCTATGATATAGTTTTGATTCCAATGATGTATAGTTATATTCATTTCAATTGGGATAACAAAGACTCACGTAGAGTTGAGGAAGGTGAGAAAATAATAGAGGAAATCCATTATAGGGTTCACATATTATGTAAATTTCATCCTACATAAGGTTACTCATTGTATAGTTCCACTAAAAAAGGGCTCACATATATTTTTATATTTTTATAAAACTATAATGTCGGAAAAAATGAATATTTTAAGAGTTACATAATTATAAAATGGAATTTAAATAAACAGATAATGATTTTTATTGATCATTATGTAATCCAACATCATAATTAAAAATTAAGATTATGATTTTAGCAATTGATATTAAAAAACTAGTGAGTAACATTATCATAGTTACATATGCTTCCATGACTCTAATTTTTGTGACATATTAGATCAATCCATGCATTCATTTTAACATGGATGTTGATTTAAAAAAATATGGATTTTTTAGAATATATGGATACTACAGTATAAAAATATTATATTAGGAAATATCATGAGGCTCTCAATTATTTAAATATAAGGATTGATAGTGTTTAAATCAATTTGGATAAGGATTCAATATCTAAATTTTATTGAATAATTTAAATTAATTTTAGATTTTATATCAATATTTTTTGATGAATTTTTATAGAATAATATTCTAGAAAAATTATAATAATATTCATGATATTATAATTACTATAAAATAAGTAGAAGTGAATAAAATAATTATGATGGATCTTGAAAAAAAGTGAGATCCTGATAAATTGTTTTATCAAAGAGATAAGGTGAGATCACAGATAAGTGTTCTTAGGAAATGAAGAGATATTTTGTGCCTAAGAACATAATGATATATAGAATATGAATATCATTTAATATCTAAAGTAAATGAGCCATGTTCGATCATTCTAATCACCGGATAACAATTTCATTGAAGAAATTGACGGGTAAGTTTGGAAACCATGATCTTAAGAATACATGTCCATACAGACATAAATAATGGTAGATGAGTAGAAAAGTTGATTAAGTCAACTTGAGGAATAATATCTATATCAGGTTGTTCAATAGCATCCTGAACCTAATTGAGATCTCTTATTTTTTTGAATCGTATTTTTTAGGAGGTAGTGAGGTGTTGTTAACACTCTGGTCGAGCTCTAAATCTAGAACTCTAGTGGGCCTCTAGAGAGTAAATATAGTGGGACTCAATTTTTATTAGATTGGAAGGATATATATTGTGACTAAATGCATATATAGTTGTTAATATTTGTTTAGGGTGACTAACCAATCAATACATGAAGTCGGATTTTATGGTTGAACCTTATTACTTGTGTGTTTTATTCCTTTATAGTCAACATATTCAATTAAGTTTTGGAGAAACACAAGTGGATGGGATTAAGGATTTAACCAACCACTAAGGAAGGATTAAAAAGAATATTGTAAAAATAATAAGGTATAAATGATCAACCCATCCCCCTCTCAATGATCACCAAACTAGGGAATTATAGGTGGTGTTAGAGCTAATCCAATTTTCCTCTAAAGATATAAAAAAAATTCATGTATATTGAACATATATTTAGAGAAAATTAGTAATTTAAAAATATTTTATGGATAGAATTATTAGAGTTGTAATTGAATGATGTTTCTATTACTAATTTATATTAGCATGAATTATCAAGATGTTGCATGTTTGGGATTTTTTCCATTTATAAAGGATACTTCTATGTCCTTTTATAATAAGTGAAACATGGAAGGCGATAAAAAATATTCAAAATCCATCATAACTCCTCTATTAGAAATTATATACATAAAGTTAATCATGATTTAAACTAATAAGGAATGGGAAAAACTGATAAGAAAATATGAAGTCAATATTAAAATCTAAGAAGGAAAACTAAAAATTTAGAATATTTGTTTTAAAGATCACAAAATGGATAATAATTAGAATATTGATGATTATTTTACAATATTCAATGACTTTATGAGTAATATCTAGGGTTTTGGTAGAGGATATATGATTATATTTTGGTAAAATAATTATGAGTTTCATTCCATGTTGGTTTGATATAAATGTATTAACCCAAAAATATAGAGAATACATAAAAGTAGATAAGCTATGTAATATGGTAATTTCATATAAGATAAGGAAATACACATATTTTGTGAATAAATCCAAAGATGATTTGTAATTTTTATACCTAATAAAAGGAAATTTTTAATAAGAATAACTTATTGAATCAAGTTATTCATTTATTGAAGAGTTTGATAGGTACTTTAATAAAATTATTTCTCTTCTTTTAATGAAATTAAATAAATTTAAGTGAGAAGGAAAGGGAAATAAAATTCTTGGGTACTGTAACTGTAATAATTTTTTTTCATAGAATTCAAAAATAAAATGGAAGAAGTATTTGAATTAGATGAGGAAGATGAGAAATCCCTAAAGTATAAAAAGATAAAATTAAAAAAATTATAGAAATAATAAAAGAATTCTGATCAGAATTTTTTTTAAAATAAATCACATCAATAAGTTTATTAGATGAAGTAGTTAATTAGTTTTTTATGTTTAGAGAGGCTTTGATATCTCAAGTCGTTATAAAATAGAATAATTAACAGTGCTGGAATATAGTTTGAAAGATAATATAGAACTATTTTTTGAGTAAATTACACAAGTTATGAAATAAAATAAAAAATATGATGAAAGAGAAAAATGTTTTTTCTAAATAAAATTTACTATTGATCAATAAAGAATAAATTTATAATAATTTGATAGTTAAAAGTCATTAAACAATAGTAAGAGATTATGATAATTTTTTTTTGTAATATAAGAAGATCATTTCGATATGAAATCCCTGTGTATACACACACAGAATGAGTTGAATAAAATACCAGAAGAGTTCACAAAATTAGCTGAGGTTAAAGGTGAATCTTATCAATTTAGTGAGATCAAGGGATTTAATTTATAATTTAACTGTTCACTTAGTCTATTACAAAGTAAATATATTATTTCTAAATTTTTAGGTGATAAAAATAAGTCTGAAACTAGTTTTAACTATAATAAATTTAGAGACACTATTCATCACTAAATGGAGGGAGAAATATACACAGGATACTAATACACCCTAGGAATAAGCAGCCTTTTCTTGAAGTAATATAGCTCGAGTAACTATCTAGATAGATTTATCATCAAATTAGATGATCACAGTTCAAACACTTCTTCTGGTGTTTTGTATAGTATGGATACAACTCCTAAAACTTCATGGTGTAAAATTTCATTTCTTGGGAATATTTATGTACCAAGTGGATTATATAGTTAGAAAATTAGGATTGGTTCATAGAGTAAGCAATTTATGGATAGAAATTTAGTAAATTTCTCTACAAAAATATATTTTGATGTTTAATGGAACTGTATAGAAGATGAGTACAATTTTTAATAAAAATTAAAATTGTATAAATATGATACCTAAATAACATATGTATATAATAATAGGGATAAAAAATTAGATGATAACAAAAAAATACTTATGAAATATTGAAGATGCCAAGAATAAATGTGAGAAACACAAAAAAAGGATGAGTATATCTAAAAGGAGTGAATACCAATTTAGCTAAAATAGTTGATAATGGATAAATAATTGAATATAAATCTAAATAAAAACATATGGTTTCAAAATAGGAGGATAATAATAAATAGAAATTTTCTACTATGGAGAGACTTGGAATTTTACATAAACTAGATGATCAGGACAAGCCCAATTTCTATACCATCATATCACATGTTATAATTAGTGTTCTGAAAGTTAAAGGTGTAATTATATGGTATTGATAAGAATCAATTCATTTAATAAATTATTACTCCTTGGGGAACACTAATTTTACTTTGTAAGGACTATAGTAGATTGTGTTTATCCATTGACTACCAAAAACTAAACTAAGTGATGGTGAATCGATGATTTATTTGAATACATGAAGGGAGTTTATTTATTTTTCATGATTTATAATTTACTATATGAATCATAAGTTAATTATAAAGTAATTGGATAATCATAAAACTCTTTTTTTATTTTTGAAATATAGACTACAGGTTCATAGTTATTCCTATGAAATTTACCAATGCAATTGGTGTGTATATGGAATTAATAAACTAGATAATTCATTAGTATTTGTACACATTTTAAGATTTATTTATGGATTAAATACTTATATAATCAAGATTATAAAAATATAATAAGATTAATTTGATATTTTTTTATAGATTCTTCATGATCATACATTTTATTTAATGTTATTGAAATTGACATTTTTATTCAAGAAGTGAAATTCTTACGTCATGTTTCTTTTTATAAGAGAGTCATAGTTTACAAAAAAACATGAAAAGTTGTAATGTATTAGTAAAAACCCAAAGAAAAATTTAAAATATTGAGTTTTATAGGTTTTTTTATTTATTAATAGAGGTTCATAAAATATTTTTCAAAATTGGTTTCTCAAAAATACTTAACTCATAAAAGATAATGGTTTGATTGGAGTGTGAAGTGATATAAGGAATTTAAGTCATTAAAGAAAATCATTATTTTTATTCATGTTCTCATTCTTCCTAAGTCAATAATCAGTTTTTTAAGTATATTATATTGTTTCTACCAAAGACTTAATATGTGTTTGATTGTAAGGAAGTAATATTTTCCCATGTAGACTTAGACTGTTTATACCCCATGAGAACAATTACCTACACATAACCTATAATTAGTTGTTATATTCCATGACTTTTAAGAGTTAAAGGTAATAATTTTTTGTAATATATTTGTAGTGTATAAAGATCATAAGAGTTTGAAGTACATTTCCTTATCAAATTATATCAACCTAATATAACCTAGGTGAGTAAGTTATCTTATAATTTCTTATTTTGATCTTATGTATGCACCATGAAAAAGTAATATGGTGGTATATACTTTGATTAAGAACACTATAAATCATGTGGTGAAGTAATCTGGTAGTAAGTGGTAGTTAAGGAAATTATTGGTGTATTTTTAAATGAATATAAATGAAATTATTGATTCTATAATTCTATCTAGTCATAATGTGATATCCATATTGAAGAGATGAGTGAGAGGGAAAAATATATAAAATTAAGAATGAAAGTAAATATAGGATTCTAAAAACGGTTGGGAGAACATTGATGGATGGATTATTTCACTAGATTATATTTTTTGATTTATATATTAGGAAATGGTTCTTATGAAGCTAAGGAATAATGTTTATAAAAAATTTCATCATTCAAGTTTTGTGGTTTATCCCAGAGCTATAATTATGTAATATGAAATTGTATGCAAACATTAGTGATCATAAATGAAGAAAGATAATGAATTTATTTCTTCATGTTTAATTTTAAAATAGGTAAAGATTGAGTATCAATGACTCACAAGTAAATTGGGGACATTATATATTCCAACATGAAAGAGGGAATATATTTACATAGGTTTCATGATTGTATTTAAAAAAAACTATAGAAACCTAATGGTATTTTTTATGATATATTGACTCATAAACATAGTGTATTTATTTTCTATGTAATAAATATATCCTTCTGAATATAATGGTAAGATTTATATAAATTAAATTGTTATACTTCATATAGATCAAAATACATTATCTCAAATAAATATGCTCATTTTATATTTAGATTTTAGACGAGACTCTATAATGTTATAGGGATGCTATTTAGTATGAGTATAGTTATGCACCCAAAAAAATTGATAAAAGAACCAAGTTATTAAAATTATTAAATATATGATTTAATTATGTATTCATGACTTTGTGAAGTTATTAAAATCAAATTTATCATTGTTTGATCTTGTATATAACAATATATATCAATCATCTATCAACATGAAACTATTCAAAGAATTATATGGTTGGCTATATCAGTCACCATTATGTTTGATAATAACTGATGAAAAAACTCTTATGGGACTGAGTATAGTAAAATAAAAAATGTATTGACTTAAATTTATTTAGAAATATATATTTTCATCTTATAGTTTGTAGAATTATTATTTCCATCATAAACAATAACCATTGATATTTATTTTTGGAGAATGTGTATTTTTGAAATTTAATCCAATACTGAGACACTAGTGGTTGGGGAAGAAAAGAAAGGAAATTTCCATTTATATAGTCCTTTTATGATCATGTAATTGATTAATAAACTAGATTATAAGTTATAATACCTACAATATTATACATAAATTATCAATATTTTCAATGCATCTAAATTGAAGTGGTATCAAGAAAATTAATCAATGTTTTTTATAGGGATATAAGTTTTTTTACACATATTATTAGATATTTTTTAACATAAATATCTATCAATAAAAATCAAGTAATGAAACAGTTGAGTGCCTCTAGAAGACTAGTTATGTAAAAAGTCAACACAAATATTATTCATCTTTATTTTATTATCCATAATGAGCTCCTAAATCCCTTTGATCTCTTAAAATTCCATGAGATAACCTGAGGAACACATAGACAAATGGTGTGAGATAAAAAACTCAATAAGGTAATTAACAAGATTATGAAACATAATGTATGATTCAAAGGTATTACATGATAACATAAAATATAAGTCTCATGAGTAATATCATTGGAGTATAACATAAATAAAATAGTATCACAAGATCATAAAAACATTGTAATTGTGGGATAAACACAAAACATGTCTTAAGAATTATTCAAGGCTAACTTCTAAGAGAAAATCACATGGCGGATAGGGTCCCATAATGGAATAGGTTTTCTCCCAAATGCTATAAATAATGTCTCATGGGACAAAATCTTTACCCAATGAATTAGAGAACTATCTAGGTGCAACCATCATAACACGATCATGATTATGTGTTCCATAAAAAGGAAATCAGTCATAATTCATAAACATTATAATTACCCATGTAATGAAAATGGGATTCATAATATTTCCTCACATCATAATAAAATAATATTTCATAAATAAGGTATTTTTTACATGATCATAAGGCATGTATTACCTCATAAAATAAAGAGAAAATAAAATAAGTATATTTGTGAGTGGCATATATAAAAAATTTACAACAATTCAATAACATTATATATATATATATAGAGATAGAGAGAGAAAGTTTTTTAGAGAGATTATGGTTATAACCAAAATAAAAGGGTAGTGTAGAGGAACCCCTTACACCCATAATAAAAACATTTCTAGATATCAAAATATCCATTCCCTTTAAAACTCATTTTGAAGATACTTATAATAAATGGAAAGAGGATTTTTATTTGAATAAAATAGGGAATATTATAAAGAAATATAAATATAAAATAATGGTTTTGGTATATGGAAAATCCATTGATTTCATATATGTTAAATTAAATCATTACATTTGTCTTTTTCAAAAAAAAAAGTTAAAACATTCCGTATAAAAAGTGTAAAAAAGATTCATTTTTATAGCATTTAAAAAAAAGTCAAAAGATATATATAATTTAATTTACAACTCTTGTATGTCAAATAGATAAATTATTAAAATAATATTCAGAATATATACATGGAATAAAAAAATGTGGAAAATAAGTCTTTAAAACGTTTAAAACATAATTTTTTAAATAAAAGTGTCCTTTATATAAAACATTAAAAATATTAGTTTTTTAATGTAAATAAAGTTAAATATTTTCAAAAAAAAATCATAATCCATTTAATTATAAATTTTAATTTTCTTGAAATATTTATAATAACATGGAAATATAAGAAAATAGTTGGAAGGAAAACTTTAAAATAAGATTTTTTTTAAAGAAAGTATCATACCTCAAATACATTTCATTATATACATTCTTTATATTCAAAAATTATAAAATTATTTTAATTATTTAATATAATAAGAAAAAAAATTCAATTTTATTATCCCTTTTATTTTATTTATTATCATTTAATATTCAACTACATATTAATTTAAGTTTATGTTGGATGTTTTGATTACATTCGGCTCATAAGTCCAAAATGACTTCAGTTTGTTGACTATGGTCAATGAGGTAATTCTTTCATAATCTTACAAATAATAATCATGATAAAATTATAATTTTTATAAATAAATTATACTTTTAAAATAATCAATGAAATATAGTCATTAAAAATGAACTATGTTACAATAATAGAGATGGTAGGACGTACGTACATGTGAGAAACATTTCCATTTTTCAACAATCATTATGGAAATAAGAAAAGTGTTATTTTATCATTAAATAATTATAATGTATCACTAATATAATATTATTTATTTAAATACACTTATATATACCTTTCATGTTATGTGGTAATGAAAAATAAATCTCATCACTTCTTGGGTGTGGTAGTTCACACGTACGTACGAACGACATTATCATCATTCAATGAATGGAAAGATAAGAAAATATATGGTATATTAATTTTATAAAATGATAAATATTTAATTAATATCATATATATAAATTAAATAAATCATCATAAATAGATATGAAAGGTGATGATGGAAAATTAATTACATTAGTTTGTGAGGAGGTAGCCCGCTGTACACACGAATGATGGATTTGTTTCCCATTTGATGGAAGAGGAGATGGATGTAGTTTATTAAAATATCATATTAAAGTCTTAGTATATTTGAGATAATTATTTTAAAATATAATCATTGTTGAATAAGATTTTAAAGAGGTGGAAAAATAAATAAAACAAAAACACTTTGTTAAGAATGATACCTCTTCTTCAGACAGCCTCATTAGTTTTACACTGAAATCCTTCCTATGAGAGTTTTCTAATAAGAAAATGACTATATGACATAGTAAAAGAATTAATTAAGGTATTTAGTTATTTATCATAATAATTAAAATATTTTTTAAGTTTTAATAAAATATGAGAGGAGGCTCTCTTTTAAAAGTGAGGGGAAGGTGCTCTTTGAATTCCTTATAGTATTAAATTAGAATAAATTAATTTTCATGGGAAAATAGATCCAGAATGATATAATTTGAATATAATTTTTTTATGGGTATAAATACTCTAATACAATAATATATTAAAAAATTTAAGTGATTTTTTCCCACTTATATATTGGTTTGAACCCATGCTAACCCTTTTTGACAAATACCATGTTAATGAATTTGTTTACTCCTTAGGGGTTAATATATTTAAATAAAAGGAGAATTGGTCTATTAATTAACTATAGTTGATATTTATAAACATATAAAAATAAATTTCTTGGATATAGTATTTTTTATTAATCTTAAATAATTTAATAAAATATTATTTATTATAAAATAACATTAATGTCATTTTTTGAACTATTCATTTAGTTTGACTTGGAAAACAACATGACCACAAAGGAATTAAAATATTTTCCATTAAAATAAAAATAAATTTTTATATTTCTATATAAAATTAATTAAATATAATATTCATTTCAAATTATATTACTTTTAATTTTTTGAAAATCGTTTATTTTATTTTTCTATTAGTTGAATAAATATGGTGTTAGTGTTATATATGAATTTAAGATAATTATTTTATTACTAAAAATTAAAAAAAATTAACATGATAAAAATAATAATTTATAATTAAAATTTTTATTTATAAACAAACTTCAGTTATTTTTATACCTATTACAAGATATTATAGATATTAAAAAAAGAAAGTGTAATTTTTGTCTTTATCTTTTACTTAAATATTATAAAGGTAAAAAATAAAATAAATATTCAATAAAGTGTCCATATATTCAAGAATTGTATTGAAATGGAAATAATAAACTCATAAAATAGGGTAAATTCAAGTGTTGGGGTCAATTTTTATTCCTTACCATACAATTTTTAACCATAATAACCTGATTTACCCTTACCATGGTGACAATTATTTACTATGGTTATTATTTGTAATGAAATAAATATAAGGGGGATATTTAACAAATATGGATCTAATTATTCAAAATATTTAACCCATTTTTTAAAAATATATTTATATAATTTTCATAATTTATTTAAAATTATACCCATAAAATATGATGAATATTTTTTTCGTAGAATGCATGTTTCAAGAAATATATCCTCTTATATTAACTCTATGACTATCAATCATCATTATATTAAATTAAATTAATATATATAGATATAAAATATATACATTCCATTAAAATATTTTCATATTTGGGGTAATTTTAATTTATTTAAAATGGATAAAATTTATGCACATGATTTTTTTTTTCAGAGAATCATTTTTTAAGCATAAAAATAAACATTTTTCCAAAATCATGATAATTTTTTATTAAAATGAAATTAATTAAATTTTAATAAATAAAATGGATCAAATTTTACTTTAATACTAAATATAAAATATAATTTCACTTTTAAATTACTTTATTTAATAAAAATAAATGACATTATTTGAAAAATTAGTAATTCTCAGTATTCTCAAAACAATCAAAAATTTTCATATAATACAAAACTTTCACCATCTGTTAATTTTGATATAATTATTTCAAAAATTATTTTCATTTTATAAAATAAAATTTCTAAAATTTGAAGAAATTTATTATATTATTTATTCACAATGAGTAATAAATAATATTTTTGAGGAAAAAATGAATTTTTAATGTATATAATTAATTTAATAAATGCATTCTAATTTCATATTAAAACAATATATATTTTTTAAAAAATGTTTATTCATATTCATAACATCTATTTTAATTGATAGTTTATAGCTATCATATTTAAATAATAATATTTTAATTGTATATCGTGGTTAATTTAAACTCGATGTTTCATGTAACAAAAGATATTAAGAAAATTAAATTTATTTAAAGAGAAATATATTATAAAATTTTAAGGTGTTACATTTTAACCCCCTTAAATAAAATTTTCCCACTCAATTTTATATTCTTCATAAAAGGTTTAATATTTGAAAATAACTTTTTTGAAAACCCACATCATACTGAGGAATAATAAAACTTATTTTAAAAAGGTAATGTGGGAAACATAAACGTTACCTAAAATAACAAATAATTGGGTTACCATATAAAGATTAAAATAGTTGAATGTTAAAATATATACATGGAGGAGAAAAATATCATATGTGGACTAATAGAGAGTGATGAATAACATAGTCATGATAATTTAACTACCACAAACCATAAATTTGTGAGGGTTTAAG
Organism: Viscum album; assembly: GCA_963277665.1. Classification (NCBI taxonomy): domain Eukaryota; kingdom Viridiplantae; phylum Streptophyta; class Magnoliopsida; order Santalales; family Viscaceae; genus Viscum; species Viscum album. The sequence continues at coordinate 1,650,444,205 of OY728143.1, read as the reverse complement.
AAGCCATAAATTCATTATGAATGGTTGTAAAATGATAACATTTTTATTTCAAGATGATTTTCATAAATTTGAGTTGTTATTTTATAATTAATATAGAGAACATGTGGAAATGTATATACTTGATTTATTTTCATTTCATAAGGACAATTTCATCCTTTTGTTGTGTTTCAATGAATCTCTACTTCAACTCTTTCTCTATGAAATTATTTTTCAAGATGAATTTTTTTATGCCTAAATCACTAAAATTAAATTTTAATGGATCATAATATCCTTAATAGAATGAAAAATCATTCCTCCTATCTCTATATATTTACTAAAAACAAAATTATTATCACATGTTATCCAGTCTGATAAATCATGCTTTGAACTCAAATAATAATACCCAAGGTTAATATTAAACCCTAACATTAGTAGTTAATATTAAAACCCATCTAAAATATGTCAGGCCTAATTGAAAATCAAAAAATTTATAAATAAGGTCACTACATTTCCAAAATCAACATCACATTAATCCCCCAAATAACAGAAAGTATCTCTTAATGTCATATATTTAATATGTGAATACGTTGATCATATATTCTCTCGAAACATGGTAATAACCTAAATTACCATAAAACCTTAATGAAAACCTATATAATTCCAAAAATTAACTCTCATCATTTCATAAATAAAATCACAGATTATTGAATATATTCCATAAATCCAAAAATAATCAAACTCTATCAATGATAACATAAACTATTCTATCATCAAATCACTAACCAATTTCATGGTTACCAATAATATATCATTAAATTCATCAATATAAATCATCAATTAATCAAAATTAAACATTATTAACTCAATATCAAGAACATTTTAAGGGTTATATTTCCCTTAATCACGTGTTCTTTAAAAATATAATCATACCACAAATCACTTTTCTTGGTTATCAATACCATGCAACAAATTTTTTTAAATCCTTAATTAAAAACTACCATGGAAGAATCATTATATGTTTCATGATTCTTAAAACCAAAATTACATTGATATAAATACTTCTACAACATGATTCTTGAATCTCAATACATAAATAATTCAGTACCTTCACTTCAATTATTAGAATAACACAATTCCTTCATTAGCCTAAAAGTTAACCATTAGTAGAGGGAATAGACTACGATAATTAATAGGTTCCCTGCATTTAAGATAAAAAACTATAAATGGATCCTTATGGTGAAATTTATTTTCCTCTATCAAAATCCTAATTTTTTTCATGGAAACTCATTGCTCTATGTACTTATTTTCCACACATAAAAAATTTTCATGTTCCTTTGAGACATTATCTTGTGTATCTATTTCCAAATTTTTAACATGAAGGAAATTGGGCATTTTTTCCTCCATGGTATCCTTTATATGGACTCTCATAAGACTCCATTCTTCTATTCTTTGGTAATTATAAGAGTTAGTTAAGGTATATATTTTTAATCATATATCATGATAACTGATTATGCATAATAAGAATGTCTTTCACTTCAGTCATCATACCATTTAGTTACTAATAATCACCATATTTTCCATTATATGCTTTATTAATATCATTCCTCTGGATTACAGACATTGACTAAAACCTAAAACATATATTGAGTAAAAAATCATAGTGGTAAACCACATAATAATGAAAAAACATTTATAGGATGTCTAAATCATGAAACCTTATTTTCACTCTATGAAACATTAGGTTTAACCTAGGTTACCCATGATCATCATCTATTCAAAAACTTCCTAATGGTTTATAATATGTCAAATAATGTCCCATGGGAGTGTCTAACCAGGTGTGAAGCAAGTTCTCTTTTTCAAACACTAGGTGATAATTATGTTAATACCCAATGCACCCTTTTCAGAGTTATTAACCATATATGCAACTGTACTTGAACCGTATCCATTTATAATATTCATATAGGGATATAATTACTTGGAAACCACTTTCATATTACTTTTCCAAAATTATAGGATATTTTATATACTTAGACTTATCCCTAGGGTTCTCACTAAAATATTCTTGTCTTGATCGCAATAAATAACTATACCTTACTCAGATACTAGCTATAGTGATCTAAGACTTTTTACACATATTATTGCATTATTTTTTACATAAATATCCATTAATAAAAAACAATGATTAGAAATTGTGAGTGTATTTGTACGACTAGGTATATAAAACATCAATAATAAAATAAAGTGACTTTATTTTATTCTAGGCAATGAGATCCTCAGTCCCTTTGAGCTCCTAAAAATTCGTGGGATAACTTGTGGAATAAATAGAAAAATAGGGTGCTCTAAAAAATACAATGATGCAAAAAACATGAAAAGTAAATATAAAATGTTATTCAAATGTATAACATGATATCATAAAAGATAAGGATCATGAGTAATCACAAGGGATCATAACATAAAGTACATGGTATCACAAGATCATGTAAACATTGTAAATGGAGAAGAAACACAAAACAATACATTAGAATAAGTCAAGGATAACTTCCAAAACAAAATGAAATAGTGGATCGAGTCTCGTAATGTATTAGGTTTGCTCGCCAATCCCATACATAATGTCTCACGAGAAAAAAGCTTTACCTAATGAATTAGAGAGATATCTAGGTGCACCCATCATAACATGTTTATGATTATGTGTCCCACAAAAATGAAATCAATCGCATGACATAAACATAAGAATTACCCATGGAAATAAAATGGGTTTCATAATCATGCCTCACATTATAAACAAAATATATTTCGTAAACAAGGAATTTGAGAAATGGTCATAAGGAAAGTATTACCCAATTAAAGGAAGGTAGAATAAGATTGTTATATATATCAGAGACATATATACATAATTTATAATCATTACATAACTTTTAATATAGATATAAAAAATTGATTTAGATATATAGTGGTTATAACTTCAAGAAAATGATATTTTATAGAGATCCCTTACACCCATAAGCAAAAAAGGTACAGATATCAAAATATCCATTCTATTTAAAACCATTTTTAAAATAAAAAAATGAAGGGAAAGAGGGTTTTTATTTGAATAGAATAAGGAATATTATTAAGAAATTCAAATATCAAATAATTTTTTAGGTTGTGGGAAAATTCATTGATTTCTTATACATTAAAATAAAACATTCCTTTTTTTCTTTTATAAAGAAAGTAAAAACGTTCCTTATATAATAATTAAAAATCTGATAACCCTTGAAAAAAATATATAAGAGGCATAAAATTTCCTTTATTATTCATTTATTTCCATATAAATAAATTAATAAAATATTTTTATGAATATGTAAATGGAAGAGAAATACTTGGAAAATAATTCATTAAAACATGTTAAATGAGTTTTTAAAGTAAAGTATCCTTTATGTGAAAACATATAAATATTATTTTTTTTAAAACAAATAAATAATGTTAAATATGTTTAAAAAATAAATTTATAAACTATTTAATCATAATTAATAATTTTCTTTAATCATTTATAAGAACATAGACATGGAAAAAAATAAATTGAAGGGAACCTTTGAAAGATGGTTTTTTTAAAGAAACTCCCTTAACTCGAGTCAGTCTCATCGTGTACATTATTTATCTTCCTAAATAATAAATTTATTTCAATTATTTAATTTTATAAAAAAATAATTTTACATCCCTTTTATTTTATTTATTATTATTTTATATTCACTTACATAATTATTTAAGTTCACGTCCAACGTTTTGATGATATTCTCATTAGTCCAAAATGAATTTGGTGGGCTGAATATGGTAAATGATTTCACTATTTCACAATATCAAAAATTATAATCATGATATAATTATATTTTCTTACAACATTTGTAGTTTTAAAACTAACCATTAAATAATTTTATGAAAAACAAATAATGTAACACGTATAGAGACGATAGGTTGTATATACACATGAGTAAAGTTTCCAATTTTAAATGATCATGATGGAACTAAGATAATTTTTATTTTATCAATAAATAATTATAATTATATCATAAATATTATATTATTATTTTAAATTCACTTATATATACCATCCATGTGATGTGGTAAAGAAAAACGAATCACATTGCTTTTGGAGGTGATGATCCTCACGTACACACGAATGATGGTATCATCTTTAAATGAATGGATAGGTAAGAAAATATGTGTTATATTACTTTTATAGAATAAAAAATATGTAATTAATATCATATATATACATTAAATCCATCATCATAAACAACTAAAATAGGTGATGATAGAAAAAATTGCATCGGTTCGCGACGCGACAGTCCATCGCACACAAACGTAATGGTTTCATTATGCATTTTATGGAAGATAAGATGGATGTAGGTTATGAAATTAACATAATAACATCTCAATATATTTTATATACTTATTATATTATATCCAAATTTTCTAAAAAAAGTAGTAGGTGTAATAATAAATATAACAAAAAACACTTGGTTAAGAAGGATACCTCTTATTCGAACAACATCTTTAGGTTTTTACCAAAATCATTCCTAGAAGGATTTTATAATAAAAAAATACTATGTGACCTATAAGATAAGTAATTAAGGTATTAGTGTAGTGAATTTATAAACCAACATATTTTTAAATTGTGAATAAAATAAGAGAAGAGATTCTGTTTTATAAGTTAGCAGAGGGGCACTCTTGTAATTTATTAAAGTATTAAATTAATATAAATTAATATTTATTCAAACCAAAATGATATAATTTGAATAAATGATTATGATGGGTCAAAATAATCACATAAAATAAAATTTTTAAAAGTTTTTTTGATGATTCACCCTTATCCTTTGGTTTTAACCTGTGTTAACCCTTTTTGACAATTACGGCGATAACGAGGTTTTCTACTCTTTAGGGGTCAATATAGATACTATAAAAGGAAAAATGTTACATTGATGGATCATATTTTATATTTTTAAACATATAAAAATATATTATGAAAATATATGTTTTTAGATATTTTAAATTATTTAATTAGTTATTATTTATTATAAAATAATATTAATGTAATTTTTGGAACTATTCATTTAATTTGACTTTGAAGGCGATATAAAAAAAAGAAATTCTAACATATTACACTAACATATCTCTGAAATTTTATATTATATAAAAAAATAATTTCACAAAATAATTTATTCCAATTATATTACTTTTAATATTTTTAAAATCATTTATTATTTTTCTATTAATTGAATAAATATTGTATCAGTGTTGCGTAAGCATTTAAGTTATTTATTTCATTACTAAAAATTATAAATAAATTTATACAATAAAAATGATTTTTCTTCCATATAAATAGTTATAAAATAACATAATTAGTTTTTAAAACTATCACAAAATATTGTAGTTATTAAAATCAATAAAGTGTCGTTCATGTCCTTATATTTTACTTAAATATTAAGAATGTAAAAATTAAAGAAATATGGCACTAAGTGGCCATATATTTGAGAAAATATTATAAATAGATATAATAAAATCATCCAATAGTAAAAAAATGAATGTTTTATGGTCAATGTTTAGTACTTATCATTTTTTTAACCTTAATTACCAGATTTACCCTTACCATGGGGATAATTATTTACTGTGGTTTCTATTAATAATGACCAAAAATAAAATAGTATTATTTAAAAAATATAAATCATGATTAAAAATATGGAAACAATTTTTCATAATTAATTTTCTATAAGTTCCATAATTTAATTTATAATTATACCCACAAAACATGGTCAAAAGTGATTTTTCCAGAAAATGAATTTTTCAAGCAATGAATGATCTTATATCAACTCTATAACTAGAAAAAATTATTAGATTAATTTAAATTAATATAAATAGATATATAATTTTTAAATTTCTTTCAAATATCTCTTTATTATGAGTTATTTTATTAAATTAAATCGATTAACATTATGAACTTAAAAATAGTTTAAAGAAAACTATGTTTTTATGAAAAATAAATAAACATATTCCAAAATCATGAGAATTAACGATTAAAATGAAATTAATTATATTTTTATAAATAAAATGTTTTATATTTAACTTTAATTAAAAATAAAAAATATAATGGGACTTTTAAATTACATGATTAAATGAAAAGAAATGATAATATTTGAAAAATAAGTAATTTTCACTGTTCACTGAAAAAACAACAATTTTAGAAAAATCCCAACATTTCCCCTTATGTTGATTTTGAAATTATAATTTCAATTTTTAAAATTTTATAAAATAAACTTTCTAAATATGGAATAAATTAATTCTATTATTTTTTCACAAAAATAATAAAACCCATTTTTTAGGAAAAAAATTTATTTTTAATTAGTATAATGACATTACTAAAAATATACTATCTTCATATAAAAACTTTATACACATTTTTAAAGGTTTATTCCTATTAATATTTATAATTTCAATGTATAGGTTATAGTATTCACATTTAACTAAAAATATTTTAATTGTATATCATGTTTTTTTAACTCGGTATCAAAGAAATTAAATTTAACTTGGGAGAAATATATTCTAGAATCTCAAGGTGTTGAATTATGAATAGTTGGATGGTTGAAATTGATCCGAAATTTTCTTATATGTGAATAATTCCTCCAATTATGTATTGTGATGAGAATATTTTTAGATAATAGAGTATTTATTTGGTGAGATCACTATGGAAACATGGTATAATTTAAGAAAAAACATTGAAAAGAGATCATTCAAATATGGTAAGTTTGGTAAGATATTTTTAATAATTCCTAGTAAATTTATAGGGGTGAAAACTTTTATATTCTAGATAACTATAATATATGTATTTTAAATTTTATTTAATGCATGTTTATTTTTACTTGATTCTATTAATTAAAAAATGATCATCGTGAGAAAAGTAAAATTTTTATTAAAATTTTTATTGTTAATTATGAAATATTTCTTAATGAAATATAATTAATGGATTAATACTTTATTAATTAAATATTGGGAATTTTATTGGAGGTTTTTCAATATTGGAATATTGAAATTGAATTTATTATATTCTTTGTTATTGAATTAGGGTATTATAAAATTATTTAATTTTGTGGATTCGGTTAGTCCATCATAGAATTATCGAGGGGAAAGGGAGAGAGTATAATGATTTATTAAAGAGATGTAATATTAAACTATGAGAATTGATTTTACACATGGTATATTTATTTTCAAATATATATATATATAATATATTGTAAATAAATATGTGTGGTTTATTACATTATTCTCATTTTTATCTCTCTCTATATTCCATTAGTTTTGGATGTCTATATGAAAGGTTATTGAAGTTTGGATATTCTATAAAATTATCAAGGCATATGGAAAAAAAATATTTTATATATTTTTTATGAATTATTTAGAATGTTTGATGATGTGAAAATTTCTTATAACTCTTAATTTTGATGTTTACATATACTTTATGTTAAAATAAGTATTGTAAAATTTGTAATAGTTTAGTTCCAAGTCACATGGGGCCATGAAATTATTATATTTGTACCCTCTAACCCTTATTCTTTTGATCTTCTACCCAGTAAGTTGTAAGGGGTCATTCATAGCTACATGGGGCCATGCCACTAACTGGAGGTCAAGTACACCAATGTAGAGAATTGCATTGGGGTTATATAAAGATTGAATGGACCATTCCAGTTGATAATGGGGGTCATACCAAATGTGAAAAAGTCATTAAAACTTTATAAAATGGAATGTTATACTTACTAATTAAAGATTGTGATTTATATATAATGTTGAGGATAATACCTAATAGTTCTTCTTGTAATGATCATTAGCTTGAGAACGTTTATAAAATATAAGAATGAACATCTATGTATTTGGCCATGAAACTCTCTATAAGAATGATACAACTATTTATATTTTTTTAATAGATTGTGATATAGGTTTTATTTGAATGTCTATGTTTTGTAAGAAACCATGATTTTATATATAATTTGGAATTTATTAAGTATCTTTTCATGGAAACACCAATAGGAATGTTTTTATTTTTATAAATGGATTAATTTTTTTGACTGAAAATTAACGTTTTATTATTTCTACACACTTTTTATGAACAAAGTGAGAAACAAGACAAACAACCACAAAGGTTTCATGTAATGAAAGAGATAGATGAACCATTAGAATCAAGCTTGAGCCTATTTGAAGAATTATCCATAAATAATTTCAAATTAAGATCACTACCCTTTGTATTAGAGTCATCCTTGAGCAAATCTTCAAACTAATATGACTGCTTGTCCCATGTTTCCATGTACTCCTCCACATTTATCCTCCTCTCGTTGAATCCCTTAATAAGGATGAGATCTTGTTTATTGATCCAATTTCACTTCTCTTTATTAGTTTCCACTTGAAGCAGTATTTCATAAATTTGCACAGTAACCTCAATAGGGGCCTTAATTTCAAAGGCCTCATCAAGAATTTATTCTCCCGAGTGATTGATAAGCTCTCGCTTTGTCTCTTTATACCCAACATCCTTATCTGCCTCACGGCTCTGATTGACCAACTCCAAATAGTTCCCATGATCCGCCACCACTGATTCGTCCTGCCTCTGATTAGAAACTCCCAACACACCACTTGTGAACTCTTGGTCCTTATAAGATTCACTGTTAGGTTCCTACTCTTTTGAGGAGACACAGTCCATCTCTTCTGGCCTTGAAACCTTAACAGATCGTGTCTTTATATGTTTGGGAAGATGAGAATAATCTTTGCGCCCTTTTTATTTTTTCCCCTTGACCAGAATGCATCTCCCCAAAACCATATTTCCCTTCCCGCCTTCCTCCCCCTAGGGCTATAAAGCCTTCTTTCCTGACATCTTTCATCACTGTCACCCGAAAATGTATCATAAACATCCTCACTAGATTCAGCTTCAAGAATACTCTACCCCTGATTGGAATTAACAACCTGAACCAAATCACCTTGGTCCGGAATTAGCTCTCCTAGACCTTCAAATCTATTGCTCAGATTTAAAATAGTCAAGTGACTTCCTGTAGTAAGTTCCTTCACCACTGGCCTGCCCATAGTACCTTTCATAGAATTATCCTGGCCCTTGTAGACCATAAAATCACCTTCGTTGGGTGATGGCACCACCACTGTCGGAGAGATCCCAGTTCTATCTTTCACAACCTCTGCATAAGAGAGAGAATTCACAGCAGAGGGGTTGGATTCCAGAACAGGTGAAATGCACACCTCCTCAGATGGAGGGGCTTGCACAACTATATTGGAGACACCCAGGTCAACTCTCAAATGGTTGAATATATCTACCACTCTCGGATCAGCCTGACTGGGTCTAGAGTCAGACTTGGAGAGTTGGCCATAACAGAATCATGAATTCCCACCTTGCCCGCAGTAGATTCAAAAACCTTCTCATTGTCTGGTAGTTGTTGAGGGGTCGAAGCAGGATCCCCATGTCCCTTATTACCACCTCGATGGAAAGTATGAGGGATATGACCCATGCGTTGGCTGGAGATACAGTAATCAGCCCAACCTTCAAACACCACAAGCTGCTTGCAATGAAATTCTTTAACAACTTTGATCCAGATCCACTCCACTGAAAGCTTTAAGACATCAACTTCCACACATATACAAGGAGAAATCAGATGACAAACTTAGTTGGTTCTTCTGTCCAAGTAGAGGAACCGTCCAACCAGATTTCCAAGCATCAGAATGGTAGCCAGGTTTTGGAAGGGAAGCGGAAGTTTAAGGAAATATACGCATAGGTCTATAGTAGGAGCATCCCGATGCATATGGAATTCATACGACCACCGGAAAAGAAATAAATGGCTACCATTTTAGGAGCGTGGATCACTGGATAAGGCATGAGCTAGATCCTCCATAGAAGAAAATTGTATCATAAAATGCTACTTGTTGAGAAGACCCACAGCTGCAAGGCCCTGCAAACCCCAGGAATCATGGATGAACATGTCAAATGTTGCAGCCGAAGGCCTATAGATTAAATTTTATTTATTGATAAATTTTTACACATTATATGTTTGTGTGTGTTTGTATGAAATTTTTTTTTATAAAAATTACTTTGAACCCTCTAATTTTAAACAATGATATAGTAGATAATTAAAGAGCATGAATTGACGTGAGTGATATTTTTGATAACTAAGGTCTCATGGCCACCCCCATAACTTTTCATTATAAAGTGTACAGTCTAATGTTTTATTTGAAAATGAGTGATGACTTGGTTCAAACATTAAAACCATCTGAATGATTATTTGATTATAAATAGGCGAGTGATGACTCATCATGTATAGATAGATAAAATTAACTTGATTAGATTATGATCCTTGTTTTCCTTATAATTATTATCTATTTATAAAAAATATATTTTTAAGAGGGAATTGAAGAAATAAATAGTTTTCAATTGAATTTGTGAAAGTGAGGAGTTTTAGTGAATATTTTGAAAAATAAGTTTTTCAAAAATAATTTTTTCTGGGATAAAAAATTATTTAGAAATTAATTTGAAATCAAGGATTTGAATTTTTTGTTGAAAATATAAAATTTTAAATTATTAATGATACAACTATTTGATATCTTTTTTCTAAGTTAACAAATAAATTAATGATTTTAAAAAAATATTTGATATATCGTTGTTCATTCAAATTATTTTTTTTAATATTACTCGTGTATGGTTATTTTCAAGGTTCATTTGGAAAATCCAATTATGGTTATACTAACCCTATAAAGGTGAACTTATATGGACATGTATATGTGATTGTTTATAATGCAAGAAAGTTAAGATCCCCCTCTCAATTAGTGGTGATTCATAGATCTATGTTGGTGATATAACAAGATTAATTGATGACTTGAGTATCAAGTTACTAAATTTATTTGTACCAATATGTTGTCTTGATCATTTTCCTTTGATGTTGAATTTTTTAAACTTTTATCTTTCCATTTAGAATTTATAATTTCATGAATGGTTTTTAATAAAATTATTTTCATATCCACATACATTTATTTATTAATTTGGATCATATCATTTATGGTAAAATAATTCCATAAATGGTTCATTTAGTCTCTCGGTACAAGTTTCCAACCTCTAGAGATTAGAGAGAATGTTTGAGGCTATGTCATATTCTGGTTTACGTCTGTGTTCTTAAAAATTTTATATGTAAGTATTTATTTATACATAAAATATTATTGAAGGTCAATTTCAAAAGAAATGACTGTTTTTTAAAGGTTGATAAGGGAATCTTGTAAAAATTTACAAAATGGGACATATTCTGGTTTACGTCCTATATGACTTGACCTATTTTTTTCTTTGTCATAGTCATTATTCATTATAAATATTACTTTAAATTTTTTCATGATTATTTTTAAAGAAAATATGTCCGTCAATATTTTGTGAATTTTTAGATTTAAAAATTTTTCTAAGGAAATGGAAACTTTTTTTCATCTTTATGAGATAAAAAAAAGTCTTTTTTATTATGGGGTTGAATACCATATAAAATGGGTTTTATTATTTAAGTGAAATTTATATGTGATTTATTAAAGATATGGTTCTTGGACATTTTGTATTAATGATGGATGGTCCGAAAATAACTCTAATGATGGGTGATATTGATATAGTTCTCAAATGAATTGGGTAATGTGATAGAGTTTACCAGTGAGAAGTTACTTCTAAGTGCTACTGGAATAATACAGTTAGGGGATTCCATTATAAGTGTTCTTATTAAGGTGAATGTAAGAAAAATATCTGAAGGTAACTACATGATATCATTCCAGTGGTTTAGAAAAGAAAACCTTTTATTTAAAAAGGTAATCAAATGAGATTATATTTTTAAGAAAATCTTGTGAGCTTTTTTTATAAAGGTAAAGTATGGTTTTTTAGGGAAAGGTACTCATGGGTTTTCATGATATCCAAGAAAACAATATGATTATAATTCTTCCTTTATGACTTCATATGAAATGTTTCATGATATTAATTAAGAAATTAAATTGTTTTCATTGTAAAGTAAATGGATTTTTTATATCAAAATTTTATTATTAAAAAGACAATGTTTCTTAATGATTTTTTAGGTTTCCAAAAGGAATAATAGGTATCTTTTATTTTATATCAATTATTGATATTTTTTTGTCCCATAATTTTTTCAAAGGGATTAAGGATTGGTGTAAAATTTTATAAATTTGGAGTTTTGTATATGGTAGCTACCTTGAAAAAAGTAAGTGTGTCTTTATAAAAATTTAATTTTTTGGAAAAATAGAAATATGTTTATAAATATTCACTTTTTTTGGTAATGTTTTTAATAATTCTCTAAAACTAAAAATATAAAAGATCCTATAAATTTAAGAAATTGTTACCATTGTTATAACTCAATATCATTTTGTGGATGTTTAAGTTATGGGGTGTAATATCAGTACATTATATACTCCCCAGTATAATGGTATTTCTAGGAGGAAGAGTTTAATAATTATTGAGATGGGTGGGAATTCACTACCTAAAAATTATAACTCAAAAAACTTTTAGAGATAAGTTTTGTGTATGGTTGTACATATTCAAAATAGATGTATTATGAGTCCTGAAACACTTATTACACCATAATTTTTTACTAGAAAAATCTGACTGTAAAATATTTAAATGTTTTTGGTAATCCTTTCTTTATAAATAGAAAATATATCAAGTTAGAAAAATACGAAGAAAAGGATAATGAATTTGTGTTTTTGGTATACCTATCTAAAAAGGTGGTTATATATGTTGTAACAATAATTTTCAAAAGTTGGTAAATTGTTAAGATATTATATTCATTTAAAATCATAATTAAACAAAGTTTTTTTTATACTGAAGATGAGTTAACAAAAGTTAAAAACATTAGAAACATTGAAAAACAGATTCTAAAACAAGTAGAAATTAATTAGAATGTTCTTGAAATTGACTCTGATCATACTTATAATGATGAGTCTATGGTAAATCATGTTTTGAGATATCAATGGTTACAAAATCATATTTAAATAGATAATATAATAGGTAATAAATAGGCACTGGTCCAATACAAAATAATATTTAGGATTTAAAATCAAATAGCTCTTATTTCTTAGAGTGAATCTTAAATAGTGGTTGAATTTATTGAATATGAAGAGTGAGTATAATATATGAATTATTATCCAAATAAAATTGATAAGAACTCCCATTGGGATATAATTCTAGGGACCAAAGATAAAAATATTATTAACACAAATTTTTTGCTTAGAAAAAATGGATGAGAAAGGTATGGTGATAAGGAAAAAATGATTGGATGATATAAAAGGGGTATTCTCACATGGAAGGAATGTACATTAAATAAAACTTTCCTCTAGTAACAAGGATTGAAACAATTTTTTTGTAGTGTATTGTTACAAGCATTATACAGTCTAAAAAATTGATTTCAAGTCATCATTTATAAATGATGATCTTAAAGATGAATTTTTAATTGAAGGATTGTAGGTTTTTATTGTTGATATTGATGGAAGTGTAGTTTGAAGACTAAAAAAAGAAATTTATGGATTCAAATAAGATCATAAAGCTTAATACTCAAAACCATATGTCTGATTAAATAAAGTTAATTTCATAAAATTAAAAATTGATGATGATATATATGTCATGGAACAATCCATAGGTACACCTATTATCCTTATTTATGATAAATACATATTGATTTTTTAGTGACCAAGAGTACCTGAGTAAGGAATACTTTGAGGAAATTAGGAAATAGTTTGATATGTCTATACTGGGAGAATTGAACAACTTTCTAGAATTACAGATTGATTAAAAAGTAGATTATATATTTTTTGTCTCAGGAAAAATATTCCAAGTAGAAATTTAAAAGGTTTACAATGGAAGGATCAAGATAATTTTTAACTATAATTTTAGTTGGAATAGAACTATGTAAGGATGTGAATAAGAAAAAGTTTGATTAAAAATATTATATAATAATCAAATGAATCTTGTTATATTTGACAGCCTCATGGACTAATATTACTTATGCAGTGACTCCATGTGCTATATTTTAAAGTTACCCAAGGGAGACACAAATGATTACATAAAATAGAGTTATGATAAATAAAAAGGCATAATTAACTATGGTATGTTATAGAGATGTGGTACGGATTTCAAATTTCTAAGATTCACCGGTGCATATTGTGAATGTGATTATACAAATAGAATATCTACATTTGGTGGGTATTTATTCATAGGTGAGGATTATGTGAGATAGTATAATAAGAATTAGAAATCAGTGACACTTAGTATAGTTTTGGTATAATGTGTGGTATCCACCCATGTGTGAGCAAATGTTTTATAGATATAAGTACAACTTAATGATTTTTAGGTTGATGCTGAGTGGATATTGAAGATACTTTGTGAAAATAAGAGTGTTATAGATCTATATAAGAACCCTATAAAATAATATAGATCAAAGAATATAGATACTCGATATCATTTAATTAAGGAAAAAATTTCCAATGCATATATAAAATTGTAATGCATTCTTATAAAAGAGAACATTGTAGATATTTTCAAAAAAATTATGTCATTTTAAAGATTCATACCATTGAGGCTGAAAATAAATGTATAGCATTATCCGCCCACCTAAATTGACTAAACTTTACCCTAAATGAGCTTGGTATTATGTTTTTAAAGGTAGGAAAAAATAGAGGCACAACTCTTTACCTAGGCAGGAGCAGATTCTTGTCAAAATGAGGGAGTATTCACTAAATTTTCATCTAAAGTTGTGCATAATATTTAATGCCTGAGATTTATAGAATTGAGAATAAAATGTTGAATTAATTTTGGATACTAAGATTTTATTTAATCATCTTGAAGTTATTTAGAAATGTTTTGAAATGTCATAAGAGGCTCTAAGATAACTGGAAGAAGTTTTGGGATTATTACAACTAAATATGGATTTACTATTTTAGACCTTAAAATTTTTCAAACTACATTACCTTATGGGAATAAAATATTTTTATCTCTATTAGATAATTTCAGTATATTTTAAGAATATTTATATTCATATATAATGTTTGTGGGACTTTAAATACATTTTACATGCCTATAAGATATTTTTTGACACGCATAAGACATTTCCTCCATGTTTAAGGATTTATCTGTGAAATTTTCATAAATATTTTCTCATAATAATTTTTTGTTAAACGTGATATTTTTAAGCATCCCATATGATTTTTTTAGTTTTATAATTTTATAAAATATTAAGATAAAAAAATTCATGTTTCCTAAAAAATTTATGTGTAGAAAATTAAACTCAATAGATACATTAGTTGACCTTAAGTGATTAAAAAATCACAAATTCATTTTTGATTAAATAAAAAAATTAAAAGGAAAAAATCCTGAAGAAAAATTGTATTTTTTTAAATATATTTCAAATGGAAAATTTATTTTATTTTCAAGAATAATATATATATATATATATATATATATCGAATAATTATTTACTATTCATCAATTCCTGAATCACATGCTAACTAATATGTGATTCAAGATAATTTACACAAATTTATTTGGAGAATTGTGAAGAAGATAATAACCAATAATATAAGGATGTGAATATTGAGATGTGTGGAATCAATTCACATCACAATTAGGTTAAAGAATCTAAAATTAATTTTTGGAGTAATTAGATGAAAAGGTAACAACTACTAGATATTTTGAGAATTTTGAAACATATTTTTCTAAGAACTTTTTTTTTGATAAAATATTTTTCTAAGAACTTTTATGATGATTCGTGCAGTTTTTTTCTATGGTAGAAGAAAGGGGAATTTCAAAAATTTAACATATGAGTGATATATATGATTTATTCTTTAATGATTTTCAAAATTATTAAGGTTTAATAAAATGTTTTTACCTTTATGAGGACTTATTTTGGTAGGAATAAAACATATTTTAATATACCAATTTGAGTACATGAAAAATACATGAAAATTAATATTACTGCATGTATATAAAAGGTATTATAAAATAAATAGAAAGTTACAGGAGAGAAATATAAAAGTTAATTTTTAAGGAATAGTGCTAAGTTGGTGGTAAATTATGATAAAGGTATAAGAAGGTTAGGTGTGTGAGAGCTTGAGGTTGAGACTGTGTGTATTAATGAACTTCTTTTTCAAGCTTACAATATTTTTTCTGAGTAAAGAGTGAGTTTTAGTGCCTCAAATGCATTGCATACAGACATAAGGAGCTGAATTATTCACTTGTAAAAATTAATTTCTATAGAAATTATTAGTATTAATATTCTATATTTTTATTAGCTTATGAAGGAAGATTATATCTATTTTTTTAAGAAATTGGAGTATTAAAGATATATTTCTTGTTTTGATTCAAAATTATTATATGACAGTGTGAAGATAAACAATTTAGTGTGAATCTAGATTAGAATAGTATAATTCTATTCTCATTCATGTAATACTGTACTCACTTGAATTTATAGAGAAAATCTATGATTTGATCGAATAACCATTCATGAGACGGAGTATGTTTCTTAATAAGAGAGAGAACCTAATTAAAATCATTATGTTCTTTACACTTTCATTTGTTTCATGTATGGGTGAAGATAAAAAATTAATTTTCACTGGATTTGACTTTAAAATGTCATATAGTTTGATTTATAGTGAAAAGAAATTGAAAACATTATCTTTATTGACTCCCCCCCTTTCTCATAGGAACAACTAGATCCTAGGCACTTCATCTGTAATAAAAAATCTCTCTTAAATAGGATATAATAAACTAATAATGTGACATAACTCTACATTGGACACTTTGTAAGAAAAAATATAACAACCCAAGATCTTATGTTATGTATCTTCTTAAAAAAATCAATTTATTTGATAGCTTATGTTGCACGCAACACTTAGCTTAAATGAACCATTGTGTACTGTTAAATGTTAACAAGGCCATTGGAATAGTAATGTGACCATTAGGAATAGTAATGTGTCAATTAGATTAATAAAATCAAGTATTAACGTAAGAATAAAATTTAGGAATCTCGTAAATAAAAATATGATATATCTATATCATATAATAAGTAAATAAATGTTTTAAAAATGATAAATTAAGTGTTGGTATATTTTGTGAAACATACATGTTTATTTACAATTTTATAATTAATATAATGGTTTAAAAGAAAATTTATTTTCATAAAATAGATTCATAAATTAATATTTTTTATTATAATTATAATATATTTTTATGAAGCCATAATTAATTTTTCAATATTTTGTAAAATCTATTATAATATTAAAATAAATATTTTTTGAATAAATTATGATTTTAATTAGAAATTAAGTTCCTCATATTTATAAAATTATTTTCATAAAAAGGAGTCAATTTTTGAAATATAAATGTATAAAAATTGTTAGTGTTAATTTTTGGTATTTTTCTAGAATAGTCAAATTTTAGTGAATAGTGAAATACAGTAATTTATAGTATTTAACATTATAAGTAAATAAATGAATTATTGAGTCATAGATGATGTATGGATTAGTTAAAAACTCATTATTTTAAACTCACATGATCTATTTACTATATTTAGTCATGGTAATAAACATTATTGATAGTCTGGATCAAAAATAATAAATAAATGAATAAAATAATCAAAAACACCCCTCTCCTCCCCTATAAATACCACCCCTCACCACCCCTTTCTCCTCACACCTTATGAACCTTGAATATTGTCAAATTTATACCAAATTACATTCCCAATCATCTTCCCCATATCAAATACCTACTAGTCTTACCCAAATACCAACTCCAAGTGTCTTAAGGAGGTTCCAAAGGAGATGATATTCAAGTGGTAAGATTCTCCTTCTTTCTCTTTTATTTTATTTTCTTTAGTTATTATCTCCTCACCTACCCTATAAAAAGTGGAATTGTAACTAAATTATAATAAATATAATGTAATTTTATTGTGATAATGTAATATACTTCATAAAATATCTTCTATTCTTCTTTAATTTTAAAAATGAAAACATTGTATGTGATGTGTCGATTCACCGTCTTCATGAACAATGAGTTTTGATTTTCCTTTATTGACTTCAAGGCTGGTCATAAAACCATTATTATGGATAAATAAGATTATAATATTAAAATTATAACTTTTTTATGTTCTATAACTAATATATATGTAATATTAATTAATAAAACAAAACTAGTTCATGATGATCGAAAAATGGCCAAAATAAACTAAACATTTATTATTAATATTTTATCAAATGAGTCATCATAATACTAGGAAAATAATTCATGTATGGGAAAATTTAAAACCTGAGAAGTATATTAATATAATTTCATTCTATGTATATTTTTTTTCTTCCCTTTGACAAGAACACCATTAATTATGCACAAGGGAACTGAACATAAAACCATGAAATGAATGCTCTCAAAACAATGGAATTAAACATTATAACTCATCGAAATGTACATAAATGATCTTAATAAAATTATAATAAATAAAATATATGTTTAATAGGTTCTAAATTATGTAATTAAGGAATAAAATTTTATTATCCATTACATTAATAACAAGTGCATAACACTTTCAGACTTAAGGTAAGGGTTTTCTCATCTCACTTTTACTTATGTGTGATATATGCCTTATTCACCACTTATTTATTATTTATGGTTTATTTATACTTCCAGTTGATATATGATATCATGAATCTCAATATATTCATGTAATTTAATGTTTCATTTTATGATCATTAATTTTATGGGGCATACGATTCGACTGATTACAAAGTGGTAAGGGTTTTTCATCTCACTAATATTTCTATGGGATATATTCCATATTCATCATTTATTTTCTTTTTATACTTACCTTTTGTTTATTATCATAAATAATTGAATTTTTTATTAAATATACATATTTTATAGATTATTTATATGATTATTTTCTAAGTCTTATACCATTTTTACATATGGTTTTTACTTTGAATATTGTTTGAACTATGGAAATATTGATAAATCAATATCCTCTACTCAATACAAACATTTTGATAAGAAATATTGTTCTTGAATTAACACTATTTTTGAATAATGGTTTGTAATTTTATTTACAGGTGGTTTAGGGCATTATATATCCCTTCTATGCATCAATAGGTATCATGAGACAAATCAGTTGGCGATAAACCCTTCGTGTTTGTTTCTAAGAAAAATTAGACTGTTTGTTACCCACATAATAAAACTATCTTTTGAAAGGTCTTAATGGTAGTGGTTCATGTTCCAGATACATGATGTATAATATTTAATAATTTCCTTAATTAAGTATTCAATTATTCCAATCCATGTGATTTTCACTATGAAAAAATATATGGATGCATTTTTATACTCAGTTTATTGATTAAATGGCATGTGTTTTTCAGTTATTTACCTTGACATGTTTATTATTACTTATTAGTTATTCTTCAATTATTGTGGATTCATGTTTCCACTATATGTAACCCTTAATGAGAATTTTATCACTCCCTTTTATTTTTTTTCCTTCCCCAAGTTATGATGATGAAATCTTTGAATAAGTGACAAGGAAGAATTTTAGTTTCTTTTTGTATATTGTATGTTTAATTAACAATGTAATAATGGAACTATGTATGTATCTAGTTCTTCAAGACTACTAAACTAGTTTATCCTTGGTGATTTGATCTCTTTTATCTATTTCATTGTAATAAAATAACTACATATTATAAAATATTGGGGTAAGGGTTGTTATGGCTGGTATCAGAGCAGGTTTAGTATAAGCCTTAGGAACTAGATGTTAAATAAACATGATAATTACAATAATTCCTTGTAGTGAATTTATAGATCAATGATCATGATAATTATGAGATAACTCAGTGTGTTACATTATTTAATGATGGAACCTATTAGAAGAAATGGAATCAATACCCACAGACAATGTAGGGATTTCCCCACTAAGCTAATCAACATAATTGGTGTTAGATCTGAGAATATCATAACCATATTAGGATATTTTACTCCGTTTATGACTACTATTAATAATACACTTATATTGTATAATTTCATGTGGCATAAGTCCCCATATTTTAGCAGGGATACTAATCCAGTGGTAGTTGAACAATGGATCACGTTCCTTAAAAACATATTTCTGGCATTAGCATGTGATGAAAGGTAAAAGGTAGTACTAACATTATATTTCCTCAAGGGTGATGTTGATTAATGGTGTTCATTGATTTATAATACTAATTAATGTGAAATAGTATACATGGAATTGATAGATTTTAAAGAAACATTATTTTACAAACATTTACATCATGAGAAATGAGCTCAAATGAAGATAAAATTCATTATCTAAAAGAAAAAAGAAGTAAAGAGTGTCGTATAGTATGAGGCTACTATCACAATAAAAGAAAATTATTTTATATATTATATATGTAATTTATAAAAAACTATATTTATCATTTATTTGAACTTATTAAGCCAAGTCTCTAAAGATAATTGGATTCTCTAACATTTTCATCTTATGATGAAATACTATTAAGTATCATCAAAATGAAGAAGGAATTTTATATATCCTAAATGTTTAAGGGAAATAAATAGAAGAAGAGGTCTTCTGGTAACCATAAAGAAGGTCAATCACCAAAGAATAATAGAGGAACAAATAAATTCATATTATGAAAAAATTGTGGAAAGAATCATCTTGGGAAATGCTTTAAAGTAATGGGAGTTTGTTATAAGTGTGGATAAAAGGGTCGTCGAACAAATTAATGAAATGGGAAGAAACAAATGAATTGTGTTCAATGCATCAACTATAAATAAATGAACCATTATTCAAACCAATGTACCATGAACTAAGGTGATATGTCATAGAATATTACAAGGTGAGATGGCCAAGATTATACGATCACCACAGCTAAAGTAAAAGTACCCAATGATGTGGTGATTGTTATATTAATTCTATATTCAAATTTAGTTGATGCTTTATATAATTTAGGATCATCACACTCTTTTATATCTACACATATTTCTAAGAAAATTATACATTTACCTTTTGATTTAATAGGGGCGTTGACTATTAAAACTCTTAAGGGAAGGCTCGTTGCAAAAAAATGTGTTGGTAAGTCCCTATTAAGAAATAGAAATATTATTTATTTTCTAACCTTGTCATTATACCTATGGTTGACTTTGATATAATCCTTAGTATGGACTGGATTTCAAAATAAGATACAAAAATTTGTTATAATAAAAATTAAATTATGATATGTGATAATGATTTATAATTTTTTATCTTTAGAGAAAAAACTTAATCATATGATTCTTATCTAGATCCACCCCCAGTATCTCTACTGAATGAAATTCTTGGGGTGTAAGGGAAAATAACATCTAGGTATGAGTAGTGTAAGCTTCAAATTGGTGATGTTCCTATTTTATAGTAATACATTGATGTATTTTTTAAAGATTTACCTAAACACCCCCCAGATAATGAAGTTGGTTTCACTATTTATTTAATCCATCATGTAAGAACAATATAAAAGAATCCTTATAGAATGGCCACTTTGGAATTAGTAGAGCTAAAAAAACTAGAGGAGTTGAGTAATAGGGGATTAATTTTTCCTAATTTTTCTCTATGGGGAGACTATGTTCTCTTTGTTAAGAAGAAATATGGATTTATGAGGTTGTTCATTTACTATATATAAATGAATTCTATTACAATAAAGTACAACTATCTACTTACTCGCATTGATTATTTATCTAATCAACTTCACAGTGATGAATATTTTTCAAATATTTACCTTCATTATGGGTATCGTCAACTGTGAGTAAAGAAGAAATATATTCTAAAAATAGCTTTTCGGACAAGGTATGAACATTTAGTGTTTATAGTAATGCCTTTTTAATTGACTAATTAACCCTCAGTTTTCATGTATATAATAAATATATTATTCAAAGAATATTTTGATTACTTTTTTATTAATCATTTATGATATTCTAGTGCATTCTAAAAGCTATAAAGACCATTAAAATCACTTTTGGCTCATTCATGAGACTCTAGAAATGAAATAGTTACATGGTAAATTTAGAAAGTGTGAATTATAGATTCCAAAAATTTATTTCAGTCATATTATCTTTAAGTATGGAATCTCAATTCATCCTGTAATGATAAATGCATTCCAAGAATGTCTTACGCCAATGAACGTAACTGAAGATGTAGTTTCATTGGTTTAGTAGGTTACAATCAAATTTTTATTTAGAATTTTTCCCAATTGGATAACCTATTAACTAAGATCACATGTAAAGGGCTTAAGTTCCTGTAGAGAAAATAATGTGAAAAATGTTTTGAAGAATTGAAGAGAATATTAGTCAATGCACTAATTTTTACACTACCACCAGGAAATGATGGTTTTGTGATATGCATTGAAGAAAGGAATAGGTTGTATCCTTATGAAAAATGATAAATCTATTTTATATGCATCCAGTCAGTTGAATATTCATGAACATAATTATCCAACTCATTATCTTGTGTTAGAAGCTATAATATTTTCTCTGAAGATATGGAGACACTATCTCTACGATGAAATATGTGAGATATAAACGGATCAAAAGAGTTTTAAATACATATTTTCATATAATTAACTCAACGTGAGGAAATGATGATGGCTCTATTTACTCAAAGATTATGATTTCTTAATAAACTACCACCCATGAAAAGAAAATAAGGTATAATATGCATTAAGAAGGAAATATCATGGATTTATAACCCAAATCAGGGTTCACAAAGATCTTATATTCATGGATTTAGAAAATATGGATATGGGAATTTTTAAGGAAGATGAAACATCAATATTTTTCAAATTATTATGAAACCATATTTATCGGAAAAAATAAAAAATCTCTCAATTTGATTATGGGAAATTTAAAAAGAAAATTAAATTCATTAAGGATGGAATATTGGAATACTTTATTTATGGGGATGGAAATCTGAAATTTGGAAAGAGGCTATGTGTTCTATCAATTCCTCAACTAAAAAAAGAACTATTAGATGATGCCCATATCTCAAATTTATGTATATATTCCAGTAGTACCAATATGTATAGATATATGAAGGAACACTTTTGTGGAATAATATTATGTGGAAATTTTTTTACTGTGTTTCAATATGTCTAGTTTTTTAACAAGTGAAGGATGAGAGACATCATCCTAGAGGAGTCATGAAACTTCAACTAATTTCTATGTAGAAGTGGGATGAAATTACTACGGACATCATCAATGGATGACCAAAGTACCCTGGAAAGAATGATATGATATGGGTTATTGTTCATTACTTTAAAAAATCGGCACATTTTCTTGCTATAGGAGAATATTTACCTCTTGATCACCTAGAAGGACTCTATATTAATGAATTTTTAAGGCTTCATTGTGTACCTATGTTGATTGTGTCTGATCGATATCCCCAATTTACATCAAAATTATAGAAGATTATTTAGAAGGATTTGTATACTTAGCTTCATTTGACTACTTTTTATCACCCTCAAATTGACGGATTTTTTAAAAGAACTATTCCAACATTATAAGACATGTTGAGATTATACATACATGACTTTATGGGTATATGAGATCAGTATTTAACTTTCTTTGAGTTTTCCGATAATAATATTTTCAATTATAGTATTTAAATAGTGCCATAGGAAGTATTATATATAAATATATATCATACACTAACTTGTTGGGATGAATTTGGGGGGAGGAAACTTATTGGCCTAAAAATTATTAAAGAGACAATGGTAAAGGTAGAGACTATTAAGGATCATATTAAAGCAGATCAATTTAGGAAAAAGAGTTTTGTTGACGACAAGATAAAGGATTTGGGGTTTCAAGTGTGAGATCATGTATTTCTAAAAGTATCCACGTGGAAGGGTGTCATAAGGTTCAGTGAGAAAGGGAAATTAATCCCTAGGTATATCAGACCATTTAAAATTCTATAAAAAAATTGGATATATAGCTTATATATTATAATTTCACCAAGTCTCTCAAAAGTTCAGGATGTGTTCCACATATCATTGTTAAAGAAGTACATGTTGAACCCAACACTTGTATTCTCCTACGATTAAATACAACTGGAACCTGATTTTTCTTACTACAAAGACCCAATCGAGATTCATGACACTAGAGATAAATTATTTATCAATTGGATGACTCAACTGGTAAAATTTATTTAGAGAAACCATAAAATGGAAGAATCAATTTGGGAACCTGAGGATTTTATGAAGAAGAACCACCCTCATATGTTTAGGTAGAAATATATATGAAAATTCTTTAGAAGGAAATTTTCAAAGGAGGTAAGATTATAACACCCCAATATTTTACGGAATGTTTCATCTTAAATAAATTAAATTTATTTGATGACTTATGTTGCACACAACACTGAGCATAAATGAACCATGATATACTATTAAATACTAAAATCGTTGTTGAAATGGTAATATGACCATTAGTAATAATAATGTGGCCATTAGAATAATTAACTCACCTATTAAATAATAAATAAAATTTAGGAATCTTATAAATGAGAATATTATATATTTATATCATAGAATGAATAAATAAAAAAATTAAAAATGATTAATTAAGTGTTGGTATTTTTTATGAAACGTAAATGTTTATTTACAATTTTATAATTAATATAATGATTTATAAGAAAATTTATTTCCATAAAATAGATTCATAAATTAATATTTTTTTCTATTATAATTATAAGATAATTAAATGAGACTGTAATTAATTTTTTGAAGTGTCATAAAATCGATTATAAGATTTAAATTAGTATTTTTAGAATAAATGATGATTTTAATTAGAAATTAAATTTCTCATGTTTATAAAATTATTTTCATAAAATGGATTCAATTTTTTAAATCTGAAAATCAAAAAATGGTTAGGGTGAATTTTTTTTTATTTTTCTAAAATAGTTTATCTTTTTTTGAATAGTGAAGTATGGTAATTTATAGTACTTAACATTATAATTAAATGAATGAATTATTGAATCATGGATGATTTATGGATGAGGTAAGTTATAATTATTTAAAAATCAGATTCCCTAGTTACTATATTTATTCATGGTAATCAACACTATTGATTATCCTGAGTTAAAATAATAAACAAACATATGAAATAATAAAAAACACCCCTCCCCTTCCTTATAAATTCCACCCCTTTCCCCTCACAACTTTTAAGCATTGAATATTTTTTAAATTATTCCCAATTAAATTTCCAAGCCTCTTACACATGTTCAAGACCTGGTGGTCTTACCAATAATACCAAATCTAAGTTTCTTAAGGAGGTTCCTAAGGATATGACATTCAAGAGTTAAAATCTTCTTTATTTCTCTTTTATTTTATTTTATTTTCTTATTATCTCATAACATACCCTATAAAAAGTGGAATTATAACTCCAGTATAATATATATACTGAAATTTTATTTTTATAATGGAATATTCATCATAAAATCTCTTCTCTTATCCATTTATTTTAAAAATGAAAACATTATCCTTGATGTGTCAATTCATCACCTTCACAAATGACAAGTTGTAATTTTCATTTAAAGCTTTGAAAGCTATTCATAAAACCATTATTATTTCTAAATAATATTATAATATTTATATTATAAATTTTTTATGTTATGAAACTAATATATATAAATAATATTAAATAATAATAAAAAACTAGTTTGAGATGATTGAAAAAACTCTAAAATAAACCAAATTTTTATCATTAATATTTAATAAAATGAATCATCCTCATACCAGGAAACAAAATGATATATGGGAAAACTTAATATCCTAAAATTATATTAATATCATTTCATTCCACTTCTATATTTTTTCCTCCACTTTACAAGAACTCCCTTAATTATACACAATCCAACCGACCATAAAACCATGAAATGAATACTCCCTAAATAAAGAAATTAAATATTATAACTCATAATAATGGATATAAATGAACTTAATAAAATTAAAATAAATAAAATATATGTTGAATATTTTTTTAATTAAGTAATTAATGAATATAATTTTATTATCCATGACATTAAGTACAAGTGCGGAATGATTTCAGACATAAGGTAAGGGTTTTCTCATCTCACTTTTACTTCTATGAGATATATGCCTTATCCACCAATTATTTGTTATGTATGGTGTATGTATAATACCCATTTATATATGATATCATTAATATAATTATCTTAATGGTATTAAATTTTTCATTTGATGACCATTAATTTTATGGGGCATACGATTCGACTGATTATAAGTGGTTAGGGTTTTTCATCTCACATTAATTTCTGTGGGACATATTCCATATTCATCACTTATTTTCTTTGTGTACTCGCATGTAATTTATGTTTAAAAATAAATTTTGATTTCATTAAATATACATATTTCTTGTATCATGGATATGATTATTTTCTAAGTCGTATACCATTTTTACATGTGATGTTTACTTTGAATGTTGTTTTAACTGGAGAAATATTGATAAATATTAATACTCTGCTCAATAAGGATATTTTGATAAGTTGTATTGTTCATGAATTAAAATTTATGTTTTAAGAATTATTGGACTTGAAATGATGAGTGGGTCCCAAGATTATATATCCTTTATATGCATCAACAGGTCTCATGATACAAATTAGTTGGCAAAAAACACTTCGTGTTATTTTCCAAGAAGAATCAAACATGTTTCTACCCATAGACATAAATTTTGTTATAAAAAGTTACAATGGTAGTGGTTTATGTACCAGATACATGAATTCCAATAATTAAGAATTTCCTTTATTCAGTATTCAGTTATTCATATCCCTGTGATTTTCACTATGATAAAATCGATGGATGCATTCTCATTATTAGATTATTTATTAAGTGGAAAGTTTTTTTTTAGTTTTTTACCTTGTAATATAGATTAGTCCTTACTTATTATACTTCATATATTATTGATTAGTTTTTATGATGTATGTAACCCTTACTGATCATTTTATATCACCGTTTATTTATTTTTCTCCCCTAGTTTATGAAGATGAAATATTTGAATAAGTGTCAAGGATGAATTTTATTTTCCATTATTATGTTCTATATATAATTACAAACGTAATAAGGGAACCATGTATGTATCTAGTTCTTAAAGAATAATAAAATGATTTATCCCTATTAATGTGATCCTATATATCTTTCCATTGTAATAAAATACCCATCAAATCTAGGCTATTGGGGTCTTGGTTGTCATAATAAATATACAAGGGAAGGGTGTGTTTGATCTCAATTTTACCTTATGAATGATCATAACTCTAAATGGTTTCATGTATGTGCCTAATGTTAGTAGAAACTTAATTTCAAGGATTATGTTATACAGACCTGGGTATGGTATTATATTTTATGCAGATAAATTTTTTCTATCCAAGGGTGGGATATTTTTTTGAAATGGTCACTTATATAACAAATTATTTAAAATAAATATATTTTTTTCTTAAATTATTGAATATTTTTATTTATGGAATAATAATTTATGTTACATAGACAATAATAAAATGTATGACATTTCAAAAATTAAATTATTACCTAGTATAGATAAAATTGATCTTAAATTTTTGACTTTCATCAATACCAAAATATTTAAGAAACCATTTCCAAAAAATTATTTGGTTATAATTAATAAAAATTTATGTACGAGATTTCTATGATACACCAACTATATGTAATAAAAAGAAATTTTAACCTTTTATTGATGATAATTTTAGATTTTTTCATGTCTAACTTTTACATACTAAATATGAAGTTATATAAAAATTTATTATCAGTAAAAATGATGTTTAAAATAAATTTTAGATTATAATTAAATGCTTCAAATATTAAAGGGGAGAAAAAATATTATATTACATGATGTCTAACTCAGGACTATTTATAGGTTTTTGGGAGACAAATTTTCTATTTTTTGACATATACTAGAAAAGGTTTCTAGAAATGGGGATTCTATGACTCTATATGAATTAAGTAAGAATAGGAAACTAAACCTTAGTTATTTAAAGGTTTGGGTTGGTCATGAAATTGTAAGAGTACCTGGTCCTAAAAGGGAACATTTGGGAAAAATATGTATTGATGGTATACTTCCAGGAGATGTTGATAATTGTAAACCTTATAGATTCATGGGTATAGAATCTAGTGATTTTGTATCTGTTAATATGTTTATTGAATCTAGAGATACTATATTTCATGAATCTAGGTTTACCTCTCCACCTAAGAATGTCTAAGTTGAATAATTTGGATCAAATAAAATGGTATCTCAAGAATATATGGTAAAAAGGTTTATATATGTAAATAACCTCAGTTATCCAATTCATATAGATCTAGTTTCTATATATAATTGTTAGTTAATGATAGTATTGTTACAAAAACTATAGTTTTTTAATTTAGATTTTGAACATAAAAAATTTAAAATAATCTATTTCATCTTATGATGCATATATTTGTAATAAATCAATAAATGATAAAACAAACTCTATAGCTAGGAATAATAATTTTATATTAGTTGATCTTTCTCAAGTTTTATAATTAGTAATTTATAAGTTTATATTTAGATTAAATTAAAAATTATATGGTATGGTTGAAAAATATAAATCCTAATTGGTATCCAAGGGGCTTACTCAAAAGAAACAAATAAATTACCTCATATATATGCTCTTGAGTAAGGATTTAATTAATTCAAATTATTCTCACTTTAAATTCCATATATATTTTACATTTTCACCAATTAGATATTAAAACAATAGTCTTAAATAGTTAATTAGATGAGGAAATATATATTGAACAACCTATATGATTCATAGTACTTGTAAGATAAAATAATTTTTATAAATTGGTATGGTTTATATATGGTTTAAAATAAGATCCAAAACAATTTCATGAGAAATTAGATTAATTAATATTATCAAATAAATTATTAGTTAACCAATATGATAAATATATTTATATTTGGTTCCATAATAATAATGTTTTTTATATTTATTTATATGTTTATGAAATGTTAATATTTGGTATTAATATGAATTAGGTAAATGAGGTTACGTCTATTTTATCTATAAATTTTTAAATTAAATACTTGGGTGAAGAAAATATTATATTGGTAATTAAAATTATTATAAATAAAATTTATATTTTTCATTCTCAATATGTTTATATTGAAAAGTTTTTTAATAGATTTTAATAATATAATTTTTCACTAGTTTAAACCTCATATGTTAATGGGAGTATGATTCTTTAAAAATTTAGTATTGCAATTTCTTAATAGTAATATACAAGGGTTATTGAGTTTCTCATGTATGCTATTAAAAGCACAAGACCTAATATTTCATATGTTATTAGAAAATTTATCAAGTATATAATTAATCTAAGTTATTCATAATGGTATGAGATTAAAAGTGTACTTAAGTATCTAAAGGGTATTATGGGTTATTATATATGTTATAGTTGAAACTCAAGGGTGTTGAAATTATTTTCTAATTCAAGCTAGATTACTAATCTAGATGATCACTATTTTATGAGTGGTTATATTTTTAAACATGCAGATGGATCAATCTCTTGGTATTTGATGAAATAAATAGTTAAAGAGGATCTACAGTGGATTCTGAGTTTGTTGCTTTAAAATCTACAAGATGATAATTATAAAGGATTAGATAGTTTTTATTAGATGTGTCATTAAATCCTATGTTTATGTCTCCAGTTCCTATAAATTGTGATTGTCAAGAAATGTTGGCTAGGGTATATAAAAATTATTATAATATAAAATTGATACGCATAGGTCTCAAACATAACTATGTAAGAAAGTTGATGAAATATTGTATCATAACTGTGGAATTTGTTATATCAAACTTGAATTTGGTATATCCACTAACAAAGGTACTTTAAAGGGAGTAGTATATAAAATTTCCTTAGGTATGGGTTTAAAATCCTTATATAAAATTTACCAATGATGGGCCCTTGACTTAACATGTGATAACTTCGGATGTATAAGTTCAATGTAGGAAATTATATCATGTGTGTAAAGGAAACACCAAAATAATTTTATATCCTAGGTAAATGGTGATTTTTGACCATGATAAAAGTAAGATGATTTGAAACATTTAATAAACCAAGGATATCAAACATTTTTTGAATCAAGGGAACACTTTTTGGTTCACATATGTGAATGTGGATGTGGGACCACTCCAAATGTTGTATGACATTGGCTCTCAAACATTCATGAAAATAGAAGTAGCACATGGACATAATGGTATCT
Source organism: Viscum album (assembly GCA_963277665.1). Taxonomy (NCBI): domain Eukaryota; kingdom Viridiplantae; phylum Streptophyta; class Magnoliopsida; order Santalales; family Viscaceae; genus Viscum; species Viscum album. The sequence goes on along the minus strand of OY728143.1, from coordinate 1,650,413,883 downwards.
AGGAGAAGGTAAAAAATTGAGTAATTTTAATGGACTTATGTAGGATGAATCTGGTTGATAATAAGCATTGCATGTTTAAGGTCGTGTCTACCTATTTCTCTATTCAACATTAATTTGTATCTACTATATAATGGTTCCAATTATGATATTTCTTTATTTATAAAATTTCATTCCAAGTAAGTATGACTCTTGATTTTTAAAATATTTTTCAATATTTTAAATTGGTGATATATTATTGGAATTTTTTAATGTTTTATTTTTTTAGTTTTTTAAAAGGGAAGACTTATTGAAGTCCCTTGTTGGGAAATGGGATAGTGTATAATTATCTTTATTGGGGGGAAAAATTTTAACATTATTCAAAAATGATAAAGTGAGAGAATAATTAGGTGGGGTGGTTCACTATACCATCCATGAATGTACATGTGTGTGAAATAAGGCAATGTGGTGATTTTATGGTGTACATTTCCCTCCATACCTCATATCAGTGTGGGGTGCTTATATGTTATGTTATTTTTATTATATAATTAGTTATCCATACTATTATAAGGATAATTATGAATGGGTATGTCAACTTAGTTCACTTAATAGGTATGATATGTAACATTGATTTGAATAGGTATCATCTAATAAACATATTCATTCACTGGGAAGGTATGCTCTTTTTTATATATTCAATAAATTTTGATCTGAAATATTGTATTAAATATAGAAAATTCATTCCCTTAAAAGAATAGTTTTCATTCCAAATATAATGGGAGGATGACTTATCTGAATGATTACTTCCATAAATATAAAATTAATCCTTTATTGGATGGGAAAATAAATTCAATATACTACAATCACTTCAAACCCATCTATAAATTTCTGATTCCTTACCATGTCTTCTACAAGAATTAAATATTATTTTTTGATACAAAATAATAGAAACTTTCACTACTATTATTGATTCAAAAGATTCCTCAAAGGTTACACTCCAAAAGGTATATGTGTAGAGTGACGTGACATTTTTGTATATTAAAGAGGATTTACATGAAATAAATAGTCTAATATTAAGGAGAGATATATCATAACATGCCTTGGTGGGCTCTATTTATTAACATTTGAGAAAAATCTACATCATTACCCATCTATATCCCCAAAACAAATTTTATTCATTATTTTCATCTACATGATGCCTCTACCTACAATGGCTTGATATAGATAACTTTTGGTCTATACAGTCAATTTGATATCCTTTAATCAATATTTATAAAATTAAAACCTTCCTTAATTTAGGATCTAAATAAGATAAATTCTATGTTAATATAATTTATCTTTAATAGACGTTATCTTTATCCCCTTCTTATAAGTTAGATATGTCAATTCCCTTTCATAGGTGAGCCTATATTTCAAAAATGCATATATTTCAATGATATTTCATGAACCTCTATAAGTATATCTTCTAGGTAATTAATTATTTAATAGATTCTCTCTTTACATTATTTATTCTCTCAATCTATGTTATATTTATTCTTAGTAGTGATCTTATACATTTATATAAATTTATTTTATCTATATATCTCACATGTATTACATTATTTTCACCTCTTTTAATTGATTTAAAAAACTATTTAAATCTATCAATAAAATTCATAGGTCATGATCTTAATATCTCCCAAAACATTTCAAGGAATATCCTATTCTACTTTATATCCCATAATTTTCCTCCATGATATTTAATATATTCAATATTTATCTTCTTTATTCTTCTAAATTTTTATTCCATGTGTCCCTGAGTAATAACTCTTAAAAATCATCTATAATTCTTGATTCAGATATCCTATTAATAATCCATATATTTTATTACTAAAATGAAATTTATAAACAAAAAACTGATAAATATATTTAAGAAAAGTATGTATTAGAATAAAAACTGGGAACATTTTCCTATAGTTTTTAAATCCACCCAAAACCTTGAAATATTGATCCTTTAAAACCAAAAAATAATACAATTATAATATTATTAAAATTTATTAAAAAATACATGATGTTTTTAACAATAACAATGTGTGGTTTCTTTATCATCACAAAACCAAGAACATTAAAACATGGCATGTTGATTAATCAATATCAGTCATTGATTACTCAAAAAAACCATGCCCTAAAAACACAACATAATTTCAAAATTTATAATATAAAAAAATAAACATAATCAATATTCTTTAACACACATCAATACACCATTTTCTTTTTCCAGGTGTTGGGAAACTAAACTTCTCCCAGTATATCACCATGTGTTAGAATTAAAATACCTTATTTTTTTACTTCAAAAAATCATCCTATATATTTATTAAATATCATCTACCACCTATATATCTTCATCCACTTCCAAAATAAACTATAATGAGAATTTTAAATCATTAACATCACTAATAAAATTTGGGACATAGTATTAAATTTTTTTAGTCATCTTCAAACTCTCTATGTAAATACATCTAATATTCTTTCTTCTTTCTTTTAATAAATAATCCATAGTCACATTGGTGACTTCAACACATGATGTATTGAACTTATATGTATCAATTTCATGTATTTTTATCTCTTTAACCTCTATATATAACTTTAATGTATTATATTATTCATTTCTTGGTCACTATTTATAATTCCATACTTTACCATTTATGATCTTTGTCTTCACCATTCATCTTCTCATTATTGGTTTCTAGAGTATAAACTATGGTTGAAAAGTGATTGTCATAAAATCCAATATAAATGAATCCATTAGTTAAAATATCTCTTTCTTTGGGTATTATTTTCATTATTAAATAGTAAATATCTACATCACAAACTCCATATAACATTACTTGAATTGAAATGAGATCATTTTTATTGAATTTCCTAGAATCATAAAAAAAGGTCAATCTCTTATCTATTCTCTAAATATCACTATCACTTTATTTGATAACTATATCCCCTATTTATATAGAATCAATATGTGGAATCACCCCCATTTACACAAAATACAAAGTATTTTAAATTTATATTTTTCTTCATATTGAGGGTATAATTTCATGTCATGTTTATTCATTATCCATATTAAACACATACTTACTAGATTCAAAAATTCATCATAAATTTTTTAGCACATATCACTTGTTTTTCGAACCTCTCCCCAAGATAAATAATTTTTGTATGTTTCTACTCCTTTAAAAACACCACATATAACACTCTATTTATTATTATCATAAACTCTAAATCCTTATCCTATTATATTTTTATTTAATAATAATGTTTCCTCAAAATTATAGATTTTTTATGTTTCTCAAAATATATATATCTTGTCACAACTTTTGTACTTTTCATTAAGTGAACTTACCCCTAAGTAAATATACATCAAAAAATATTCTAAGCCACTTGAGTTAAAATTTTATGTATTAAACAAGAGAAAAGGTCATAATTCTATGTGTTTTCCATTGTACTCACTAACTTCCATATAATGATCTCTATTGAGCTTATATAAAATCATCTATAAATAAACATGAAATACTATGTGTATGGGTTATACCAAATATTGAAACAAGTATCCTACTATCACAAAGTATCCTTTAATTTTCTAATAAGGCTAATTGTGATACCCCATTGATCTATTTTCAATATATATATATATATATATTATAATAATAATTTTATAATTAAAATGATAAAAAATTAAAAAAATATATCTTTTTTGAAGATTCTCAATTTATGAATGATCAAGGAAATCATACATTGTGATTTTTCAATAATGAAATATGTAGTGGGTCATGGATAATCTATACATGATTTAGGAAGCCATGAAAAGTGACTATATTTCTCTAAAGCTTACCTAAAACTTCATTTATCATTTATTCACTTCTTAAAAATCTGTTTGTTGATTTATATAATATTATAATGATAATTATCACTATTCATTATGGTTAATCCCTTTAATAATTTATTTTAATATTTTAGTTAAATATTTTTCAAATGTTTAAATAAGGTACTGTAACACCCCAAGATTTTATGAGATATATTCTTTTTAATTTATTTGATGTCTTGTGTTTCATGCTACACAAAGATCATATTGCACTATATGCAACACCATTTTATCTTACAGTATATGCAACATTATTCTTGGCTTGTGTTACACACGATTTCAAGTTATTTTGATAGAATTAATTTCACGCAACACTGAGTATAGATTTATTTTCAATGTATAAAATAACTATGTTTGGATTGTGTTATATGAAACACCAAAGAAATATTTCACTAAACGTGTCACTAACTTGGTGTGCATTACATGAAGGAGAGACCTTCCACAATAGCTTACGTTGTACGCAATACGGAGTTTCATAAAAAAACAATATATTATTAAAATATTATTATTTAATGGGATATAAACTAGCCATTATAAATTATATTAGCCATATTATGAATTTTATATAACATTAACATTCATCTTATATATTTTCTAGAACATGATATAAGAACAAATTCAATTTTTCAGATAAAAGAGTATTTTTTTTAAAATGAAGTTTTACCGCCTTTTATTGAGGCACCCATTTCAAATATAGTTTTTAAAAATTTTATATATTCTATTTCAAAAAATAAAAATCTTCTTTGGAAGTAGGACATAAAATTTAACTTTGGTTTATTTTTTGGTATTTTTCTAATAAAATTAATAGTTTAGTGAATAGTAAAAAATATATTGCATTTTAATTCAAAACTATTTATTCATATAATTTATTTATATAGTTATATTATCTTTTTAATTGGTTTTAAAGTTTAATTGGAATATGTTTTTATCATTTAATTTAATTTTATTCATTTGAAGTAATTTCACATTTAAATTGGACATAAACAAATGTTAACCTTTTGATAGTTTTTACTTCTTAAAAATATGCTTTCTGGTTTTAACAATGGGGATTAATTTTTGCCAATTTTATATTTTGAATTTAGAAAAATGGATTAAATATTTATAATAATAAGTTCTAATTTATGTAAATATTTCCATTTTATTAAAGCATAATAGGAATAATAACTACGGTAATTGTTATTTACCACAGTTAAATGTAAATCTGGTAAATTAGTGTAACAAATAATATGATAAAGATAATAAAATTATCCAAAAAACTGTCAAAATACTCTTTAATGAATAAAATTATACACTTAAAATATTTTGTTTGAAACATAGTCATTTAAGGGACACTTGATAATGAAAATGACATATATATTAATAAAACCAATGAAAGTGACAAGATGTCAAACTCACATATCATAAAATTATAATAATTTTAATATAGGGATAACCAGGTGATATATTCAAATATAAATAGTACATGGAATGATAAAATAATTTTATACATCATTGTAATTTTTTTTAATTTTTAAGAAATAAATAATTACCTTAATGTCTTATACTTTAATGATGTAAAGATTAATTAATTTGTGAGAAATTAATAAAACAATTTTTATTAAAATCATAATAAAAATAAAAAGTCGCAAACTCATGAAAAAATATTATTCATTGATTATATATCCACCATAATAATCCAAGGGTCAATATAGTCACTATTTGGATTCATATAGAATAGATTATGACAGTTATATTATTTTATTTAAAGTAATGTTAAAGTTGTCACATTCATAATTTAATAAGTATAACATTTTTAATGTTTGCTTTTATAGAAGATAATTTCAACTACGTATATTATCATGAAATATATTAACTTTATCATCACAATAGAGCTTTTTTTTTAATTTTTACTCAACAAATAATTATATTAAATAATTACACAAAATCCATGTGGTAATTATTTTATTAATAGATATATCAAACAAATTTTATTAACAATATAAAAATAAATATATTTTTGGATACTTAATATGTTAAATTAATTTTCTAGATAACCTTGACCTCACAGTAATATAATAAAATAGTTTTTTTGATGTTAACTTGGTATCTTTATATTTTTTTAAATCAATAAATTCAATAGTGTGAAAATTGACACTATTGATTATTTATCAAAATAATGTTTTATTTAATTATTTAAAAATAATAAAACATTTTAAAAAAAATAAATAATTGTTAAATGGTTAAAAAATTTATAAATTATTTATTTATGATCTAATTTACATAAAATACTTAAATATTTTACCCTTTTAGTATTGAAATATTTTTTGACCTAGTTGAAATAAAATTGAATAACTAAGTGTTAAATTGAAAATATAGGGTTTTAATGGACATATAAACTTGTATAAAATTTATTGGTTTATTATATTACAACCCAATATAATATGATCTTCTAAATTGTTACATTTTGGAGGTTTTTAGTGGGATTTTATTTTATTATAAATTAATATTTTTGAGGATTCTAAAAGTTCGCCTCGCCTCAATTTTAAAAGGGAATCTCCTCACTCATTTCTACACAACTAATTAAGCCTTAAATTTCACCTATAACCTGACCAATTATCTTATCAACTTTTATAGTTACATTTTATAGGTTCTTCTATTCTCAAAAGACCAACTCTAGTTCCATTAAGAGGAAATCTAAAGAGAGCATGTCATAGAAGAGGTAATTTGTTCTACCAATTCTTTCGTATTTATTTCTAATTCTACATCTATTTTATGAGTTGTTTAATTATAGAATAATATCTAAAAAGAAATTATATAATTAGATGTTATTATAATTATGAAACAACCATATTCAAATTTCTATCCATCCTAAGAAAGACGAAATCACCATGCGTGTGTACGTACGGCTTACGCCTCCACGTCATGGTGTAATCTGTTTTTCACCACCACCTTACTTGGATGGGTATAAAAATGGATTTAATAACTATATATTATTATTATAAAATTATATTTATTATAATATATATTACACCATTCAAATAAATATCATTCAATGATTTTGGGAATGATATCACCGTTCGTGCGTACGTACGGCCTACCATCACCACAATGCGATGTGATTTGTTCTACATGATAACCATGAAATAATGAATATATAAATGTAATGAGTGAATAAATATGGTATTTATTATGTTAATATATTTTTATAATGATATAAATATGATCTAATAAGGAGAAATGGAACTTATTTGACAAAACGTGCATATGATTATAAAGCGGTTAAAACTCAGAAAGTTCGTAACCAGAATTCTGATTCATAATTCATAGTCAGAACTCAGAAAGTTCGTAACTAGTATTCTAATTCAGAATTCATAGTCAAAACTCAGAAATTTTGTATCCAGAATTCTTATTCAGAATTCGGAGTCAAACTCTATGAGAGTTCGTAACTAGAATTCTTAGTCAGAATTCAGAGTCAGAACTCAGAAGAATTCGTAACCAAAATTCTAAGAATTCAGATCCTAGAACATAATGCTTCATATCTAGGTATTTATATAGATCTAAGGTTTTGGTTTCAATCCAAATTTTATACTTAGAAAAAATTATAATATGTACAATGAAACAAGGTAAGGATACATTTCCTTGTGGAAAGAAATTCTTCCTTATAGAAGTAAAAACAGGGTAAAAATAGATTTTTCTTGAGATATGGTGTTTGTGATTTTCAAAAAAAGATAAATGGTAAAGTCCTAAAAAAACCTTAATGACTAAAAAATCTCCCCTTTGAATGAAGGAATGGAAAATTCATAAGGAAAACCTTATTGACTGAACAATCTCCTCCTTTTTGGAAAGCACAAACATCCTTATGAAAAAGAATATAAGGACTTAAAAAAATTCTAGACTCTGAAATAAATCTTTTCTCCCTTTACTTATGAACAATGTTGAATAAGACTAACTCCCCCTTAGGCTTTGAAGCTCTAAGGATCGTATTCATGATTTTTGGTATGAGAAATTTTATTATCTTGAGAATGGAAATCTTCGTAATGGAAAAATCCCCCTTAGATAAACTCCCCCTTACTTAGGGATATTTCTTCTATACTTATAAATATTTTTCCTTATCCCATTTAGAATTATTTTTCCTTCTCCCCATTTGTGATTTTCAAAAAGAGTTTTAGGGAATGTAAAAACATGTGGTACCTGAAATATTAGTAAACACATCCCAAGAAAACAAGCACCCACAATTTCATTATGATTAAAAGAATTTGTATAAGGAAAACAGATACAACAAAAGATCGGATTTGGATCTATTTTGGTTCTTTTTACTTGGGCATTAGCTTCTTCACAATGGTCTTCAACTTTTTCAGCTCTTTGTGATCCTCCTCATCTTGCTTTTCTAAAGCTTTTATCCTGTCTTCCTGAGCTTTCATGGCCTCTGCCTGAGCCTTCAGAAATTCATCTTACTTCACTATATTTTTTTGGATCTCAATCTGGAGATCCTTTTCTGTTTTCAAACTCTAGACAATATAACTCATCTTCCGATTCAGGTATTTGACATCCTGAATCCGAAAATTTTGATCAAAAGTTAGCTTTTTCTCAAAGCTATATGTAAGATCCTTGATTTTGGTGTCTTTGGCATCAAAATATTCCTTGACATCTTCTAAAAATTTATAAAGGTCACTCATTTCTTGTATTGTCTTCTTTGACCAGTTGGCTATCTTCTTACATGAATTTCTATGAGCTTTGTAGCCTATGATGAAAGTTTTGAAATCTGATTTCATCTTGACACACTTGTCCATCACCATAGACACCGAATTTGATTTATGATTAAGATATTGTTGAAGCATCTGGAATCTAGAGACTATGCTTGAAAAAGTCAGAATGGAACCGACAAGCTTCTTCAAGGATTGTTCAACAAAATCATGACCAAGAAAAGGTGATTCAGAAACCAAGACTCTTCTTGGTGAGGCTTGTTTTTCTAGCTCAACAAGCTTCCTCTTTGAAGTTCCTTCAAATTCCTTCTTCATCACTATAGATTTTCTAGGAGTATCAATAAACACTTGTTTACCATTATCAATTCTCAATACATCTTCCTCATCAGCAAATTCCTTCTCACTTTCAGATAATTGTACAATCTTATCTTTATCAACTTTCTCCTTTTCATCTCATGCCTGAATGTCTTCCGGAAGAATGAAGTCATGATTATTACTCTCCTCCTCAAATAACTTGTTTAATTCTTCTTCACCCATCTCATTTATTCTGGGAGTAGCAAGTTTTGAAGATCTGGCTTGGGAAGTCTGGATTGACAACTTTTCGGAAGCACTTTCCTTTTCATGAAAGTCTTCTACTTTCTTTATTAGATCAGCTGCCTCTTCAGAGCTCTGAGCTTCCTGAACTTCTTCCACAGCTTCCTTCTCAACTTCCTTCTCTTGGGTTTTTCCGGAGACATGTACTTCTTTCCCGATGTCTCGGGCAATGGTTCTACTAGGAAGGTTTTCGGTACGGAAATTTGTTCGGATTCTACTTCAGTGGCTTTCAAAAGAGATTTCACAATCTCTTCCTATGACATCTTCTTCTTAAGGTTCTTCTCCTTAGCTTGCTTCTCAAGCTCATCGGCAGCTTTTTCTTTCAAGGCCTTAGCCTCAGCAGGATCCAAATCGAACTGTGGTTCCCCTGCTTTTCTATTTTTCTTATCCTCCCTCCACTTCGCTACAACCTCATCTGGGTAGGCTTTTTGCTTCTTGGGTTTAGGAGGTCCGGATTGGACTTCCTTAGATTTATTATTTTTATCCTCTACTTCCACTTCCTTAAAATTTCTTTTCTTTCCAGCCTTTTTTGAGGGTTCAACTTCTTTTACATTTTTCGGAATTTCTTCTGCCTCATCCTCAAGTAGATCATAAAACTCACCTATTTTCTTGGAGAAACCAACCTTCATTATGACAACCCTACTTTTATTACAGACTTAAACATGATTTATTAAATAAAAATTCACTTGATAAAATAAGAAGATCAAGAGGTTTAGTGTCTTTGGGGATTAGGATCATTACATAAAAACTTGAAACATGAAATAAAACATCTTTATTGAAAACCTCCTTTACAAGACCACTACATTCCCTCATACTTAGCATTGCATGGGATAACCTGAGGACATGCATAAGAAAATGGTGAGTTATAAAGCCCAATAAGGGAGTACACATGGAATAAAATGAGGAGTACAATACATGTTCGACAATAGGAATATCAATAGAGCATAAAAGAAACATGAACATAAAGGCATGATAAAGCATGATAATCATAACATGGAAATGTGGCAACAACACTTATCATGGAATTAGCATGAGCCAAGGCTCATTGTACATAAAGCATGAGTAAATCCTCATTGCACATAAATCACGAGTAAACCCTCATTGCACTTGAATTAACATGAGTCAACACTCATTTCACATGACGTGTCATGATACTATACTTCACCCAATGCATTGGAGCGCTATAAGGGCGCACCCTTCTTAGACATTTCATTTCATGCATAAGTGTGCCACATGGATCATAAAACATGGATTCATTAAACATAATCATTTATTCCACGATAAATGAATGTGGAATTCATACATGAAACTTTATAATAAATAAGTAAATGTTCATAGAGGTGAATACCCTTGATGGATAAATGAGCATGGTATTCACTACACAATGGCATTGGCTTAGAAAATCGGTGCGATTTCGGCAGCGTAACGACGTGACGTAAGAATTCATAAAAAAAGGTTGATGAGAGAGAAAGGGGTTACTTATCATATTTACATGTAATGTATAGTAATGAGGTAATATAGATACATGTACCAACAATTTTAATGGAATTTAGATTCATCATACAAAAGTATTTCTTGAATGTAAATGGGGAGGGAGAAGTTCCTTTCGGAATTTCGGCATAGTAACGGGTGTACATGGGAGGCATTTAATGAGAGAGAAAGGGGTCTCACATCATTAAAACATAAATAGGGAAGTATTAGGGAGGTTCAAAACCATACCCCAACATTCATAATTGAAATTAAAAGGCAAAACAACTTAATGAAAATTTGACAAAAAATAAGAAAGAAAGAAAAACCCTTACTTGGAAGTGTGCTTCCAAAGGCTAGAGAGAGGCTTGTGAGAGGCTTCTTGGGAGCTTGGGGCACCTTGGGAGGATTCTAGAGAGAGTAGGACAGAGTTTGGACGAACTAAAAAGGCTTTTAGTGATGAGAAAGTGGTATCTTGGGTGGGTTTATATAGGAAAGGTGAGGGAATTCTTTATTATTTAGGTTTGGGACCCCTTATATTAAATTAATCCAAACCCCAAACCATCCCATGGTTTTTTCCCATGGTTTTTTTCAAAGGGAAGAGGAAAAAAATAATTTATAAGGCCATATTCCGAACTTCTTAAAATAATAGTGTTGCTTATGTGGAGGTGAGTCACACTCCCATGGAAATTAATTTAAAAAGACAAGGTTTTTAATAAGTCTTGAGGGGCCCCTTAATGCTTTTAAAAGTAAGTAAAACAAACCCAAAATCACATTATTTTAATGGTAAAACATATATTGGCCAAACATAAAGGTTATAGTATTTTATTACATCACTATTGGGTCATTATGATGTCATAAAACACATTATATATTTAAATGGTATTTAATTTTTACCGAAAAATTTGACTGTCTCAGAAAATTATGAAAAATTCACTGTTGGATAATTTAGACATCCTGATCCCAGAAATAAAATTTATTTTATCTAAATAATTTTCTAAATATGTAAATTTTAACTTTTAAAATAAAAATTGGCATTTATCAAAAATTCTCGGGTTTTGACAGAAATGGGTTTCAAACCTTAATAAAAATTATAATTGCATTCATAAAATTATAAGATCATTTATATTTAATAAAAATTAATTTAATAATAATAATATTTTATTAAAATATTATTTAATTCAAAAATACTTAATTTAATAAAATAGAATTCTTAATTAAATAATAACTAAAAACACTATTTGTACTTTAAAAACTATTTACAATGTATCAAAAATGACAAGGAGGTATATTCATTATTATATACAAAAATAATATACATGCACATAGTACTAGTGATTCATTACATAACCCCTTAAAACAGCCGCATAAGACCTATGGGTAAGGTGTGCGATGGTGACAGACTCTTGGGGTGGCTCGGATAACCTCGCTCGAGTGGTAATCTCTATCAACTTCCACTTTTCCCGTAAACGGTCTCGTTCGAGCTTAACATGATGAATCTCAGCTTGGGCTTGGTCAAGATCGAAGCCCAAAGATTCCACATCTTTTCCGAGCTCTGAAAAATGGGCTTCGTGTGGGGCAATTCTACTGGATAAGGTCATCGCATCCTTTGTCTGAGTAAATTGAATTTGTTAAAGTCCTATATTTATACTATTCAAGTGATCACTGTTCAACGACTATATTAGAAATGGTAAAAATTCTTAACATAAAACCAAATAAGTTGACATTTTATATAAACATAAAGAGACATTTAATTAGATCAAGAGGGATTTCCATTAATGAAACTTTGGTTCGTTACAATATTCCCCCCCTTAAGAAATTCCGCCCTCGAAATTTTCCTTTTCCTACACTAAAACAAATGTGGGTAACTCAACTTCATCATATCCTCTAATTCCCAAGTCAATTCTTCAAACTTGTGGTTTCTCCACAACACCTTGATGAGGGGCATTGTCTTATTTCGTAGAACTTTTTCTCTACGATCTAAGATCTTCACTGGTTTCTCCTCATAAGAAAGATCGTCTTCCAATTGTACCACCTCGGAAGAGAGTACATGTGAAGGGTCTGGTATGTACTTCCTTAAAAGGGATACATGAAAGACATCATGTACTTTGGCCATAGCAGGTGGAAGTTCTAGTCAATAGGCCACAGCCCCGACACGATCAACAATCTTGAAGGGGCCGATGTACCTTGGACTTAACTTCCCTTTCCTTCCAAACCTCATGACCTTCTTCCACAAAGATATGTGTAGAAACACCATATCTCCAACTTTAAACGGAAGGTCTCATCGACGATTATCTGCATAACTCTTCTATCGACTCTGGGCTGCCTTGATATGCTTCTGAATGGTTTTCACCTTCTCCACCATTTCTTCGACCATTTCTGGTCCAAGCAGCTTACGTTCACCGACCTCATCCCAACATGCCGGTGTTCTGCACCTTTTCCCATACAGGGCTTCATATGGTTCCATTTGGATGCTCGAGTGGAAACTGTTATTATAAGAGAACTCAACCAGAGGAAGATGTTGATCCCATCCTCCATTAAAGTCCATTGAGAATGCTCTCAACATATCCTCAAGTGTTTGGATAGTTCGCTCGGATTGGCCATCAGTTTGAGGATGATAGGCCGTACTGAAGTTCAGTTCAGTATTCAGAGCATGTTGAAGACTCTCCCAAAACATAAGGGTGAATCTTAGATCTCGGTCAGACACAATAGATAGTGGTACTCCATTCAACCTTACCACTTCACTGATATATATTCGTTCCAGTTGATCCAAAGAGAAATCCTCACGAATAGCAATGAAGTGTGAAGTTTTGTAAGATGATCCACAACAACCTAGATTGCATTGTTGCCTTTGGATGTCCTTGTTAGTCCGGTGACAAAGTCCATAGTGATGTTCTCTCATTTCCATTTTGGTATGGGCAATGGTTGCATCATCCCCTTAGACTTCTGCCTCTCTTTCTTCACTTTCTGACACACCAGGCACTTTGATGTATATTTAGCGATATCCTTCTTCATATTATCCCACCAAAATTTTTCTCAGAGATCTGGATGCATCTTTGTGCTCTCGGGGTGAATAGAGAAATTTGAACTATGTGCATCATCCAAAAGTTCCTTCTTCAGCTCCGGACATGATGGAACCCATAGTCTTTTCCCAAACCGCACAATTCCTTCTTCATTAACATTAAACTCTGAGGATTCCCTTTTTTGATAGATTCCACTTTTTCCTAAATTCCCACATCATCCTTTTGAGCATCCTTTAACCTTTCCAAAAGAGATGGTTGAGCAATCATTTGTGAAAGGATTGATGATGTTCCCTTCTTTATGATTCCCACATCCATCTTCATCAAGTCTAAGAAGATTTGATCCTTCTCCATTCTCATCATTGATAGAATTGTTGGGTCCTTTCTACATAGGGAATCTGCCACCTTGTTTGCTTTCCCTGGGTGGTAATGTATTGAACATTCATAATCCTTGATAAGATCTATCCATCTTCTCTGGTGCATATTAAGCTCTTTCGGTTTGAATGTATATTTAAGACTCTTGTGGTCAGTATATATCTCACATTTCTTTTCATAGAGATAATGCCGCCAGATTTTCAAGGCAAAGATCACCGCTGCCAACTCCAGATCATGCGTTGGATAGTTTCGCTCATTTATTTTCAACTACCTTGAGTCATAGGATATAACTTTATCATTCTGCATCATCACACAGCCTAAGCCCTTCTTTGAAGCATCACTGAAAACAAAAAAAAGTTCCCCACTTGTGGGTAAAGTGAGCACGGGCGCAGTGATAAGCCTCCTTTTCAACTCCTTGAAGCTTTATTCACATTCATCACTCCAAGAAAACTTTACTCCCTTTCGAGTTTGCTTGGTAAGAGGGTTGGAAAATCATGAGAAATTTCTCACAAATCGTCGATAATATCCATCTAACCCCAAGAAGCTACGGATATCCGTTACCGATGTTGGCCTCGGCCATCCTTCAGTTGCATCTGTTTTGTAGGGGTCCACATATATCCCATTGCTTGTGATGATATGGCCCAAGAATGAGACCTCCTTCAACCATAACTCACACTTACTGTACATTTCAAGGAGCTTCTCCTTGCGCAAAGTCTCTAGTACAGTTTTTAAATTCTCCTCATGATCCTCCTTGGTTTTGGAGTATATTAGAATATCATCTATAAATACTACCACAAATTTGTCAAGGTAATCTCTAAAGACTCTATTCATCAAGTCCATGAATATTTATAGAGCATTGGTGAGTCCGAAAGGCATTACTATGAATTCATAGTGCTCGTACCTTGTATAAAAAGCAGTCTTGGGGACATCTTCCTTATTCACCCTTACTTGATAATATCCCGACCGCAAATCCACCTTGGAGAAGTATTGTGCTCCACAAAGCTGATCAAACAAGTCATCGATTCTTGGGATAGGATACTTGTTCTTTATCGTGATTTTTTTAAGTTCACGATAATCGATGCAAAGACACATTGACCCATCCTTCTTCTTGACGAAGAGGACTGGTGCACCCCATGGTGAAGCACTTGGGTGTATAAACACTTCATCCAAATTCTTCTGTAGTTGTTTCTGCAGCTCTTCAAGATCTAAAATAGCTATTCTATATGGAGTCTTGGATATTGGTAGTTCCCCAGGTATAAGTCCAATTGAGAACTCAACATCTCTTCTTGGAGGAAGACCAGACAGTTCCTCGGGAAACACTTCAGCGAATTCCCTCACAATAGGCATTTCTTCAAGGATGGTTTCTTCCTTGGACTCAATCATCTAAGCCAGATACGTGTGCTCATAAGGTAGTAATATCCATGCTTGATATGATGGAGATAAAGGAGATTCATCTTCCTCCTGACACTTGTAAAGAATCAGGGGTCGATTGTCCATATGGAGTTTAATTTCCCTCTCCCGAAAATTTATGTTGGCTCTATATAAGGAAAGCAATTCCATGCCAAGAACTGCATCAAATTCCACCAGAGGAAGTATGATGAGGTTCACTGGGAAATTCAATCCACATACTATAACAGGGGATGAATTATATTCATGGGATGCAATGATTGCCCCATTTTCCATACTCACTGACATCTTTACTTCCATGATTTCTGGTGGCGTTGGGATTGTTCTACTAAACTTTCGAGATATAAAAGAATGCATAGAACCTAAATCAAAAAGTATGTTCGCTATTATTGAATGAATAACTAGCATACCTGTCACCACTTCATTTTTAGGGTTCACTTCGGCATAAGTGATGGCAAAAGCTCTTCCTTGTTGCCTTGGAGGTTGTTGGTTGTCTCTGAAAACCCTTGGATTAGGGCACTGATTTGCAAAATGACCCGGTTCTTTGCATTTGTAGCTTTGAACAACGTGTTTAGATTTGAACAGAGCGTTCCTCTCCTCTATCGCAGTCGTGGGTCTTTCTTGCTGACAGTTAACAGCTAGGTGCCCTTCTCTTCCACACTTGAAGAATTTCCTCGTCCCCTTAAGTCAATTTCTAGGGTGCTTCTTTCCGCACTTTTGCCAAGTGGGGTGCTGGATCTTCTTATCACCATTGGATTTATCCATCAGATCACCAGCATTGAAGTCCACCTTACACTTCTTATCCCCATGATACCCCTGTGATTCTCCGATCTCCATTTCGACCTTGAGGGCACATCGGACAATTTCCTCATAGCTGTCGAAGTCATGGATCACCAATGCTTTCCGCAGGCTAGGCTTCAGCCCACCAAAGAAGCGGTCAACTTTGCATTCGGGGGTAACGACAAATCCAGAAGCATATCATGCAAGACTTGTGAAGTTTTCCTCGTATTCTCTAATAGATTATTCATCATTTTTCTTGAGGGAAATGAAGTCCCTTTCCATCTTAAGCCGGAGGGTGCGCAGAAAATATTTATTGAAAAACATCTTCCAGAAATCCTTATATTCCAACGCCTCGATCTCCTCCTCAGTCTTCATATTTTTTATCAACGTCCACCATTGATCAGCTTCACCCTCTATACGATAAGCCTCCAGAAGAACCTTCTCTTGTTCATAACATTGGAGGATGGAGAATATCTTTTCAATGGAGTTGATTCATTGTTCAGCGATCGTGGGATCAGATGATCCACTAAAAGTAGAAGGCCTTTGTCTCATGAAGCTCTCGATAGCAACTTGTTCTTTCTTAGGGGGGGTTGAACATTCCTCTTGACCTGTGTTTCTATTCAAAACTTGAGTTAGCTGATAGAGAAGCATGATAAAGTTTGCGATTCCTGCTCCCATTGGATGGGGCATCTCATTAGTACAGTCATCACACTGATCTTCACAATGGTTGGTAGCTCGAGTCCTCCTATTACCGGCCATTGGATGGAATAAAAGGAAAGTTAAGGGTAACACATAAAGGGTAATCCAAAGATAAAAGTTTATGACTTATAAATAAACTTTTATTTCCTTAATCAAGAGTCTATGGGCTTCAATCTTGGATTTTCATGATCTACTTTCTAACATATATTCGTAGGGGCATTTTTTTTAATTCCCTTAATAAGGGTTCATACTAAGCTTATGAATTTATCAAAACATATCCCCCATGAGTGTTATAACCAAGAGTGCAGTAGGGCCCGTTTTCGTGCACCATTTCCCGTTCGAGTCTAGCTCAAAGCGGTGTTTTCAGGTTTTACCCCTAGGATACATCTGTTTCAGAGCCACCTCTACCTGCTCGTATCTAGACATGGATGTATTTGTTTGATAAACCACTTACTCAGTACTTACCAAAACTTATGGATGTTTTTATTATACTTAGTCCTGTATCTAAGGCTTTACTAGGGTTTCCTAATCCCAAAAATAACTAAACCTATCCTCTGATACCAACTATGACAACCCTACTTTTATTATAAACTTAAACATGATTTATTAACTAAAACTTCACTTGATACAACAAAGAAGATCAAGAGGTTTAGTGTCTTTGGGGATTAGGATCATTACATAAAAACATGAAACATGAAATAAAACATCTTTATTGAAAACTTCCTCTACATGACCACTACATTCCCTCTTACTTAGCATTGCATGGGATAACCTGAGGACATGCATAAGAAAAGGGTGAGCTATAAAGCCCAGTACGGGAGTACACATGGAATGACATGAGGAGTACAATAAATTTTAGACAATAGGCATATCAATAGATCCTAAAAGAAACATGAACATAAAGGAATGATAAATCATGATAATCATAACATGGAAATGTGGCAACAACACTTAACATGGAATTAGCATAATCCAAGGCTCATTGCACATAGAGCATGAGTAAATCCTCATTGCACATAAAGCACGAGTAAACCCTAGTTGAACTTGAATTAGCATGAGTCAAAACTCATTCCACATGACGTATCATGATACTATACTTTACCCAATGCATTGGAGCACTATAAGGGCACACCCTTCTTAAACATTTCATTTCATGCATAAGTGTGCCACATGGATCATAAAAAAGGGATTCATTAAAGATAATCATTTATTCCACGATATAAGGACTGTGAAATTCATACATGAAACTTTATAATCAATAATTAAATGTACATAAAGGTGAATACCCTTGATGGATAAATGGGAATCGTATTCACTACACAATGGCATTGGCTTAGAAAATCGATGCGATTTCGGCAGCGTAACGATGTGATGTAAGAATTCATAAAAAAGGTTGATGAGAGAGAAAGGGGTTAATCATCATATTTACATTTAATGGACATTAATTAGGTCATATAGATACATGTCCCAACAATTGTAATGGAATTTAGATTCATGATACAATAGTATTTCTTGAATGTAAATGAGGAGAGAGAAGTTCCTTTCGGAATTTCGGCATAGTAACGGGTGTACATGGGAGGCATTTAATGAGAGAGAAAGGGTTCTCCCATCATTAAAACATAAATAGGGCAGTATGAGGGAGGTGGAAAACCATACCCTAACATTCATAATTGAAATTAAAAGGCAAAACAACTTAATGAAAATTGGACAAAATGAGAATGGAAGAAAAACCCTTACTTGGAAGTGTGCTTCCAAAGGCTAGAGAGAGGCTTGTGAGAGGCTTATTGGGAGCTTGGGGCACCTTGGGAGGATTATAGAGAGAGTAGGGCAGAGTTTTGATGAACTCCAAAGGCTTTGAGTGTGGAGGAAGTGGTAGCTTGGGTGGGTTTATATAGGAAAGGTGAAGGAACTCTTTATTATTTAGGTTTTGGTCCCCTTATATTAAATTAATCCAAACCAAAAACCATACCATGGTTTTTTTCAAAGGGAAGAGGAAAAAATATTTTATAAGGCCAAATTCCGAACTTCTTAAAATAATAGTGTTGCTTATGTGGAGGTGTGTCACACTCCCATGGAAATTAATTTAAAAAGACAATGTGTTTAATAAGTCTTGAGGGGTCTATTAATGCTTTTAAAAGTAAGTCAAACAAACCAAAAATCACATTATTTTAATGGTAAAACATATATTGGCCAAACATAAAGGTTATAGTATTTTATTACATCACTTTTGGGTCATTATGATGTCATAAAACACATTATATATTTAAACAGTATTTAATTTTTACCCAAAAATTTGACTGTCTCATAAAATTATGAAAAATTAACCGTTTGATAATTTAGACGTCCTGATTCCAAAAATAACATTTATTTTATCTAAATAATTTTCTAAATATGTTAATTTTTACTTTTAAAATAAAAACTAACATTTATCGAAAATTCACGGGTTTTGATAGAAATGGCTTTCAAACCTTAATAAAAATTATAATTGAATTCATAAAATTATAAGATCATTTATATTTAATAAAAATTATTTGAATAATAATAATAATAATATTTTATTAAAATATTATTTAATTCAAAAATCCCTTAATTTAATAAAATATAATTCTTAATTAAATAATAACTAAAAACACTATTTGTACTTTAAAAACTATTTACAATGTATCAAAAATGACAAGGAGGTATATTCATTATTATATAAAAAAATAATATACATGACCATAGTACTATCGATTCGTTACATAACCCCTTAAAATAGCCTCATAAGACCTAAGGGTAAGGTGTGTGATGGTGACAGACTCTTGGGGTGGCTCGGATAACATCACTCGAGTGGTAATCTCTATCAACTTCCACTTTTCCCGTAGATGGTCTCATTTGAGCTTGACATAATGAAGATCAGCTTGGGCTTGGTCAAGAGCGAAGCCCAAAGATGCCACCTCTTTTCCGAGCTCTGAAAAATGGGCTTCATATGGGGCAATTCTATTGGATGAGGCCATTGCTTCCTTTGTCTGATTAAATTGGATTTGTTAAAGACCTATATTTATACTAATCATGTGATCACTGTTCAATGGCTATATTAGCAATGGTCAAAATTCATAACATAAAACCAAAGAAGTTGACATTTTATATAAACATAAAGAGACATTTAATTAGATCAAGAGGGATTTCCATTAATGAAACTTTGGGTCATTACATTCATCCTCTTAGATTCTCATTCTTGATATTCTCAATCGTAATGAGGATATGCCTTATCAGATTGATTTTTATTAGGTTTACCAAAAAATCCAAGAAATACATATCACTCTTCTTAAGAGTGTCCTTTTCACCCTTTCTCGGTACGGTAAGGCCCTGAACCCATAACTGTAGAATCTGATTGTTGGTAGACAGATGGGAAATCTTTGTTATCTTTATATCAGTAAGCCCAAGTCATTCCATAGCCTTCACCTTGATGAAACTACCTTGAACATCTGGAAGCTTATGATAAAAAAATTCGGCTTCCCCTTCATATTATAGCCCAACCAATCTAGCATCCTTGGTATAAGAAAGTTTATATGTTTTTCCATAACTCTTGAAGGAAAATTTTTCCCTACCTTCTTCCTTAAAAAAGAAAAGTGATTCATAGAATTATATGAGTAAATATGGATACACAACATCCTGAGCTGTAGTCTTTGAAATGGCTACTCTCCCATCCATTAAGATTGCTATTCTTCGAGATAATAGAATTGTACTTATTGAAAAATTTTGTGTGCACCAACCTCTCCCTGTATATTTTCCACTCTGAAATCGTCTTGATAGTAGAAATTTCCTGAGAAGGAACTTTTACGGACATTCAGATTAGAGCACTTCTGAAAATCCGGAACGGGCTTTTGTAGAGGGGGAGAGCTTGGAGATGCAAAAGCTTGAGAACCTATGTGGGACAACCATCAGGGGTACTTTTTATATAGGCAATGGAAGTGACCTTTCATCTTCCAAATCCAATCTAACAGTTGAGAAACCTTATGTTCAGATCTAACGGTTGATATGAATGCCGCAAGGGAAAATTGGGTAGGATCCAATCTTTTGAGGTTTTTTTAAGAAAAACTAGAATCCAAGAATTTAAAAAACAAAAGAAACTAACATAAAGTAAAAGGTGATTTCCAAAACACAATAAATAATCATACCTTTTGGATTGTCAGGAGAATTATTTGTATTGAGGAAAAATTCTTCTTGAATAACTTTAGATTCCAAAAAAAACTTGAGTATGAAAAAAAATTAGGTACATAGATCTTCATTACAAAAAGTGTCATTACGAAAATCTTCATTACAAAAATCTTTAGGTATGAAAATTTACATTAAAAAAATTTCAAGTTTGAAAATTTCCATTACGAAAATTTTAGTACGAAAATTTCCATTATGAAAATTTGAGTATGAAAAATTCTTATTATGAAAATTTCAGATACAAAAATCTTCATTATGAAAATTTTGAAAAAAAACTAACTAAGAAAATTTTCATTACGATAATTTTGAAAAAACTAAATACAAAAATTTTCATTTTGATAAATTTGAAAAACTAACTACGAAAATTTTCATTATGAAAAAATATGAAAAACATCATTACAAAAAATATGAAAAACATCATTACGAAAAATATGAAAAACATCATTATGAAAAATATGAAAAACATCATTACAAATGTACTCTCCCTAGTAAAAGGAGTTTATTATTGTAAGGTGATTGATTTCAACATAAAGTTAACAAGGAGGATTAAATTATAGTTATCATTCCTAACTTCTGTTTAATGTACTCAAATATATTGGATGGTAAATATTTTGTAAAAATATCAACAAGTTGGTCTTGCATTCTGATGAATTAAAGAATGATATCTCTTTTTTGTGTGTGATCCCTAAGAAAGTGATGCCTAATATCTATGTGATTTGCATGAGAGTGATGTGCATGGTTTTTACTAAGGGCAATGGCACTTGTATTATCACACAAAATTTGTGTTTTGGTAAAACTCATACCATAGCCTATGAGTGTGTGTTGTATCCACAACACTTGAGCACAACTAAAATTCACAAGTTAACCTTCATCACAGAATTGGATTATGCTAATGTGGTTGTGATTAAGACCCTTAACAAATAAAACATTTGAAATCAAAGTTTTTTCAAGAAGAATACTGTTACCTATACTAATAATTTCTCCCTGAGCATTATCTCCTAAAGTTACTTTTATTCCTTTCATATTGATAATCTTTTCAAAGTAGTTTTTGTTACCAGCCATATATCAGGAACATCCACTATCTATGTACCATGTATTGTTGTTGGTACTTTCTCTATTTTCCTGAAAATAAGAAAAAGTTAGATTTTTGTAATCCAAAATTGCTTGGATCTGAATTTCTCAGAAAGTAAAATTTTCGGCACCCACATCTTCTTAGAAAAATTGGCTTTATGAAATTACAAAGATTGGGTTTTGTTTAAAGAAAAATTCTTTTCCCAGTTTCTACCATACTGACACTTAGTGCAAAAAAATTACTTTGATGAAAAAAATAATTGTTACTAAAAACTAGTTTAGAACTGGTATAACCAAAACTAGAATTGTTCCTTATAGGTCGGATTTGGGAATACATTTTATCAAAATTTTCCTTACCTAAGGTAAAGTTTGACAAACACTTCCTCAAGGAACATA
This sequence comes from Viscum album, assembly GCA_963277665.1. Lineage (NCBI taxonomy): Eukaryota > Viridiplantae > Streptophyta > Magnoliopsida > Santalales > Viscaceae > Viscum > Viscum album. Next base: position 1,650,391,321 of record OY728143.1, on the reverse strand, counting down.
TTTTGGATTTGAGTATAATAACCAAGTTTTTATCTTCAAAAAAATTTGATTGTGAACTAGAGATAGGCTCGAAAACATTTTTCTTTGAAATTACATTTTCTAGATCTTTATAAATATTATTCTTCTCATAATTTACTTCCTCAAGATTTTTTGAAATAATTTCAAAATCAGCATTTTTTCTTATCAAGATATTTAGAAAGATCTGATATTTCCTTAGTAAGAATATTATTCCTAGAATTTTCCTTATCAAGTTTTTTCATGAGTTTTGAATTCTCAATCTCAAGAAGATTAGAAAACCTAGAAACTTCTTCATAGGTAGGTAAAGTATTATCTTCATCAGAAGAAGATTCTTCATCAGAAGAGTTATAATATTTACTATCATTATCATTTAAAGAAACATTGGCCAATGATTCAGCATTGTGTACCTTAGCCATTAAACAATGATTTTCAATAGGTAGTCTGACTATAAGACCAAGATTCTTCTGTCCAGAAGATTCATAATCCGAAGATTCATCTGAAGAATCACCACCATTGGAACTCCAGGTGTCATTAGCTTTCAAGACTTTCTTAGCTTTAGCCTTGTAATACTTATTTCTGTTTTTATCAGAATGTCTTTCCTTTCTTTCTTTTCTCTTGAGAATGGGGAAATCAGGCCTTATATGTCCATCTCTCTTGCATTCATAACAAGTAACTTCTAAATATTCCTTGTATTTACTTTCCTTTTTCTTATATCTAGATTGAAAGTTCCTCTGTCTAGCTATCTTGTTCACCCTTCGATCAAGATTTTCTAACTCATTCTCTAAGCATTCACTTACACTAGATTTGGATTGAATAATAACCTTCTTAGATTTGTATCTAGTAACACTCTCAGGAGTCCTGGCTTTCACATGATTAGAAGTAGTAGTAAAATCAACACTTACATTTCCATTATTCATCTTTACATTATCAGCATCTCTCTTCATTCTAGTATCATGCTGAAGAAGAGTTCCAAACAATTCATCAAGAGTAATTTGGGTAACCTTTCTATTCTCATCAATAGCAGTCCTCTTGGATTCCCACTCATTGGGCATGATGTATATGATCTTATCAACAAGTGCTTCATCATCTAATCCTTTTTTCACCCATGTATTGTAAACTATTCACAATAGTCATGAATCTTTGTTTCACCTTACATATGGGTTCTCTATAAGGAAAATTAAACCCATGATATTCAGCTCTGAGCATGGCTCTTCTGGTTTCAATGACTTTGGAAGTTCCAAATTGAGTAACTTCAAGTTTCTTCCATATAGAATTTGATGCATCACAAGATAAAATTTGGCTATATATATTTCTAGTCATGGAACAAAGTAAATTATTGCATACCTTATAATTCAGTTGATATTCATGCTTTTCTTGATTGGTAAAGGTACTAGCTTCCTTGTCATAAAATTTATATCCTCCAGTAAGCATAACAAAATTATCAACACCAGTATTTATAATAAAATTCTTCATACAATATCTCTAATACTCATAGTCATTTCCATTAAAGATAGGTGGTCTAGTAGGATTGAGATTGTTTATGGAACCGACATTGATTCCTGCCATCTTTAAGAAAATTCTTTCCACACAAAACTTGTTAATAGAAAAAGTTTGTAAACAAGAGTAACTCTAAGAAAAACTGAATCAGAACTATACAATCCTGAAAACATATTCCAAAAAATTGTGAATCTAGAAAATATGATTCCAGAAAATCAGTTCTGAAAAGTAATAAGAAGAATAATTCTCTTCTAAATCTAATCATGAGATTAATTCAGAGGTAACCAATCCTATGATACTAATTTTTAGATTGGATCAGGATTGAAGATAACCTACTCTAATACCAATTGTTAGATGGTATTTCTGAGTATGATATACTCTATAATACCAAATGTAGGATTGAATATGTAAGAATGAGATACTCAACTACAAGAGGGGGTGAATTGTATTCTTTAAAAACCTTAAGTAAATTTTGAATAACCAAAATTCAAAGCACCTCTAAGATCTAATAACTTGCTTGATTCCAGAAAAGTGATTCTGGAAATGAACTTAACAAATGTTTACAACATCTAAGATTCTACCTTAAAGTGTATAGAATCTAACTAAATCATAGTACAAGTGTAATGAAGTGTAAGATAGTTATACTTTCTTTAACAATACAAATGCAGAGGAAAACATGTAACAAAGCAAGTAACAAGTAGTAAGTATTTTAACCTAAAGAGAAGGGTATCCAACAACCTTGGATAAAGGTCCCTTGATTTATACTTTCAAGAAATTATGTCTTACCCACACCAGGGTAAGCCCTCAATACAAATATCGGAGTCTGTCTTGCTATCCTCACAAGCCCTCAACTTTAAGGTAGTCGGCACCTCTTTCTTCCTCAGTAAGGAAGTTCCCAACTTCAACGTAGTCGGCACCTCTATCTTCCTATCCCCAGAAGCCCTCAAATGTACTCAGCAACATTCTGAGTCGCACAAATCAAATCTGAACAAGAAGTTCAATACGCACAAAGCAGTGAGAGTCACTCTCTATAATTCACTTCAACAGTATGTAATCTCTAGAGTCTCAGAACAGTTGTGTGCTCTTTTCAAATGAGCTTCTATTTATAGGCACGACTTCATTGGTCACCTCCCTCCTTCAATGGTCATATTTTTCCTTGAATTTCGGAGGGACCTGTACACGTTTCACTCAAACAACGGTTAGTGAGTAATTGAAAGCACGACATTGTTTTATAACAAAACAAGTGTAAGAAAATTTTGGTTACATAAATAAAGTCCAATATTCGGAATGTAATGAAATAAAAGTTTAGAGTCTAACCAAAATTTAATTCAGAGTCTACAAAACAAGGATATTCGGATTCTGTTTTCTAGGAATTCGGAACTAGAATTCTATAGAATTATGGAATCTGAATTTAAAGGAAATTTGAAATCGGGTTTTCATAAGAATTCATAACCTGAACTTACAAAGTTCAGAGTCATATTTCATGAGAATTCGGAGTCATAAATCATAGGAGTTTGGAGTTTGTATTCAGAGAACTCAAAGTAAGAACTTAGAGAAGTTCGTAACTAGAATTCGTATTCAGAATTCAGAGTCAGAACTCAAAAAGTTCTTAACCAGAATTCTGATTTAGAATTCGGAGTCAGAACTCCAAAATTTTGTAACCAGTATTCTAATTCAAAATTCAGAGTCAGAACATAGAAAGTTCGTATCCAGAATTCGTATTCAAAATTCGGAGTCAAACTCTATGAGAGTTAGTAACTAGAATTATTAGTCATAATTTGAGGTCAGAACTCAGAATAATTCATAACCACAATTCTAAGAATTCAGATCCTAGAACAGAATGCTTCATATCTAGGTATTTATGTAGATCTAAGGTTTTGGTTTCAATCCTAATTTTATAATTAGAAAAAATTATAATATAGACAATGAAACAAGGTAAGGATAAATTTCTTTGGGGGAGAAAATTCTTCCTTATAGAAGTAAAACATAGGGTAAAAATAGATTTTCCTTGAGATAAGGTGTTTCTGATTTTCAAAACAAGAGAAATGGTAAAGTCATAAGGAAACATTAATGACTCAACAATCTCCCCTTTGAATGAAGGAATGGAAAATTCATAAGGAAAACCTTATTGGCTCAACACAAAATTCTATTGAGTCCTTCATGAGGCAACTTCCACCTTCATTTAGTGGGTCTTTCGATCCACTTGTTATTGAATAATGTATCAGTACCATTGAAATGATATTTTCTATCCTTCGTTGTTCGGAACATGAAAAATTTTATTTTGGCTGTTTATCGTTTAGAAGGTGAAGCAGACCAGTGGTAGACTCTAATTAAGAATACAAGGCGACAAGATAAAATTGAATCCATAGAATGGGCCGAGTTCAAGAACTTGTTTTTCAATAAGTAATTCCCTCGTATTATTCAAACAAATATGGAAAAGGAGTTCCTTGAGATTATGAAAAATGATGATGAATCTGTTGGTACATACGAGGTGAATTTTACAAGACTTTAAAGGTATACTTATGGATTTATCATCCAACCTAAAATTAAAGTTGATCTATTCTTAAGTGGCTTAAAACTATGTCTTAAAAGAGCATTAGTTATAATAAAATTTATTATCTATAAAGATATTGTGTGTTATGCTATCAAGGTAGAACTGGAAGTTGGTGTTACATATCTATATCATGGTTATGATAAGAAACAAAAGATGGAGTTCAAGGGAAAATCTCAAAACAATGGTGAAAAGAAGATGAATGTCTCCTTATGCTCAAAGTGTGGAAATAATCATGTTAAAGATTGTCTTTAAGGGACTAAAAATGTTTCAAGTGTGTAAAAGAAGGTCATCAAGTAGTTGAGTGCTAAATTAATGGTAAAAAGGATTCTAATGATGTGAATAGAGAAAATACTACATAGAATGCACCACCAACACTTCAATGCTACAAGTGAAATGAAATGAGTCATTATGATAATCAATTACCTAATCCAAGGGTTAATGGTGATCAATTTCAGCAACCTCTTAAGGCAAAAGACAAAGGGAAGTCACATATTATTGGCGATGTTGAGTATGAAAACAAAGTGGAGGAATGATTAAGTGTTTATGTAATGGGATTTAAAAATAGTTTTTCGTAATATAATTTATAGTATTATAGAATATTGGAATATATATATGTATTGGTATATTGTGGTTTTCCATAATTATATGGTACTGGTAACCATGAAAAGTGGTTGAAATATTTTGAGAAAGAACATGATATGCTCATAATGATGGGATAAGAAGATGATGAGAAGTTTGATAATATTAATGAGATCATGACTAATATAAGTACAAAGTGATGTTGTGGTTTGAGTATATAGAATTTCTATTTTTGGTGTGTGGAAAGAGTTAATTTTGACAGAATGGAAGTTTTTACTGAGGTTCTATGGTAATTCATGTTATTATCATCTTTCATGATAATAAATTATTAGGTTATTCAAATATTTGGAATGTGACAGTCAAGAACTACCAAATGAGACATGGGAGACAAATGTTAAGTCTATTTAGTTCACCTCTTTCTAAAGTTTTATATTTTTTATTTTCGGAAGGATTGTAATATTATATATTTATGAATTGTATAAGTTGTATTCTAGTTGAAGTTTGTTAGATTAATGTATTATCTCACTATAGGTGGACTTATTCATATTTAATAACCTATTATAACCTTTTTTGAGACAGATGGAATGACCTATCATTCTATCACATGATTTGATAACACTTCAAGAATGAAAAATTCAACTTCATTTATTTAAATAAGAGATGAAGTGGAAATTTATCAAGGAATGACCAACGGTGAGATTATTCTGAAATCAATTTTTTCTCCTCATGCAAAAATTCATAATCTTTAGGAAAAGGATCTTGAAACCAAATATGTTATCCTAGTACCTTCTTATACTATGAATCATATGGTCCCTTAAATCATCTCAGATTTATGGCTTTCTCATAGTTAACTTTCTACAAACCTTATTCTCTATCACTATCCATCAGAACTTGATGGCTATATTTCTCTTACATATCCATGTTTTCACTTACCACATATGTTCTCCATTGTAAAAACCTAGGGATTAGTTACTTTGGGTAAACTTTATATTTCTAACTTTCTTTTTTAAAATTATGTTTTATATTTCCTTTTTATGATGTGGGTTTCTATGAAATAAACTTTCAAATAGTAATTCATTTATAACACTAAAAATTTTCAAGGGAGAAATTCATTTTAAGGGCGGTAGAATGTGACACCCTAAGATTTTATGAAATAGATTCTTTTTAATTTCCTTTATGTCTTGTGTTGTACGCTATAGCATGATTAGCTTGCGCTATAAACAACATCGTATTATCTTGTAGTAAACTCACTACTATTATTGGATTGTGTTACAAACAATTTCAAGTTCTTTTGATGCAATTCATTTCATGCAACAGTGAGTATATATTTTTTTAAATTTATAAAATAACTATGTTTTTATTATATTATACGCAACACCAAAGGAAGTTTTCACTAAATGTAACACTGACTTGGCTTGCATTACATGCAAGAGCGACCTTCCTCGATAGCTTGTGTTGTACGGAATATTGAGTTTCACTAAACAATAATATATTATTAAAATATTATTATTTAATCAGATATAAACTAGACATTATGAATATTATTAACTAAATTTTGAATTTTATATAACATTAACATTCATTTTATGTATTTTCTATAACATGATATAAGAAAAAAATCAATTTTTCAAATAAAAGAAGTATTTTCTTAAAAATGAAGTTTTGTTACCTTTTGATGGCACACCCACTTCAAATATAGTTTTTAATACTTTTATATATTATATTTGATAAAATAAATATCTTTTTTGGAATAGGTACATCAAAATTTACTTTGTTTTAATTTTTGGTATTTTTCTGATAAATTTTATATTTTAATGAATAGTAAAAAAATACTGTATTTTAAGTCAAAATTTTCTATTCATCTAATTTATTTATATATTTATATTGTCTTTATAATTGGTTTTAAAGTTTATTTAAATTATTTTTTATCATTTAATTCAAATTTTTTTAATTTTTAGTAATTTCACATTTAAATTGGACATAAACACATGTCAATCTTTTGATAGTTATTACTTCTTAAAAACTAACTTTGTAGTTTTGACAACGGGAATTAATTTTAAATTAATTTCTGCCAATTATGTGCATTTAATTTAAAAAAATGGATTCCATTTTTATAATAATAAGGTAAAAAATATTTAAATAGGTCCTCTTTATTTTTTTTCATAATAGAAATAGTAGATACAGTAATTTTTATTTATCACATTCAAACATAAATCTAAGAAAATTAGTGTAACAAATAATATGATAAGGAAACTAAAATTATCCTAAAACCTATAAAAATCATTTTGGATGAATAAAATTATACCCTTAACATCTTTGGTTTGAAACTTAGTCTTTTAATGGCCACTTGACAATAAAAATGACATAAATATTAATAAAACCAATGGAAGTGACAAAATGTCTAACTCACATTTCATATAAGAATAATAATTTTAATATAAGGATAAACAGGTGATATCTTAAAACATAAATAGTACATGGAAATAAAATATAATTAACTAAATCTTGGTAATTTATTTTTAATTTTTAGGAAATAAATAATTTCCTTAAATTCTTATACTTTAATGATGTAAAAATTAATTAATTGATGAGAAATCAATAAAACAGTTTTTATTAAAATCCTAATAATCATAAAAATTCCAAAAACATGATAAAATATTATTAGTCAAGTATATATCGACCATAATCATATAAGGGTCAATATAGTGACCATTTGGAGCCTTATAGAATAGATTATGACATTTACATTATTTTATTTAAAGAAATCTTAAAGTTTTCACATTCATACTTTAAAAGTATAACATTTTTGATGTTTTATTTTATAGTAGATAAATTCTAAAACATATATTCTCATGAAATAAATTAAATTTATATTCGTCTTAGTATTTTATTTCTAATTTCTACTCAAAAAATAAGTATATTAAATAATTACACAAAATCATTGTGGTGATTATTTTATTAATAAAGATACCAAATAAATGTTATTAACAATATAAAAATAAATATATTTGTAGATAATTAATTTTTCAAATGAATTTTATAGATATCCTTGACCTCATATTAATATAATAAAATAATTTTTTCAAAGTTAGAATTTATCTTTAAATTTTTAAAAATAAATAAATTGAATAGTTTCATAATTAACACTATTGATTGTTTATAAAAATAGTGTTTTATTAAATTATTTTAAAATCATAAAACTTTATTAAAAATATATTATAATTATTATATTGTCAAAAAATTTCTAAATTATTTATTTATGATCTAATTGACATAAAGTAAGTAAATATTTTACCATTTTAATATTGAAATATTTGTTACCCTAGTTAAAATGAAATAGAATAACTAAGTGTTAAATTGAAAAGATAAGGTTTTAAAGGACATATAAAATTGTATAAAAATTATTTTTTGATGATATTTCAACCCTATATCATCATATCTTAGAAATTGGGACATTTTGTTTTTTTAGTGGAATTTTATTTTATTATAAATTAATATTTTTTAGATTTCCAAAAGTACATCTCACCTATATTATAAAAGGGAACCTCCTCCCTCATTTTCTGCAACTAATTAAGACTTCAAGTTTGTCCATAATCTACCCATTTCTCTTCTCAACTTCCCTAGTTACATTTTAGAGGTTCTGGTATTCTCAAAATATTAGTTTAATTAAGATGATATCTAAAGAGAGCATGTCAAAGAAGATGTAATCTCTTCTACTGATTCTTTCATATTTCTTTCTACTTCTACTTCTAATTCATGGGATGTTTCATTATTGAATAATAACTCCAGTATAAATTCTATACTAAGATTTTTTTATAATTATGAAACAACCATATTAAACTTTATATCCATCCTAATAAAGATGAAATCACTATTCATGCGTAAGTACGGCTTATAGTCTCCACGTCGTGGTGTAATCTGTTTTTCACCACCACCTTACTTGGATGGGTATAAAAATTTATGTAATAAATATATATGATTATTATAAAATGATATTGATTCTGAAATAGAGTACACCAGGAAAATCAATACCATTCAATAATTATGTGAATGATATCATCACTAATGTGTATGTACGATATACCATCTCCACAATGCGATGTGATTCTTTCTACATGATAACCACTCAAGATTGATTATATAAATGTAAATAATGAATAAATATGATATTAATTATGTTAATATAATTTTATAATGATATAAATATGACCTAATAAGTAGAACTATAAATTATTTGGTAAAACAAGCATACGATCATAAAGCAGTTAAAACTTGAATAATGAGTAATAATGAATTATTACAAACAAATGAAGGATAATTTGACCATATATGATGAAACTTATTCTATAATAAATTAATAACATTGTCTAAATCATTATACAGGTGGTTTGGAATAATAGGAATTATATCGGACCTAAGGTAATGGATAATTTTTCAATCTCATTTTTTATTTGAGATTGTTTATATGTATGTATTTACTATGGATATATTTATCCTCCATGTCCATGTTTTCTAAAAAAAATAAGAAATTTTTTAATATTCTTATATGTATGTTTAAAGTCATTTTTAACCATTTTTTACTTTTACTGCATGTTATGAAAGGAATCCTTCTTTTGTTTACCATACGAGCTACTTTTTGACTTTTCCAACAAAAGTGCGAGGAGAATGTTTTTTTAACTTATACGGCATGAATAAATTTTTATGGTTTCATTAAACCTTATTTCTATTAACCTTAATCTAAAATATTTCAAGTATATTTTAAAATAAATTCTTTTCATTTAAAATTACACATAATTTTTAGAAAATAAAATTTTTTTAAAGAAGAAAGTATATTATCCTTAAGAATTAAGTTCAAGTGTTTTATCAAAATTATTTTCCATCTAAGATGACACTCTTAAATAGTTTTACCTTTATATACCTATTATTACTATTATTTTTTTGTGTTATTGATGTAATTTTATTTTATATGGATTATGATATGGTTGAATGATGTTTAATAAACCCATTTTATTTCTTAGGGTTATGCTATGATGAATGATTTATATTTTTGTGGGACATGTAAGAATGATTTAATTATGAGATGGGTGGTACTTATATCTCCCTCCAATAAATTGGGTAAAAATTTATATATCATGAGATAGACATTATTGGAAAGAAAAGTAAGTCTAGTTTAGTAATACAAGGCTATAAAGTCAAGTAAATCCAGTTCAGTAATGCATGGATGGAACGACAAGTAATCCTGGTTCAGTAATAAACTTTTTCCACTATAATTGTCTTGGAAACAATTCCTTGGATACTATGGATGTCATATTATGTTCTTATTTTTTTCTACAATTTCATGTTTTATTTAAATTCTATTTTATGATGGTTAATGTTATTTTATGATCTAGGCCTTATGTACTGCCAAGATTTATTTCATGACTCGCGATTTTGTTATTCAAAGATTATGTTCTTGTTTTATAATTATTATGTTTATGTTTTGTTTGATGTTCTTCATTTTTTCCCTTACTGGTGATTTGACCTTTCCCTTTTTATGTTTTCTTTTCTACAGGATATAAATAAAGGTTTTAGGTAGAAAAACTAAAGGGGAAGATCTTTATGAGAGATATTGAAGATCTTTCACCAAGTTAGAAGATTATGTTCCAAGTTTTCAAAGACACTAAACTAATATGGTATTTGGGCATCTTTTGGTGTCTTGTGTTAAGTATTCCGTAAAATAAATGTAATTTCTATGTACATCAATATTGGGTCATTTTAGTTATTTTGTGTAATTTTTATTTATTTATTTTTATTATTATCATCATCAGTATAGTTGATGGTGGGTTGGTAAATATATATTACATTATTATTCCTATTATTAATTGACATTTTTGTAAGGGATATTTTTATTCTTATATTATTATTATTATTATTTTATTATTATTATTTAAAATAAAAGATTTAAAACTATATACTCACCACATTTGTAGGTCAAAGTCCAAGGCAGGTGACCTCTCCCTTTCCCCTCTGATATTCACTCTTAAATGGTGGTTTCTCCATGATCACTTTGCATAATCTCAATGTTAGGGTTTCTATTTTATATTTTTTCTCTAATCCTTAATTTTTTCAATTATTATTTCCTAATATAACCATGAGGGGTAAGTCTCTTGATTAAAGTTCATAAAAAATCATTAATTTTGGTTCTACGGTATTGTCAACTCTATTTAAAACCCCAATCAATATTCATTTAGTTAATGCATCATGGTTAAATTAATTTTTGGTTGATTTTTATATCACTTTCTATTTTGATGATAAATACAAGGATTATTAAGCATATAAAATTGATTTATAACTTATAAAATCCATATTTTAATTATCTATGAAGATTTCGTACAATATTTTAAATATTAATATGAAAATTTCATTTTATGTGAATGTGTTATTCAAGGAATTTATATATAAATTCTTTCTCTCAAGTTTTAATTCACACAAGGTCCTCAATGAAATTTCTAATATTCCTTTATAATGAAAAATTAGAATTAATATTATTCGAATTATTATTATTATTTAAAAAGAAATTATTTATGATTTCATATATGTTTAAATAGTATAAAATCATATTTATAAAAGAATAGAATTATTTTATATATGTATTTTTCTAAATCAATTAAATTTGGGGCCATTTATGTTATTTTTTTTAAAATGAAATTATATTGTATTATTTAAATTGATTAATGTTGGATAGTGAAGTGAAAGTGGTTGTTTCTTTGAAGGGTGTTTGGAGGTGATATTTAACTTTATTTTATATATGGTATTGAATTTATATTAAAGTAATGTATTTAATTCTTTGATCAAATTAATTAAAAAATTTAATGGGAAGACTTGTGAAACATAGTGGGAAATCTAGAGATGATTTCTACATAAATTGATTATTACGCTATGGAAAGTGTCCCCAAATATATGGATCTAATATTATTAAAAGGGTTTTAGATTAGTTTACATTTATACTAAAATACTTTAAATTTTCATGGTAACTAATTAATTTAAAATGATTCAAAAATGTTATGTTTTAAAATGTTTCTATTGTATTTGTAAAGATTTATTTTAAACTAACAAATAAGAACTTATATTAATGATTATAAAGGAATAATTATTTCAAATGAGATTTCAATTCTAATATTTACTTCTTTAAAATTCAAACTAATTATTTTCAAAGTGAGTCTTGATTGTTTTATCTAATATTTTTCATAAATATCAAAATAGTACTTTCTTAATTATATTTCAAAATATCATATCATGGTTTTCTTATAAAATGAAAAAAAATATAAAACCTTAAATTTGTCCTATTATTATTTTAGATGACTCCTTATATGAACACATTTAATGTAAAAATATATTTTCTATTTTTATTATCTTAAAGGTGCATATAATAGCTTTGTTTTTTATAAGATTTTGACCATTATCTCAGTTGTGGAGAAATAGAGGTGATGGGATAAAAATATTTTGATTTGATATATAGAGATATTAGTTTATTTCATTATGTTTATATATATTCTTGTTTTGGGAATGTAGACCTTATCTTATTATTATTATTACATGTGATACATTATAAATATGTCATGTAATTGGATACCAATTTATTTATTTAATTCAAGCTAGTTTTATTTATTCATTATTTATTATAAAATTTAAATCATTCACATTGTTTAAATTAATACCCTTCGAACACGTATAAGACTATGGTGATTTTGAATTCTCATAAGGTGTGTAGAATATCGGTTTGATTATAGTAGGTAGATATTCAAGTCAATACATTACACTAGAAATAACTTTTAAAACTTCTCTAATAAAAAACACTCTCTAAATTTATTCTTCTTTGGTATAGATAGCTAAATTTTTTAATAAAAAACATCAAAATAGTCTCTCCTATTTAACACCCACATGAATTCTGAAAAAAATGATGCTACATGTTAGTACAAGACAAATAACTTGTAAACAAGTTATGGATTCATTCTTTATTATTGTTTCTTCACCATATTAAAGCCATGTTTCTCCACCATCAAGACTTATGTTTTACTATACTGAACCAATTTTTTTGTATAACTTGTATATAATTTTGATATCACTTTGAAAAATCCTATAATCCATATGAGGATCAACTACTCTTCTTGATTATACTTGATTCTCTGATTAAGTATTTTTCATCCATTTCTAATTCTTTAAAATTTTCAAGATTAATAATTTTGTTTCATTATTTTCACCTTGAGGATCATATATCCCCCTATAATGAACATTACTTCCTTAACAGCTATGAAAATTTAACATATCAGTGAGAGAGTTATATCCCAATCATCTTTAAGTAGAGGATTAAAGATTGTCAAGATCCTCAAGCATTTTTCTTCCAAATCCCTCCTGTTATTTCATCATGGTTATCCTTTGAGTGATACTACTTGTAAAAAATTCTATATGAATTTGAAAATTTTCATCATCCACCTATTTTTTCCTATTACTCACCATTAAAGTGATATTTTTCCCACTTTTTTGTGTCTCCTATTTTGATACACCTCTATTACATTTTCCTCCATGATCATTTATATAAGATAGATTAATCCTATATATTTTATTTTATTTCCTTAAAATTTATTCCATTATTCCATTAAGACATGATTTATGTTTCTCTTCTTTGTAATTCATTAAGATCACCTTGTAATTATTTATCATTAGTAAGTCTTTGTATAAATGTTATTCCTCCTTTCACAAAAATGAGTTTTTTACTGTATCTTCTATACTTGTTTCTTATCCATCGCTAATAGTTAATTTATATCAATAGACTATTATTTTTTATTAATCCCCATATAATTTCAACTTAAACTTATTCTAGAACCATGAATATATTTCCATTTTAAAATATTTCCCTTCATTATAAAATTAACTTACATTTTTTTAATGATATTATATTTTTTCCTTACTCATTTATCATTATTATAATTTTAAAACATTTCCATATATTTGTGATTATCATAAATAAAACATATCCTAGAAATAATATCTCATGTGGTCTTTTTTTGGTCGAGATGATTTAGTAGGTTTTCTTACTATTCAAAGCTCCATGTGCTGCATAAACATATTCATGGTGTGTCCAATGCCTCCATAATAATAATACCTCTTTTAAATTATTCTTTATGGGTCATTCCTTATTTTTTTGAAACAGGGTATCTTCTTATTTTATAATTCTATATTTTTACCATTAAAATCACCACTTGTTGTGTCTATCAAGTCAGGGATTTTTAATTTCAATTCTATTTTTAGGATTTAAATTTTTTTAAATATCAATGATTTTCAATTATCTTTTCATTAGTTGGGAAGTAATCTCCAACCATTTTAAGAATTATTCATTTTTATATTTTACTATTTTTTTCAATTTATCTATAGAGATAAATTGAGTTAGTGTTGAGTTACTTTTATATTTCCATTTGATATTCTAATTCAAGATAAAGTTTTTCTATTAAATCACTTTTCTTATTTATATTTATATTCATCATTGACATTGATTATTTTGAATCCTTTATTTAATTATTCAACATTTTATATTAAAAACTTAATTGTTTTATAAATATATAATCTTTTTTACATAGTTTTTAGATATTTAAATTCATTTCATACAGACTGGATCTCTTCTTGGTTACTTTAATAACATCCAAAAAATTTAAAACATAATGTTTTTATCAGTTCTTATTCATAAATATGATCATATTTTTCAATAAATGAGGTATAATATGTAATTATATATTTTTAAGATTATTTTTTGAGGGATTGGGTTTTATATATATTAATAAAATCAATAAATCTAACCTATATTGGTGTACACATCTTATTTAACACCTTGTTATTATTTTTATTTATTTTCTTACCTTTTGATATAAGGAATTTCTCTCCACCTTTTTTCATAATTGAATTAATAATATAAATTTATAAAAAAACATAGAGTGATCCTTATAATATTCAATTAACAATGGTTTTCCATATATTATCTTTAATTTGTCCTATGTATAAAATGTTATTGCATAGTTAAGAGTGTTATTAAATACCCTATAAATTAAAGAAACAACCATAAAATTTATGGCTTCTCTCTAATGATTTATTTCATTGGAATTAAATCAACATCATGAATAATAAATTTAGGAATATCATAATTTCTAATCTCTAGATAAAAAAATATCTCCAATATAAAATCTTTATAATTATCTCTAGAAAAAATTAGAGGATTAAAATTATTTTTATATAATGTAATATTAAAAAAAATTAATAGTTTTAAATCAAATTCAAAACCTTTATGCTCATATATCAAATATTGGGACCACTAAGTTATAATATATGGCCCAAGTCACCCTAGGATTTGGTAGATCAAGTTGATCAAAAATTTAAACTTCTTCTTTAATTAATTCCCTATGTCACTTCTTATTCTGGTGTTAGAATGAATAATGTTTCAATATATTCAGCATTTGATATGTATATAAATAGAAAACATATAAAGAAAATAAATTTAAAGATAAAATAGATATTTTACATGGTTCACCTATAATGGGATACATTTAAATAATAGACACATGGAAATTTTCTAATGTACTAAACTCCAGAAAACTCATTGTCTTTGTATATAATATATTTTATAAAAGGTCAATTTTTACTAAGGAACATGATCCATGCAATGATAAGTTATGAATGAAACAGTACCTCCTACAGATAACTTCATCTTACACTCTCTCATTCACTTCTTTGACATTTAGTTACTTTATAGACAAGAGGGTATTCTTAAAATAAATATATGAAATCCATATGGATTGCACCAAAAAACTAAATTTGATATTTTATTATCTTTAATATATTTCCTCTTGTATCAATGAACTATTATAAATAATTCGGTTCTAATAGATTTGAATCAGAGACCTCTAATAAATCTACATGTTAGAATTATCTTCCTCTATTAAGGATTCAAATAAAAACAATTATTTATTAATAGAATTTATCTTTAATTACCTTAATCTTCATATTACTTACATTTACATGTTGGACATGTCAATATCAATTCATTGATGATCCTGTATTTCAATTATGTAAATATTTCACTAATATTCCATTAATCTCTGTAAATTTATCTATCAAGTGAGTACTTATTTACTGGGATCTCTTTCTAATATATATCTTCTAACAATTTATTCTCTCATTTTTCATAGATATGATCTTCTAAATTTATAATTATTTATTATATCTATATATCTCACATATATTCCTTTATATTTCCCTATTTTAATGGAATAAAAAAACCCCATTAAACTCTTCTATAAAATATAATAGGTACGAATCAAATATCTATCAAAAAATATAAAAGAATATTTTATTCTACTATTAATTCCATTATCTTCTATTATCTTCATAAATAACTTCAAGATTTACCCTCCATTACTTCTAAGTTATTATCTCATGGGTCACCCAATAATAGGTCTTCAAAAAAAATTAGTCTATTCATAGATTATCTAATCACCTAAATATTTCTATATTCAAAAGATATTGAAAAACTATAAACATACAAATCCAACCAAAAACACCACATGTTAGAATAAAAAACTTCAGGAAAACATGTCATGTTAGTCCTAAAAATCCTCTAAAAAAATTCATTTTAATATCTTATAAATTCACCAAAAAATGTCTCCAAAACATGTTTAACAAAAACATGACTTGGTTTCATTCTCTTTATAAAACCATAACCTTTATAAAATTTTATCTTGACTAATCTATATCATCTAGTGATGGATCAATAAAAACATACCATGAAGACACCACATGTTTCATAAGCCATATTGTATTAAATCATCAATAAAATCACTTTTCTTCAACACTACTTCCACAATTTTTTTTCATAGTATTGGATAGTTTAACTTTATCCACTATAGATCTATGTGGTGGTTTTATCTTACCTCCATGCTTATTAAAACCTCTACAACACCCATATAACTTCATCTACTTCCAATATATACCATAATTAACAATCTTAAACATTATGATCATTAATAAAATATATATCATAATTAATTATTCTTCTATATATATTCAAACACTCTAAGTAAATCCATCAACTAAGTTATTTTATTTACCAAAAACATCATAGTCACTTTCGTGACTTCAATACCTAGTCTATTTAAATTTTATGTTTTATTCCTTGGATCTTTATCTATTAAACATCCATATATAAAAAAATATCTATGTATTCACCTCTTGGACACCATGTAAGATTCATGAATTCTTCATATATGATATTCATCTTCACCATTCATTTTACCATTACATGTTATTGATTCATAAGGTTTTATTGAAAAGTGATTTAAAAAAATCTAAAACAAACCAATCCTTTATTTATAGTATATTTCATGTTATATTGGTGAATCAATCTTAGAGGGGTTTTGACTAGAATTATTAGTGTATCATGTCATGAATTCTTCCATTATTTTCATTTACTATAAAGTTTCATGGGATCACATCATGATGATCTATATTTTTATCATGATCAACTTCATAAATTTTATAACTTTATAGGATATGAAACAGAAAATATAATGTTAAAAAATTATTATATCATGTTTTTTGTTGTTTTAGATAAATATTGTGAAACTTTATAAATCTCGAGTTAAGGAAACATAATATATTTTTAACCAAAACTAAATGTGCCAAGAATTATAGAGGCCCAAAGGTCACTATGGAATATAAAAACTTCTTCTAGAATAATTTTTTCTCACAACTAGATCTTCTATAAGGAATTAGGTGTTTTTTGATCATCACCAAAGAATAAAAAATAGGATTTATGTAAAATAATATGGGAGTAATTTCAATCTCAAATCCAAAGTACCCATTCCACCAAAATATTACTAAAATTTTGTTATGTTGTATCCATAATCAGAATAATTATAGAACCTATAAAAAGGATAACATTCCTTATATGGGAATCCATGGTAAAAATAATAGGTAAAACTAAATTCATAGTAACCCAATTTTGGAAAAAATGGAAAAAAATACACTATATCTAATGGATTACATGCCATAAAAAATAAATTAATATGAAATAAATAGCATATTTGTACACAGTCTAAGTGAACCTAAATGATCCCATAAAATAAATACAAAGGATAATAAGGGAATGGAACCTAACATCTACCTATTAGTCTTAACTACCCCATTGATCATATCATAATCTGAGTTGGAATGAATTGTTACCCATAAAACATGAAACTTAAATACTATCATCTATATATGCACATGAAGTACACATGTTGTGTGTGTTCATACAATTATATGTAGGATTTACCTAATAAAACTGATTACACATTAAAATATAAAATAAATATATGTTTTATTTGGTTTTTGTGGCATGAGATGTAGAGTAACCCCCAAAAATAATCCACATGAAAAAATAGTCACAAATTTGTTTAACTAAAATAAAATTGAAAATTTACATCATAAAAAAATATTAATAATAAAAAGGAATATTAGATGAAAATACTCATCATTACCCTAAATCTATATAATAACTCAGGTATCTAGAAAAAAATCGATAAATAATATTAAAAATCCAACATAACCTAGATTTTATAAACATATAATAAATATATGTTGTGAAAATTACAAACATAAATGAAGAAAAAATATTTATCAATCCAAATTATAGAATAATCATAATAATATAAGCTTGTCTTGAGATCCCCTAGTCTAATTGAAAATATATTTTCTCGTAATTTATCAATTATATTAATCATATCATGCTATTTTGGATCTCAATATCAATCAATAATCATAACATATCAAATTAAACCTAGGCCTCTCACAATGTCTATAGAATATTTCTCCAAACCTCTATCCCTAAAAATAACTATATTTAAAAAGTCTAACTCCAAATTCCAAAAAATAAGGATAACATATAACCCTAACATAGGTTTGGGATTTAATATTTGACTCTCTACCCTTTTACCCTCACGATTATAATAATCCTTCACTATGATGATTTTCCTCAGATTATAATAATAAAATGTAGTGGTGGTGTTTGCATCGGTCCTTGGTGGTGAAGATAATCACTCACTATAACACTTAGCCTCTATGGATAATAATAATTGATAATTTGTATCTAACTACCATATTTATTTATAATAAATCAAATAATCCATACCGTGGGTCTATCTTTCTAGAATTTCACCACTCTCTCACCCACCCACCTCCTTAGATGGGCTTAATTTCCACTCAACACACCTTGTATATTATAAAAAAATACTTAAGTGCATGTAATATAGAAATTAATTAAACATTATTAGACTAAAACCAACTTACTAATTAAGTAATTCATTCAATACTTATCATATACAATGAATCAGGGATAATAAAAACTCATCATAAAAATTAAAGTATGAAAATTTAATAAAATATCATAAACAAAATATAATTGAAAACAACGGGTCAATTAATCATCAATTAGTATTTCTTATGGAATAAGAACAATATTAACACATGGAATAACCCATAACTCAATATATATATATATGTGTGTGTGTGTGTGTGTGTGTAATAATCACTATATTACATACTTAGTTTTCACATAGTATCAAAACATGGAGTAAACCTGATATTCAATAAATAATCTCATAGAACAAATATATGTATACATGAGACTGAATAAGTATGTCATATAACTCAACAAAAACTAAAAATAAATTAAATAATGTACTCAAAAAAATCAAAATCAAATTAAATAACTTATATTAAAATCATTTTATGGGCTTAATCATGCCTCAACATGGAAGTTGAAAAACAAGATCCTTCTAAACCCAATACTCATTTACCAAGATAATTTTTAAAAATAATTATTTCCTAAAATATAAAAAATTGTGATTTTAGATGATTTTTTCAATATTATATGTTTTAAAAATACAGAAACTATGGTGTTTATGATGATTTTACCAAGAATAATCTTTCTTACATCAAACCTAGAAAAACCCCAAATATTGGATTATAAAAAAAATTACATAACCTTCAAATACATGATAAATCTATTTTAAAATATTTAAGGGGTATTTAGGTAAAAAAATGAAATTAACAACCACCTCCAAATTTTTAAAAACTAACCCCAATATCATATATCATAATACCCACAAATCTCACCTTTTGATTATAGAAGAATCACCAACAATATTATACTAAAAGAAATGATATGTAACTGATATCACACCATGATTATTTATAAATAAATAATTTTAAATATGGGGTAGATTTAGAAACCAAGAAAAGGTCATTTTTTGAGGTTATGGACTTAGATGGACAAGATGGTAATTTTTTACTCCATTACTAAAATTGTTGATTTTTTAGTATACAATTTAAATTTTATAATTCAAACCTACCATTGATTTTGAAAAATGATTTTGAAAAAATTGTGTGATTTATATTATATTTTAATAAAGTTATATTCTATGATTAACTTGTGGGAAAAGGGTGTTATGGTGATATTTGGAAAAAAATTTCTATAAATAGGACCTTGGGATTTATTTTTCTTCACATTTTCTCTCTATTATCTCAATTATTTTAGCTTCATATAATTATCACTGAGTTTTTTTATAAATAAAATATTTTTATAGAGTTTAGAGGTAATGGAATACAATGAAGTGTGTCCTACTTTTGTTTATCCTTTTTTTATTCTCCAAAACCAATATTTGAACTTAAATATTGGTGACTCTAACTCCTTCCTTCAGTTTTAAAATATGAGTAAATAATGTCTCTATATTATTATATGTGTAAAACATAACTATGTTGTCTAGAAATTAGTTATTAGTTTGTTTCAATGAGTTATATTTCCTATCATTTCACCGTGTTTATATGTTATCATTCTGTTAGGTTAATTATAGTGTAGTTTTTGTCTTACCCAAGTGGTAAAGACTCCTTGTAATCTTGCATCAGACTCGGGTACACATTTGGGTGGAAGTTATTTTATTGAAGGTGTTGTAGAAGTATTGTACTATATATTATAGTAGTATATCAGTGTAGAACTATAGAAATTACACTATTGGGGTACTTTAGTAGCAATTCTATTTATTCAAATGTGATTTTCGGTCAGAAAATAGGCCTTTGGGAAATCGTGACAGGAAACGTCCGATGGTAGCATTAGGTACAAGAAAGTGCTATGAAGGGTGAATGTTTTCATGGGTCCTTTGGACCATGTAATTATCTCTATTTTTCATGGTCCTATGAGACATGTAATGGGTTCCCCTCTACCTATAAATAAATTGGTTCAGTTGTTAAATAATAAAAAAGAGGCTTCAACCCAAACTTTTAAAAAAATATTGAGTTAAAGTTTGAATAGATTGTGAATTTATTAATCTTGATCACCCAGAACAGTGTCAGAATAGGTCGGCACATAAACTTAGGCAACCCCTCCCCTATATGCTAGATGTTACTAACAAGCAGTGAGTATCTGATCAACCATATGGATATACTCTACCCTCAGTGTCATTTCATTAATAATAGATAAATAATTGAATGTCCATAATGATTATAAAACATTAAAGTACAATAATGAATTTATAGTGGAATGTATAACATGAATAATATCATCATGTTATAAAAAGATATAGAAATATAGACCATGTAGTCATACATCATCATATTAAAACCTAATAGTTCAAACATTTATAGTACAATATAGAAGTAACATGAAATAAAAGGAGACCCAACCACTTTCCTCAGCATAACATTAGACCATTATCACAAATACCAGTGAATATTTACTAATCATCCACATGTATGGGGCCATAACCCAATCTTTTATGTAAAACATAATATCAAAACATGTACTGAAGTACTTGTGCACGGTGTGAGTATAAAACTCAATAATACACCACCATTGGTATCCCTAATAAAAACTAGTGTGTATGTTCATGCATGCACTAAATGAAATAAAATTTGTAACATAACATACATACACATGTCGAACCATGTGTAATAAAGAGCCTAATCTCATTCCTACTTTGAATATTTTTACTTTAGGATTTTAAATTATCACATGTCATATAAACGGTTTGACATAATATCCACCACTATCACAACATCCAGTGAGTAGGCATAATGTTTCCAATCACATAAAACCTCATGGTTAATGGGAATACCATATCATACCACAGTTATATTAGATAAATGGGTATATTATCTTGTTAAATATTTTTATTTTCTCATCATATCACTGGAGGAAAGCGCAACATCATCTTATCATATTATTGTCTATAATGTACCAATATCATGTTATATCAATGGAGTAAAATTATCAATATCTCACCATATTTATAAAGGTTGTGTATCATAATCTCTCCATATAACTATCGGTGGTTTATCATCATCTCACCATATCATTGGTGGAATTGTGTCAACATCTCACCATATCACTAACAACAGTGTGTCATCAAATCACCATATCACTAAAAGCAATATATTATCATCTCATCGTATCACTAATGGGATCATTCCATCATCACACCATATCATAGGTTGTGGCATATAAACATCTCATTATATCATAGACAAAAACGTATCAACATATTATTATATCATTAGTAAAATTTCATCATTATATCATCATCTCATTGATGAAAACATATCATCATATCATTAATGACAGTGTATTATCATCTTTTTATATCATTGATGGAATCATATCAATATATCATTATATTAATTGAGGCAAGATATCATCATCTTCATTATATCAATAATGATACATATTATAATACCATCATATCACCGATGGAAGCATATCAACATATCATTATATTACTTGAGGCAAGATATAATCTTCTTCGTTATATCAATAATGATACATATTATAATCCCATCATATGACCAATGGAAATGTGTCATAGTCTCACCATATCATTGGTAAAATTGTATCATCATATCACTATATCACTAATGGAAATGTTTCAACATCGATCCATATCACTGGGAATAGTATATCGTCGTCTCATAATATTTCTAACGATAGTGTATTATATTATGTTTCATGATTATAAAATAATTTCATCCTATAAAATCAATAATATAAATACCCATGGGAAATATATCCCTCATCAAAATTCCTATGGTAGAAATTCCCTTATAAATTATCTTAAGGGATATTAGGGGTAGCAAATACCACCTTACATACTCACCATACAAGCATAGTCTCATAAGGGAAACATTTACCACCTAGAATATTCAAATGATGACTATTGGTTGGGTTAGACTCTATCCCAGGGTGCCATACATCATCATATTCACCAAAAGGGTGACCAATATTTTACCAATAAATATTACAAATACAAGGGTGAATATATAATCACTTGTACCCATAAAATTCATTATACAAAACCATAACTATTTTAAATGTATCATCACACTAGTATTTAGTTTAATCAAACCTAATCCACTAACTATACTACCCCCACCCATAGATTCATATACCTAGAACTCATATATCAAGCCTAACTTCCATCAGTATGGCTTCAATACATATAGTTACCCATCCTATAAGGGATGTGCTATAGTAGTCACTAATCATATAAGATTCCCATTATAAGGTCTATCTGACCAAATAGTCTATAAAATATATGATTTACCATCATCAAGGAACATTAAAGGATTCCAATACAAGTTTTACCACAAAAGTTAGGGATATATACACTATTCATGGTTTCATTTCCAAGGTAGCCTGCCACTTATCCAAGGTAATGTGACCATTAGTAATCATGTTTTCAATGAATAAGTTTTAGAGGACCCAACATAGTCTATATATTCAACATAATTAAACCATAAATAAGAAAACTACCAATGGTTCAATTATAGATCATCCTAACATGTTTTTCTATACTTGTACCTTATACAAAGAACTTCACATTCTCCATAGGCATATCTCTATATATTTCTCTAGGTGAGTGTTACTTACCAAAAATATATACCTTAGTTAATAGAGACATGGTACAATTATGGACACCACTTCTTATTAAAATTAAACATTTTATCAATCCACCCATATATGAAACATATTCATCGATATCTATGTAATAATAATACATAACATTCCAAGAACCACTTGGAATATAAAAAAACCACTATCCATGCCTCACATAGAGGAACTCGCCTATGGTTCTATCTCGGGTAACATACACCCTCTAAATTATTCTAAAGATTCATATAATATATGTAAAATTATATAAAGAGAGAATATTATGGACCACCTACCTCAAAAATGTATTTAAGCCCTTGATCCAAGTCCACTCTATTATCAACAAAGAATTAATCAACTACCATCATCATCCATGAGCCCTTAACTCATCCAAGATGATTCATAATGAATTATAACTAAATTATATTTAATTTATCTCACTAAATTCAGCTTTTTATTTTGGAATAAATGATGTAAAATTCATTAGGTTACATATCCTTATTAAAACCATGAAAAAAAGATCATGGTATAATAAAATCACACTTGGATTTCCACTACCAATAAAATCACTATCAATCAAAACTAGTTTATCCACTAATTTCACCTCAACTAGAAAAACCCATAAATAAATCAGTACAACACTTTACTCTAATGAAATGATGTGTAACCATGTATGTTTTCCATTCTCGATCCTATTTTAACCATAATGATAAAATGCCTTATCATGCAGACCCAATTCCATCATTATTAGGTGGAATAAGAACCAATCCTTGATTTCAAAACCACTAAAATTAGAGGTAAAAGAGATGAGGAAGAAATAGGGAAGTGAGGAAGGGGAACTCAAGTTCATCAATGATCTTCGAAGCTCAACATCTAAATACTAAAGGAAGTAAATGGTGAATAGATAAGGGAAGAAGGGTTAAAACTTCCCCTAGTCTTGATGAACTCCAAAATAGCCTCTAGGTTTTAATAAAAGCTTAAATTATTTAAATTAATTAATCAAAATTTTATAAAAAATGCATAAGAAAATATTACATAATGAACATATACTTCATGGAGTAATTCCAACTATTATGGTGTGATCATGTGTCTCATGGAATAATTCCCCCTTATAAAGAAACCTGAATTAATCACAAACAACTTGTGGGGTGCGACCATTAGATTCAATTTTTAATGCCCAAATCCTAAACAACTATTTTGGAATGATCGTTACTTACTCATTTTATGATAATTTTCTAGTAATGGTGTGATGTAAATAGTTATGACATGACTCTTAAACTGTAGAAATAATATGCACCACATTTATCATGTGGTCCCTCCTCATTGCATAACCCATAGATTCATGGAACAACAACCTTTATTAATCATGATCCTATTTGATCCACTTTTTCAAAAATTTACACTTATACAGTATCCTGATAGAATTATTTACCCTTATGAAAAAACTCCTACCTTCATTGAATAATACCCCAAGTTGTTGTATGATTTTATAATTTTCTAAAAATTCACATATAAATTTTTTTGGGTATTCACCAATCGAACTTCTATTTATAAAACATCATTTTAACCCTTTAAAATTCCATCTATGGCAGCAAATTCTAGTCATAAATCAAATAATTCAAAATGAAAATGGTTCTTCAACCATTAAAACCCATATTTCATCAACTCTACTAACATATATCAGTGTGGTTCATTATAAATTCTCCACTATAATACTACTCATCCCTGAGAATTCTCCTCATGTATCTCCCATAAACTAAATTGGTCACTAACATCAGATAAAATCACTAATTTCTAATATCTTATTGGTTATATTCATTCCATAATTTCTCCAAAACCAGATAAACAACCCAAATATTTAGATTCATTATACCATAGTTTAAAACCCACAGAATTCATTCCTCAAATGATTCATTTAACCCACAACCAATTCATCAAAATTTATTTTGTAAGAAACATGCTAGTTGGTACCCCCACTATAATAACTACCTCTAAAGTCATAATTTCCCACATACCATGATTCCAACTCAATCTATTGTCTCCATAAATATACCAAAATCCTAGTAACATTCATGAATTCTCAATTATTTGATGTGAGGCTCCAATGGTATATTTTGAATGTATTATCCTAACCATAACCCACTTGGAACTGCACCTAAGTATCTTAAAAACTCTTAATCCCTAAATATTATATCTCACACTCAATACTTAATCTAGATAAAAAAATTTATATACTATATATATCTTTATACATCTAAAAATCACTAAAATTCCATCCACTCAATAAAAAAATTGGTTTAATACCCAAACTCATACTTGATCATTCCATTAAAACATTATTCCACCACTTGTATCTATTAGTTACTGAAAATACTAACTCATCATAACCAACATAGATAAATACCAATATCTAGTTGTTTTTTATTTATAAATTTAACCCATCCACTTGTATCCAAGAAATGATGTAAAACCACAACCATAACTGGGTTAGGACTACCAACCATGTCACTCCTAAATTTTTCCAACATTCTCTTGAAATGGGTTCCACACACTCATCATATCTATGGTTTGATCATCACCAAAGGATTTCTCTTATCACTAAGATATAATCATCGACCTTACTATATCCCGCTATCAGTTGAATAATGATACTCTTAATACTTTCTCATACTATCTTAATAAACCCATCCTACAACCCTTTCCCTAGTGTTTATGACATCATGGGACTCTATGATACTATTATACAAATTTTAAATTATGTGTGGTCATGATAATCAAGTCAGAATTTCATATATCAACATCAGTGACCCACTCAATAACTTGTTATTCTCATGTTTTAACTATCTTTAAGCTATAACCAACTGTTAGATATTGAATCCTATTGCAAGAGTCCAAATATCTAGTGTTGCGGCATAATCAAGACTCCTCAATTTTCACACTGAGATACTTTTATCATCCTTGTGCTATAGCATCCAACAGTCATCAAATATCAAATCAAATCCCAAGAATTATTATCCATCAAATTCCATTGGCATCTTATGAACATACTCTAATAAATCAAGTGAAAAAAAGGTAACCTTGACCAAATCATAATATTGGAACCTTTCAATGTAATATATCCCATACGGTTCTTAAAATAATTGAACAAACTTCTTAGATCATACCAATATATAGACTATGAAGTTTCTAATGTCACCAGCATGCATCCACAATCATAATTGTGACATAATCCATGATTTCATGTGACACTTATTCCATGATCTATTTATCTTTTCTATTTTTTAAAAATACACCAATAAGAATGAATCATATGACATTCTATGATGATATAACCTAATTAACCACCAATATCACCATATCATGGTTTTTCATAGGTTATATCATCTAAGATTCAACACATATCAAGTAAAATATCACTCTTTTATTCCCAAGGTAAGACAATATCCATGAAAAAACATTCACAATAGTACATGATTACCACTTTTGTTTACAACACCTCATATCCAAGAAATAATACAATATAGGCTCACCCAACTAATCAACTAGTTGACCATTCCCTAAAGTATTTTAATCTCCTTAATCAATAATTATAAACCATAATTCCCAATCCAAACAAACCCATGAAATCCATCATTTCAAATTCAAAATATGGTCGCACATCACTTATTTTACATTTACATAAAATGAATCATTTTACCATTATTACCATCTATAATTCATCCAAATGACTTAGATAACTCATATATATTATTTTTTCCTTAAATATCAAATCTCATCCTGAAAAATAATAAGAAAAGTTCCATGTTATTCTACTAACATACCCTTACTCACCATAATCCATAGTCATACCACTTTATAAATAATCACTCCCACCAAATCTATAGAACATATCTCTATAAGTCATATCTCACCAGGAAACATTGATGTTTCTATCTCAGATACCATAATATGACTCACAAATCAATACTCCCACTTTATATTTTCTATAAATATACGGTATTCCCCATTCCCATTCCAACTACACACTCTAGGGGTTTAATCCACACTAGGCATCTATATACCAAACTGCCCCCTTGAGTCTTAATATACCATCTATGTAAATATCAATGGAATTTCCCTATGGTGACTCATATCCAATAAATCCTAACCATCCAGTTTAGTTAAGTAAAACACCACTAATAATTGTTGTAAGAAAATGATGAATGAGTCATTTTTTAGGCTTTTAATATCTATAAATTTTTTCAATAACTATAATATCAATCACATACAATCATGAACATGACATATGAACTTACATTCCAAAATGATTTTTGAATTCTTTCCTATTTCCACCTCATTCCAAGAGAAAATTCCATAAATATATATTCCAAAACATCATACTTGGAACAAATATACCCAGATATAATAATTAAAAATAAGACTGATAACTCAAAATCAGTATAAATTTAAACTTTATCATATACAAGGGTTGTCCAAACATAATAATAGATCCCAAAGAAATTTCTATGTAGTCCTAGTTCTATCCACCATATAAAAAGTGGTAAAATAAAACAAAAAATCTCAATACTACTTTGTAAAGTCCCTAGCATGGTCACCACAAATAGTGTTGGACCGAGTTTCCACATATACATGTGACTAATAACTAACATTGGGGTATTATAAACCACATTGGGAGACTATATACTTAGTATATCACATCAATGATAGATAAATAATTTAGCATCTATAAATATTATAAAACATTTGAGTATAATAATGGATTTACAATGGAAGTCTTTCCATGATTAAAATTATCATGATATGATAATATAAAATAATATAGGAAGTAATGACCCAGAATTTTGCCATTTGGGACTTATATAATTTTTGAGTTTTCAAATCCAAGGACTTCCCTAGTTTTAAAATAATAAATTTACCCTTGATAATGGCCATCAAAAAATATTTTTATGGTTCTATTGATTTCATGATATAGTTTTCTACCCTAAACAAAGATTGTATAGAGTTGAGAATGAATTAGGGGCTTAATAATAATATATTAAAAATAATATATTATGTTTAATCCATGTAGTTATATTTGAGATAAACTAATTATATCTCCTAAATAGGGTCTTGGATGGAGAAATAAGGTCTTCAGTTCCATCCATAGTGTTATTTTTTCCTTAAGGCTGGTATAACTTTTATTTTCATTAGAGTCCCTAGGGATCATCCATTATAGACACATAAATTAATTAAAAAGGATATTATAATTTAATTTATTTATTTAGGAGAGAATTAAATATTGAAAATTTTTAATTATCTATTTAAGAGTTATTCTCCTCAAATCCTTGGGATGTCCAGATAAAATCTGGGATCTGAGAGTAAGATCTTGGGAGAGAAATAGGAGGATTTAGAGAATCTATGGGATAAAATAATGGATCATCTCTATCACCAATAGAATTTGACATGTATAATATCTTCATCAAAGAATGATCCTATCTTGATGTAGAGATTTGTTATTTATTATTGGTTCATTATTTACAAATTTTATGTTTGAATTTATGAAATTTTTTATTATTATTCATCAAGATAGAATATGGTAGAATGTGAATTTAATTAATTTTATTATATTATTCCTATTTATGATATCTTAATCATGTGCCAAGTAAATATTATGATGGAAACTATAATCCCTAACCTTGCTCTTGAATTTTGATAATGATTTTAACAGTAAATAAATAATGAAAAGGGGACCACTCTCCTTTCCCTCTCTTATCTCCCCCTCTTCTCTCTTATCACCCTCTCCATATCCTCTCCATTTCCTTCTCACATGTATCTAAAAGGAATCAATAACTAGTAATTTTCATTGGTATTGGGTATAAATTGAAATGACTGTCATACAGTGACCATTGATGTGGTAGGGAGGGAATGAGGTAGTTGGGTTATGGTGGTGTAAGTGAGGTGGTTTAGAAATGGAAGTGAAGGTAGAATGAGGGAGCATAATCAGGAGGCTTAATGAGAGGGGAGGTGGTGGTAAAAACAAATGTAAGTAATGTGTTATGATAGCATGGTAGTTTTCATGTGTGAGGTGAGGTTTGGATGCATTTCTATTTGGTGAATCGAGCAATGGCCCAAGAAAAGGTTATCATAAAGGAGGTCTCAATGTAGTTTTAGAAGGTGGGGTATATAATCCCCCATATATATGATTCCCTATTGGATCAAATTCTATCCATCTTGACACATGGTAAGTGTAACACCCCGAAATTTTATGAAAAATATTCTTTTTAATTTCATTAATGTCTTGTGTTATACGCTACCCCAAAAGGAGCTTTCACAACACACATCTCTGACCTGGCTTGAATTAGACGCAATCGCGACCTTCCACGATAGCGTGTGTTGTACACAACACCAAGTTTCGCTAAACAACGATATGCTATTAAGATGTTATTAAAACTAGCCGTTATAAATAGTAATAACCACTTTTTGAAATTTTGTAAATTTTATTTTTCAAAATGGACTTCATTTATGGATTCGGAGTATCGAATTTAGCCTAAGGTGAAATTTTGGTACTTTTCGGATAACATTCATATTTTGATGAATAGTGAAAATTACTAAATTTTAATTAAAAACAACTTTTTTAATCGAAATAATTAATAGTGATAAATTATTAATTTGAGTGATTTTAAAGTATATTTAGAATATATTTTTACAATTTAATACAATGTTGGTCATTGTATGTAATTTCACATTTAAACCAGTTATAAACAACTGTCAATCTTTTGATAGTTATTATCTCTTAAAAACACGCTATTTGTTGTGACAGCAGAAATTAATTATAAAATTAATTAATGCAACTTATATGTTGGGAATTTTGTAAAACAGAAATCATTTTTGAATTCGGAATATCAATTATAGCTTAGGGTGAAATTTTGGCATTTTTCTGAAAAACTTCAATTTTTGATGAATAGTGAAACCACTAAGTGGTAGGTTAAAAACTGAATTTTGCATAAAACTTAATTTTACCGCTTCTGTGAATGGAATTTCGAAAATCTGACAGACACGGTTGATATCAGTAAGTGAAATGTGGTTCAATGAGATAAAAATAATTTTTTGGTGAATAGTAACTTTTTACTTTTTTTACCGCGGTTAATAGTAAATAGGGTAACTAAGGGTAAATATGATATTAATATTACCCTAAAACATGTCCTAATTCTATTGGATAAGTTTAATTCGACCAAAAACAAACTTAGGAATAAAATATGACCATTTAGGCCCACTTTGGTTAGATTAGGACATTTATTATTAATTTATTTAAAGAAGGGTTAAAATAGTTAAAATCAAAGTTTAATAAGTAAATCATTTTTAATATGGGGTTATAAATAAGATAAATTAGACTATAAATATTCATTAGAAAGCTAAAAATATTTCCTACATAATGGTATTTTATTTATAATTTTTAGACATTAAATAATTTAATTTATTTATGACACAATAATGATGCAGTAATTATCTTATTAATGAAATATTGATATAATTGATGTTATAAACACCAAAATAAATGTAATTTGAGACTTTTTATGAATTCTACTAATTTTCTAGGTTACTATAATATCTTATTGATGATTTAATCAACTCTTTTAGAACATATAACTCTGTTATGACTTTCACAAAAATCATATACCAAATAGTGTCAAAATTGACACAAAATAGTTTTTAAATCAAATATTATATTATTAATTGTTATTTTATTCCTAAAAATCTAAGGTTCGGCCAAATGACTTAGATAAGGATATATATATTAATAATAAACAATTTGGGGTTCTTTTGGCATGTTATAGTAAGTGTATTAACCATATAGTGTAAGAAAACAAAAAGACACGGTAAAAGTTAAATTATTTAACTTAGAGTTAAATCTAATTGATAAGGTTAAAATAATAACCTAAACTTGTCTAAATCCTATTGGTTGATATTATTTCGACCCATACCCACTTTAGCTTCGAAATAATACCCTTTGGAACCATTATAAACCGATTTTGACTTTAATATAAAATAATATTTTGAGATATTCCTAAGGTGCCCCTCTCCTCCCTTATAAAAGGGCACCTCCTCCCCCTCCTCCTCACACCAATTTGAGCACTCAAGATCGGCCAAACCCTGCCAAAATCCCTTCTCCACTTCCCTAGAATAATCCTAGAGGTCATGGTCTTATTCAAAGACCAATCTTAGTTCCCTAAGTGGAGGATTCAAAGAGGCGTTTCAAAGAAGAGGTAATACCCATTACCGATCTTTTCAATTTCTTTCTTCTTCAACTTCTTATTATTTAGTTGTTTCATGATAAAGTAATAACATCAGTATTAATTACATACTGATATGTTATTATAAAAATTAAACAACCCTAATTCACCTTCTATCCATCCTACAGAAAAATGAAATCACCGCGCGTGCGTACGTACGGAATACCGTCTCCACGCCGTGGTGTACTCTATTTTCCACCATAACCTTAAAAGGATGGGTATAATGGTGTAATGAGTAACTATATATGATTATTATAAAGTGATAATGATACTGAAATAGTATACATACAATTCAACACAATTCCACGACCATGGGAATGATATCATCGCTCGTGCGTACGTACGGACTACCGTCTCCACGACGCGATGAGATTCATTCTCAATGATTAACCATTCATGAATGATTATAAAGTATATATAATAATTACTAATGGAATATATGACATAATAATGAATCTGGATTTATTTATATGTATGTCATCTACTTAATTCCATTCAATTCAATAAGGAAACGAAAACAGCGTTCATGCGTACGTACGGACTACCGTCTCCATGAACGGTGTATTTATTTCCATTTACTGATTTATTATATATGTATATTCTGAATATATATATATATAAATCATGTTTTATATTCTGGAATTAAGTAATCATGATCTATGTAATCATATGAATAATTACAAGTTAAAAACACGAACGACAAATGAGACGATTTTACCCAAAACGTTACTTTAACATGAATTTACAAAAGAAAGGGTAATATAAAGTCATAAGTGGACCATATATGATATAATAACAATGAATATGATTCTAGAATAAGTCAATAACATGATTTAAATCATTATACAGGAGGTTCAGACACTTACAAAGCAAGTCGGACCTAAGGTAAGGGAAAATCTCGCAATCTCAATTTTTATCCGAGATTGTTTATACTTTGAAATTTATTGGGGTGTATTTTATCATCCACATCCACGTTTCTTCAATATGTAATATTATTTACATCCACCTAAAATTGTTTAAATCCAATTTTACCCTTCGGTGAGTTTTTAGTAAAAGATATGAAAGGAATCTTTTGTCGTTTTTTTTGTACGAGGTACTTTTTTGACTTTTCTGACAAAAGTACGAGAAGAATGTTTTCTTTTAACTTATACGACATGAATGAATTTTTAAAACATTAGTTACAAGAATCTTCCTTTACAAGTTTTCAAGTTTATTTTTAATCAAATTCTTTTAGTTTAAAGTTTTATGACATGTTAAGTAAGTAAAAAATGTTTTTGAAGAAGAAAGGATATTTTCCTCAAGAATGGAGTTCAAGTGTTTTATCAAAATTATTTTCCATCTAAGTTAATAAAGGGTTCTGTTTTTATCCCTATTATTAAATTGATTTGATCATGTTGTGATGGAATTATTTTTATGAATTCCTTTATCTTGTATGAATTGTTTTATGATGTCATGATGTTTAAGATTCCCATTTGTATTACATGGGTTATGCAATGATGTATGATTTATGATTTTGTGGCACACATAAGAATGGTATCATTATGAGATGGGTGGGACCTATATCTCCCTCCAATGCATTGGGTAAAGATTTCATATCTCATGAGATAGACATGGCTGGAATGGTAGGTTATATCGGTTCAGTGAAACAGGACTGGAACGAGGGTGACTCGATTCAGAAAGGGACTTTTTCCACTAAGATAGTCTTGGCAATGAGTCTTGACTAACAAGAAATGATTCTCTATGATTATGTGTGTATGACACAAAGTTTCATGTTTTAATTTATGATTATTGGGATTACATTTCACTTCTATGATTTATCCCATGTTATGATATTATGAGCTCTTTTGCAGGTTAAGATTTCCAAAAGTTATGTGCTTATGTATATGATGTGATTTATATTTCTTTTGTTTACCCTTACTGAGCATTTGAGCTCACCCTTTTATGTTTTCTTTTCCCCAGGATATAAAGAAAGGTTTTAGGTAAAAAAAATGATGATCTTTATGGGAGATATTGAAGATCTTTCACCACGATTAGAAGATTACGTTCTGAGTTTCCAAAGACACTAAACTATTACGATCCTTTAGTGTGTGTTTTTGTTATGTACTAAGTATTCCGCAAATTTAATGTAATGTCCATCTAAGTCAGGCTTCGGGTCTCTACAGTAAGAGTGTGGGTTGACCATTCTAGCCTCACTAGATTGGGAGCAATGGATTGGCTAGTCGACCTAGCCTGGGTGGACTGAGTCCAGTTCTTTTGGCCTAACTAGGGTTGGGGTGGAACACATGTGTTAGACACAAAATTCATGAGGACACCACAAACTCATGTTATTTTCCATGTATGGTACACCACATGTTGTATAATCCATGACCTCCCTTACCCAAAAGGTCACATGGATCTATTTATCCTTAATGGGGGGGTTTTTAAAAATGTTTCACCTTATGTTTGATTCATGAAAATAAATAGTTTATCCTGGAAATTGTTTTCATAGATCACAATGGAGTGTTTCATTAAACTATCCATGAAATTTTTTGATATGGCATCGTAATTTTTATGATTGGGATCTTTATGTTCGACGGTGAGGTTATCGGTATTGTTATTAGAGCATTATCGATGTTTTTACCAACTCCCCCTAAAAATATGTTTATATGAGGGAAATATTCCCACACTATCCTTAGATAGATTTGATATACCCCCTCCCCACATGCATACTCAAGGGATAGGATCCTATAATAGAGTTGATATACCCCCCCCCCCCCCTCACCACCACCAATTTAGTGATCAAATGGGGTGTGGGATCATATACTAGAATTGATATCACCCCCCCCCCCCATTTACCTAGAGCATAGGATCCTCTACCATGGTTCATGTGGGGTCACACTGGTTGGTGGGAAATGGTAGTTTTGATACTTGATCGATGGTGGGATAATTTTGGACCAAAGGGTGTGGTACTCCCTTGACTAAAGAGTATATTTCATCCATGAGCAAGCTCCCCTTCATGGATTCTATCAATGAGGTAGTAGCTTTGAAGGTTGAGCATATTATATGCTTTGAGATGTAAGACTCCTTAGGAACCCTAGGTTTTCCTCAAGATATAAAATGAAGCTATTTTATCTTCTTCAAGCTTCATGGAATATTTGGTAATTTTATTTTCCCTAATTGATCATGATTTTTGGAACTTTGTAGGTTGGATATAAGATGATTGATATTTTTTTATATCCCATAGAATTCTAGTTTTTTATTATATTTTCATTATATTTGATTTCCTTCCTCTTGGTTATCCTCTTGTACCTAGATCATTGAAATAAATTTTTACATTTTCATTAACTTTTGGTTTTTAGGGTGTCCTAATGAGTATGTTTCTATTTAACCCTACATGATCTTATTCCCACACATGTTGTTTCTATATATGTGACATAGATTTTATAAATGTTCTTGGTGGACATGGATATAGTGCAGCTTGTTCAGATCTAAATCTTAGTGAAACAAGGTGATGAATGGTTTTTTTATGGTGGTAGTGACTATTGTAGATAAAGATCAATCTAGGAGTGTAGGTAGAAAAGAGAAACATCCCAGAGTATTATGT
Source organism: Viscum album (assembly GCA_963277665.1). NCBI lineage: Eukaryota > Viridiplantae > Streptophyta > Magnoliopsida > Santalales > Viscaceae > Viscum > Viscum album. Next base: position 1,650,355,841 of record OY728143.1, on the reverse strand, counting down.
CTTCTATATTCAAATACTAATCTATTGTGAATTTCTTTTGTTGTTTTCCTACGTGGTGTTGTACTTGTATTTATTATCTCATTCATGTGTTGTAAAAAAATAAATTATTTATATATATTATTCTAGTGTTGTTTATTATTATATTTTTTGGAAATATGTGTTTATTATAGGTTGATACAGGATAAGGCCTCCCATATTGTGTGATATGATTACTCGGTGATAGTTATCATCCCCTAGACTATTAGAGTTGAGCTTTGGGTGGCACTCTTGGATTATCAATGGCTTGGACAGGGCCTCAATGGGTTAGGTCATGTCATGTTCCACATAATCATACATCTATGTGATACAACCCAAAATTACCATAATATATAGTATGTACAAGGATGAAATGAAACAAAATTATATCTAACCACTGTCCTTATGACCTTGGACCAGTCACTCAAATCCCAATTGATATCCACTAGCTCATCCAACTAAAGGACCTCAAAACACCCTAAGATGGGAGGGGTGAATCAGGGTGTCAACCTTTTCTTTTAAACTGGTGGATCTTGTTCTCACATTGATAGAAACCTGTTAAACCTATCTAATTATAAAGTGCATAAAATAAACCATCACATGAAAAGCAAAGACACAACAATTTTACTTAGTTCACCACTAAGGGATTCATCCAAGGAGCATACGCCAAAAGGTATTCAATCGTACCAAAGTCCACTAATCTTCACTAGTTATAAAATACAAAATTTTATCATAGTCACTCTATGGAAAGCGCACTGCATTTATAAGGTTTAAGGATAGACCAAAACATCTCTCAGATCTCTTCTGTTGACTCCCACATTCTCACTACATTGGGAAGAATATGAAATCAGTTTACTAAATTTATGTTTTCTTCAAAGTACTGGTATTAAATCATGCATCTTCAACTATAGATAGATTTTTTTGAAGTCTCGTTATCACCAATATGTGTAATTCACTCTTCCTCACACTGTTAGTTTGTGAACTATTCCTCTGCGAACTGGAATGTTCCTCCACATAATGTGCTCCTTCCTCCACATAATGGGATCCTTCCTCTGCATACTGGGCTCCACCGCATACCGATTGTGCTTTTTGGACCACTTCTCCTCCATGAACTGTCCCTGGTCCACAAATTTTCTCTACTTCTATGTATTGTTTCTCCTCCACTAACCACCTTCCTTCTGTATATTCTTCTTCTCTGTGTTCTGTAAGAGAACTGTGGGCCGATTTATTCCTCTCTGTACTGCCTCTCATACACAAACTTTTCTTCACATATCCCACTTAACACTTCACAAAATTCCTTCAAATTTATAATCAGAAACACATTTTTAGGGTTTTCCTCCTACGAACCACTCTAGAATTTAGTTAAATCATCCTTATTTTTTTTAGTCTCAGTCTCTCACCCTGATGAAGGGATTAGTGCTCCTTCTATAGGAAAATATATCCACATAATATGCTAAACTTATATTTACCAAATCCTCAATACGGCTCCACCATTACCACATATCGTGCATCTCCCGTGAACCATATTCCCTACATGGTTTGTGTACCACCATTCTCCCTACATGGCGGAAAAAATCACCCCCTCATTTCAGAAAATGACACCCTTTTCATATTTTCAAAAACTCCACCTAATTTTCATGAATAACATGCCATACTATGAACCATTTTCCTTACATGAACTGCAGGTCTTCCCATGAACCTCTTTTGCTTCGCAAACCATTCCTCATATGCAGTATGCGTATCATTTTATACTCCATGAGCCACTCCTACTATGTGGTTTTCAGTTCACCATTCTGCATATCATATTTTCAGGATCCATGAATTGTTCTCAGAAATCTCATTCCACATACTTCCTTTATGGAAAATCTTTCCTTTTCCAAAAATAAACTCCTAATTTTGAGGCCCAAAAATTTGGAAAACACTGGGAAATTGTGCCACTTTAAACACTTTAATTAACTTATACAATAAGACCACTTGACTTGAAAACCCATTGATCAACCAGAAGTGGATTGAAAATAAACACAAACCATACTCCATTTCCAGGAGAGAACAACCTTGGTTCCAATAATATCCCCATTTGGGTTTGTTGGAAATCTGCAGATAAATTCAATGAAGCACCATCCAAAACCTGATAAACAAGAAACAACTCATCCAACTCTCTAAGTCTACATGAGCAATGATTAGTGTAGAAAACAAGAACAGAATCATGAATTGGGTTCTCTTGATACTAAAATCTAATTTTTTTTCTACATTATCATTGTTTCCAAACTTTTTCTTCTTGTAACTCATCACTCTACCCCATTATAACATTTTTTAATTCCTCTATTCTCTATCATATTACCACCAGAAAATAATTTCATATTTCATCCTACTTTTTTGAACCATAAAACATTGAATTTAACCATTATCCCCTATTGTAAATAAACCCAAAGAATCAAATTTTATCTTATAAATCTCAAATCACACTCCCCCTAGATTGTATCTCCCACATAAACATGCAATACATCAGTAAAAAGATTAAAACAATTAGCACAACTGGGGAGAGGGGAACCTTTATAACCTCCTCATGCACTAGGAGGTGGTTGAACACCGAGGTTCAACTGATGCTTCTCAAACACATGTACTGAAAATGGCTTGGTCAATATGTCAACTACTTGATCATCAGTTCCAACATGATCAATTTTAATCATGCCTTGTTCAACTTTTTCCTTGATGAAGTGATATCTGATTTGAATGTGTTTCGTACAATAATTCTGAATAGTATTCTTCATAAGATCAATTAAACCCTTTTTATCATAGTGAATCACCATTACTTGTGTCACCTCATCACCAATATCAGTCAGTTGTTGCTTCATCCATAGTAATTGAGTGTCATCCTTCGTAGAAGAGATAAACTATGCTTTATCTATACTAAGAGAAGTACATTCATGTTTCTTACTCAACCAATCCACACATTTATTTACAATAAAGAATGATCCAACACTTATGGACTTTCTATCAATAACATATCCAACCCATTAAACATCATAAAATATTGATAGTTCACTCTCTTCATACAACAAAGTATAATCCATAATTGTTAGTTCCTTGAATGAACCTCATGATTCTTTTCACTACATTCATATATTCTTTTTTCGAATTACTTTGAAAGTGGACCGCTAAACATGTTGCAAAGATAATATCTAGTTGTGTCACATTCAAGTACAATAATCTTATAATGATTCTCATATACAGTGTGGGATCTACATAAGTCTCATCCTCATGCTTTCCAATTTTAGTTCCAACCTCAATCGGAGTTGGCATTGGTTTGGAATCACACATATTGAATTTATTCAGCAAATATCTTGTATAATTTTACTAAGAAATGAAAGTGTAGCCTTTCATTTGAATAACTTGTAGCCCCAAGAAGCATGTGAGTTAACCAATCATAGAAATTTCAAATTTTGATTTCATGTGATTGGAAAATTCTTCCATTGATCTCTTCCTACTTCCTCCAAATATAATATCATTTATATACACCAGAACTATGAACTGATCTTTTTGAGAACTCTTCACATGAATATTTTGATCCAATCCTCCTCTTTTTAAATTAAAGCTTCTTCAGATAAGAATCTAGTTGAGAGTACCATGTATGTGGTTCCTATTTCATACCATATAGAGCCTTCTTTAATCTAAAAACCTTTATTTCATCATTACCAAGAAGAAATCCCATTGGTTGTTCAATATAGACTTCTTCTTCAAGGAAACCATTTAAAAAAGTTGTCTTGACATTGATTTTATACACTTGGTATCCTCTTTGAATTTCCATGGTAAGAAATAGTCTAATTGAATCCAGTATAGCCACTGAAGAAAATGTTTCTTCAACATCAACACCTTTAATCAGCTAATAGCCTTTACACACCATTCATGCCTTGTTTATGATCACATTTCCATGATCTTAAAATTGATTTTTGAAAATACACTTTGTACCAATCAGATTGTGGGTTTCTGATCTCTGAACTAGATCCCATGTTTGGTTCTTATCAACCTGATCCCATTCTTAATTCATGTCCATAACCCATGAATCATATTTTCTAGCTTCTTCAAATGAGGATGGTTCCAAAATTGAAAGAAATGAAGATTTTGAACTATTCCTCATTCTTCTTATTTGTGTGGGAGCTATCCAATCCCCAATGATATTGGATCGATCAATTTCTGCTCTTCGATTTCTCCTATGAGGTTCATAAGAATTTTCTTCATCCATGGTTTCTTCATCTGATTATTCTTTTAATTCAACATCATGATATAACTTTGGGATGTTTTTAGTTCCTTTATCTACTTTTTTATTTGGATCTATTCCATTTCCACATTCTTCCTCACCTTCTATCACATCTGCATAAGAATTATTTAAGGAATTTTTGGTTATGTCTTAAATGGTCTTCACAACACTACTTTCTACAATTTTTGCAAGACATTTATTGAAATATTTGTAGGATTTTATATTAATTTAATATCCAAGTAATATTCCTTCATATGCAGCATCACCATACTTTCCTTGATTTCCTTCTTTGTTTTAGATAAAGAATTTATTTCCAAAAACATGAAAATGCTTAAAATAGGGCTTCCTTCTATTCCATAACTCATAGGGTGTCTCGGTTTCCCCATATAAATCCCTATTTAGTTTTGAATATAAAATGTAGATTGAATAGACTCTTTCCAGTAATAGTGAGAGATACGACTCTCAATTATCATAGATCTAGCCATACTGTTCACCTGTCGATTCCAGTGCTCAACAACTCCATTTTGCTGTGGAGTTCTCACAGCAGCCACCTTATGTTATATACCATGTTTTTCTAGGTAGTTCTAAAAATAAATGGATATATATTCACTACTATTTTTAGACCGTATAACTTTTATTGTCCATCCAGTATCATTCTCATCTATTCAATGATAAGTTTTCATGAAATCAAGTACTTTTCATTTCTTGCGTATAACCATCACACAAGTCATTCTACTATAATCATCAATGAAAATAATGAAGTACCTTTACCCATGAGTTCCAGACACATTTATAAAAACACATACATTTTTATTAATGAGATCAATAATATTTTATGCCCTTTTCTTATTTGGACGATATAAACTGCAGACCAACTTATCTCAAATGAAAACATCACAATTCTTTTCCCATTTATGCTTCATATTGGGGATATCCACGAATATCTTCAGATTAGATATATTTTCCATGTATTGTTGATTTATGTGACCCAACCTTTGGTCCCACATGTTGTTTTATTCTTCAACAGTAATGTAGAAAATGTTTTCTTTACTATCAACTTGATATAGGTTATCATATGTCTTGTAACCTTTCAGGAGAGAATCCTCAGTTCTTCCTTTAATAGTGAACCCCTTTTGATTGAATGTCACTATAAGTCATAATTCACAGAGTTGACTCGTACTTTGGATATTATGATGAAACCAGTTTACATGAATAACTTTGGTCTTCTTCATCTCGTCATTGGCCAATTCCGTACTTCCACTACCTTTGATCTTCAAAGCACCATCATTACTGAATCTCACTGTTCCATCGCCCTTTTTCTGGAAATTATTTAATAGTTCTACATTTCTCATCATATGGGAGGATCATCCACTGTCAAGAATCAAATTTTTGTTATCCATGGTAACTTTGAGAGCTACTTCTATAAGGTTGGATTTTTTAATTTTCTTCTTTTCCTTCCATGAAATATTAGTTTGAGCGAAGGATAAATATGTATTTTCAAATATATTTTTCATATGCATATATTAATTATACTCACACTCTTATTCCATATGAGGGAAAGTTTTTGTAAGAACAACATTGTATAGTAATGGAGTATTGACTTGTCTCTGAGTTCTGTATGAATTGTTCCTACCATTCCTCTACCTGCAATCAATAGCTTTATGGACAAAGTTAAAAAAAATGAGAAAAAAAACATAGAAAATATTTATTATATAAGGATTAGGATATGAATTATTTATTCTTTTTTGACTTCCTAGATCTTCCCCATTCAAATATCTCATATCCTCTTCATAGTATGAAATGGTATAGCCCAGATAGCCACAGAATTGACATTTCATAAGTGGAAATGTATTTTCACTTATATTCCTTTTCTTTCCAAGTTCCATTGAAGGATAGTTTGACTTTATATCATCTTGGGAAAATCAAGGATAGTTTTTAGACCTCATTTCAATCTGATTTGAAAAATTATTTGTTTATAATTTATTTCTTTCTTTGATATGTGTGACTTTTAGCTTGCCTTTATTTTATCCCATTTTACTTTAAGCACTTCATGTTTCATCATTACAAAAAATACCTATGTTTCCCATGGATGAGGGTCTTTAATCATTCATAACCTTTTCAACTCCATCATAACCATGCTTAACTCTCTCTAGAATCTCAACATTTGTAAATTTTCCAAACTGAATTTTCTTCATTGTTTCCTTTGGAATTGGTTCACTTTCAAGTTTACTCCTTAGAGTAAAACATTATTCTTCAAGTACCTCAATAGTTTTTTACTTATCCTCTAGTCTATATGTAAGTTCATTAATAACCTTTTCCTTTTCTTCAATTCTGATATTTATTTCAACTGTATCTTCTAATCATTCATAGTTTTTTGAATGTTCCTTTTCTACTTCCTCAAGTTGATCAATTTAATCTTCTTGTATATAAACATATTATGATGACTATTTCATAATTACTTTCCACTTTTTTAATCTCTTGAATTGATTCTGAAGCTTACTAAAAGAATCTTTATGTTTCAACTTGAGATCAACATCATTGATCAACTGATTATTTATAGCTTCATCTCTCGATAGTTCTGATTTTTCAATAGTAGCTATCATTGATGCATGGGTTCCATATTTAAACTCTGGTTCTTATTATTCAAAGAATTCACTATCATCATCTTATTCTTCAAAAAAACCATTCTCTATAGTTTCCTTCCAGACTTGAAATATTCATTTTTGAAAAACCTTTTCTGAGACTTCTTCATGTCTCTAACTTCACTTTATTCGTTATCTAACTTTCTTGTGCATGGAGAGGTAATGTTCCTAACTCTTCCACAAATAAAACTAGCCATAGGTAATATGCCTTCAAATTTACCTTTTCCCTTCTTGAATTTCTTAGTAATGAGAGGAAGATTTTCTTTTTCCTAATTATTTTCATCAATACTATCTCCTGAAATTTCAAGTTTTTCCATGGCTTTGAATTCCATTTCCTTGCTTACTCGAGTCATTGCATCTTCTAGTTTGACTCTCATCTCATATGGCAATAGGCTTCTCAGCAGATCATACAGAGAAGGTTTGTAAATATCAATTTCCTTAAGGGATGACACCTTTTCATTATAAAGAGTTAGAATTGTTCTCAATATTTTCTTCACAATATCAATGTCCTTGATTTCTTCACCAATTACTCATATTTCTCCAATAACTTCCGTAATTCGATTGAAAAATGTATCTGCATTTTTATCAAGATGCATCTTCAGATCATCAAACCTATTTTCTAAAACTTATTGTTTTTCATCCTTCACTTTGTTGTCACCTTAATAAATATTCTCTAGTTTTTTCCACATAAACTTTGCTAACAAACAAATCATCACCTTTAGATATATTTGATCAGAAATAGCTATAGTGAGGTAATTATTTTCTTTGGAATCAACATCAAGAATTTTCCTAACAGTATCATCCATAGAAATCCTAGTTAGATCAGTGACCTATATTCATTATGTAGTGGAAAAAATGACTTCCATTCTAAGAGATATTATATGATATCTCATCCTATTCTTCTAGATCTGGAAGTTTCTTCCATCAAAGAGGGGGACTACCCTAACATTCATTATACTCTCCATGGTATAAATTAAGAACATGTTTAACACCAGAAATCTTTACCGTTTGATACTACTTAAAGGACCTTGTAACACCCTGAGAGGGGATGGGTGAATTAGGGTGTCAAATTTTTCTTTTAAACTGATGGATATTGTTCCCACATTAATAGGAACATATTAAACCTATCTGATGCAAAAGTGTAGAAAACAAACAATCACATGAAAAGAGAGTACACAAAAATTTAACTTGGTTCACCACAAAGGGATACATCCAAGGATTATATGCCTATAGGTTTTTAGTCATACAAAATTCCATTAATCTTCATTAGTTGTGGAGTACAAAAGTTTAGCACAGTCACTCTATGATAGGTGCACTTCCATTATAAGGTTTTAGGGATATAACATTGTGTCCCTCAGATCACTTCTATTGAATCCCCCTTGCTCATTGAATTGGGAAGAATATTAACTCATTTTATTAACTTAAAGGTCTCTTAAATGGGTTGGCATTAAATCATGCATCTTTAACTATGGATTGATGCTTTTTTGAAGTCTCATTATCACCTGTATGTGTAATTCACTCTTCCTAACACTATTTGTTTGTGAACTATTCCTCCACACACTGGTATGTTCCTCCATGTACTACGCTCTTTCCTATGCATACTGGGATCCTTCCTCAGTCTATTGGCCTCCACCATGTATCACTTTTACTTCATCGACCACTTCTCCTACACGAACCATCCTTACTCCCTGAATTGTCTCTACTTCCATATATTTTTTCTCCTCCATGGACCACCTTATTCTGTGGACTGTTATTCTCCACGTAGTTCCAGAGTACCACGAACCGAGTTCTTCCTTTGTGTATTGCCTCTTATATGAAGTATTTTATTCCCTCAACCTACTTGACACTTCACCAAATTCCTCGGAATTTATAATCTGAAACACCTTGGTGGGGTTGTCTTCCCACAAACCACTCTAGAATTCACCAAAATCCTCTAGGTTTTTTTAGTCTTAGTATCTAACCCTAATAAAGGGATTAGTGATCCTCATATAATAAAATAGATCCAAATAATCTACCAAATATAGATTTACCAAATATTTGATATAGATATACCTTTATCATGTACCATGCATCTCCTACAAACCATATTCCCTACGCGGTCTACGTACCTCCTTTATCTCTATGCCGCGACACAAATCACCACCTTGTTTGTAATAACCTGAGATTTTATAAGATATATTCTTTTTAATTTCTTTCATATCTTCTGTTGTACAATACACCAAGATTATCTTAAGCTATACGCAACATCGTATTAGCTTGCAGTATATGCAACACTAATCCTGGATCGTGTTACACACAATTTCATGTTTGTTTGATAGTAGTTATTCTACGAAACATTGAGTATATATATATATATATTCAATGTATTTTGTTATACGCAGCAACAAAAGGAGTCATGCACTACACGCAACCCTGACTTGGCTTGCCTTACACGCAATCATGACCTTCCTCGATAGCGTGTGTTGTACGCAATACCGAGTTTTACTAAACAACGATATATTATTATAATATTATTATGAACTAGCCATTATGAATAGTATTAAATAAATTTTTAATTTTATAACATTATTATTCATCTTACACATTTTCTAGAACATGGTATAAGAACAAAATACATTTTTCGGGTAAAATAAGTATTTTTCAAAAAAAATTAGTTTTGCCGCCTTTTAATGGCGCACCCACTTTAAATATAGTTTTAGATATGTGTATAAGTTCAATTTTACAAAATAAAATTATTCTTTGGAATCAGGATATAAAATTTTACCTTGGATAAATTTTTCATATTATTCTGATAACTTTCATATTTTAATGAATAGTAAAAACACGCTATATTTTAATTAAAAACAAATTTTTTCATTATAATAATGTATGTGGTTAAATTATAATATTGAATGGTTTTAAAGTAGAGATAGAATATATTTTTACCATTTAATATAATGTATGTCATTAGCATTGATTTTACATTGAATTCTTAGGTTAAATCAATTCAATCTTTTGCAATGTTTTAAACAAAAACCCGTTTTCATTCAACAACGGGATTAATTTTAATTTAATTTCTGCAAATTCAGTGTATTGAATTTGAACAAAAAGGATTCCATATTTGGAATCAGTGCGTCCAAATTATGTTAATAGGCTACTTTTTATTTTTGGTAATTATGAATAGTAACTACGGTAAATTTAATTTACCATAGTTAAAGGTAAATCGGGTAATTAAGGGTAAATATAATATTATAAAATTACCCTGAGACATTCCAAAATTCTATTGGATGGATAAAAGTATATCCATATCACCTAAGGGTCGGATTAGATTCATTTAATGGACTTTTGACCATGAAAATAATTTAATTATTATTAAAACCAAAGAAAGTGACAACATGTCACTCTCTTAAATCTTATAAGTATAATAATTTTAATTTAGTGATAAATATCATAAAACTTTGAACATGAATAGCCTCCACAAATATAATTAAATTATCTACATCATTATAATTTATTTATAATTTTTAGGGATTAAATAATTGTCATTAATGGTGATAAATTAATGATGTAGAAATTATTTATTAAGTGAAAAATCAGTAATATAGTTTTTATTGAAATAATAATACCCATTAAAAGGCCCAAAAACCTGACTAAAACTTATTTATAGTGTATATATACACCTTAATCATCCAATGACCAAATATATAACCGTTTTGAGTCTTATAAAAGTGATTATGACACTTATATTATTTTATTTTAAATGATGTCAAAGTTTTCACCTTCATAATTTAATAAATATAAAAATTTAAATATTGTTATTTTAAGATGATAAATTCGAGTAAAAGTATTATTGTGAAATTTAATGTATTTATATTCATAATAGGATTTTATGTTTAATTTTTATGCAACAAATAAGTATATTAGATAATTATACAAAAATGTTGTAGTAATTATTTTATTAAGAGATAAACCAAATAAATGGTTTTAAAAATAATAAAATAAATATTATATGAACTATTTAATGTTCTCCACTAATTTTATAGATACATATGAACTTTTATTAATCTATTAAAGTTTTTATTTTGAACATATCTTCTGTATATATTTTATTTTAATTCAAATAAATGAATAGTGTCAAAATTGACACTATTGTTATTTTATAAAAATAACATATTATAAAATTTTTTAAAAATCACAAAAATATATAAAAATTATAAATTTAAATTTATATGGTATGTTATATTATAAAGTATCCAATTATGGACAATTAGAAACAAATAAGTAATTATTTTTTATAATTTAAAATTTAGAATGTTATTACCACAAATAAAATTAAATTGATTAAGTAAGGATAAATCAAATTGATAATGTTTAAAATAATGTCCTAACATGTATAAATTTTATTCTTTGATGATATTACAACCATATCTCATCTAATATTTGATTATGAGTAATTTTTGAAGGATTTAATGTGGGTTTAGATTTATTATAAATTAATATTTTTAAGATTTCCATAGGTGCCCCTCCCCTCCCTTATAAAAGGGCACCTCCTCCCTCTCTTCCTCACACCAATTTGAGCCTTCAATCTCGTCCAAACCCTACCAAATTCTCTTCTCCACTTCCATAGAAACATCCTAGAGGTCCTGGTCTTCTTCAAAGACCAATTTTAGTGCCCTAAGAGGATGTCTCAAATAGGCGCTTCAATGAAGAGGTAATGTTCGTTACCGATTCTTTCAACTTTATTTATTCTTCCACTTATTATTATTTATTTGTTTAATTATTAAGTAATAACATCAGTATCACTCATATACTGATATTTTATTATAAGTATGAAACAACCCTATTTCACCATTTATCCATCCTACGGAAAATGAAATCACCGCGCGTGCGTACGTACGGAATACCGTCTCCACGTAGTAGTGTAATCTATTTTCCACCACCACCTTACTTGGATGGGTATAATGGTGTAAATAATGACTATATATGATTATTTTAAAGTGATATTGATTCTTAAATATTATACATACACTTAAATATAGTTCCACGATCATGGGAATGATATCATCGCTCGTGCGTACGTACGGACTACCGTCTCCACGACGCGATGAGATTCATTCTCAATGATTAACCATTCATGAATGATTATAAAGTATATATAATAAGTAATCATGAAATATATGACATAATAATGATACTAGATTTATGTGTGTATATATATATATATGTATTTTATCTACTTAATTCCATTCAATTCAATAAGGAAACGAAAACAGCATTCATGCGTACGTACGGCCTACCGTCTCCATGAACGGTGTATTTCTTTCCATTTATCGATCTATTATATATATGTATATTCTGAATATATATTATATATAAATCATGTTTTACATTCTTGATGTAAGTAACCATGATCTAAGTAATCATATGAATAATTACAAGTTAAAACACGAATGGAAAATGAAACGATTTTACCCAAAAACGCTACTTTAACATTAATTTACAAAAGAATGGGTAATATAAAGTCATAAGTGAACCATATATGATATCATAATAGTGAATATGATTCTGTAATAAGTCAATGACATTATTTAAATCATTATACAATATGTTCGGATCCATACGAAGCATATCGGACCTAAGGTAAGGGATAATTATTCCAATCTCATTCTTATCCGAGATTGTTTACTCGTAACTATTTACTGGGGGTTATGTTTATTATCCATGTCCATATGCTCTCAAAATGTTTTCATAAAATTTTTAATTTACTTACATGTATTTTTAAGAAATTTTTACCCTTTTCTTACTTTTACCACATCATTTGGAAGGAATCTTTCTTTTTTTACCATATGAGGTACTTTTTGACTTTTCCGACAAAAGTACGAGGAAATTGTTATTTTTTTTACTTATACGGCGTGAACGGATTTTTACAGTTTCATAACACCTCATTTTCATAAAGCTTCCTCTATAAGAATTTTATGATTATTTTCAACAAAATCCTTTCCTTTTAAAATTGAATGGCATTTTGTGAAAAGAAAATGATTTTGAAGAAGAAAGGATAGTTTCCTCAAGAATTAATTTCAAGTGTTTTATCAAAACCATTTTCCATCTAAGATGAAATTATTTCATATGTGTATGTTTCAAGTATAATGTCTCTATGATTTACATGCTTTCACTTTTCTTATGGTGAAATATCCATTTGTTTTATATAGATTATGTGATGATGATATGATGTTTATGAAACCCATTTTATTCTTTGGGTTATGATGAATGTTTTATGTTTATGTTGTGGCACAAGTAAGAATGATTTCATTATAAGATGGGTGGGACCTATATCTCCCTCCAATTCGTTGGTTATAGATTTATATCTCATGAGATATACATGACTGGAATGGTAAGTTAATCAGGTTCAGTGTTACAGGACTGAAACGAGGAGTGAACTCGATTCAGAAAGGGACTTTGTCCACTAAGATGGTCATGGCAGTAATGCCTTGGCTACTATGGAAATCATTACATGTGCTTAATGGATGCCACAATTACATTCTTTATTCCTATGCTATTTTATCATGATTGATGATCCATTATGATCTATGCCTTACGTACTACCATGTTTTATGTCATTGCTCAAGATTTTGTTGTTTAAATATTATGTTCATGTTTTTAAGTTCAAATGTATATGGTTTGTTTTATTTTCTCTATTCTTACCCTTACTGGGAATTTGAGATCACCCTCTATATGTTTTATTTTCCCCATGATTTAAATAAAGGTTTTAGGTAAGAAAACAAAAGGGGAAGATCATTAATTGAGATGTTGAAGATCTTTCACCACGATTTGAAGATTATATTCTGAGTTTCCAAAGACACTAAACTATTACGATCCTTGTGTGTCTGTTTTTGTTATGTATTAAGTATTCCACAAAAGTAATGTAATGTCCATGTACGTCAAGTTTTGGTTCTCTACATTGTTTCTGTAAATGACACCCATCATGGATTCTCAAAAACTCTACCTCATTTTCGCAAACAACACATCATGATATAAACCATTTTCCTTACTTGAACCGTAGGCCTTCCTGTGAACCTTATTCGCTCTGTGAACGGTTCTTCCTATGTGGTTTGCATACCATTTTCTGCTTCATGCACCATTCCTACTACATGCTCCACGGTTCTCCATTCTGCATACCATGTTTTCGTGATCTATAAATTGTTCACAAAAATACCATTTTGTGTACTGACTTTGCGGAAAAACATTCCTTTTCCAAAAAAACTCCAGATTTTGAGGCTCAAAAATTGGGCAAACACTGGGAAATTGTGCCACCTTAGACACCTACTTTAGCATGTACTGTAAGATTACTTGACTTGAAAACCCCTTGATCAACCCAAAGTGGATTGACAAAAAACACAAACCATAATCTATTTCTATTAAATAAAATCCTTGGTTCCAATACCAACTATATTAGATCTATCACCCTAGACTACATATCAACCATATGATTTCTATGCATATCAAATTTCCCATGAAAGGTGTGATTATAAAACTTATTAGGCCACCACTAATGGTGTCCCACATAAAACTAGTGTGTTTTCATGCACACGTTCACGTGTACATGTATACATGAATTCATGTACAAAATGAAATGGAAATTATAACATAGCATGCATACACCTATAAAACTATGGGTACTCAAGAGCTACCTTGGTATTCATCTCATACCTGCTTCAACCAATTCCAGTTTATTATCTGAACATATCACATGTTTTATCCAAGGATCATTATATAATAACCTACTATCATAACATCCAGTGAGTGGGCATAAAATTCCATGTCAAAAAAATCAAAGTAAATGTGTAAATTATCCCATAACATGGTGTTATTAGATAAATAGGCATAGTGCCTTGTTTTATAATCACCTTATATCACCATATTAATAGTATCAAGTTTAATATCATATCTCTATATCATTTATGGTTGTCTAACAATATCTTGGTATATTACTAGTGGTAGTATATCACTATTTTTCATGTCACTGGTCGGAGGGTATCATAGAAAATGTAGAATGATCCTTCATAATCATAGCATCAACCACATTTTTTCTTTCTCAAGGTGGTAATATATTGATCAGTATGGTTCTTAATAAAATCAAACCATCTCCTTTGTCACATGTTGAATTACTATTGTGTGAATATATACTTCAGTCTCTTCTAATCAATAAATATCTAACAATTTTCACCAGAGTGATAATGGCTCTATATCTTTAATATAAATGATATCGCTACTCACTATAGATCATGCATTAGGTAATTTTTTTCATGAACCATTAATTGATGTAAGGCATAATCTACCACCATTTCAATTTATATGAGGACACACCCCAATATATTATTTAATTTGTCATATTATATCATAAATCTGTCTCAATTACATGGTAGTGTGTGTACAAGTCCAGTGGAAAAACTTATCCCAATCTCCTTAAAATTATCTTCGCATTCAGTTTTCTAGAAAAACTTAACTGCAATTAGAGTTATATTTATTAATTTATTTTATAATAATTATAAATAACTCAATAATCATCAATAGTATCCATACAATCCAAGAAAACTACATATATTAACTAAAATGGTTAGTTTGGGATATTATTTAATCACATTTATCTTTGAGGGATCTGTAGATATACCATTGATTTTGATTACATGACTCAATAATGATATTTTTTAATACCATACTTTACACTTTCTAAAATTTTCATATGGTTTCTCCTTTCTCAAGGTATTCATCACAATCCTCAAATGATCTTCATTATTTTCCTTTCTCTTAGAATATATGAGCATATCATATATAAGTACTACCAAAATTTTTTTGAGGTAATCTATAAAGTTGCTATTCATAAAATCTATAAATATGTTAAGGGTACTTTTAAGTATTAATGGTATCACTATGAATTCATAGTGTCCATATCTTTTACAGAAATAGATATTGGGTATATCCTCCATTTTTACAATTAATTAATGATATCTAAATTGAAGGTAAATATTTAGTATTATTGATACCCTCACATTTGATCAAACAAGTCCTCAATTCAGAGTAAGGGATACTTATTCTTAATCATGATCTTGTTAAGTTCATGATAATTAATACATAGATGAATTGATCCATTTTCTTATTAATAATGAGGATTATTTCACCCCATAGTGAAGCACTTGGGTATATAAAACCCTTATTTAAACTATCTTGTAGATTCTTATTTAATTCATCAAATGTAATAAGGGCCATTATATATGGATTATTTTATATTAGAGTAACAATATAATTTGGTTTTATTAAAAACTGAACCTCATGATTTGAGGGAAGACCAAGAAACTCTTTTGGAAATACATAGACATATTCCCATAAAATAGAAAATTCTTCAACATTTATTTTTTCCCCCAACCATATATTATAAATATCTATCATTATTATGTATATATACTAATACTAAGAAATTAACTAAAGGAGTTATATTCCTTAAAAAATATTTTATATATGATACAAATGGGTGATCCATATGAGTTTCCCCCTATATGTGATTCATGTATATATCATATTTCATGGAATATCATTCCACTTCCTTTGATAGCATGGATGATAGAACTATCCCATATTTTATATCATTTAAAAAGATTTTTCATGCAATGAAATGGTTTGGAAGTTTCATTCATGATTTTGATGCATGAACTTACCAAATAATTAACTCACATGTTGCAATGCGGGTGTTAATGAAAGTAATTGACTATGAGTATCCTCAAAGAAATATATAGTCACTACCATGTGAAGGTAGATATATATATGTGTGTGTTTTTTACTTCATTCCTATCTGAAACTCTCTAAAACCTAAATCTCTCCTCATTGTTATCTTTAACATTGTGAGGTGTTAACACACCATCAGTAAAAGACAATACCTCTTATGCAATGAGAAATTCTATAAGGACCTTGCCTTAAACATTACACAATCTAGTGTATTTAGAGTATATTTAATTTTATTTCATTACCAAATATCTTTTAGGATTATATTTTTATAGAGTTAGGTTATAAATATTACATAATAATTTTATATATTACAAAGTGGACACTTCTAATCAGTATCAATTTTTGACAATATAAAACATTTAAAGTAAAACACTATTTATTTTCAGGAAAAATATTTGTTACTTAGAACTTGAATTCTTACTTTACCTTACCAATCCCTAAACCCTATAAAAAAAATTTAAAATGTGGTATGACAATAAAAATATCACTAAGGTGCATAAAAAATAAAAAAAATAAATCATTAGTAAATGAATATTTATAAAAAAAATTATTTTAAAAAAAAATAGACTAAAAATAAGAATTTTCTTACCCAATAATTCACCTTCTCTATACAAATTTTTTCATAAAACATTTCATAATAAATTTTAAAGGAAAAATAAAACTCATAAGGTTTCTTTGAAATCATGGAAAAATCCTAATAACATTTTTCACATAGTTATACTTTTATACCTTAAAATAAGCATATAATTTCCTTTAAATATAAGATCATTATATTACCTTGAAAATAATATGATTCCCATAAAATCCTATATAATGAAGAGATAAATCAGGTAGGTCACTTGTGGAATAATTTTCTTATCACTCTTAAAAATGGGATAACCATTATGGTTACACATAAAATAACTATCACTATTACAATTGGAATAGCCATCACAATATATTCCCATAATATCTTAGGATAAATCTAATTGGTTAAATATTTCCATTTACCCAGTGAATTATAGAGCTATAAAGGGATCACCAATCGTCAGTATATAATAGTACAACCTATACTCATAAACAATTCCCAAGAACCATAACTAAATATATAAAATCTTACATTATAAAAATA
The DNA here is from genome assembly GCA_963277665.1 of Viscum album. Classification (NCBI taxonomy): domain Eukaryota; kingdom Viridiplantae; phylum Streptophyta; class Magnoliopsida; order Santalales; family Viscaceae; genus Viscum; species Viscum album. The sequence continues at coordinate 1,650,338,059 of OY728143.1, read as the reverse complement.
TTATTTGTACCCATAAGAAAATATTTATGGATATTGATATATACATTCTATTTTAAAACCCATTTTGAAAATAACGAGAATATAGGTAAAAATGGTTTTTTTATTTTAAGAAAACAATAAAGACTATAAAGTAAGAAAAAAAATCATAAACTATTATGGCTACATGAAATATCATTTTCATTGTTTAAATTAAAATATAAAATTCATTTTTTCATTTTGTAAATAATGTTAAAATATTACTTTAAAATAGATTTTAGTATATAAATACCCATAAATACTCAAATAACATATTAAATTAATAATTTAGTAAATTAAACATGAAAATTTTAATTTGATTGCCTAAGACATAATCTTGACTAAACTTCATAATCAGCACCCCAATAAAACTCTATTCAAGCAATAACCACTATCCAATACCTTAACCCAAGCCTGCTATTTCTAAAGAAAACCAAAATATATTGATAGCTAAAAACTATCCAAGTTCACATACCCGATTAAATACTATGGAGAACCCACCATTCAAGTTCTACCTCTATCCATACATCTTTTAGTACTTAAACCCTCACAGAATCACACCTTCGAATCCCTTATCAACTCACACAACTTACCTAGACTAGAAGCATCATCCCAGGATGAAATTTTAAACTACCTCCTTTAAAGTATCTTTAAGCTATCACTAAACTACCCAAGGTTCAAGGATTAACTCTAGGGAATAAAAATACAAGTCAATAACCTACCTAAAGATATTATCAATGTTATCTCCTCAAAAAACCCAACTATAATATTGTCCTCACTAAACTACTAAAATAGAAAGGTATTAGGATACTAATCATAAATAGTTCTAGACCCTACCACAAGACATCAACTCAAAAGGAGTTGAAAACTTTGAAAACATTAGTGGAATCCCAACACTATGATTTTAAAAATTACCTAGTTTAAATATATAAGACTAGGTAACATATATTATAGATTCCCCCCATTCATATTCCCATTACATAACTCCATGAATATAGTTTATTTTATCATTTTAATTCCATATTTACATGCTCAACCTTAGGCTCATATCATATACATATTCCACATATAATTTATCTAGTGAAATAATTATTAATATAGTAACATTTAAAATATAATTCAACAATCATATTTTTTATGGAATAAAATGGGCCAAAAAAACTGATCTCCTTCCATTTAGAGTTCATAAACCAATTCATGTCACCTATCAATAATATTTCATAGAAAATATATAACAATATAATAATTTAATACTAAAAAGGAAACTAAAACAATTTTACAAGGGATTATAATAAAAAAATGTGTGAAATAAACACCTAACGTAATCGTAAGAAGTAACACATAGTATCTCATTCCCCAAATCAAACCAATAATGTAGATAGTGAGAAAAGGGATTATTAAAAGGGATAGATGAAACAACATTATTATCCCTTCCCTAAGACCAAACAAGGTCCCAAGAGAAGAGTATGACAGTAAATTCATAAGTTAATAACCTCTCCTCTTTTAGATTAGATCATCTACATTGATCATGTGGAGAGAGTATAGATAATAAAATTCATAATGTAAATAAAACCCCTACTCCCAAATCAAACCATCTCTATTGAGCCTGAGGAGAGATAAATATCTTATCATCTCTATGGGAAATTATAGTCTAGGTTGATTATCAAAGGTTTAAGTAGTATAAATATCCATGGATCATAGGATTCAATGGTGGGATTAAATTGAGAGAATTATGGGAGTCTTAATCACTCAATAGAAGGTGGATAAAAAACAAAGATAAATTATGATAATTTAATTCATTAAATTCAAGGGGATTTAAAAATGAAGTAATTCAATATCAACCAAGGTAAAAAAAATTCCACAAAATATCAAGCAATAAGTACGTTCAAAATATATAAGTAAGCTAAAAAATCTGCTGCCTTGAGGAAGACAAGAAACTCCATGTTAAAATAACTAAATATGAGCATCAAAAAATACTTGAAAAGAATCCTTGATCTTGAAAAATTATATTCATCATCAAAACATTGACCATAATCCATAGAAATTGTGCAACAATTTGGATGCCACAATTCTGGAAGAATAAATAATAAGAATATAAGAAAATAGAAAATAAATACACCTTAAATAAAATTAGAATAAAAACTGTTAATTAATAGGGTTATTATCAATAAATGATTCTAAAATTGTCTTTAAAGTGTCCCTATAATCAAACAAGGTTCGAGATAAAGAAGAAATATTTCATGGAAGAGAATGGTTTCCCCATTATTTATAGGAAAACCCAACAAACCTTCACCATGGAATGGATACATCAACCATGGCCATGGTTTACTTTGTCAAAGAGATATTTCATATCAAAAAAAATTAAATGATTAACCCTCCCATTTTTCATAATTCATTTCAACTACTTTTAAAAAAAGGTGATCAACATTATGTTATGGTGTTCTTTAAAACTGGCATTTCATGGGTGAAATGGAAACCCTTCCAACACCATGTTATGGTAGACATTGTGTTGAGACTCTAGGAAACCTCCACAAATACTTCTAAGAAACATATATACCAATCATTCCATTTACACAACACATACATATATTTATCTCTTTTCTATAGATAATACCCATGTCCACAAAAATGGTCATATTTTCCTTCTCATTTTTTCATAGGGTAACTTTCCAAACACCATGACCAAAAGTGGTAACCACCATGGCATAGATTAATTCTCATGATAATTTCCAACCTCACCATGGCATAGAGATCACATTCCCTTCATTCCCCTACATTCCTAAATAACTTAAACTTTCCTACAATCCACACTATGCTAATGCCTATGAAAATATCTATTACTATGGCATTCTAATGACCTCCAAACTCAAGCGAATAAAGGGAAAGGGATTTACATATAATAGATCACCACAAAGACTAAAACATGCATAAATATCATCTATATGGTTCATAGGAACTCCCTTAAAACTAATCCAGATTCCATGACTACTAAAACAACTAAATTCATTCAATATACTCTATAGTAGCATTGACCAACCTCAAAATGGTTGCAGTCTCTAGAAATATCCTACACCACAAGATCTTACATGGAATTTTTAGACCCTATATAGATAAAACGTTATCCTCTTCCTATAGAATACCTCCAAAAACCCTCTTGACACCTCTAGAGTCTAGATATACACAAATTAAGGATATATAAAATATGCGCTATTTATCAGATACCTCTGAAACACTTTTTATCTGTGAGAATTAAAAAACCAGAACGGAAAACTAATGAATGTTTCCAAAGAAAACACCTCATGATATACTAGAAAAATAGAGATCTTAATACAATAAAATATATACTAACTAGTCATAAAGATAGGATGAATCCTTATTGATATCCCATAAACTAATCCATATATAGTTTAAAATCAATTAAGTTTCTTTAAAAAATCTTTTAAAAAAATTTAGAGTACTGCTCACAAATTCCAATAAGGGGGAGAATTCACAAATCAAAAAACCCCTTTGTTTTAAAGTGGGCATTAAAATAAGTCTTAAAATCACTTTAATTTTTTATAAAGGTGGTTAAGTAAACAAACTATCACTAAATTTTAAGTAAAAACTTTCACTAAATCAATCGGATTTAAATTTCAAAACCATTTTAAGATAAATATAGTTAAAGTATGTTAGGGAAACACTTAAAACTGAAATTTCAAAAGATATTTAAAATTAAGTAATTTCAAAAATAACAATGTTTAAAAAAATAAAATGATATTTAAAATGATGGTTACCAAATTAGGACATAATCACATCATATCCCTTAGAACAAACTCACTTCATACCAACCAACTACCTATGAAGACCCAAGCATCCTAATAAACAAAAAAACATTGAATAAAATAATGAATTCCATGAACAACATGATATTCTTACTAGAAATTCCCTAATACATTAGAATAAAAAAATCATCCCACTAGATATAGGACACCTTGAGCTACTTAATCCTAAGGCCTGAACCCACAATCTATCTCTAAAACATCACCTCACTCCCTACTTCCATGGACCTCAAGACTTACAACTCAAAATTTTCATCCCAACCCTTGTAAAAACTAGATATGGATCTTAAATTTTTTATCCATACACACATGAGAGATAAAATCCTTCTTGAAAGTCTTAAGTAATTTTTTCCAAGTCACCCCATCGGGGTATCTATGCTTTATATTCCACCATATTAAATCTAATTTACAAAGAAAACCAACTGATATTGTGACTCGGAATCATTTTGGTGTCCTCACTGAGTCAAAGGAAATCATAACCAATTTTGACCACCTTTTAGTCTCCTGTATAGATTCTATACCAAAAAACTCCAGGACTTCCTTTTGTGGGAACATCAATAAAGAATCATCCCAAGGTTACACTTTATTATTCCCTTATCCAACAAATTTATAATGTTTCAGTAGCGTATATTTGATCCAACATCAAACAAATGATTTATTTCATATCCTTGAAATTATCTCAATAGCATGGAAGGCATATCAACAATCTGATTAATGTAGTATTGGGTTCTAACTTTAAATCATAGAAAGGGATCCATATCCTAGATTATAAGAAAACCAATATCTCAATTCTTGCAGAAATTATAAACCTAATGAATATTCATGAGTAAAATTATATAGTGATTGATTATGTATGGTATCATAAATTAACAACAATGGAGTATAGGTCATATATTTAGGAAGATATTTTATCTATATGAAATGCTAATATTTTAACAATTAAGATAAGAACCAATGGTTGTTATATAATATCAAGACATATTTCATGGGATATGCACATGGACCATTCATACTCATGCTTAAAAAATTTCATATACTTATAGAGTCGTCACATTATTACATTATTCACAACATAATAATACATTTATTTATGTCTTAACATGATTTTAATTCATTAATTATTTTCAAATTTTCATTATTTCATACTTAATACTTAATACTTAATTAGAACATGGCTCAATAAATTAGGTAACAAATATAAACCCTGTGAAATAAAAAAACTCATCATGATCAACATGGAATAGATAAATACAAAAATTTTACATACTTAATATGATTATATAAAAAATATTTATAACATTTAACACTCTTAAATATGTTGTTTATAATAATAACTTTTAGTATATCACTTTAATTCTTAATTTAAATTATTCATAATTAATTACTCTTTAATTATAATATAGAACTACCATGTATTAAAATATTTCATCGATTCGTACATGTTAAGAAAAATAATTTTATAACTATAGTATGAAATTAATGGAAAATGACCTTATACTATTTAATTCCAACAAATTATTGTAATATTAGTTTATCCTAACAAATGGAATGATATTTCATATCTAGAGGTTCATAATCTAAATTATGTTATCAAAATATTTCTTTCAAAAACACTTTAACTCGACCAACATTTATTCAAGGAATTAATAATAAAGATACTTCTATAGAGTTATACATGGAATGTAAAAACTTTTATACATGTTTCATCATCAATAAAATCAAGTTATCATAATACAGGTATTAATTATAGGGAACAATTTTAATTTCAAACATTATCCTATAGGTTTATTGATTTACATGCATTAAACTTCTAATTATAAAGCTAAACATGGAATTTTAGGAATATAATGATTAAGCATCATATTATGTCATCATTTTGTGTGAAATCATGTCTAATATAGCATGAATCAATCCATCATAAGGGATTGATTGTAATTATAAAAACTATATCCATAAATAACCATACTAAAAATAATAAAAAATAAAAATAAAACCTATTATAATGAGACATTCACCCTTACTAAATTTTATAACCTTCAATCTATGCATTATAACCAAGACATGCTTAGTTGGTTTTCATGGTCCTTGCATTGGATCATTTGGGTCCTTGATAGTTTTGAATTATCTAGTCTCTATGGAACTAGGGTTCTAGAATCATTCACAAGGGGGCCTAAATATCTATATCTTAACCAATTAATTACCTATATCATAGGTCAATTTTAAAATAAAATATTTCCCATCCAAGCCTATGAAAACCTCACTTGTGCTTAACTCCAAGATTTATCCTAAATCTCAACCTAAATCATTTATACCAATTTTTCCTTACCAACCTTCATTGAAACACCTCTGAGTTCATAAAATAAGATAAGAGTGGCCCATAAACCCTACCTCTAATAGATCGTAGGTTGGAGACTATCACTGAGGTTATTTTTCACATATATGGGAGACATTACCCTCTTAATTGTCATGGATACATAACTAAACCACCAATAAACTCCATATATATAAAAATTGAAAATTTAACATTTCCTAATCTTGAATACAAATATGTAAATAATAAAAAAAATAAAAGTATATAAAAATGAAATATTGAGTTCTTACAACTCAACTATCACTACCCTAATATTAGCATCCACTTTCTCCCATGAACTTTCTTAAAAATAACTAAAGAAACGCTATAGAAGGGTGAGAACTTAATATAACTCAGTAGGATAATGTTTTAATAAAAACGACATCCATGTGAAATAAATTCTTCATGGAAAATATGTGTGGAAATAAATAAGTAATAGAATATAAAATAATAATATGTTTTGTTGACTAATCATAATCTAGTTATATGCATCTTATATTTGCATAACCCAACCACCAAATAAATAATTGTAGGCCATCACAGACTTAGGGGAATGTGTGAATGTTATAGCCTCGATCCATTATAGACCATAATAGATGAACCAATCGTAATCTTCAACTATTATAGCCTGCATGTATATATTTCAATAAATTAAATAAATGTAAGAAAATAAAAAAAACACAAACCATAAAAATAAAAGCAATATCACAACATACAATAAGGATAAATAATAATGTAATAGATAAAAAATTAACCACATTTATTTATAATAAAAACCATCACCACAATTTAAATTAATATCACTACCAAATATTATATGAAGGCCATGCTGATACTTGAATACCCATAATTACTTATTTAACTGATTCAATTAATATTTTAGTTAATTATTCATAACTACATAAATATAATTACCCAATAAAAAATATGGACTAAACCTCACACATCAAAACCTCAAGATAACTCAATTAAACCACTAACCATTACCTATCACCTTAACCAAATCTGATTATTTATAAGGAAACACAAGCTCAATTGGTAGTTACAAAGCTCTCCATGTTCACATACCCTATTAAATACCATGGAGGGTCCCCCACTCAAGTCTTACCTCTGACCGTCCAACTTCTATCACCAAAACCCCCACAATAGCCCTCCCTTTCATCCCTCTTTATCTCACTTGACTCACCTAGACTAGCAGCACCATCCTAGGGGAAATAGTAAACTATCCACCCCCAAAGGACCTCTAGGTTATCACTAAAATACCAAAGGTTCATGTCTTCACTCTAGAGAAGAAAAAAACATACAAGGTGGAAACCTACCTAAAAATATGATAAATTGTATCTCCTCACCTACCCTAACTATAATTTAACCCTCATTATCCTAAAAAATCAGTAGGTACCAGGATGATAATCATAACCAACTCTAACCCCCCCCCCCCCCACATGATAGTATCTCACATGCATATGAAATCCTAAAAAAATTAGAGGTATCCCAACACTATGAGTTTCAAAATTACCTAATTTATGATAGGTTTCTAAGAGGTTGATTAACACTTAATAATTTTAGTAGAATTATAAAGAAACCATAAATCTAGGATCACTATGCTATATAATATGATACAATGTAAAACTAGAAATAAAAAAACTATTATAAATAGTGAATCATTCATTAAAGAACCTATGCATTATCTCGATCTTTATCTGATGTGGTTGAGATAGATCAATAAGGGTACACAAAATACATCCCCAATCCATGGGTGTACATGGGTTGAGAAAACCATCTGATGTTCAGATGGGATCTATTCAATTTCCATGGGATGTTGTTCTTGAAATACAATGGAGAAGTATGCAAAGAGCTACTATGTTCAGGAATTTTTGCCAAGAATAAATCAATCACACACATATTTTCATCCCATGGAAGTGATTTATATATCCATGGGGATACACCTTAGTTTTATATCATTTATTCATTAATTATAACACATTAATAAATGTTATGTCTAATTCATGTAATCATTTTATGAATGCTTCTCCTCCTATGCAATTTATTTAAGGAAAAAATTTATTAAATGATATCTATATTGAAGAGAATAGATAACCAACATTGTCATCACTAGAAATATAGAACTATATACCCCATTATACATGAAAATATTTATTTTCATGGATTCTATAAAATATTTATTCTATATATCATATTTATAAAAATTATTATTTAAGGAATATATTCTTCAATCTCTCACTTACACTAAACCTCAAAAGACATCATGACATTTCACCATATATTGTATTATATATAATAACTTTTGAAATCATATACAAAATACCTTACATAAATTTTGAAAAATACTTTTGGAAAGATACTATTAAATTCACCATGTATCATGTAATATGTAATACGTTGTGAATACCCATCCAAAAAACTTTTCTATTAACTATAAAATACTTTTATATTATCTATCTTAGTCAAAATAAATCCCCATTTATTCAACCATAATGTGTGACCCCACAAACCTTTATAGAATTGAATATATATATATATATATATATATATGAATCTCTATATTCATAAATGTAAGAAAATAGTGGACTATAGAAATGAATCAATATTGCCCAACTTATAAATATATTTGGATTGATATTCATTAAACACATGTATCTCTGTACCAGTGTCCACCATTATGAAACATGTGAAAACATTCATTCTCATATTCTCCCTTTTTTGAAGACATCAAGTGATTATGTGTTGAAAATCATGTTCATACCATAAAACTAACTCATACATTCTTGATTATGAGGGTATAAACTGAACTAGTCAATGAATACATCACATGTAATTTTACCTTATAGATAAGTACATCACATACCCCTAATCTGGAGAGTTGAACACATCATATATACTATCTAGTTATGAACATGTACTCCATATTCTATCTCAATCAAGGTCTCAGATGTCATACTCATCATACAAGAGGGGAAATCCCATATTATTAATCTCTATATGACAATATGATCAGCAACATACTCAACCACCCCCATATTAGATAATTTATTTTCAAACTTATGTAAGTATGGTATCAATGTTTTAAGGTTATAATGTTAAGTACCTTACCAACATCACATAGTGAGGAATCAAATATTATTCATACACACCAAGTATACCAAATATTTCTATATAACACTCAATGTGGTATACTTCATGGGTCATCCAATGCACACAAATAATATTATTCTCTTTTTATACCTCATGAGAATATTCTATATATTTATATAATAATATTACTCACACTAACCTTAATATTTAATCATAACCTATAATACTCCATGAAAAAAATCGATCATGGATAACAAAAATTTATATTTTGAGAGTTTTTTATCATTACACTTTACAAAATGTGTATATATATATAAATATTTATATATCTGACATTAAATAATAATAAAATAGATATTATTTTAGATAATACATTTTAATATTCTTAAACTCTTTTATAAATACTTAAAAATCCAATATAATCACTTATCTATCATATCATGTATAATAAACTAGCAGATCATCCTTATATATACAACATTTCTGGGGTTTTGTTAACTCGCTACATCATATGTAATTCCTATAACATCATTATATGACCATATGATAAAATCATCACACTAAACTCTTTTAGTGAGTAATATTTATTAAGTAAGATAATTTGAATTATGGTTCTATTTAGGTTTCATATTCCTAATGTTCACCGACTTTAACATGTTAAAACTCCTTAAAATCACAATTTCAAATGTTATAATGTTAAACTTATGTTGTTTACTTATAAATCTTAATAAGTTAATAATCATAATCCTTGGAACACTTTCCATCAAACTCTTTCCCTGAAATATATTTGTAAATAATAGAACTATTTATATTATTATTTACTGGTATATCCTAAAATATTTTAGGATAAATTTAAAATATAATTTATTATGATAACTAATGTAACTCTTTATATTTATATTTATCTTTATATCTCAAAATGATTTTATAATATCAAGTTTAATTCACCTTGTAATTTTATTGGTATAATACTTTAGGAAATGTTGATATTCACTAATACATGGTAACAGAAAATAACTCCTTTCATTTTTTATCATTGCATATCCTTAACTATTTAGGATATTAAGTGAAGAATCTAATTAATATTAGTTTGATATAATCATTTAATTAATAACATTGAACTTATATAAGTACAAACATACTCCCTATAACATCTTAGTCACTATATTATTCTTAGAATATCATGCTAAGGAGAAAAAAACTCTTATGTGTTTAAGGAATAATACTTATTTTTTCCTAGTAGGAATATTTTCAAAATAAACTATTTTTTTCATATCATATTTGGTATTCTATGTATTTATAGTATTTTATTTTGAAAATAATAATATATTAAAATATACAATCTATGGGAATAAAGAAAAAAATCCCTTATATTTTAAAAATCATATGGTTAAAAAAATATCCATATATTCTCATCAAAAAAAATATAACCCTAATTAATCACAAACCATGTGTATGAAATTAATCATCTCATTTTGTTCTTAATATTTCTTCATTAAACAATAATTAATCTTATCATATAATATAATATAGATAAAGATGAACTTCATTTACTTAGATTTATCTGATCCTCATAAAATCTTTTATAATCAAATATTTTCAAAGAATTCATTTCTATAACATCCATACCTATTATGGACATTCTATAGAGTTTCTTAAACTTATTCAGGTATTTAAAATGATTATAACATATATAAATTTTATTCATCCTTTATAAAAACCCTATATATCAATTCTCTTGATTGTATTCTTTAAGAAATCTTATTGAAACCTTAAACAAACTTTTTTTCTTCCTGTTTGAACCTTTACCCACTAGTACTATCGGTTAATTACTATAACATAGACATCACATGCTTATTTCATTTATCCTCATAACTTTTAGAATATTTGGTAAAATTTTATTGAATGTAAACATGTTGTCATAAAATTTAAATAAAAGATAAACGGATAAATTCACTAACTAGAAAAATTCATTTTTAGTCTCCCTTAGAGCATCTTATATAATTGAAAAAATCATAAACTATGTGTATTAAAAATCCCATCTAATTTAATTTAAAAAACCATTGTTTACATTATATTCTAGATATCAAAATTATATCAATAATATATATCATACAATAATTTCGTCTATAGTTTTATCATCCAAGTTATAAATGAAACAACTCCTTTACTTCATTAATTGAAAGAAAACCTCAATCTTCAATTATTTTCTTATCTTATAACCTCCTATATATTTAAAAAAAATTAAAACATATATTTTATATCATATATCTATGAAAATAAAAAAATTAATTATATAACATGTACATTGACTTTGAACTAATATTATTACAATTATTCAAGTAATAAGGACAATTCCATTAAATGGAACTAATACTCGTTTATTTTGACAAATTTTACCTCTTAGTTTTAAAGACCTTGGATGAATTCTTGAAGAAACTTTTTTTACAATCCAACCAACTTTTCTTCTTCTAGATTAAACTTTTACACATTTATATTATCTATACATTACCAAAACTATACATCATATACCTAGTTTATCTATTCTCAATTCTTTTATAATATTGGATAACTTCTCATGAATTCATTAATCGTGTAAAAATATTTGAAAATATGAAATTAGAATGAATTCCTTAACTAAAATAATCCTTAAGGAAATTTGTATTCTCTTTAAACCATTTGGATACTTAATAATATTGAGTATTTTGACAAACCCAATCATATTTATTATATGAATGAAGACTAAAATTCTTGTGTTTAACTCTAATATAATTCTTTTGAAACCCTATGTGAATTATTTTATATTTTATAAACATCAAGATTAATTTTTCAAACTATTCCAACACTTATTTACTCATGAAGGATTAACTTTAACACATAAAATTGTTTCCTTAATAACTTTTTAAATCACAAATCTTACTTAAGAACTTTTCTTATGTTACCAATCTTAGGTGTAGATTACATCAAGCTTCTCCTTACAAGGATTAATCTCAAAGTTTATTTTGATGATAATGAAATTATTTATCTATAACATAATTTTTTATCAGATGAGTGTCATGTTTTATACTATTTAATTAGGAATTTAATAAATGTGATTCCACTATAATTGTGACCCCTTTATAAAATCATCGTATTTTTTAATGTCCAAAGATCCACATTTCACAAAGAAATGAACCCACTTTTTCATTCCTCTAACAATTCAGTTATTTAGGAAGGGAATCATACTAACCATATCATATATGAATCTTGGATTTTTGAGCATACAATTCTTTTTCCAATCCATTATATAGATAAACTCACCCCCACTCCTCTAGTATCCTTTAAAATGGTTTATCAGCTAAGTATAAACAAAAGTTAACACCCATAATAACCTAACAAAATAAAATCTAGAAGAACCCTTATTTTGAATAACCAACCCAAGGATGATCCAATGTCACATATTTCTTTATTTCTTTGAACATGATAACCCAGGGGTGCCCAGTTTTGGTAAATCCTACCTAGTTAGATGATGAAAGTCTTGAAAAGTTATAATTTGGAAGAAATATGACACTATATATTTTAAGGGTATTTAATCTTTCCATCTTATCTCATGTTATTCCATTTATATATCAATTATTTTAACTATATAGTTTTTGAATCATATTCCCTACACCAAACCAATATGTTCAGATCATATTGATGTGTAACTCTTTACACAACCCACATGATTGTGTTACTCACACAAAAATATAATTCATGTATATTCATATATATCTGAGTACAATATATATATATAAGGTTCATGATCACTTCATGTAAAGGTTTAGTGTTATGTGAGATTGAAAATATCTAAATGAGTAAGCATGAAGTGACAAATATCTAACCTTATTCACCTTACCAAAAAAGGAATAGGACTTCAGGTATGTTGGTAGTCTGACCCCAAATCCATCTTCCTGATGATACTTTACTCAGGAGATAATTCAAATCATGGTAATTCTAAAATCTAATATAAACAAACTAAGCACACCTACTAAATTCAATCTAATAACTCCAATTAAAAATTAATGTCAAGGTATATGAAAAACTAAATTCATTTTTATACCTAGCATGTAATGCATAGATTTATCTCCTAAAAGTAGTTTAATATTTAAATAAAATCATGAATGATTCATAAAATAAATAGTTCATAACTATAAATAAAACAGGTAATAACCTTTAAATAAATGAACAATTAAAACATGTAAACGTGAGATAATAATTTTTCAATAATTCATAAATAAAATCTAACTATAAAAACTTTATAAATTATTTAACACATTATATACATTCCATAATATTTTAATATTAAAAAATTATATTTATTTCAATATGAACACTTTCATATTCTTCTTTATGTGGAAATTTAGTTTAATTATATGATATTTTTTTAATCATAAACAATATATAATCTAATTTATATTATCTAAACATTTTATATAATATAAAAATCACATAATTGTTATTATTTAAACATTGATAAAAATCAATCCTCAAAACCCATGTGTTTTGGTCTGAATAATATCCCGAATAAGGACCTTTAATTTGAAAATTTTAAATTAATTAATTATAAACATTTCAAAATTCAAATATGAATAATTTTATATTTTAGGCTTATTTAAGAAATCTATAAACACTATAAATTAATATTATGATTTCTAAATAAGAAATTTTATTTCTAGATCATAATACATGACATATAATTTTTAAAATGTATTTTAAAAATGTTAACATTTAATATTTAAGGAATATTAAATAATAAATGTTTAATAAAAATTAATTAATTAATTATAAAACATTTATAATTAATTAAATAATTAATATTATATTAGTTATTAAATATCCTTAAAACACAATTTATTATAATTTATAAACTATTTATAAATTATAATAAAATTTATAATTTTTAACTCTACCATTATGAATATTTTTTTTGTGTAAAATGAAATTCTTTTCCCTTTATGTAGAACTAGTTATACCTGAAGTTAACACATCAGATCCTTCCCTGTGTCATGGTGGACCCTCTATGCTAGTTTTAAATAGAATCCTTTTATGTAAAGTTTGATTGAGATTACCTTTATAGGGACCCTTGTATGTAAAGGTAACCAGGTCTAAAATGGTTGGATCTATGTTGTGGAGTAAATTTTGTGCCTGTTTTGGGTTCGTGAGAGACCATCTATAGAGTGGTTTCTTCTAAGATTTGGTGTGGTGATGATAAATGTGGTTTTATATTTTACCATATTATTCATTTCTCAAATATAATTTTATAAATATTAAAATATGTAATGTTATTTTATATAATTTTTAAATTTATAAGAGGTTGGTTAACACTTAATCATTATAGTAGAATCATAAAGAAAACATAAATCTAAAATCTCTATGTCAGATAATATGTTACCATGTAAAATTGAAAATGTGGAAATTATTGTAAATGGTGTACCATTCAACGAGGATACTCTACATCATCTGGATATTTATTTAATTTAATTGAGAGATATCATTAAGGGATGAAAAATGACATTACCTCTTTGTTGGTATCCATGGGTCAAGTGAATCATCTTGTTTTTTTATGAGATCCAATCAATATTCATGGAATTGTAGTGCCTAAAATATAAAGAAGAAATATGAAGAGAGATGTTGGTTTTATGAGGTTTGACCAATCATTAATTTATCACACCCACACAAACATTCATTGTATGGTATTGATTTATATATCCATGAGGATTCTCCTTATTACTATTTCATTTATTCATTTGTTAGAATGCATGAATAAATGAAATGACCAATTCATGAAACTATCACTAGAATGATTTGCCTCTCATACATTTCATCCAATGAAATGGTTTATTAAATGATAGTTATAAGGAAGATATTATTCATCCAACACTTTCATTGTTGGTAGTATAGAAAGATATACCCCATTATGAATGAAAGTCATAATTTTCATTCAATAAATAAAATATAGATTATATACATATCATAAAGATATAATTAAGTCTTTTTTGGTATATATCCTTCACTTTAAACATATAGGATCAAGTAACATAAATTATATATTTTATTCCATTTATATTCTTATTACATAACTTCCTTCCTATGGTTCTTTTCATCATTTTTATTTCTAATTTGAATTCCCTACCTCATGATCATATCACATCCATATTCCACATATATTTCAATGAAATCTATAATTATCAATTCAAAATCATTTAAAATATAATTTGGTAATCATATCTTTCATGGAATAAACAGGGGATAACCAACCTAATCACATTCCTCTTCCAGTTCATAAACCAATTCATGTCTCCTATCAATCATATTTCATTTAAAATATATAAAAATATTTCAATTTAATCTAAATTTAGAAATTTAAAAACATAGCACAAGGCATTATAACTTTTATTTTACAAAATAAATATCTATCATCATATATAGAATAAACACACAATATCCCCGTCCCTCAGAACAAACCAACAACATCAAGCCTGGGATATAGGATTATTAAACGGGATAAAGGAAATCACACAATAACCCTTTATTATGTCAGATAGGGTAATGGAAGATGGTCTAGAGGAGGGGTGAATAGACCAGATTAAAATTTTAAACAAATAAATTGATTAATTAAATTAATTATCAATGATAATTACTATAGTTAATAAGTAGCGGAAAAATTAAAGAACACAAGGATTTGTTTTATAGTAGTTCAGTCCAAAGTTGGTTTAAAATTCTATTATACCTCTCTACTTAGTGATAGAAACATGTGCACTAAAAATATTTATTGAGGGTGAATCATAACCCAATTACATAATCCTTTTATAGTGGAGGGATAACCATGACACCGACTTTTGTATGGGGAGTCACAGCCCTTACAACATAACTTTAGACACTGGGATTCATAGCCCGAACAGTTCGGACTTTAGATACATGGGGTCACAACCCTGAGATCCTGACTTTAGAATTCTGGATTCACAACTTGAGGAAAATTAATAACAAATAATTCTTATGTTGTGTAAAAGCATAAACAGAAAAATAGAAAGTGCATGTGAGAGATAGGAAATAGTGTTACAGACTCAAGTACAGAACAAGAAAAGATAAAAAATGAAAGCACTGTTACTAATTATTGATATTTATATTTTCACATATCTATAGGGAAATTTTAGTCGAATCCGAAGTAATTTTTCACTTAAAAGAATGACCAAGTAAAAAAATATCGTACTAACTTTGGCTTGTACGGCAAGTTGAAAAAGTTCACAGCGCATCAAAGATGTTATCCCATGGTGTTGTTGTGTATTGTTATTTATATTAACCTATAATATATATATATATAATATTCATCAGTTACAATATCTCCTCTTCCTTTAGATATTGAAAATAAATTGAGTCAAGAGATTTTATAAATATCTTCACAAAAATCATAGCATTGTTGCCTCATTATTCCAATAGAATAAATATTAAAAATAATTTAAAATAATTTAAATAACTCTTCCAAAAATATCTCCATAATAATAATAGTGTTGAATTCTTTTAAAAAATCGGTTTAAATCCATTCAAACCTATTTAAATTTAGTTAAAAAGGATATTTAAAACCAGCAGTATAATCCAAAAGTAAATTAAAATATTTTTATTTAAATTATCTTATGACCTCATACTTTTTTGAAAAAATGTTGAAACTTTTAATAGTTTTTATATTTAAATATAGTACCAAAAACAAAACAAAAAACTCTTCAATCATATTCCTTGTATTTAATGTGAATTTATCCAGGAAAAAACATTAAAAATAATATATATATATATATATATATGTAGCATATCAATGTTTAGTATAAAATCACAAAGTAGTAACATAAAATTACGGTACAAAAGGAAGGGTACATGAAAGTAGGGGTCACCGAAAGTAGGGTACATGAAAGTAGGGTTCACCAAAAGTAGGGTTGATGAAAATTATAGTACACAAAAGTAGGGTTCATGGAAAATAGGTTTTATGAAATTAGGGTACATGAAAGTAGGGTACATGAAATTAGGGTTAAATGAAAGTAGGGTTCACTGAAAGTAGGGTTCACTAAAAGTGGTGTAGGGTTCATTACCAAAGAAGTGTAGGGTTCATTACAAAAGTATCATAGGGTTAAATACCAAATTAGCATAGGGTTCATTAAAAAGGAAGTGTTGTCAAACCATACTTTTCACTATTCTAAAAGTAGGGTTTTCAAAACCATACTTTTCACTATTTTTTAAGAATAGTTTTCGAACCCTACTTTCCACTGTTTCACAATTAGGATTATCGAACCATACTTTCAGAAAAACTAGGAAATATATTTTACAAACTTCCAAAAAAATTAAAGGATCTTAATAGCATATTCGACCCTTGGTAAAGAATAATTATTTGTAGAAAATTTTATTATATTTATAACTATCAAGAATATAATTAATCTTAATTATATGTTTCCTTAAATTATCAAAAAAATATAAGCAAAAACAATCTAGAAAAACTGTATTTGTGAACAGCATTACAGAACTTCATATAATTTAATGACCAACCAAACAGGATTTTAAGACTTTGATGTAAACTATAGAAATAAATATAAACATGTTTTATTTCTAAAAAATCAAGTTTCATGTGAATCCAATATCTTTAGGACTTTAAGTAAATTAAATATAGTAATTTTTCATAACTGCATACTATAGTGTTTCTAAAACTATTGTAGCAACTTTGTTGAACTTTTAGAGTACTAGAAAATAATTTTCAAGCTTCCTCATAAACTAATCAAGTTTAGATAAATATATTATCTATCCAAAGTGATAATAATAACACAAATACAAACAATTTAGATTGATATATCATCAAAATAAAAGAGGAAAATATAACGTTGTTTATACTAAAAAATACTATTTGAGACTAAAAATAAGAATCATGTTCACGAATAAATAATAATCACATGTAATCAAATACAATCATTAAGGGTTAAAATATATATATATAATCATATGTAATAAAAAACATATACGTGCAAAAACAATCTCCCCTTTTTTATTACACAACCAAAACATATAAACCCTTTAAACCCAATTTTTAAAACATTTAGAACCAATTTATTTCTCACCATTTTTTTAAATCAACAAAAATTGAAAACAAAAAAACTCACCTTAAACAAATGAATCTATAAAAAGTTAAAATTACAATATATCAAGATCAAATTTAATTATTTAAAACTGATCAGAGTCTAAAGGATTCGTAAAAATATATTCTTGCTAGTTTTTAGAATGTATAAATTCTAAAACAATATCACCATTTTTCACATGATCTCTAATAAAATGAAATCTAAGATCAATATGATTTTTTCTATAATGTTTTAAGGGGTTTTTATAAATATAAATTACATAAGTATTATCATAATAAATAGTAATTTTATCAAGATAAACACAAAAAACACATAAGTTTTTCTTAATCCCAAGATATTGAGCACAAATGTTGTAAGAACATATATACGCAACTTATGTGGTTGATAAAGCAAAAAATAGTTGTTTCTTAGATGACTATAAAATTAATATTTTCCTTACAAAATGACACATACCTGATAGGATTTTTCAATCAATTCTACATCCTCCAAAATCAGTGTCAGAATATGATGTTAAATCAAAATAGTTATATTTTGGATAAAATAAACCAAAATCAATAGTTCATTTAACATATTTAATTATTATTTTTTCAGATTTAACATGACTTTCTTTAAAATCTTCTTAAAATATATCATATAAAAAACACTAAACATTATATTGGGTCTAGATATAGTTAACTAGAGAAAGATACCAATCATGCCTCTATAAACTTTAATATCAATAGATTTAATAGATGCATCAATATATAATTTACAATTAGTACCCATAGAATTTTTCAAAGATTTAGAGGAATAAATACTAACTCTTTGGACTAACTCTTTAGAATAATTAGATTGATAAAGAAAAATTCTATTTTCCTTTGATAAATTTGAAGTCCAAGAAAGATTTTTAGTTCTCCCATTAATCTCATTTAAAATTCAAAAGACATAAAATTAGAAAAATAATTTCAAATTATTTCACTTGAGGAACAAAAAACTATATCATCAACCTAGATTTGTACAATTAAAATTTCATGATAAGTTATTTTAATAAAAATTGTATATCAACATTGTCTTTCATAAAACCGTTATTTAATAAAAATAGAGAAAGTATTTCATACCAAGAATAAGGAGCTTGTTTAAGACCATACAAAGCATTAGATAATTTTAAAACATGGTTAGAAAATTTTTCACTTTCAAAACAAGGGGGTTGAGAAACATAAACTTCTTCTATTATAAAACCATTTAAGAAAGCACTTTTTACATCCATTTTATATAATTTAAAATCTTGGAAACAAGAAAAAACCAACAAAATTCTAATTTCCTCTAACCTGGAAACCGATTCAAATGAATCTTTAAAGTATATACCTTCTTCTTGAGAGTATCATTGAGCAACAAGTCTGGCCTTGTTTTTGAAAATATGTCCAGATTCATCCAGTTTTTTTCTAAAGATCCACTTAGTTCTAATAACCTATTTATCCTTAGGAAATTTTACTAAAGTCTAAACATTATTTCTAATAAACTGATTTAATTCTTCTATCATATAAAAAATCCATTTTTCATCATTAAAAAATCATTAACATTAATAGGAACATTAGAAATAAAAAGAGAAATTGGCACAAAAAATTAAAACAAAATTTCTAGCTTTCATACCAGAATCAACATTATCAATAAAATTTTCAACAGGATGATCTTTTTTAATCATCCATGATTTTGGATCAGGTATAGAGGTACTAGGCTCTCCCTCAATTGATTCATCTTTATCATGAGGTTTTTCTTCACCAAAATTAAAATCTCTAAACGCATTATCAATTACATCAGACTCAGAATTTAATTTAACATTATTTTCATCAAACCAAACATTAATAGATTATTAAATAACCATAGTTATTTAATTATAAACTCAATAAGATTTACTATTATTATAATAAGAAATAAAATTACCTTCATCACTTTTAGCATAAAATTTATCTAATTGTCCTATCAATTTGAAATAAAAAATTTATAAACAAAAACTCTAAAGTATCCAAATTTAGGTTTTTTATTTTTAAATAATTTATATAGTTTTTTTTAACAAATGTATTTCAATAATTCTATATGAAATATAAAAAGTAGAAAAAATATCTGTATCCTAAAAATATCTAGGAAAATTATATTCACTTAACAAAGTTCGAGCCATTTCAATAAGAGTTATATTTTTCTTTCTATAACAAAAAAAATTTATGGTGTTATAGGAGCATAAATATTTTATAAAATATCCATTATTTTCACAAAATTTTTCAAAATCCAAATTAAAGAATTCACCTCATTTATCACTACGAATATAAATAATAATATGACTTTTCTCATTGTGAAATAATTTATAAAAACTAGTCAATCTGGATAATGTATCATTTTTATGAGTAAGAAAGTATACCCAAGTTAATATACTATAATAATCAACAATAACTAAGGTTTTTTTCCACCTAGACTTGAAATTGGAGTGGGGCCATAGAAATAAGGATGTAATAACAATAAAGTTATATTAGTACTTATCTAATTGATGAGTCTAAAATAATTTTTGTGTTGTTTTCCTTTCATGTAAGCATCCCAAACATGAAGTTATTTTTTCTTCAAGGAAGGTATCTATAACGCATTCTCATGTTTTGAGATATTATGCAACATTAGGAAATTGAAATAACCTAAATTCTTATGCTAAAGGATTTTCTCATCCTATACAGAATTCAAACACTTTAGATGTTGAACAGTTAGTTCATTAAAATCAATAATATAAATATTAACTTTTCGATTAGCATAAAATAATAAAAAATCATCTTTAAAAACTACACATTTATTATTTTTAAATTTAAATTACATTACATTATCAAATAATTGTGATATACTAATTAAATTATGTTTTATTCCTTCAACATATAAAACTTTAGAAATTATGGTAGAATTTGAAATACCAACTTTAGCAAAACCTTTTACTTTTTCTTTAGAATTGTCTCCAAATATAATAGTGCCTCCATCACAAGCGTAATATGAGGTAAATTTTGATGGGTCTCTGGTCATATGCTTAGATAATCCACTATCCATGTACCATATTTAATTCTTGAGACATTTAAGGTATTTTTCCGAAAAATATCAATTACTTGAAAATTTTGGTTCTCAAGCTACTTTGGGTCCAATGGGATTAGTTATAAAATTTTTAGGTACTCATATAGAATTTAAATAAGTTTTGTAAGGTACTATAGATAATAAAGATTTATAAATATTAGTTTTTTTAAATCTCAAAGATTGTTTGAATCGAAGAGAACAATCATTTTATAGTGACATTTCATGCCAAATTTAAAACAAGTTACATTTGAAGTACAACTATTTTTACTATTAAGAAAATGAGTTTTATAAATTTGGGGTAAACTCCTATCATATATAAAACCATATTTAATTTTTTATATTTTAGACAAATAAATCATCTCATTATATTTTTTAGGACCTTGAATAAAAGAAGATAAACCTTGTTTAATACATTCAACTTCCTTTTTCAAAATTTCATTCAAATCTTGAATAGATATCAAATTTTCATAAACTTTTGAATGATAAGTAGAAGAAGGGTTAATTAATTTTTCATTCTACTATAAAATTATTTTATTATCATTGAAAATGTTTCTCATTGTTTTATTTAAGCTTATTATATAAATTAGTAACTTTGAAAATATCTTTTCTTAATCCTTAAATTTATTCATGTAATTTAAAAATATTAAGATTATTAGAATAATATTTAAAATAATAACATACAGAATAAAAACATTAATTACTAACCATATCCATTGATGTCATGAAGCACAAGTTAGGAAATTCTTTATCATGTCTGTATTTCTCGCTAAAATCAGATTCTTCTATACAACTCCAACTAGTGGTAAATGCCTTTTTGTCCTTCTTTTTGTATTTTTCTTTATTATTTAGTTTAGGAAAATAAGGTTTTATATATCCTTTATTTCTATATTCATAATAGGTTACATATAAAGTATTTAAATTTGTATCAGATTTCTTATCTCCTTTTTTTTAGGTTTTATTCTAAACTAATTATTGAATTCTTTCTTTTTCATTATTTTGTAACCTCAAGTCACAATCTGATCCATATCTTTTTTCACTATCCTATAGATAGAAATCAGAAGATTTGGTAGAAGTAATATTCACAGATTTAAAAGATACACCTTTTCTTTTTGTGGCCTCCTAATCAGATATGTTCTTTATTTCTAGTTCATATTGTAGTAGTGATCCAATCAATTCATCAAGTGTATAGTCTTTGAAATTATTACTTTAATCAATGGAAACCTCCTTTGTATTCTATTTATTTGGAAAGGCTCAGAGGACTAATTAAATAAGTAATGGGTTTTATATAGCTTCTCCAAGTGAATTAATTATATTCACAATAATTTTAAATCTATGGAACATTTGGTTTACTGTTTCATATTCACCCATCTTGAACTCTTAATACTCATCATGAATAATTCCAAGTTTGGTTTAAATTAGTTTTTCAGAGCCAAGGTGAGAAACTTGAATAATCTTCCATATTTCATAAACTATCTTACAAGTATACACAATAATAAAAACACTTTTAATAATGTCACAATATAAAATATTAACAACTTTTTAATTTAAAACATATCTATTAGTATTAATTCTGGTAAGAGTATTTGGGTTAGTTTCATGTAGTGTGTACTATTTTGACATGATAGACCAGTTCTCAATTCTCAACTATTTTAGGTAAGGCTCTATTTTGGATCTTCAGTAGCCATAATAATTTCCATTAAAGTGTGGTGGCTTCTGAGGAATTCAAGCATCCTTTGGGTTCAATCATACCATCTTATAAGATCTTTATCCTTATACTATGAGGTCTAGGAATATGTTATCATAATTAAATATAAAAATAGAATCTATAAAATGGTTGGGAAATTTCCAAAAGGAACAACCTTTAAAATACATTCAAAGGTATTTGAAAGATAATGATGAAGATAAACTATTCTTATGAAGGTTATCCTTTAATACCAGTTGTTTGGTAGGATAGGTTAATGGAAGATAGTCTAGAGGGGGTGAATAGACCAGATTAAAATTTAAAAAAATAAATTGATTTATTAAATCAATTATCAATTTTAATTACAATATTTAATACGAATCGGAAAGAGTAAAGAACACAAGGAAGTTTTTTATAGTAGTTTGGTCCAAAGTGGGCCTACTCTACTCTTATACCTCTCTACTCAGAAAGAGATACGTGTGCACTAAAAATTATTTTTGAGGGGGAATCATAGACCAATTACATAATCCTTTTCTAGTGGAGAGATAACCACGACACTAACTTTTGTATGGGGAGTAACAACACAAATAACCTAACTTTAAACGCTCGGAGTCTCAACCCGAATAGTCCTAACTTTAAATATAGGGAGTCACAAACCTTAGATCCTGACTTTAGAATCTATAAGTCACATCCCAAGGAAAAAGAATAAAAAAATAATGATTTTTTTGTGTAAAATAATAAATATAAAAATAGATTGTGCATGTGAGAGATAGAAAATAGTGTTACAGACTTAGAAACTAGATAATAGAAGATAAGAAATGAAAGCACTGGTATTGGATCTTGAGATTTGGATTAGCACGTCCCTTCAAGGAAATTTTACTCGAATTAGAAGTAATTTGGAACCTGATATAATGTCTAAGTAAAAAAATATCACACTGAATTTGGCTTGTATGGAAGGTTGAAAAATTTCACAGCATGTCGAAGATGTTAGCCCATGGTTTTGTTGTGTATTGTTATTTTTTTAACCTCTATGATGGAAATATATATATATATATATATATAATACATATTTAGAAGTTTTAGTAGCTCTACGTTCTACAGATATCCAAATAAATTGGGACAAAAACTTTCATAAATATCTCCAAAAAATCATAGTGCCATTGTCTCTTTATTCCTATAGAATAAATCTTAAAAATAATTTAAAATAATTTTAATAACTCTTCCAAAAATATCTCCCATAATAAAAATAACATTGAATGCTTTTAAAACATTAGTTTAAATCCATTCAAACATCTTTAAATTTTGTCAAAATAGTTCTTGAAAACAAATTGAAGAATTCAAATATTTTAATTTTAATTATCTTGCGACCTCATAATTTTTTGGAAAAAAATGTTTAAAAAATATTAATTTTTTATCTTTAAATATTAAACCAAAAACATAAAAATTCTTCAATCATAATCCTTAGATTTAATGTGAATTTATCCAGAAAAAAACCTATGAAAATAATCCATATATATATGAATTAGATAAATATTTAGCATAAAATCACAAATCAGGAGTAATAAAGTAGGGTACAAAGAGTAGGGTACATGAAATTATGGTTCTCTGAAAGTAAAGGTACATGAAAGTAGGTTTCACCAAAAGTAGGGTTCACCGATAGTAAGTTTCACTAAAAGTAGTGTACATGAAATTAGGGTACACAAAATTATGATACACAAAAGAAAGGTACATGAAAGTAGGGTTCACCCAAAGTAGGGTTCACTGAAAGTAGCATAGGGTTCATTAAAAAAGTTGCATAGGGTTCATTACAAATGTGGTGTAGGTTTCATTACAAAATTAGTGTAGGTTTCATTAAAAAATATCATTACCGAGCCATAATTTGAACTATTCTGAAAATTGGGTTTTTGAACCATAATTTGCGCTATTTTTAAAGTAGGGTTATTGAACCATACTTTACACTATTTAGAAAATAGGGTTGTCAAACCATACTTTTAGAAAAACTGGATAGCATACTTTAAAATTTTTAAACGAATATTTGAAGTCTCTTAACAATTGATTCAGCCTTTGGTCAAGAATAATTATTTGTAGAAAATCACATTATCAATCCAATGAATCAAGAATCAAATAAATATGAATTCTACTACTCCTTAAATTATAAAAAATATAATCAACAACATTCAAGAAAAACTGCAGTTGTGAAACAACATTGCATAACTTAAGATAATTTAATGACCATCCAAACAACCTTTTTAGACTTATATATAAACTAAATAAATAAATATAAATGTGTTTTCTTTTTATAAAATCATGTTTCATGTGAATCTAATATCTATAGAACTTTAGTTAAATTAAATACAATAACATATCAAAACTGTAGACTATAGAGTTTCTAAAACTACAACAGCAACTTCATTGAATTTTTAGAGTACTAGAAAAGAATTATCATACTTCCTCATAAACCAGTTAAGTTTAAATAAATCTATTTATCCAATGTGATAATAATCACATAAAAACATTATGGTTTTATATATCATTAAAATATAGAGGGAACTATAATGTATTTTATATTGAAAAGTTTTATTTAAAACTAAAAATAAGAATCATGTTCAGGCTTAAATGTGAATCACATGTAATAAAATAAAATCATTAAGGGTTAAAAACTAATATATAATCATATTTAATCAAACAAAAGAAAATATTCACATTCAAAAACACCCCTTCCCTTCGAAAAAACATGTTCCCAAGTGAATATTATTATAGTAAATGTATAATTTAATCACAATACCTCCCCCTAAACTAAATCATATCCACTTACCTTGAGCAGAGAGTATAGATATTGAAAATAATAAATTAAATGAATCTCTCCACCTATACCAAACTATCTCCACTAAGCCCTAGGAGAGAGAGAAACTTATTTTATTCTAAGGTAATACTGATGTATATTGATTATCCGTGGTTTAAGTGGTACAAACAGTAATGGATATTAGGATTCAATGATGGGTTTCAAACAACTGAATGATGGGAGTCCCAAGTATTCAAGTGATGGTGGTTAAAAAATAAAGAGGAATGATTATAATTCAATTCATTTAACTCAAGGGGGTTAAAAACTAAATGATTTTCGGCTGAATGAGTGTAACTTTGGAAACACTACATATTATCAAGAAACATGTAATTTTAGAAGATAAATGTAAGCTAAAAAACCCCCTAACTCAAGGAAGCCAAGAAAATTCATGTCAAAATAACCAAATATGATCACCACAAAATTCAAGAAAATATCTCTTGAGAATATAACATCATATTCATCATAAAAACATAAACTATAATCCATATAAACTAGTCACCAATGTTGATTCCACCATCCCGGAAGAAGTAATAAGAATAAAATAAGAAAATGGATAATAAGGACACCTAAAATAAAAGGAGGATCAACATCATGAATAATGAGGATTATTATCCAAAAAAGATAAAAACACTCTTAAGAAAGTCCCTATAATTATCCATGGTTAGGGGGAAATAAAAAAAATCCAAACCAAGAATAATGGTTGACCCCCTATTTATAAGAAAACCCAATCAATCACCACCACAGCATAGAGACTTTAAACATGGTCATGGACATATTAATAAAAGAATGATTCAAAATCTCAAATATTCAAAATGTATGACCCTCCTACTTTTTTAATTGTCATTAAAGATAATTTAAAATTGATTTGATCAACAAAACGTTATGGTGTTCTTCAAAACATGAATTTCATGGGTGAAACGACCACCCTTCCTACACCATGACATGGTAAATTCTATTTTGAGTCTCCATGAAACCTTCATGAATCCTTCCATAGTATAGGAAGACTACTACCACTATTTCCATATCACATAGACAAGCTGAATTATCTACTATGAAAAACCACAACTCCCACCAAAATGAGCAAATTGGCCTTCTCGTTTTACATAGGGGAGCCTTTCAAAAATCATGCTCAAAATTGGTCACCACTATGACATAGAGAAATTATCCTCATCATTTCTAGACTCATAAAATCATAAACAATAGTGTGAATATCCCACCATCATTATTTTCTCACTCTCTCATATAGCTTGACCTCTCCTTGGCTCCCCACTAACATACTCATGCATATGAAAATGACTATATCTATAGTTTAACAATGTGCTCCAATCTCAACTGAAGAAAAGAAAGGGGATATACACATATAAGATCATCATGGGGATCAAAACAGGTATAAATCCCATACCCTTGGTTTATAGGAACTCTCTCAAAAACTAACCATGAACCATAGATGATGAAACTCCCATATCCACACCTCAAACTGTACAATGGCATGGGTAAACCTAAAACTAGGCACAACCACCTAAAATAGCTTACACCCAAGATCTACCATGGGTTTTTTAGACCCCATAGAGCCATAAATTCATCCTTCACCTCTAGAAAACCTCAAAATACCTATCAACATATTCAAGACCCAAAGAACCAAAAATAAAGGATACATAAAAATTAGGCTCTTATAGATAGTGGGTGTGATAGTTGGTGGGTTGGATTCTTCATTAACACTACCACATTAATTCCATCCATATTAAAACTTACTTTTCCTTAAATTTTTTTTATGTGTGTTACATATGTAAAATTATTTATTCATTTTACACCAAATTGTAATATAAACAAGATGTTATGTATACATTTTTTGCATTAAATGTATATTTATTTATTTTTATCATGGTTTTTAATGTTACATGATAAAATATGAGAGGTTATTAGAGGTAATGCCTCCCATTATTTTGTTATGATACCTCATCATTGACCACTAGTGTCACACCTAGTCCTTTATTATTTTAATAATTTTATTGAATTATTTATTTTCAGTTTAAACATTGATCTTCAGGTTGAAAACTATTAAAATGTTTAAGTTTTTAAAATTTTTGTGCAGGAACATGGTTGTAACATGGTTAGTACTAATCAAATGGTGACAATGTGAGAAGCCAACAATTTTTAGTAGAGTTAATTAATTTTTTTTGGCACATGATTTAGCCAACCATGTCGCCAAAAAATATGATGTCATAGGTGTCTCCAGTATTAGTTGCACATGTGGTACACAATTTAGACAACTATTTGACCAAACTGTGAAACTTTAAAAAAATTAATATTTTTTTAATTCCAAAAATACCTTTCATTCATGTTAATCTAAAAATCCAGTTACCCTCCCCCTCTCATCTAATATATGAAACATGTATAGGGAGGACCCCTGTGAATAAACCTTCTACTCCTTTACCATGGATTCTTGGATCCTCTCCCTTAGATTTTCAAAATTCCAAACATTTTTTTTTGTAAATTCTTTAAATTTTAGGTTCTCTCCTTCTAGCCCTCTCCTTATCCACCCATTTTCCCTCTTCTCATCACTACACATCACCCCAACCAAAACCTAGGTAGGGTTTCAGTTCTAATTTGGTTTGGTATTTTTATGTTAGAGTGTGTGGAGGTTTACTTTGGCCTTGTCCATTCTCATTATATAAATTATCTTTTCCATTGTCCATCCACACTTAGTTCATAGTATGTGTTTTTGTTCTTTGACCTTTCCTTGACATTCCATCTATTTCTTTTAGTTTTCAAAATCATTTTACTCAAATTTTTCTTATTTTATGAACTCTAATAGATTAATAGTGAAGATAAAGCTTTTGAGAAATGTATTACATGGATTTTAAAAGTGTTTGAAATATGTTTCTATTCTTATATGTTTATAATAAATAGAATTTTCATGTTTCATGTCTAATAAATTTTTTATGGTGGTTGTTTTTCATGGGCCACCCCCACTGGGAACCCCTTTTGGGCTTGTAGTAAAGAAGAAAGTGACCCCCAAGGCCCGCCTCCAATAATACCTAGGTTAGTAACTAGAACTGAGGGTAAAAATTAGTCATATAGGAAGAATTACCCTCAAAATATAATTAATATGATCAAGAGATGATATATAACAACCACCAACCAACTCCATATCATATATTTCAAACCCAAATCATTTTGCAATGCATATAACTGACATATATATAAAATACCAAATGAAATAATACTAAATGAACTCATATGATAGTGGATAGACAACACTAAAATCCAAGAGAGTAATGCCCATATTACTCTATGAAGACCTCTTAGAAACCTATAAAAAATTTATATATATAAGAGTGAGTATAACATGTATAATCATTAGGATCATACTCAAGGTCTCTGTAAAAAATGTGAAAATAGTATACTAATTTCTTAGTGAATAAATAATAGAACTGAAAATGGCCTATATTATTCAACTAAATTACCCAACCACACCAAGTATCACTCAAAAAATCACATATCCAAATATAGTAAATTAATGTTAATTGAAATATAATTCACGGTTCCCCATATCCACTTCCCCGCTAGTTTACATCTCTCATCTCCCTATGTCATATGTCATGTGCTATATCTCTTTCCAGGATGATCTGAGTCGGGACACATCCATTGCTGACTCAACCTCACATAAGACCAAACATCTATGTATTGGAATTAGTTAATGGACATAAGTATCATACCTTTATCTCATCAACTTCTATATATCGCGTGTCCAATATCATAATCACCAACCACATATCACCAGTTCTGTACAATAAGGTATGATGAACATGAAGAACATAAACCTTGTTACCTCCTCCTAACATGTATGAACCCCAACATGTCTCACATATCCATCACCAAGTATTGATTCCATAATTTTTGTATCATGTGTACTCCTACTAATGGTTGAGTGGAGAAGATGGGTAGTCATCCATACACACTCTTTGACATAGATATTTAGGGTAATAACATAGAACCAAAAACCTTTGGATGATGATAAGGTTATCCAACTCGGGGGGGGGGGGGTGTTCAAATAAGTCATAAGAAAATACATGATATTAATAATAAACATAATAACCAATTGAGTGGTTTGCAACCAATCACCACTGACTCATCTCACCACATCTCTATTACTCCAGAACAACAACCAAAACATGCTTGCACTACTATAATACAAACTATCCCATAAACACCACATGAACGGACACAAAAAATCATATATATACCATTATTTAATTATATAAGAAACCCAAATTCAATTCATTAATCAAACCATTTTCCACTTGATCCCATTAATTACTAATTCATTTCAATCATAAACAGTTCATTTATATACCACTTCTTTCATTATATCCTATATTAGTTACCCCATTTACCATTCTCATTCACATTCCCATTTACATTCTATCTCTACGGCACAACAATGAATGTATATTCAAAAATACTAACCATTAATCACCAAACCAACACACAATGAACTTCTATCCAACCCTAAAAACTAGATGCATGAAAACAACATCATATACCAAAAAACATCACAATATCCAAAAAATATCATAACCATTTCCATTATAGACTAAACCATCCATGACATCCACTACAACCCCACTACCCCAATGCACAATAAGATATAAGTATCCATATTCACACAAAAACATCCTAGGTAATCACAATATAATAACCAATGAATTGGCATCACATGTCAACAAAATTCATCACTAAAAAACATCACTATTTTCCATTTAAAAACCACTAACAAACCAATACATTACCACTAGAAATATAAACAATTCAATCAAGATTTTTTCACACAACTGATTTGATTACCATCTTTAATGGATTATCATGTTATGAAAAGGTAAATTAAACAATCAATCACAACATAGGTACAATACCTACAATAAATATAACATGATTCTCACATCAATTTCAAGTTCTAAAACAATTCAAGAAATGAAATAATAGGAATCTAGTAACCACATGTAAATTCACTACCTCCCATAACTTGCATTTAGTTTAGATTATTATATCAATTAAGAAAACATTTATTATCTACACAAAGGGAAAAACATGTTAGATACACAAAAACACATAATAAGGGAGATAACTTGAATCCACTACCTCCATCGGAGCTTTATAAATCATTTCACAAGATAAGGTGAAGAAGAGATGATCATAAGACTATCCCCACATGGAGAAAGCTCAAATATTCCTAGATCACATCCATATTCCATCATAATAATAGCCTAAAAAGCTTTAATTTGATTTGGAACCATCACCAATAATTTCAAAGGAATAATAAGAAGAATCAAGTGGGAAAAGGCAGATACATTACCTTGAATTTCGATTAATAAACCTCCCAAATCCAAGGATGAAGTATATAAAGGAGGGCATGAATAATCTCCCAAAATCACCTATGGTTCACCCAAAATTAAAGAGATAAGAAAATGGAATTAGTTAAATTGATTTGGTATGGAATTTATAAATAGACTAGATATGAAGCATTCATAGTTAGATAAGGGATTTCATTCCATAAAATCTTTAAGAGACCAAAAAATCATTGTGTGAACTAACCATCATGCCATGAAACCAACATATTTAAATTTCATTATGCCTAGATCTCAGAATATCTACAAACCATTTACACTAAAAACACCAAATCATGTTATGAACCATCTCAACCCATATGTTTCACACTGTAAACCACCTCCTACAACCAAATTTTGGATCCATATCAACCTCTTCATCCTCATACCTCACCTGAACACCTATAGAACCTAGAAAACACAAATTAACAAGAATAGAATGTCTATAATATTAAATTAGATATCTATCAAATGATTATTGCCCTCAAGAAATAAAACCAAACATGAATCAAGGAAAAAACTACCCAATCGTCAATGCACCCTTGGGAGATTCCTCTCAAATAGATTAATGTCGACACCTAAATCATTAGCAATAAGATGAAATGAAACTTTTGTATAAATAAACATTGATTAAATAGTATATCATCAAAAAAATATCAAAACAACTTGGTCTAATGAATGAACTTTTGTGACTCATATTCTCATGTTCTCCTATCTAGGTCACAATGACTCTACAAAACCTGAACTAAGGGGATAATTTACCCACAAAAAAACTTATCTAATCAATATTATATCTTAGAAGGATGATATATGAATGTAACATCATACTAAATATCCAATTCTCCCCAATAATTATCAGGGGATTCATTATGAAGATACTGAAGAACCTGATACAGATGGAAGATGTAATGAATCTTTTCCAACCACAAAAGAATTACTAAATGATACACCACCCTGCCAACATGCTCTAACACCTTTAAGGAATTGATAAAATAGGTATATATCTTTCTCCTGTGATAGAAACTTTATAACCTATGACAAATGGAAACCCTCAATAATATATGATCGCCAACCTCAGACTCTAAGGGTCTCTACCTCTGATCATCATATGATTTATGGTAGTCCTACATCACCTTCAATTTGAACCAAGGATATTCCATAATGTAAATGGAGTATAGTTTGTGTTTTCTATCAATCCTCACATGGAATATTAGGGAGTGTACAAGTAAATGGATATTATAGTTCAATATAACAACAATATTGAAGGTGGCATTATTTCCCAATGTTTTCTAAATTTTTGGGTCTAAAAATTGGAAAATGGATAAAAGTGTTTTCGGCAAAGGGAGTTGCATGAAAGTGTCAAGGAGGTTTGTTAAGTTGAGCGTAAGGAATTTTTCAAGATCATTTCTTCAAAATATGGAAAATGAAAGAAGGGAACACAAGATATGTATTTTCACAAAAGGTGAGCTTACGTGAATGATACTTGCATGAATGATACTTGTGCACATTGCGTACAGGACATCAAGGCCTATAAATAGGTGACTCCTCCCCCATTCAAATCTCAGAAGTTTTTCCAACAAAGATCCTATGTCTCAACATGAAAAAGATTTGCGCATGAAAGACTTTCATAGAGTAAATATTTCATGAAAAGTGTTCCTTTAGTATTTAAAGACCACATGAAATTGATGGTGCAGTTTCACGACAAATAAGGGTTTCCCAAAATTAAACTTGTGTGTCATTCCCCAAACTTGTGTGCAAGTAGAGGTGTTTTTCACAAGTGCAGTGTTGAGCTTTAAAAAGATTTGATTATCTGGTTTGTTTGTTCATTTCTTTCAAATGTATCAATTCAAGACTTTAATGAAATTAGATTCTCTTTCTATATAGATACAAAGACATCAATAAAAATCTATTAAAGAGACTTTCAAGTCAATAAACTGAGCAAGAATTCACCCAAGTAAGTGAGGTAGGGGGTTCGATGGAAGTTCTTCAAGGGATGCAGTGGGCTATCCCTAAATTCTTATAAATTTAGTGTTTCTAGCATATAGGGACTATGTCTAAACTTTTTTAATCCACAAATAGTGAATATTAGTGGAATTTGGTACAACTGAAATATTTTTGGTGTATGCTCCTTGGACTAGCCCTTAGTGGTAAACCAAGTAAAATTTTTGTGTTGTCGCTTTTCATTTAAATGTTTGATTAATGATTGATTCCATCATACAAGTTTAATTAGTTCCTACCAATGTGGGAATGAGATCTATCACATTAAAATAAAAATTTGATGCCCTAATTCACCCCTCTCCTCTTAGGGTGTTCTGGGGTCCTTCACCTTCATTCACTCTCGAACCACTTAAATCATCTATATTGGGTGTTTCACCACATCTAGTCCAAGGAATAATGACTCCCCAACCTCAGTCTAACAAAATAGAGATCAGAAAGGACTCCTATAAAACACCTAAAATAGGTCCATACCAATATATGAGTGATATCCATTGTTATAAGAAGACTCAACCAAGATTATGTGCCTCATCCAAGATCCATCGAAATCCATTATGAATTCCCACAATATATCTTCCAGCATTTGGATGGTTTTATCATTCTGCTCATCCATTCGAGGATGGAAAGTAGTGCTAAGGAAAAACTG
Organism: Viscum album; assembly: GCA_963277665.1. Lineage (NCBI taxonomy): Eukaryota > Viridiplantae > Streptophyta > Magnoliopsida > Santalales > Viscaceae > Viscum > Viscum album. Next base: position 1,650,304,026 of record OY728143.1, on the reverse strand, counting down.
AGATCCAAAAGAATGTTTCAATCCTATCTAGACCTGTGAGGTAAACTAAGGGCACTAACCTAAAATGATAGTCCTCAATTATTTATGAATCCTCACCATATCATCCACATATCACCTTTCTAGAATATCTACCACACCCAATTCTTTAATCTCTAGGAAATGATCCAACTTCATCAGTTGGTCCATGATCACCCAAATGGAATCATAAACTCCATAAACTCAGGGTAACCAAGTGAAAAAATCCATCGAGATGCCCTACCACTTCCACTTGGGGATATCTAATTGCTACAAAAGAGCACCAAGAACATGACACTCTTCCTTCACTTTCCAAAAGACTAAAAATCACACAATGTACTCTATGACTGACAACTTCAAGATTAGACACCAAAACTACATCTTCAATCCATATTATATTTTGGACGCACTTGGATTCAACACCAAAAATTACCTACAAAACTCATGGAGATATCCCTATCACATTAACGATTTAATAACTAACCTTCTCAAAAACATCAACCAGTGTCGGTTATCCTTAGAAAATCCCTTCGAGGATTAACTCTAAACAACTCGAACTCATATCATCTCTAGATTTGAGTCTCCCAATTGAGACTCCTACACCCGATACAACAAGGAGGTATATAATTTCATCTACAAGAGGAAACCCTTATCATAAACCTTCTTTATGATAAGATACAAAGCTACCAATTCCCCCATAACTCTCCAAGAATCTCCACATTATTGAACAATATCTCTCTACAACATCTGGCTTAATACGTCAACTAAAACATTACCTATCCCAAGAGTGTAGAAGATATAAAATTCATATTTCTGGAGAAACTCTATCCAAATCCATTGAAATAGATACATATTCCACTTAGATAAAACACACCTAAAACTTTTGAGCTCCATGAAGACCAAAAAATTCTCCCTAATGAGGTAATGTCACCATAACTTCAAGGAAATTACTACCACAACCAAATCCAAATCATGGGTAGAATAATTACACTCATGGGGATGTAAATTCCTAGATAGATAAGATATTAGTATATTTTAATTAATCAAAACACATTCCAAACTGAGGTCAGAAGAATCTCAAAACACCTCAAAATCACCTAAAAATCACCCCTTCCTCTAAAAACTAAAATATTGGATCACTGATAAACCTCTCATTCAGATTGTAAGAATATATTTAATACTAATCATTCCAAATGAAATCTTGATCTTTCCCTGTAAAATCTATAAATAGGGATGAAATATAATAAATTTTGGATACAAGACTCTGATAATATTCCATAAGACAAAGGGTTCTGAAAACATCTTTCATGTTCTTGGGTGTTTCATAAGAAATAATTTTCACAATCATCCATGGATCTAATGCTAGTATATTCTAGGACCCCACATGTCCAAGTAAGTAAACCTCCCATGTCCAAAACATACACTTGAATAACTTTACATAAAAATGGTGGTACTAGATATTTTGTAAGAAAACTATCAGATACTCAAAATATTCCTCCTCTGGATTTGATTATACCATAATGTCATCAATAAACACAATTATAAACTAATCCAAGAACTCAAGCGACATGAAGTTCATGAGACTCATGAACATAACTAGGGTGTTTTTGGAAATTAAAGGCATGAATATGAACTTGAAGTGTCCATACCTGTACTTATTGGAAATCTTTGGGATATCCTCCTCCTTCCCTCTTGTATGATGATAACTAGAACATAGATTGATCTTAAAAAACTAGTTAGTTTGATTTAGATAATCAAGTATATCATCAATAATTTTAAGAGTTCAATGATTCTTGATCATTTCCTAATTAGACTACTAGTAATCCATACATAGCCTCAGACCACCATACACCTTCTTGAAGATTAACTCAAAGGCACCACACGTTGACACACTATGTTGGATAAAACTGTTCTATGTCATATCATCAATCTAAAATCATAAATCACATATTTATAAGGGTATCGTCTGATAAGTAGGCATTGAAATCATAGGGGAACTTGGTTGTAACTTATTGAAAATTCGATATCAGGTTGAGGGGGTAGTGTTAAAAACTCATTAGGGAATGCGGTGAGAAACTCCTCGCCAACTTTGGAGACCTCCACTAGATGAGCTCCCACTGGCTATACTAATAACTATTCCATCTAAGAAAGTAGGGGATCTACACAATTGATTCCCATATGATAACCACACTATCTATAAAATGCTACATGGTGACATTTTATGTTCAAAAATTCGACTCTCCTTCAAAATTAATAGAAGATATTACATACTAAATAAAACTAATCCATGTACATAATGATATTGTATGAATGTATTTTTTGTAGGAACCCCCCCCCCCCACCCAAGTGACTGATGTTACCCCATTATCATTCTACACCCCTAAAACACATCAAAAAAATCATAACCTCCTAATAGTGTAGTTAATATTGGGGATATGGGTTATCTCTCCACTTTTATTATAAATCTATGGACCAAAAAAGGTTCAATAAAGTAGTGGGAATATAAAAATTAAAAATAATAAAAAAAGGGTAGATGATAAACTGATCATACCTCAGACAACCTTTGGCCCCTCTGGAACATAAACCTCTATGGAATACATCTATTCTCAACTAGATACTCAACCCCACTACTAAAAATCACCACCACATAAATTCTCAAGTATAAGTCCTGGAGGATGAGGAATATCATAGGGATAACCCCATGATCCATACCCTATTGGTGGATAAAACTTCTATCCTAGATGTTGGGCATGTGTTGGTGGCTACTGTTATTGATAATGGAAGGAAAATTGGCTACCCCTACCATAATTCCCTTTATGAATGGTAATGATTTGAGATCAGAAGTGATCATAATCTACACAAGAATGAAACACTATCTAGATGCTCCCAGTAAAAGCTTAGGAACTACTGACCCCTGAATAGCATGAAGCATACTACAGATGTTGGCTTCTTGGAAGTTGAAACCTCAACTATCTTGATGATCAGGATCCTTAGACTAAAACTCTTCCTCTTGGTAACCCCTACTAGCCTCTCTTATAATGAATCTACTCTATAATCCCAATCTTCTTATGAACCTCTAAGTACATAAGCAACAAAAATAGGGTGACTAAATACTGGATTATTGGATAAAGAACCTACTCACTATGCCATTATCAGGAATCCTTATCAATAAAAAGGTCATGAGACAAATATAGGATATTTTAAAACTTAGTTAAAATATACCACACCCTCATACTATTTTTTGGGAGGTAAATTATCTCCTATATATTTTTCACCTTCATCATCAAAGATATAAAATCTAATTGAAACTCTTTATAAAGATCTACCCATGAAGCACCTACCTCCTCTCACTCTCTGAGATACATCAAATATTATTAATGTGCCACCCCTCTCATCTAACACACTATCAAAGGAACCCAATAATCTATCAGGATTGAATCAGATATAACATTATTTATAGATCCTCCAACCAATGATCCATTATAAGATCATAGATGTTCCTATCATACTTTTCCAAGCCCTGATAAATAAATGTTTACAACATCCTCTTCCACAACTCATCCTTCTCGACTAGGTCAACCCTCCAATGGTCAGCCAAATCATCCTACAAAACCTCACCAACCTGAACCACACATGGATTATGACCAAATTATGTCTCTATAAGAAAGGAAATAATTCCTATGTTTGATAACAAGCAATTTATTATATTAAATTAAATTAGTCTTATTCTACTAAAATTACCCAAATTCAATGATAATTGAAAACAAGCATGATTCATGTACCTCTCTTAGGTCTTCATCCCAAAAATAGATCCACCTCACCTCAGATGTTTGGTAATAATAAGGTCCTTGAAATAGGTCATAGAGAGATATAAAATTTTATATCCTTATAGGCCTCCCTTTCTCATGTCACATTCTAAGATCAATTGACATTGTTTCCCTACTGGTCTATGAAATCCTTACTAGTGGTTAATGATAATATTCTTCCTATTTTTTAACCTATCCTTAATAACTAATACATTGATACTAATATTTCATGACCCATCCCCACTAAAAACCTCTCTTGGTCCTGCAGTAAAGATGCGGGTGATGCCTAAGGCCCACCTCCAACAAACCCCATGTTGGCAACTAGAAATGAGGGTATAAATCACCTATAAAGAATGAATTATCCTCATAATAGAATGAATAGAATTGAGATATAAGATATAACATACAAAAAACAATTCCAAATCATAAATTTAAAACCTAAATCATCATGTAATGTGTTTCAATATAAAAAGAAATACAAATCCTAAATAAAAAAACATAATGAACTCATACAACAATGACTCAACAACACCAAACTCTTAGATAATAATGTCTAACTGAATCAATCCTTCTTGGAAACCTATAAAATATATTTATATATATAGGGTTAAGAATAAAATATATACCTAGTAGGATAATACCCAAGGTATCTTATGAAAATGTGAAAACATCATACTAACAACTAAATGATTACATAGTAGAATTGACAAACACATAAGTAGGTTAACTAAATTCCCCAGGCACACTAAGTCTCACTCACCAAATAACACATAGAATTATAGTAAAGTAATATCAAGATAAATAGAATTCAAGGTTCCTAATAACCACTTTCCAATTAGTTTTACACTCTCACGCCCCAACATCATACATTCTATTCTCTATCCCTTACCAGTTTGAAGTGAGTTGGGATGTATCTCAACCCACCTCAGCCTCCCATAGGGACCAACATCTATATTATGGAATCAGTGAATAGTAATAAGTATTATTCTTTTATCTCATCATTTATTATATATCAGATTTCCAATATCATCATCACTAACCATATATCACCAGTCCAGTACATTTGTGTATTCTGAACATGAATGACATCAACCTTGTTTTCTCCTCCTACCATATAAGTCCCCCGCCACATCTCACATATCCATCACCAAATATTGATTATATGACCATCATAGTGTGTTTACTCCTTGTAAAGGGAGATTGGAAAAGAGGGAGTAGTCTATCATCCTCCCTTGCCAACCTAGATGATTGTGGAAAACACATGGAATCCAAAACCTTTGAGCATTGGTAAGGTTATCTAACTTAGGTAGTGTGTATGAAGAAATAACAAGAAAATAATAGATATGAATGATGAAAACAATGCCAAACATAGGGGTTTGAAAGCAAGAACTTCTGACTCATCTAATGAAATCACCACTATTCTACAACAACCACCCCAAAATTCTTCTAATAGTATAATGCAAATTGTCCCATAAACACCATATGAACAACTATAATAAATACCATATATACAATTATTTAATTATATATCCAACCAAAATTATATTCATAAATCCAACAATTCCCCAATTCATACCATCATTAAACAGATCATTCCAAGTAGAAACAATTCAATTATATCCCTCTTCATTCATTTATATACCATAATAGTTTCCCCTTTACCATTACAATTGCAATTTCTATTATATAACTACTAGAAAACAATTTATAAATCCCCAAAAAAACTAAAAAATCACTTTTAAACCATCCCATAATGCCCATCCGTCTTACCCTGGTAACCATCCACACACCCACCACATCTTCACATGATAAAAACCATTATAATTACCCAAATTTCTCACAACCATGCTCATCAAATCTCATGGAATTCACAACATCCACTATATTCCCACTTCCTACTTATAAAAAAATCCATAACTAGCCATATATTCCATATAGCATCCAATGTAATCACAGTGTGATAATAAACACACTAATATTTCATGTCAACCGAAATAAACACCAAAAATCATCACTATGTCCCATTTAAAGAACACTAAAAAACCAAAAAAATTACCACTAAGAATAAAAAAATCAAGAATTTTTCACACAACCGATTTGATTTTTACCTTTAATGAATTATCATTTTATGAAAAGTTGAATTAATAAATCAAGCACAATATCGTTATAATCCCTAGAAAAAATATAATATGTTTATCACATAAATTTCAAGGTCCAAACCAAATTCAAGGAATGAAATGATATGGAAATAGGTAACCAAATATGAATTCACCTCATCCCATCAATTTCACTTTGTCTAGGTTATTATCTTAATTAATACAATCCTTATTATCCACCTAAAGGGAAACAAAACCATTCTAGATACAAAAACCTATGGATTTTTTTACAAAATATGATAAAACCTATTTTTTAAAATAATGTAGTTCTAAACTAGAATAAACATGATTCTTGGGTAAATGGAAATCTTAGACTCTTTAATGGTTCCTTACTAGGATATTTTTCTCATTCCCTACATACACAAATTTTTGTATGTAGATCGGGTAGCCTCTTATGGGTTCAGAATATGGCTTAGTGGATTGAAACTTTATAGACTCCTTATTAACCCCCCCTAGATTGCTTTTTTAGTTGATGGATGGAGCATTACCTCAAGTCACACTGGGATCTTATCCAAGTATGTATACTTTTATTTTATGCATTAGTAGTTCTGGACATGATTTATTTATTGAATTTTATTTCTGGTATCATTTTATATATGTTTTTTTATGCCCTTTCAATTTTATTTTTAATGGGAATCCAATGTATAGGAACTTCATATTGTATTTCTAGTGAAAATTCACTATGTATTGAATATTAATATTTTTTGGGTGAAATAATTCCCAAGATTATATTTTGATTCCATATCACTTTTCGTCAGCCTATAGGGATTGGTAATGTCCCTTAGGTGTTGTTTGTAGTCGGTTTGGGTACCCAAGTCATAGGCAGACTAGACATGTTCATGATAAATGGTATCAATATGCCCTTTGTTATTTGGGTGTGTTAGGTAGACTATAGATAGTATTTTTAGATATAATATGTAGGTACAAAGAATTATTTTTCCAACACATTTAGTACTAAACATTTAGCTACCATGGTATTTCAAGATGTGATTTATGGATTTTTAATTTTTCCTTATTGGATTCCAATGTATTTTGATTTAAATTATTAATATTATGAGGTAAGTTAAAAAAATTATGTTGTTTCAAGGTTTTTCATGATTTGGGATAAATATAGAAGTAAAATTGGAGGAACTGATATCTCATATAGCCTGAAAAAACCATGTGGAACCCATGTTCATGGTTATAAGAGACTTAAAATAGGGTTTTCATGGTTATCCCCTAGTTTTTCAAACCATGTGTCCAAGTCATGCACAGAAACTATCCTGTTTCATAATTTTTTTTTTGAGATATCTATGATCCAAAATTTACTAGGTTGTGTATAAGAATTATTTGAAATTATTTAATTGATATTTCCATGGTATTTTGGTGTTATTTGAATTGTTTAAAGTGATATTTTATGATTATAACTTGGTTTCTAAGAGGTGAGAGTAAATTGTGAATTTTTTGAAGGGGAATTTTTAAAAATGAGCAGCAGTACTTTAAGTTCATGGACCATAATATGTTTTAATAAATAACTCATTTGGTTTTAAAATTATTTATAATGGAAGTTCTAGATTTATGAAAACTATATAATAGGGTTTAATATGGATTAAAGGTAATTTTCTAAAGAGAATCAAAATGTTTTTAGTTCCTTGAAATTGGTAAATGTTTTCAAATACAAACATGTGAGGTGTTGAAATGGGTTTTGAGTGAATTTTTGAAGTTTTAAGGCTTAAAATTTATATATTTAAATTTTTCTAGGTTATTATTTTCTTGAGTTTTGATTGTCTTTTTATTATTTTAATTTTTCATTTTGGATAAGGGTTTACTTTTGGGTAGGTGTGAGTTGAGTTTTGGTTGTTTTTTTTTATTATTTTGTTTTCTTTTGTATTTAATGGATACATCTTAGAAAGATATCAAGTGTTGTTAATTTGGTTAATTTTATACCATGGGTCCTTAATCCACCATGTTTTTAGGTGGATTTATTGGTAATGTACCTTTCTCTTTGGTTTCCCATAGTTCATAGTGATCAATTTAGGTTATGTATTAATTCCATTAACATGTATGTGTCTCTTGAGGGTATTGTTTCAATGGTTTTTATGATATTTGATTTTGATAAGGTTGGTGATGAGTGTCTCGATGCTTCTTATTTTGGGAGTTTCATAGCGTTCTAAATATTTTGATTCACTTAAATAATATATTGATGAATTTTTAAAGTCACACCTCTCTTTCATCCCTTATTTCTTTCCTTTATATGGTTCTGTTATTCCTCTATTATTAATTGGTTGACTTATTTGGTGTAGTTTTTGGGAACTTTTGTGTCTTGTGTCTATTATGAGTGTTTTTTATTATTTTACTGAAATAATGGATGTTCCTAGACTAGATGTAGTGCCCTTGGTTTGATTTTTGAAACCCTTTTTAATTTATTTTTATGTAGTTAAAGTGGTTGGGTAATTTTTGGGAGATTTTGGGAAACTTTTGGAATGGTTTTGGGGCCTTTCTAAGGTCGCACGGGTTGAGCATGGTTAGGGAAAACCATGCAGAACCCCCAGGTAACCGTGAAACATGAGTAAGTGGTATTCTTATGGTTTTCACATATTTTTTCTAACCGTGTGAGGAAACCATATGAGACAAACTTTGGACAGTAGTAGTATCATGGTTAGCACACAGGTTTCCTAACCATATGAGCAAATTATGTGTGGATTTAAAATTTGGGTTTTTAAAAATAGAACCACTTGGGATTTTCCCAAAACATTTCATTTTTCCTCCCACTCTAGTCTCACTTGTGATTTCCACTTCTCAAGGGTTAGTAGACCTCTCCTGCTCGTTTTGGAGGTGATTTGAAGGGTTTTCAAAGTGCGGTGAAGGTGGTTCTGCTCCGGTAAGTCTCCTCTCTTGGTATTTTCTTGGTTTCTCATAGATATAGTTCTCCCTCTATCTCAGTTTTATATATCTACATCCATCTCATGTAGATATAGTGTTCTTGTTTCCTAAAATGATGAGATTTTGGCACGTTGATGTTATACAAGGAGAACAAAGGCGTTTTTTGGAGATTTCACAAGGATTTGGTGGACGTTTGTGTGGTGGGTCGATTTCACTAAAAACCTAAGGTTGGTGGCTTCACTCTCATATCTATTTTGATAAAACTAGAGATATTTATTTTCAAATTAAATGGTTTCTTGAAATTGATTATTATTTTGATGAGTGATGCTTGGTGGAAACCCATTTTGTGATGATTTGGCTATTTGGGGGGAATAGGTTATTATTGTGAATGGGGATTTGTTGTTTGATTTTATAATATTGATTTTAAAATCAATGGCTTAATTGATTTATGGAAAAAAAATTATGAAATATTTATTTCAATAAATATGTTGTTTTATTGAAATTTGGATTGGCATAGAAAAGGGTTTATGGGTGTTTTTAATAAATTGGTGATTTATTAATGTGATTTATAATTCTATGGAGATTGTTCATTTTCTTGTTTCTGTGGTTTTGGTAATGTTATTTGGTTATTTATTGGATTAAGTGGCTAATCATGGTTGGGATTTGATAGTGGGAATGAAGAACCACCCTCAAAGAGAAGTGTGTGTGAAGTACCACTACAAAAAGAGGATGGTTTGGATGTGAAGTTCCATTGTCAATGGTAACACTAAGCTCGGGTGTGTGTGTGTGTGAAACATGGGAATATGGTTGGGATATTCATGTGCCCACATGAGTGAGAATGGTTTATGGAAATATGGGTTGGGTAATGACATTTTTGGTTTCATTCCTTGGAATTGTGTTGATTTTGGTGAATTTATTTGGGTAAGGATGTGATTGGATTATTGTTAGTTGTTGGACTATTTTATTGGATTTATATAAACTGTTTTATATAAATTTACTAACATTTTCTATCCTAGTTAAATTTGTAGGGAATACATTAGGAGAAAACTTACTGAGTATTCTTTCCTCACCCCTTACTTTGGCACTTTGCTACTTTTGCAGATGTTGTATTTCAGGACATAGGTAAAGGTAAAGAATCTCATTTATTTTGTGTCACATCCTAATGCTTTGGTGGTATGGGGTTGGTCAAATCATGGAGATGTGGAGTTGTTCCACAGCCTCCTTGGGTTTTTTTGTTTTGTATCCTTCTTAGTACTCTGAATATGGATTATTGTGGTTTAATTATGTTGGTCTTTGGGCATTATTATGGAATTGGTTTTGTGGCATGGTTATTTCTTGGTAATGTATTTTATTGGTTGTCATTGTTGACATGCATCATGTAGTGATGGTTGGTTATGGATCGTTATTTGGTTTCTTTTATTCAAAGTTAAAATCATTCCCCATTCATTCTTGAATCCCTCGACATTTATTTTAGCCTTTGCAACCTTGGGAACATTGCTTAAGACCAAGTATCATCTCACCGCCCTCTCAAGATAATGAGGAGGGGTGAGATGTTAAAAGTGGTGTCAGTTTGTTCAGTCCTTGACTTCCAAGTTTGTTCTGTCTTGGCATTGATTGTTGATCTTATAATTAACATTCATTATCAGTTCATTGCTTGAGTTGGGATGGTATCAAGGATTAGAATTATCAGAACTTGAAATGTATATCCTAAAAGGATGTAGTTAACCATTTTATGTTGAACTTCAATTTACCATGGAGTTGGATACATAAGTATTTTAGAAAAAATTATAGGAACGTGATATCATTTTTGTGGGTGTATCCAATGATATGATCATGGAATGCATGTTGGAAATGACTTCCCACTAGGATTCATATTTTATTGGGAATAATGATTTATATTGTTTTATAAACGTTTTGATTTTTGAAAAATCTATAAATGGTTTTCAAAAGTGTGGTTTTGAAAAGAGAATGGGTGTGGTATTTTGAAAATGGATCAATCTTCAAAACATAGTGGATATTTCAAAATGGTTGAATATGGGAAGTGTGAAATTTTGAAACTCATGGATGTGATAGTTTTGATGTAATCGAATTTGAATTTGTAAGCCTTAGGTTTTTAAAGAGTAAACCATATGGTGGTACTTGTGTTGTCTTGATAGAAATGGAATCGGGTAAGCATTATAGAGACCAATCGAAGGATGCTACGGAAAATGTGGTTGCACCAAAACCCTGGGTGAACCAAAAGCTGTTGAATAGCATAGTGCAATATTTCCAAGCTATGAAAAGTGGGAATAAGAGTGATGAACTGAGGCATGTGGATCACTCAGTTCAGTTTCAGAAGAAGAACCAACCCATCTTTTGGGGTGATTCAGAGCCAGAAAGAGAAGAAGCATGGTTAGATAGGATGAATCATATATTTAATTTTCTAGGAACGTAGTCAGAGTTGAATTTGAAGTTAGTGATGTACATGTTGGAAGATCTTGCACGTTAGTGGTGGGAGTTGGCAGTCCAAGATGGAACGAACCAAGGCATGACATGGGAGGGTTTTGAGAAATTGTTTAACAAAAAATTCTACCCCCATACATTTAAAATTCAGCACACATTATATTTATTTAGTTTGAAGTAATAGAACCTTTTAGTGATGGAATATTCCTCTAAGTTCATGAACTTATTGTAGTTTTCACCCAAGGTGGAAGCAAGTGCATCATTGAAGGCCCAGATATTTGAATTGGGATGGAGATAAGAAATTCACTCCAAAATTTTAGTCTTATGTATAAGTGATTATACAGTTTTTTGAATAGAGAATTAGTGGATGAAAGGGATATCTTTGGGGCTACAGGTGGGGGAATCATGTTGGAACCCATGGGGAGTAGTGGGAACTCTAACGTAGGGATCAAGTGGAAGAAGGAAACTTATTTCCAAGGTGGGAGTATGGATCAGAATCTGATGGCCGGATTGGTGAATCTTCCTTCAAAGCCTCAGAATAATTCAAGATGTTTTCAGTGTGGTTCTATACCCCACATGAAGTGGGATTATATGGCACAACCTCGGGAAAATCATAACTATAAGAATATGGGGCATCTTCAACATTATTGTCGTAATGATCTGAGGTCTAGGGTCAATGACACTCCTCAAGGGTCACATTCATATTATTCCTCGACAAAATGGGGGAAGCAGCATACTCCTCATCAGTAGATCCAAGTTAGTCATGGGGATTCTAGGAATACCACGAATCCTTAGTAGGGAAAGTTTCAGCAGTGTAATAAAGATCATAGTGTGGCAAGAAAACAGCTTTTTGGAGAAGAGAATGTTGTGGTGGATAATCAGTCAGGACTATCCATGGTGTAAGGTATGCTTATTTTGAATTATATCTTTATGACAGTGTTGTTTGATATGGGTGATCCTCATTCTTTCATTTCTTCTCTTGCTTTTGATTTTATGGGTTTAAGTGTGGAAATGATGTCTTCCATTTTAAAACTTCAATCTTCTCTGGGTCAAAGAGAGTGTTGATCCTTCATGTGTAAATCATGTTTTATATTTTTGGTTGATTTTGAGTTGATGTGGTACTTCTTGATGCTTGAGATGAATTCCTATGATGTAATCTTGGGTATAGATTGATTGATGATTTTTAAGTCCCACATAGACAATGATGCATGAACGGTTACTTTTATGACGAGTAATGGCATCGAGCATCTATTTACAGGATAGAATAATGAAAAGGTGGGTGAAACATGCTTGTTGGAACTAGGAGTTGGTACAATCTCATATCAGTTGGTGGATTTGTCTTTGGCATAAATAGAAGAGGTTGAGGGAAGTAGTTTTCTAGTAGTGTTTGATCAGTTTATGGATGTCTTTCCTAAAGAATTGTTAGGGTTTAAACCAGTTAGAGAAGTGGAGTTTGTAATTGATCTCCTTCCAAGGACCATTCCTATATCACTTCTATCTTATCATATGGAACTAGCATAATTGAGGGAATTGAAAGCGCAGTTGGAGGATCTAGAAAACAAAGAGTTCATCTGACATAGAACGTCTTTGTGGGCAGTGCCAGTTTTGTTAAAAAGTGGATGGAACTCTTCAGATGTGTGTTGATTATTTTAATCTAAATAAAGTTACAATGAATAATTGATATCCACTTCCACACATTGATGACCTGTTCGATAAGTTAATGGGAGCTCATCAGTTCTCCAATATTGACTTGTGAATAGGGTATCATCAATTGCGGGTGCCAAAGGAAGATATCCAAAAAAATAGATTTAATAAGTAGAGATAGACATTATGAGTATGTGGTTATTCCATTTGGTCATAAGAATGCACTGGAATTGTTCATGGAATTGATGAATTAGATATTTTAGATATATCTTGATTCTTTTTTAGTGGTATTTGTGGATGATATACTGATGTATTCAAGGACAAGGTTGGAGCATGAGAAACACATGGAAGTATTGTTCGGGATCTTGACAGATAATTTTTTGTATAAAAATTTACAAAATTTAATTTTTGGATACAAGAAGTTAGTTTCTTTGTTCGTTTTATTTCTGATAAAGGTATTTAAATGGATTTATAGAAGATAGAGGTCATTATCTCTTAGAAACCATCAAATAGTTTTTTGGAGATACAAAGATTCCTTGGTCTAGTTGGGTATTATCAATTCTTGTTTCATGACTTTTCATGATTAATTTTTTGATGAAAACATTGAAAAGAAATAATGTTCCATTTTAATGGAATACGCAGTTCTAGAAATATTCTGAAGAGATTAAGGGTCACCTTACATCAACACTAATCTTAGTCTTTCTAGAACTAGGGAAAGGTATGTGGTGTATTGTGATGCATTAGGATAAGGGTTGGGATGTTTTCTCATGTAAAGATATCATGCGGTTGTGTATGGATCAAGGCAATTGACGTTTCATGAGAAGAACTACCTAACACATGATTTTGAGTTGGCAATTTTTGTTCATGCTTTAAAAATGTGGTGCCATTATCTCTTTAGTGAGAAATTCATAGTTTGTACCAATAATAAGAGCTTGAATAATATTTTCTCACATATAGATTTGAATTTGAGCTAAAGGCGATAGATGGAGTATCTCTAGATATTTTACTTTGACTTGATGTACACATCAGGTAAATAAAATCAGTGTAAGAAGCATTGAACAGAAAGTCATATGCTCAAGTGGTGAAGCAGGCATCTGATAAGTGCCAGTTAATGTTGGTTATAGCCAACAAGAGGTTATAATGTGAAGACTGGGGTGATGTAGCAGTTTTCTTTCCAGTTTCATTTGTTCCTGATTTGGTTGTTTTGGTTAAAGAGGAGCATATTTCTGATTTATATTGTGTGAAAATGAGTTTGAAACTCAATGGGTGGGATACCATTGAGGTCTAGTAATAGGATCATAATTCTGTGTTGTTCTTTTGGAATCAGATAGTTGTTCCATTGGATTTTCATTAACAACTTCTTAGTGCTTATCATCATTCCATATGGTATTTCCATCCTGGAATTCAGAAAATGTATAAGGAATTGAAAGCCTAGTTCTAGTGGGTAGTTATGAAAAGGAAAGTGGCCAAATTTGTATTGAGATGCTTGACTTATCAGCAATTCAAGCCAGAGCATCAGCGACCAGAAGTTATTCTACAGTCTTTGGCTATCCTAGTGTGGAAATGGGAGCAGTTAGTGATGGATTTTTTTAAAGTCTCCCAATAATGGTCAGGAAGCACGATTTCATATGGTTGATAGTGGATCGACTCACAAATTCGGCCCATTTCATCCCTATTTTTGAATATCATACAGTGATGATCTGTCCAAAATCTATATCCAAGAGGTGGTAACGAGGCACAATGTACCAATTTCGATTGTATTAGATAGAGATACAAGGTTCACATATCATTTCTAGAAATCCTTGTAGCAATCCATTAGGACTCAGTTGATGATGAGTACAGTATAGCATTCGTAGAAGAATGAGAAAATTGAGATGACAATAAAAATGTTATAAGATATGTTATGAGATTATGTCATGGATTTTGATAGCTCATGGGAGGATCACTTAACATTGGTGGAGTTCTCCTATAATAATAGTTATCATGTCTCCATGCATATGGATCTGTTTGAATAATTGTATAGGAATCCATGTTGTTCTCCACATTGTTTGGTGGAAATAGGAGAAACTTCGATGGTTGGGCCAAGACTTTTCTGAGAGAAAATTGAGAAGATTAAGTTGATCATGAAAATAATGGACATGGCATAGAGTATTCAGAGATAGTATGCAGACCATCATCGACAGCCATTTTCGTTCGAGGTGGGTAATCATGTGTTCTTGATAATCTCTCATAGGTTGGTACATCATTAGTTTTGGAAAGTAAGGAAAGTTATCTCTAAGGTATATTAGGAATTTCGAGATACCTGAATGGGTTAGAGAGGTGACATATCAGTTGGATTTTCCACTAATTTTTTACTATGGTGCACAATTTGTTTCTTGTTTCCTAATTGAAAAAATATCACCCGAATCGTGACCAAGTGATTTGTTGGGATCATGTTGAGCTAGATCTGGAAGCTTCTTTGGTCCACATGCTAGTGTGGGTTATGGATAGAAAGGAGAAAGTATTGTGTGGGAAAATCATCATGCTATTTTGGGTTTTTTGGCAACATGGTTAGATTCAAGAGTAGACTTAGGAGCGCGATAAAGATATGGTCGAGCAAAGGCCTAATCTCTTTTAGAAAAGTGACGGTTCTCTACATTATGAGGATGGAAATTCCAATGGTGGGGAGAATTTAGTACCTCTGGTTTGAGGTATGTGACACTTTTTGATGGATTTTTATGTAGGTAAAGTGGTTGGGTGATGTTTGGGAGAGTTTGGGAATGTTTTGGAATGGTTGTGGGGCTTTTCTAAGGTCGTACAAGTTAAGAATGGTTAGGGAAAACCATGCAGAACCCCCAGGTAACTATGAAACATGAGGCAATGGGATTCACATGATTTTCACAAGGTTTTTCTAACTGTGTGATGAAACCATGCGAGACACCCTTCGAACAATAGTAGTATCATGGTTAGTGCATGGTTTTCCTAACCGAGTGAGTTAACTGTGCACGGATTTAAAAATTGAGTTTTAAAAAATGGGACCACTAGGGAATTGCCCAAAACATTTCATTCTTCCTCCCACTCAATACTTACTCGGTATTTCATCTTATAAAGGGTTAGGAGACCTATCCCACTCATTTTAGAGGTGATTCAAAGGGTTTTCAAGGTACGATGAAGGTTGTTCTCCTCCAGTAAGTCTCCTCTCTTAGTGTTTTCTTAGTTTTTATTAGATCTAGTTCTTCCTCTCTCTTGTTTTTCTAGAACTACTTCTTTTTCATGTATATATAGGGTTCTTGTTTCCTAAAATGATGATATTTTGGCATGTTGATGTTATTAAAGGATGCCTAAGGTATTTTTGTAGATATTTCACCCAGATTTGGTGTGTGGTTGTGTGGTGGGTCGATTTCACTGAAACCCTAAAGTAGGTGACTTCACACTCATATACATTTTGAAAAAACTAGAGGGACGTAATTTCAAATTTAATGGTTTTCTTAGAATTTATTATTATTTTGATGAGTGATGTTTTGTGGAAACCCATTTTGGTTATGGTTTGGGGATTTTGTGGAAAATTGGTTATTGTTGCGAATGGGGCTTTGTTATTTGATTTTAAAATGTTGATTTTAAAATCAATGGGTTAGTTTATTTATGGAAAATGGTTTATGAGTGATTTATTTCAATAAAGATATTGTTTTATTGAAATGAGGGTTGGCATAAAAAAAGTTTTATGGGTGTTTTCAGTAAATGGGTGTTTTCAATAAATGGGTGATTTATTGAAGTGATTTGGCATGTTGTAGAGATTATTGATTTTCTTATTGTTATGGTTTTGGTAATTATATCGGCTTATTTATTGTCTTATGTGGTTAATAATGGTTGGGATTGTATAGTGGGTGTGAAGAACCGTTGTCAAAGAGAAGTGGGCATGAAGTACCGTTATAAAAAGAGGATGGGTTTGGATGTGAAGTTCCACCATCAATGGTAACGTTGAGATTGGGTGTGTGTGTGTGCGAAACTTGGTCATGTGGTCAAGATATGTGTGTTTCTATGAAATTGTGAATGGTTTATGGAAATTTGTATTGGGTAACAACATGTTTGGTTTCTTTTCTTGAATTTATGTTGATTTTGGTGAATTTATTTGGGTAAGTATTTGATTGGATTATTGTAAGTTGTTGAACTATTTTATTATATATATATAAAAAAATTATATAAATGTGATAACATGTTCTATCCTAGTGGCGTTTTTAGGGAATTTATTTGGGGAAAACCTACTGAGTATTCTTTACTCACTCCATTCTTTGGCACTTTGGTACTTTTGCAAATTTTATATTTTGGGACACAGGTAACGGTAAAGCATCTCCTTCCTTTTGTGGCACATCATGATGCTTGTGTGGTATGGTGGTGCTTAGAGCATGGATCTTGGTGTAGAGATGCAGAGTTTTCTCATAGCCTCCTTGGGTTTCTTTTAGTATTATTCTTAGTAATATGACTATGGATTATTGTGGTTTATTTGTATTAGTCTTTGGGAATTTCTATGGAATTAGTTTGGTGGAATGGTTGTTTCTTGGTAGTGTGTTGTATTGGTTGTCATTATTGACATTCATCATGTAGTGATGGTTGGTTATGGATCATTGGTTGGTTTCTTTTATTTGAATCATTCCCCATTGATTCTTGAAGCCCTTAGTATTTATTTCTAGACTTTGGCACCTTAGGAATGTTGCTTAAGAACAAGTAGCATATCACCCCCCTCTCAAGACAATGATAATGGGAGGGATTGTCACGACCCGTCCTCGGGGCCCATGCCGTGACTACCCCAAGCCCGCCTTCCATAGGCCAGGGGCTGGCGACTAGCCCCAAGGCGTAAATCCTGGTAAACAGGGAAGGCATTGCCTTTGTAAAGTAAACATACACCATAGAGAAAGCAAGCAGAAGAAGTAAACACTAGTAGAAAACTGGTTAAAACAGTAAGTGCGGAAAGTAAAGGGGGCCGGAAATACAAGCCCAACTGTAAAGTACAACTGAAAGGGGATAAACCGCAACTGAAAGAAAAAGCTGCAGCGTCGAGCCGTCCTCTGGAAGTCCCACCTGAAGGGTGATTACAGATAGCCTTCACAGATCCTCGGTCCAGCCGTCCGCTCCGAGTACACCCCGCCTAGTGGTCCACCTCCAGGTACCGTCCTGCTCCGCAAACCTCGACCACGATCAGCGCTGTCTGTCGTCTGCAACCAACACAACGTAGTGCGGGCATAGCCCATGCAGGGGTGAGTATAAGATACCCAATAGGGACCCCGAGACCCCCGAAGGTCTCCCATAATCCACAAAGGATAATCCACAAAGAAAAGATACAATCACGAAGTAACATCCAACACTACTTAGGTATATTCCCATTCATATACCTAAGTTATCAATCTCAGATCAGCTCCAACATCCGAGCCCAAGTGAAACCTAGTCCACATAGGAAAAACATACCCATTCTACAAAAGAAAGCACAACTCAGTCCACACAGGAAAGCACAACTCAGTCCACGCATGAAAGCACAACCCAATCATCTTGATGATAAAGGTTGAAAGTCAAGACTCATCTCAAACAGGTATACATCATTGAAAAGGTGAAAGAGATGATCAGATATAGATACTGGATCATCTAAGCTGGGACCCACATAGGATACAAGACCGGCTGTCTTCATTGATTCATCTATGCTGGGACCCACATAGGATACAAGACCAGCACTGAATCATCTAAGCTGGGACCCACATAGGATACAAGACCAGCACTGAATCATCTAAGTTGGGACCCATATAGGATACAAGACCAGCAGTCTTCATTGATTCATCTATGCTGGGACCCACATAGGATACAAGACCAGCACTGAATCATCTAATCTGGGACCCACATAGGATACAAGACCAGCAGTCTTCATTGTTTCATCTATGCTGGGACCCACATAGGATACAAGACCAGCACTGAATCATCTAAGCTGGGACCCACATAGGATACAAGACCAACAGTCTTCATTGATTCATCTATACTGGGAACCACATAGGATACAAGACCAGCACTGAATCATCTAAGTTGGGACCCTCATAGGATACAAGACCAGCAGTCTTCACTGATTCATCTATTCTGGGACCCACATAGGATACAAGACCAGCACTGAATCATCTAAGTTGGGACCCACATAGGATACAAGACCAGCAGTCTTCATCGTCGCAAACGCAGCCAACTCTAGGGTTCCCGTACATAGCAAGCTCGTTCGGAAGGGTCCGCTCCATGAGCCGAGGGGCTGATACATCAACTGACACGAAGTCCGAAGTTGTTGTATCCAAAAGTTCTGTATCGTTAACAGGAACTCAATGCAACAGACGGCGCATAAATCGGACGCCCGGTCTGGAAGTTATTGGCTTTTTCGTTCCAGGGGCCCGGTTGGTTTTTAAGTCAAAACCAACCCGACCATACTCCAACTGCATCCAAACCTTGAGTGGAGTAATCCAAAAGGTCCGTCTCACTAAGAGTAATCCATCAAAGTCAACGGTACATCAATCGGACGTCCGGAGCTCAAGTTATGAGTGTTTCCACTCCAAGGGCCCGGTTGGTTTCGTGGACGAACCAACCCGGACGAACCCAAAGTATTCCAAAACCATGAGCGTAATATACTGAAATGGTCGTCTCGATCCAAGGATCGCATCGTCGCTAACAGTACGTCAAACGGAGGTCCGTAGATCAAGATATGGGAGAAATCCCAAAAGAGTCCGAAACGGGGGGTCTGGGCCCGGAACGACCCGGCCCGACCCCCCCCCCCCCCACCCCTGGGTTGGCCCGAACCGGGTCGACCCAACCTGGGTCTGGGTCTGACCCGATTTTATGCGACCTGGCCCGGCCAGGGCGGCCCGGCCCAGTGGGTCGGCTCGGCTCGGCTCGGCCGAGCGGCCGAGCGAAGGAACCGCGGCCACCGCGCGGGGGCCACTCCGCAGCTCCCGGATGCGGCATGCCTGCCGCGTCCCACCTCCCGGTTCCACGCGGCCGCAGAACCGTCTATCTTCTACGGCTTCATCCGCTGTGGGTCTTGTCGGCGGCGTGCCGGGCGTCGCTGCCGGCCGCCGCCGTGCCGGCGTGGCGCGCTGGCGGGGGATTCCGCGGACCACCGGATGCGCTCTGGTGGTCTGTTTTACGTGCGGTCTTCACCAGTGGTCCTCCCGGGACCCGACCTTCACTGCAAGGCCCTCAAATCGCCCTTGCAACCCCGTTTGTCATCATCTATTGTTCCGCACACTAAGAACGAGAAAGAATGCGGTGGTTCGAACTTGTTCGTTGGTCCGCACCCACCGTGTTAGCGGTTTGAAACAACACCATAATATTTCCCATCAATTTGATAAACTCTGAACCACAATAATAATCCATGGACCAACTTGTTAATTAGTTGGTTCGCGTTCATGCCTTGAAGGGAAACAAACATGGAGTATTATCATTTTCAAAACAACCCCTACCTCAACGTCGTCGTCGGACGCGAGTTCGTCGCAGAATTGACCGTCGCGGAAGAAAAGGATCGTCGCATCACTGAAGGGCGTCGCTGTCATGCGGTACTCAGCGTCGCGCAGAAAAACTCTGAGGATCAATAATGTACAGATTTAATTATAACAATTAAATCCATGTTGATGTTATAATCCATAAAGAATTAAAGGGACCGCAATCCCCTACCTTGTCGTTGTCGATCGAAGATTGTCACGGGGTTGGATCATCGTGGAAGAAGCATTGCGGAGGGAGAATCGTCGGCGTCTATCTCTGAGGGTCTGGCGTTCTTTGTCGCCCTTCGTCGGAGGCCGACGTTCTTCGCGTTCTTCACGTTCTTCGCGTTCTTCGCATAGGAGGATGAAGATCTTTAGAGATTCTCCAAAGGTCTAACACAACAAGCAGATAATAAAATAAGTCCTCATCTTATTTTATTATCAACTGAAGAATTTGAAAAACAAATATAAGTAACGAACAATTAATTTATATAATTAATTACAACGAACTAACCGCCCAATTAATAGGGGCGTTAATAATTTAGAAAACGCGTCAGTTGACTTTCATTTAATAGGAGTTTTCGCGGGTGGGTTACTTAGCGGAAAAGAAACGGTGGGGCTCGTGCGGGCCCCACCTCACAAATATCCTACCAAGAGGGTAGGATATTTTGGGTTCCACCCTATCCACTTCAACTCAGCTTAAGCAGCTTTAAGTGGCTTTAAGCGGCTTTAAGTGAAAGTAAAATAAAGTTTGTCCTACCACATTATTTTATTTCTTAACTTAAAGACCAAAAATTTAAAACCACACCCGAGAAAACGCTACTCCAGAAGAGGCATTTCTAAGCAATTACCGGTGCTTCAATTCCATCGGTGCCCTCAGAATTTGATTCTGAGCATCGGTTCAAAAGTTAGAAAAACCCGCTCGTTCGTTCACTGAACGTACCTGAGCCCAAACTTCAGAAAATGATTCCGGGCACACCGGGCCTCGGAATCAAGTGTCGTCAGAAACTGTGTTCTTGTAAAATTCAAAAAAAAATTAAGAAAAAAATTTCCTTGAAATTTACGGGTCATTACATTACTCCCACCATAGGGATTTACGTCCCTGTAAAGATTCAACACAAACATAGGGATACAAAGGCGGTACTGAGCACGTATCTGAGTCTCCTGCTCCCAAGTGCTCTCCTAGAGGTTATCGAGCTGCCATATGAAGCGCACTAGAGGAATCGATTGTCCACATAGGACCTGCTTCTGTCGATCCTCGATCTCCACTGGGACCTCCGCAAAAGTCACCCCATCATCAAAGACCAGCTCCCCATGGTCAAAGATTTGTGTCGGGTCATGCACGTATCTCCTCAGCTGAGATATGTGGAAGACGTCGTGCACCTGTTGCAACTGGGGTGGTAGAGCCAGGCGATAAGTCACCTTGCCAATCCAACTGAGGACCTGGAATGTTCCGATAAAGTGTGTAGACAACTTGCCACCTTGGCCAAATATTCGTAACTCATGTCGAGGTAAGACTCGTAGGGAAACATGGTTGCCATCCTCGAACTCCATTGGCCTCCGTATCCTGTCATCATAAGATTTCTACTGGTTCTGAGCTATCCTCATCTGCTCCTAGATGACCTGGACCTTCTCTGTCGTGGCCTGGACCATCTCTGGTCCCACAAGAGCTGCTAAGATTTCTTCTTTTCCGATATGAGGAATCTGGTCACATCCCCTGAATGAACCACTTTATTTGCCTAATACAGTCAATCCCGACATGGATGATACTAATCCATACCAAGGATGACGTCGTAAGGCCTCGACGCTACTACCAAGAGATCCAACCGTTACTCTCGTCTCCAAGGGTTGAGTCACACTGTCGGCATCAATGTGTGGTAACTGGGTCTCCTCCAGTAGATTTCTCACAAGTATGGGTCAAGTCAACAGTCTAAAATGGAACCTCTAAGTAACAACACAAAAGAGGACAGGAATGAAAACATCACAAAGGTATGCGTCTTTTATTATTGCAGCTCATAATACAAAGACACTACACAACAACAACAAGGAACTAGAAGTACAAAAGATGTATCCACTAGTTCCGCTCCTGTCCATCTGCTCCCAGAGCTCCATGATCGAAGGCCTCAGCTGCCTGAAGCTGGGCTCTCCCATGTCCACCAACTCCCTGCGGTTGGGGTGGACCTCTTAGTGGTGGTGGTGGCAACACCTCGAAGCGTCGTCCACCACCTGCTGCTCGGCCATCTCTTCTGCCTCGCCCGCCTACACCCTGCGGACCGCCATGGTCGAACCTCTGTCTGGGAGGTCCCTCTACCACCTGCTCCTCATCTGTAAGATGAGTCGGGCAGTCTCGAGCCATGTGACCTTGCCCGCCGCATGTGTAGAAATGTCTACCCCTCGTGTAGCTGGATCTCCTTCATGTTCCCCGCACAACCAAATCTTCATCCTGAGACTGGCCATCTGATGGTCTGGCCCGTTTGGACCTCTGCATCACCTGTCTACTGCCAGCTGCATAAGACCCTGCTATGGGTTGTCCTGCGGAGGGCCCTGTCACTGGAGCCTGCTCGGCGAGAAAACTCTCCACTAGAAGGGATCTCTCCAACACCTCTGCCTGTGTCGGAAAGTTGAGGGAGATCATCAAAGCCTTGATCTCATGCCTCAGTCCCTGCTCGAAGGTCCGAGCCCAGAAGAATGGGTCTCATACCATATCTGTGGAGTGGCGTGAGAGATCAGTAAATCTCGCCGAGTACTGGGCCACTGTCATGCTGCCCTGCCGTAGCTGTAGTAGCTCTTGGATGCGCACAGCACAGAGGGTGGCTGGGACGAACTCGGAGGGGAAGATGCTCTCAAAGTCCGTCTAGAGGAGAGATGTCTCGTCGTGCACCTGGAGCATCAATCTCCACCATCTGTCTGTTTCCACATGCAGGAGGCTCGCTGCGAGGATCACCACGAGGTCTGTTGGTGTCCTCACTAATCTGAAAACTCGGACTACTACCTCCAGCCAGTCCTTGGCTGCCTGGGGGTCCGTCTCCCCACAGAACCTGGGTGGTCGCTGGCGCTGGAACTCATGCAGTGCACTAAGGTGATGTGCATCGTCAGCGGCTGGATGCATCGGTGGCTCGGTGGGTAAAGGTACCGCTGATGCCTCAGCTGTTAAAGGGCCCTGTACCGAGGCCTCACCGCTCGGCGGGCTGTCATCACGCTCAACTCTCGGAACCCTAGCTGGCTGCCATCATGGGGCCATCCTGAAAAGCAAACAAGTGCGCCACTGTCAGAACAGTATACCTGGTGAGTTGACACAAAGTAATCACAAAGAAAACTTGAAACACACATGCAATCAATGTTTTCGTGCATTAAGTCAGAAATCAGAAGTCAGGGTCCTGGTGTACGAATACGTCGGCCGCCGCACCAACATCGGGCTCCCTTGACTGATAACCACACCCAATACGCTTAACACTATTGCTTCACATATAAAAAGATCAGAGTCCTGAGTTCTGCGGTAGAACCCAACTCCTCTGATACCAATTTGTCACGACCCGTCCTCGGGGCCTGTGCCGTGACTACCCCAAGCCCGCCTTCCATAGGCCAGGGGCTGGCGACTAGCACCAAGGTGTAAATCCCGGTAAACAGGGAAGGCATTGCCTTTGTAAAGTAAACATACACCACATAGCAAGCAAGCAAAAGAAGTAAACACTAGTAGAAAACTAGGTACAACAGTAAGTGCGGAAAGTAAAGGGGGCCGGAAATACAAGCCCAACTGTAAAGTACAACTGAAAGGGGAAAAACAGCAACTGAAAGAAAAATCCGCAGCGTCGAGCCGTCCTCTGGAAGTCCCACCTAATGGGTTAGTAAAGATAGCCTCCACAGCTCCTCGGTCCAGCCGTCCGCTCCGAGTACACCCCGCCCAGTGGTTCACCTCCAGGTACCGTCCTGCTCCGCAAACCTCGACCACGATCAGCGCTGTCTGTCGTCTGCAACCAACACAACATAGTGCGGGCATATCCCGTGCAAGGGTGAGTATAAGCTACCCAGTAGGGACCCCGAGACCCCTGAAGGTCTCCCAGAATCCACAAAGGATAATCCACGAAGGAAAGATACAATCACGAAGTAACATCCAACACTACTTAGGTATATGCCCATACATATACCTAAGTTATCAATCCGAGATCAGCTCCAACATCCGATCCCAAGTGCAACCCAATCCACACAGGAAAAACATACCCAGTCCACAAAGGAAAGCACAACTCAGTCCACATAGGAAAGCACAACTCAGTCCACACAGGAAATCACAACCCAATCATCTTGATGATAAGGGTTGAAAGTCAAGACTCAGCTCAAACAGGTATACATCATCGAAAAGGTGAAAGAGATGATCAGATATAGATATTGGATCATCTAAGCTGGGACCCACATAGGATACAAGACCAGCTGTCTTCATTGATTCATTTATGCTTGGACCCACATAGGATACAAGACCAGCACTGAATCATCTAAGTTGGGACCCACATAGGATACAAGACCAACACTGAATCATCTAAGCTGGGACCCACATAGGATACAAGACCAGCAGTCTTCATTGATTCATCTATGTTGGGACCCACATAGGATACAAGACCAGCACTGAATCATCTAAGCTGGGACCCACATAGGATACAAGACCAGCACTGAATCATCTAAGCTGGGACCCACATAGGATACAAGACCAGCAGTCTTCATTGATTCATCTATGCTGGGACCCACATAGGATACAAGACCAGTATTGAATCATCTAAGCTGGGACCCACATAGGATACAAGACTAGTAGTCTTCATTGATTCATCTATGCTGGGACCCACATAGGATACAAGACCAGCAGTCTTCATTGATTCATCTATGCTGGGACCCATATAGGATACAAGACCAGCACTGAATCATCTAAGTTGGGACCCACATAGGATAGAAGACCAGCAGTCTTCATTGATTCATCTATGCAGGGACCCACATAGGTTACAAGACCAGCACTGAATCATCTAAGCTGGGACCCACATAGGATACAAGACCAGCAGTCTTCATCGTCGCAAACGCAGCCATCTCTAGGGTTCCTGCACATAGCAAGCTCGTTAGGGAGTGTCTACTCCACGAGCCGAGGGGCTAATACATCAACTGACATGAAGTCCGAAGTTGTTGTATCCAAAAGTTCCATATTGTTAACAGAAACTCAACTCAACAGACGGCGCGTCAATCGGACGCCCGGTCTGGAAGTTATTGGTTTTTTCATTCCAGGGGCCCGGTTGGTTTTTAAGTCAAAACCAACATGACTGTATTCCAACCGCGTCCAAACCTTGAGCGGAGTAAGCCAAAATGTCCGTCTCACTAAGAGGAATCCATCAAAGTCGACGGAACATCAATCAGGCATCCGGAGCTCAAGTTATGAGCGTTTATGCACCGAGGGCCCGGTTGGTTTCGTGGATGAACCAACCCGGCCGAACCCAAAGTATTCTGAAACCTTGAGTGTAATATACTTAAATGACCATCTCGATCCAAGGATCGCATCACCGCTGACGGTACGTCAAACGGAGGTCCGTAGCCCAAGATATGGGCGAAAAACCAAAAGAGTCCGAAACGGGGGGTCTGGGCCCGGACCGACCCGGCCCGAGCCCCCCCTGGGTCGGCCCGAACCGGGTCGACCCGACCCGGTTCCGGGTCCGACCCAGTTGGGTGCGACTCAGCCCGGCGGGTCGGCTCGGCTCGGCTCGACCGAGCGGCCGAGCGAAGGAACCGCGGCCCCCGCGCGGGGGCGGCTCCACAGCACCCGGACGCGGCATGCCGGCCGCGTCCCGCCTCCCGGTTCCGCGCGGCCGCGGAAACGCCTCGCCGCCGCGGCTTCAGTCGTGGCGGGTTTTGTTGGCGTGGTACGCTGGTGTGGGATTCCGCGGACCACCAGACGCGCTCTGGTGGTCCGTTTTACGTGTGGTCTTCGTCAGTGGTCCTCCCGGGACCCGACCTTCACTGCAAGGCCCTCAAATCGCCCTTGCGGCCCCGTTTGTCGTCGTTCGCCGTTCCGCACCCTAAGAACGAGAAAGAATGTGGTGGTTCGGACTTGTTCGTTGGTCCGTACCCACCGCGTTAGCGATTTAAAACAACACCATAATATTTCCCATCAATTTGATAAACTCTGAACCGCAATAATAATCCACGGACCAACTTGTTAATTAGTTGGTCTGCATTCATGCCTTGAAGGGAAACAAACATGGAGTATTATCATTTTCAAAACAACCCCTACCTCAATGTCGTCGTCGGACGCGATTTCGTCGCAGAATTGACCGTCGTGGAAGAAAAGGATTGCCGCATCGTGGAAGGGCGTCGTTGTCGCACGGTACTCGGCGTCGCGCAGACAAACTCCGAGGATCAAGAACGTACAGATTTAATTATAAAAATTAAATCCATGTTGATGTTATAATCCACAGAGAATTAAAAGGACTGCAATCCCCTACCTTGTCATTGTCGATCGAAGATTGTCGCGGGGTTGGATCGTCGCGGAAGAAGCGTTGCGGAGGGAGAATCATCGGCGTCAATCTCCGAGGGTCCGGCGTTCTTCATCGCCCTTCGTCAGAGGTCGGCGTTCTTCGCGTTCTTCGAGTTCTTCGCGTTCTTCACGTTCTTCGCGTTCTTCGCGTTCTTCGCGTTCTTCGCATTCTTCGCGTAGGAGGATGAAGATCTTTAGAGATTCTCCAAATGTCTAACACAACAAGAAGATAATAAAATAGGTCATCATATTATTTTATTATCAACTGAAGAATTTGAAAAACAAAGATAAGTAACGAACAATTAATTCATAGAATTAATTGCAACGAACTAACCTCCCAATTAATAGGGGCGTTAAGAATTTAGAAAACGCTTCAGTTTACTTTCATTTAATAGGGGTTTTGGCGGGTGCATTACTTAGCGGAAAATAAACGGTGGGGCTCGTGCGGGCCCCACCTCTTAAATATCCTACCAAGAGGGTAGGATATTTTGGGTTCCACCCTATCCGCTTCAACTCATCTTAAGCAGATTTAAGTGGCTTTAAGCGGCTTTAAGTGAAAATAAAATAAAGTTTGTCGTACCACATTATTTTATTTCTTAACTTAAAGCCCAAAAATTTAAAAACCACACCCGAGCAAACGCAACTCCGGAAGAGGCATTTCTAAGCAATTACCGGTGCTGCAATTCCATCGGTGCCCTAGGAATTTGATTCTGAGCACCGGTTCAAAAGTTAGAAAACCCCGCTCGTTCGTTCACTGAACGTACCTGAGCCCAAACTTCGTAAAATGATTCCGGGCACACCGGGCCTCGTAATTAGGTGCCGTCAGAAACTGCGTTCTTGTAAAACTCCAAAGAAAATTAAGAAAAAAAATTTCCTTGAAATTTACGGGTCTTTATAGGGATTTTACATTAGATACTTTGGCTTGATCCATTTCTGTTACTGGTTTGGGTTGTGCTTAGGTAATTACTTATGGACCCTTACTTTGATGATCCATCGTGCTAGATAAATTCTTAAATAGCTTGAAGACCCACTGTGGGTATTCGTTCATTGATCAATTTTTAGGATTGGATGGTTGTGAGATTTGTTTAGGAAATAGATTTGTATAATGAGATTTAAACTTAAATTCCAATGTGGTTTAGAGATCTAGACATGGTATGTCACACCTAGACTTTTGAGATAATTTTATTTTTATAATTTTATTTTTCTATGAGATATTTTGTCAAGTTGCAGGCTGATCCCAATTGAAATTTTTTATTTTTTCTGATAAATAAAGATTTTGGGCTTATCAGTGCCCAGCGCGTGGGCAGGGCATGGTTGAAGCCACACAGCTTTGCTAAACCACCTTGTGGAATTCCCAGTGCATGACTAATTAATTAATTAATTAAATAAATGATCAATAAATAAATGAAATTAAAAGCGTGATAAAGTAAAAATAAGATAAAATAAGAAAATTTTAATCAAATTTAATGAATTTTTTTAATGTTAATAATATTATTATTGTTTTAGGATATTATTATTATTATTATTATTAGTTCTAAGGATAAAAATTTTATTAAGTTATTATTATTATTATCATCATCATTCTATTAAAATTTTTATGGGTCGCACGAGGTAACCATGAAGCTTCCTGAAACTTTAAATAAAAATAATAAAATTAAGTTTAAGGAATTATTTTAATAATAATAAAATTATAAGTAATTATTATTATTATTACAATCATCATTATTATTACAATTATTATTATTATTATTATCAATACGTTTTAAAATATTATTATTGTTAATGTTTTAATTTAAAAACATTGTTATTATTAATATTAATATTATTATCATTGTTATAAAAATATTATTCTTTCTTTTTTTTTGGGGGTTTCCCAGGAATATTTGGTGAAAAGGGTGGTTTCTTCAAGATTTGGGCCAAATCGTTAGCCCATTTTCAGATTTAAAAACAAAATTTTTTTTCTTTTAAAAATACTTCATTTTTTAAAAACGAATAACCCATTACACTTCCCACTTGGACTCCCCTGACCTATTGAAACCACCATATCCATTTGGACCCCTTAGAAACTCATAATCATGGTGGATTTGGGTGATTTAATTAGGAATTAGGCCCACTCAGGAGCCAGTTTCCAGATTTAAGGAAATAAATTATTTCATATATATCTCATTCATTTTTTAACATTTATCATTAATTCCATATCTCAATCAATACCAAAAACCCTAGGCGCACCCCCATGTTTCATTTTCCCTCTTTGGATATCATATTCATCAAGGATTGGGGTGAATTTCCTTAAGGTTTCTCAAATCATCCAGATTTCCAAATGGATTTTTTTTTTCATAAATCATTCATTTTTTTACTTTTTCCCTAATTTAAATCCCCACTAGACCTCCTCAGATTTATTATAACCTCCCTTTCAATTTTTGTTGCTTGAAGATTCAACTATTGGCGTATTTGGGGCAATTTCTTCCAAGTTTCTCAAGTAAGTGAATTCCTCTCTTATACCTTCCATTTCTTTAGGGTTTCTACCCTCCTACTAGAAGTTCCAAATTACCGAAAACTAAATTTCTATATCTAGGGTTTTATTTTGTGTTTCTTGGTCCAATATTGTGGTTTTAGGTTTGTTTTCACTCCCTCGTGGTGCGACAGTGGTGCGGTTGAAGTTTCATACATGGATTCGAGGTTTTTGACATATATAGTAGGTGATTCCATGTGTAATCATACCTTGATGAGTTAGATTTTATTTATTTATATTTTCATCATATTCCTCTTCCATTTTATTTCATGTGAAAACCATTTTTTGTAGCATGTGTTAAGTAGTTTATTTTAAAGTGGCATTTTTGTTCAAAAATTAGTGTTTTTCTTATGTATTCCATGTTGTATCAATTGGGTTTGTTTTATGGTTCATGAAATTATTTTATTAAATGGTTTTAGGGCTGAAAATTCTAGTTTTGTATTATTTTGGCATGAATTTGGTTTCAAAAGAGGGTTTTTAAATGGATTTTATGTGAAAATCATGGTTGTACTTCTTGAAATTGTTTTATGAAAATTCTAAAGGGTTTACTGAATTACACAAAGGGTGAAAAGCATGTTTAGCTACGGTTTTGAGTTTGTATGACCATAAATTTTGTTTTATGTAAAAATAAAATTTGATATCATGTGGAACTTGTTTGAGCACAAAGAGGGAAATCTGGGTATCTATGTGGGTGGATGTGTACTAGTACGCTAGTGATTCTGAGTGGTTTTGTCCCTATTTCACTTAGCAAGTTTGATGTTGAAAACACTAAAAAATATAATGGTGATGATTTGGGACCACTAGGTTATTGGTATGTTCCCAACTATTATCTCATGCATGAGAATGGATATTGATATGGTTACTTTCACACCGAGATACGAGGTACCTGGGGATCACAACAAACTAGTGCCTAGGGGTCTTCCCGTGTTTAGTGCTTGTTGATTACTTGGTATTTCCCTTTGGACTATGGTGTGTTTGGAAAAAAATTCAGTAGCTTGCATGTTTTATTTAAAAGTGTTCATTCTTTAATTTTACCCATTGAAAACTATTTTCATTTAAAGGTTACGTTCTTTAGAAATCATTGCTACCATTTTGTGTTATAAAAACTGGAAATATTTTTATCTTGTGTTGTTTATCACAAGGAATATATTTGGATGGTATCCTATTGGGATTATGCTCACACCCTACTTACACCTTTCGATGTAAGTAGACTTTATTATATTTGACACAGGTAAGGGAAAGGCCTTTGGAGATGGTGGTTCGGGTTGTTAGTTGCTTCTGTGGTGCGGTGTTGTGCAGACGGCTCGTGGGTGATGACCCCTTATCATGTGGCGGTCCTTGGGCTATTTTTTCTACTACTTTTTTTAGTTTGGACCTATTGTGTCTTGATTAAAACTGTGTATTCTATTCTTAATTTTAATTAAGGCTTGTTTGTTATGAATTTTCAGATTGGGTTTATTATTCTTTATTGGTTGTTTTATATATCCTAACTCGGGTAAATCATTACCAAACCATTGTTTATAATATCCGGGAACTTGTGTCATCCCATGGGGATAGGGAACACCCTTTGGGCCCTGCAATGAGCTAGTTTAGGTGACAGTTTCAATGAGACCAGATTTTCTTCGTGATAAAATAGTATAAGTGCCCAGGTTGGATCTTTTGGGTCATTTCCCTTGAGGAAGAGTCAGGATATAATGGATTTAGGATTGTCGGAATTCGATGTTCCGTCTATGAGTAAGGTGCCTAGCTAGAACACCTCATGTCAGGGACTTGAGTGACCAGTGGAAGTTGATGTTTTTCTGAGTCTTTGGTCCTTATGGTTAATCTTGTTTAGGGAAAATGAAAAGGGAGTAGGTCAATGGTATCAATGAGATTGCAGGGCCTAGAAATCCATGTGGATTTTGTGAAATTTCCCTAGTATACTCTCTGTGATGGTGGAGTGATTGGTTTATGGATTCCAACCATATGTCGAATTCACCCATTGTCACTAATTTCCTCTTGTGTTGTCTTGTGTACATTTAGGTTTTGGAAATAATTTTGAAAACTTTTTTGTTTAATTTATGAATTTTTTTTTAAGCAGAAATGACTTGATTTTCAAAGTGGTGGAACATGGTTTTTATCCTTGTGACTAGTGGTTTTAAAAAGAGTCGGTGTGGTTCGATTGTTGTTTTAGAAAATGGAAAGAATTTGGTTCTAACCTTTGATATTTACCTGGGTAACCACATGCATGTGTAAGGACCATGAGGTAACATTGGTTACTGTGCATCCCACCCTCTCGATTGTATTTTAGGAGGAGTTATTAAAGAAAAGATGGGTTGTTTGATGATTCATAGTTGTGTGGTGTGTCTTTTTTTGTTTTGGGAATATTGTAGTATAGTGTTTTGAGTTTTGTAAACCAGTCTTGTTTGGATGATGTTCCATGTTTTTGTCTCATCGGTAGGTTGATTTAATGTGTTGGTTAGTAGTCTTCTTTGAGAAGTGTTTCTAGAGGTCTCTGTAGTGGTTTTTCCCATGCATTAGGTGTTTTCTCATGGTATTCTTGACCAACAGACTAGTTTTTTTGGATCTGTAACTGTTTTTACTGGTTATTGTATGCCCCCATCAGAAGATAATATGATTTTGAGATACGGACACAATGATTCATTGTTGGTTTTCTCTCTAGTTGATCAAATAAGGGAATTTCCTTTTGAGTGCTAGTGTCATGTTTATCCTTTTTTCTTCTTAGTTAAGTAAATCCTCTCACAATGGGAGAGTGGATGTGAGAGGGTGAATGATGTTTTGGTTTCCTTGAGCCATTTTATGGTCAGAGGGTAAAGTTTTATATCATTATATTTCAAGTATTGTTTGGAAGCATCATGAAGTTTTCAGTGTGGGCTGCTGTTTTAAATGACCCTTGGATCATTCATTGGTTTCATCTAAGTAAGAGGTCTTGTTAGGCCACTAGTGTGAGAATCTAGTCAAAAAAGTCTATTTTAGCCGCTTTCAGAAATATCTTGATGTTTAAGACTCTGTTTAAACTCTATTTTCATGTAATGTTTCTTTTAGCAGTAAGGTTCATGTTCGATGACTCTTGGCGGTGTTGTGCTCTTGTTTTTTTAAGGGCGGAGGTTGGGGGACTTTCCAAGGGCCTATATCTTGATAGAAGTGCATTTTACCTTTGGAGATTTAAAATTCATCCATTTTATAGAAATTTTCTTTTATGTGTCGTTCCTATTGATGTTTCTTGTTTAGAGTAACAAGGGGTGATGCACATGCACCATCTTAGCTTTCGTGCTGGTGATGTCCTATGTCAGAGTAAGTGGATGTCAAGGTGTGTTAAGCCTGATGGTGTTGCCTCGACTGTGGTATTGTAACTTGTGGCACTAGAAAAAGAGATTCGTTTAGGGGTTTCTATAGCCTGACTGTGAGGTGGAGATGCTTCGATAATCTGAGCTCCAACCATATGTCCTGGAGTGAAGCTGGCACGTAGTTAAGAAAAACCCAAGGTCATGAAAGGCTTGGTCCTAATTTCTATTCTCAGGGTGGAAATGGAGATAGTTTAAACCTCTGGTTTCATTAACCTATTTCAGTTGTTCCCTTTTATTATAAAGTGGTGGGAGTACCTCATTTCCACATGTGACCTATTTAATCTTACGGGTTATCCCTTGGGTATGTGAAGGCTTAGTCTTTCTGATTCTTAAGACCTTGGTGGTTTTTTTTCACCAAGTTCATGCCTCTAGTTAATGGCCCTTATGTGGTCTTTTGGGTAAACCGATCTTAATTTTGTTTTCGGGGTCATTTGAGGATGTGAAGTGATTGGTTTTTCCTTGATCGTGGTTTTGACACTCTGATAGTTGGTCCCTTCCCTCCCTGCCCCTTGTGGTGGGGGTGTTTGGTCACTGTTTAGAAATTCTGAAGTTTGTGTATCTTCTATAGGTTCTAATGGTGGGGAGACCCACAGTGGGTCTCGCTCAAATTTCTCTGGAATGAATCAGTTTTGGAATTTCTCATAGTGGTAGGGAGTCCATTCGGGCCTCCCTGTGTCGAACAGTTGGTTCTTGTCTTGGGGGTTGGTTGGTTTTTAATGGTGGGGAGTCTGTTTGGGACTCCCCATGTTGATCCTTTGGTTTTGTTCTTATAAATGGCTTGGTTATACTTGTTTACTTTTAAAAAGTGGTGCATTTTTTTTTATTAGTTCTTGATTTGTTTTAGTTTGGGAGATTAGATTATGTGGGAGTGAAAATTTTGACCCTTGATCAATAAACTAGAGATATTATAGCTCTTTGGGGTGGGTGACGCTTATTGGAAAGTATTTTTATGGGTTTCTTGAGGTTTTCATTTAAGTCACTTTCTCTGAGCACAGTGTGTTTGCCTATTTTTTTCTTTTTTTATAAGGGTCCTATTTGAACCTTAATAGAGTATCGGTTTTTTTGTCTAGGTCTTGTTGTGGCATTCTAGGGGCGAAAATCTTTATGGTGGGGAGAATTGTCACACCTATACTTTTGAAATAATTTTATTTTTATAGTTTTATTTTTCTGTGAGATATTTTGTCAAGTTGTGGTCCGATATCAATTGAAATTTTTCATTTTTGCTGATAAATAAATGTTTCGGGCTTGTCAGTGCTCGATGCATGGGCAGGGCACGGTTGAAGCCATGCGGCTTCGCTAAACCACCTTGCGGTCTTCCCGGTGCACTGCTAATTAATTAATTAATTAATTGAAATGATCAATAAAGAAATGAAATTAAAATAGTGATAAATTTAAAATAAGATAATATAATAAAAGTGTAATTAACTTTAATGAATTTTTTTAATGTTAATAATAATATTATTATTATTTCAGGATATTATTATTAATAGTGCTAAGGATAATAATTTTATTAAGTTATTATTATTATTATCATCATCATTCTATTAAAATTTTTATGGGTCACACAGGGTAACCATACGGTTGCTCGAAACTTTAAATGAAAATAATAAAATGAAGTTTAAGGAATTATTTTAATGATAATAAAAATGGTAATTATAATTATTATTATTGAAATTATTATTATTATTGTTAATTTTTTAATTTAATAGAATTGTTATTATTAATATTATTATTATTATCATTATTATAAAAATATTATTCTTTCTTTGTTTGTGGGGGTTTCCCATGAATTTTTGGAGAAAAGGGTGGTTTCTTCAAGATTTGGGCCAAACCGTGATCCCGCTTCCAATTTTAAAAACAAAATTTGTTTCTTTTATAATGCCTTCAGTTTTCAACATTTTTCACCCATTTTAATTCCAACTTAGCCTCCCATGACTAATTCAAACCACCATATCCATTTGGACCCCTTAAGAACTCATAATCAAGGTGGATTTGGGTGATTTATTCAGATATTGGGCCAACCCATGAGCTCATTTCCAAATTTAAGGAAATAAATTATTTCTTTTATATCTAATTAATTTTTTAACATTTTTTTGTCATTAAACCTCTCAATATATCCCAAAAACCCTAGGCACACCCCCATGTTCCATTTTCCCTCTTTATAGCTCGTCTTCATTATGGATTAGGGTGAATTTTCTCAGGGTTTCTCAAAACATCTAGATTTGAAAAGAGATTTTTTTTCTTTCATAAATCATTCATTTTTTACTATTTTTCCCCCATTTCAGTCCTCAATCAACCTAATTAGCCTTATTTGAACCTACCTTTCAATTTTGGATGGTAAGAGATTCAACTATTGGTATATTTTGGGCGATTTCTTCAAAGTTTCTCAAGTAATCAAATTCCTCTCTTGTTCATTCCATTTATTTAGGGTTTCTCCCCTCCTTCTTGAAGTTACAAATGTCCAAAAACTAGGGTTTAATACCTAGGGTCTATGTAACACCCCAATATTTTATATTACGTTATCTCATTAAATTAATTCAATAGCTTATGCTACATGCAACATCGAGTTCGAGTGCACCACAAATTACCAAACTAGCCATTCAAAAAGAGGTTAGGAATAGTATTAACTTAATTTTGAACCTTATATACTCTATATAATTTTAACATCCATATTATGTGTTTCTTAGACATAAAATAAGAAAAAATTCATTTTTTCAGATAAAACAAGTATTTTTCAAAAAATGCAATTTTACCAACTTTTAATGGAGAACCTTTTCTAAACCAATATTTGACACTTTTATATATTCAATTTAATGAAATTAAATTCTAATTTAGAATCAGGACATAAATAAATTTTTGGTACTTTTCTGATAACTTTTATATTTTGATGAATAGTGAAAAATACTATGCTTTAATTGAAAACAACTTTTTTAATCAAAAAAATTTATAGTATTAAATCATGAATTTGAATTATTTTAAAGTTTAATTAGATTATATTTTTATCATTTAATAAAATTTAGGTCATTATAAGTAATTTCAAATTTAAATTTGACATAAACACATGTCAATCTTTTGATAGTTTTTACTTTTTAAAAACCCGCTTCTTGGCTTTGAAAACGGGAATTAATTTAAAATTAATTTATTCCACTTCGGTGTTTCGAATTTGGAAAAAGAGATTACATATTTGGAATCAATAATTACAAATTTTTTAAATATTTAACTTTTATTTTTAGACATAATGAATATTTCCTTCAGTAAATGTTTTATTTACCATGGTTAAAGGGTAAATCTGGTAAATAAGGGTAAAAAAATATTATTATAATAATATTAAATTACCCTAACATGTGGTATATTCCTATTTTTTGATAAATTTCCGACCATGGTCATACTTGGGTCAATTTTGGGACCGCTTGGAGCCACTTGATAGTGATAATGACACTTTATATTAATTAATTTTAAGTAAAGACAAAAATGACATAAACATGTCTCGTTTAGTAAAACAATGTTTACAAGATGTTATATAAGTTATATGTTAGACTATAAATATTAATTATAAATATAAAAAAATTTCCTACATAATGGTATTTTATTTATAATTTTTATACATTAAATAATTAAATTTATTTATGACACAATGATGATGCAATAATTACCTTATTAATGAAAGAATCAAATAAATGGTATTACAAATATTAAAATAAATATAATTTAAAAGTTTTTATGACATCCAAGAATTTTATAGTGGAATATGACATGTTAGTATTGATTCAATGTATCTTTTTTGAAGTAATCAAGTTGTCATGACTTTCACATAAACCAAATACTAAATAGTGTCAAAATTGACATAAATGAGTTTTTAAAACAAATATTATATTATTAAATTATATAATATTTCTAAAAATCTAAGGTTCATAAAAAGGGATTAAATAATATTATATATGTCATTAATGAACCACTTTAGGTTCTCTTTGATGTTTAGAATAATTTTATTAACCATATAGTTTAAAAATACAAGAAGACATGGTAAAAGTTGAACTATTTAACTAAGAGTTAAATCTAAAAGATAAGGTTAATATGGTGACCTAAACCTATCTAAAACCTATTTTTTGAGAGTTGTTCGACCCATCCCCACATTATCCTAGAAATAAATAATTTTTTAGACATTAGAAACCGGAAATAGGTTTATTATTAAATAATATTTCATGCTTTTCCTAAAGTGACCATCACCTCTCTTAAAAAGTGAACTTCCCCTTCTCTCAAAATCACACCACCAAATCCATTTGGCTTAGCCAAAACCTACCCAAATATCCTCAAAACTTCCATCACATCAACCTGGATTCCTTACATTGATCATAAATCCAACCTAAGGATCCCTTTTCATCAACTCAAAAGGAAACACCAGAAGAAGAGGTAATAATTTCACCACCCTCTTTCAAGTTTTTTTCTTCTTCCACTTCCTATTTAGTTGTTGTTTTCATACCAAAATAATAAATACAGTACCTTATACATATTTTGATGTTATTATAAATATGGTACAACCATATTCATTATTCTATCCATCCTATAAATGATAATGTCACCATGTGTGTGTACGTACGGCTTACCGTCTCCACATCGTGGTGCAATTTGTTATTCAACACTATGTTATTTGGATGGATATAATGATGAGTAATATGTATATAAATAATGAAAATAACATGATAATTTTACTTTAAAATTAATATACCATCCAATTCCACACCTTTTTAATCATTAAAGAAATGACATCGTCGCTCGTATGTACGTATGGCTTGCCGTCTCCACGACGTGATGAGATTCATTTCCACATTCACCATTCAACGATGATTATAAAAATATATTTAATTAATAAGTATGTAATATATGACATAATAATTCTACTTAATATATATATATATATATACTTAAAAATATCTTATTCCCTTACTTCCATTCAATACGATATGAAAACGGAAACAACGTTTATGCGTACGTAAGGTCTACCGTCTCCATAACCGGTGTTTTACATTTCATATATCTATATAATATACATATTTATATTCTAAATATATATGATATATAAATCAAGTGTTATATTTTATAAGTATGTAAATTATGATCTAAATGATACGATCAAGAATAACAAGTTAAAACACATACGATAAAGAAAGTGATTATTACCTGAAATGTTAATTCAACATGGAAATAATTATTAAATGGGTATTATAAATTCATAAATGAATAATGTATGATATAATAAATATGAATATGGTTCTGTTATAATTTTATAACATACTATGGTCATTATACAGGAGGTTAAACGTACCCTCGTCCAAAGGAAAGTGCAAGGTAAGGGGTTTTCATCTCACTTCTTATTCCCATGAGATTCATCCTATATTGCCAATATTTCCTTTTGTGTAGTGTATGTGCTCCCCATGATTGTATTATTTGTGTAATATAATTTAATTTATGAGTATTTACATCTTCATTGTATAATACTTCCTTCATGGGGTGTATGTTTCGTAAGTTACTAAATCGGTTAGGGTTAATTCCTCGATCTCATTATTATACAAGATTGTTTATGTGTAAGTATTTACTGGGAAATTTTTATCATCCATGTCCATGCTTCATAAAAATTCTTTCAAAATATGTTAAGTTTTTTTGTAAGGTAATCTTTATCAAGATCATCATTTTAAATGTTTTAATGATTTACTTTTTTAAAATCTTTTTAATTAATGTCCATGTTTTAAAAATGATTTTAAGGATTTATTTATATGGAAATTATTGTTTTAAAATGTCAATTAATTTCAAAAGTTTCAAATTTGTATGCGAAAATTTGATTCAAAACTATTTTTTAAATGACTTCCTTTATAAATTATGTGAATTTTAAATGATTTCATGAAAAGGGGATATTTCTCTCAATGATTTTTACTGATCATTTTCAACTATGTCAACATCCTTTACGGGATATTATTCTTGATCGAGATTGATTTATTATGATACAAATATTCTATATTTTATTGAAGGTTTTGTGATATATTTGAATGTGGATGTATTATTTTTATACCATTCATGGTTTAGGGTTAAAGTATTGACATTTCATATGCTAGTTTTAATACGAATGTTTATGTTATGTTTCGACCTTTTCATATGAGGAATTTATTAGACTTAGTAAGTGATTAGAGGAGCCCACTATAGATCCTAAATGCATTGTTAGGTCTCATGAGACAATTATACATGGAATTGGCTGAGGCCTTTTCCAATTTTATGTATGGTTTTGTCCAAGGCATTAATCATTTTTATACGTCTTGGTCAAGGCCTTGACAAAATGTTTCATAATGTCCAACATTATACATTCCCTCATTATGAAAATAATATTGATGGTTTATGTGGTTATTAGACTAGTAGAATACCCATGACGTTGTTTTATTATGGCATTATTTACTCAGATCATATTCCTACCATAAATTTTTCATGTTTATTATTTTTAAAGGCATGTGTTTTAAATTATTCACCATGCCTAATGTTTCTTCTGCTGTATTTCTTACCCATACTGAGCATTTGATCTCACCCCTTTCTTATGTTTTATTTTCCCAGGATTCCAAGAAGTGTATTTTGATTGATAAGTAGGGTTAAGCTAGGGGATTAATGGAGTTCTCAAATAATAATTTGTGTTGTGTTTTATTTTTTTAATGTGTAATGTAATGTTCATGTATGTGATCTATTTTCCAAGACTGATAAATTAATCGGTCCTTCGGGACTTGATTCCTTGTAATCATGCCAATGTATTAAAATAATGCACCGGCTCTGGGATTCCAAGGTCAGGGCATTACAGTTGTTATCAAAGGATGCTTAGCAATAACCTTGTAAATGTATTTAGATAAAATCTGATTAGGAAACATTAACCTAATATAGAATTTGAGGATTAATATAGAAGAACTTCCTAGAATTTTGGTAATGTAGAGATTTTGTGTATTTTCCAAGCAATACAACCCTGTTTGGATACGGGAAAGTAGAGGCGGATCTGGCACATATATACTGAGGAGTGAAAACTCCGACAAGAAGTTTTAGGCTTGACCTTGGTATCCTGGTACATGATAACGAATCTTTCTATACTCTTGGTTATGAAACTCCCTAGGGATATTATTAGGATAATTCACATTTTCATTACAAGCCATTATGAAGGATTTAGGAGTAAATAATTCTTCAAAGAAAACATTTTATGATTATATATTATATACATAACCTTTTTAATTTACGTTAGGTATTTTACAAGTTTGGAATTATGCATTGTGATCCATAAACTAACATAGTGTATTCCATTGTTTAGAAATGGCGCCTAGTAGAAAGAATGAGAATTCCAGCAATACGCATGATTAAAGGATTAAGAAGGATCATATCTTTCATGGTATTAAGGAAACATTTAAAAGGGAAATAGTCTCTCACATATTCTCATCATATGAAGAAATAGTATCATGTGTTAATAAGATAAGTAAATAATTCTCTGAGTCCTATGGCTTTGAAGGGAAGCAAGAGAAGAAAAGGATGGAAGAGAGAATCATGGATAAAGGTAATAGGGGGAAGAATGATTTTCCCATATGTGATAACTGTGGAAAGAATCACCTTGGTAAATTCTTGAAGGGAATGGGAGTTTTTTATAAGTTTGGGGGAAAAAGACACCAAGTATGTGATTTCAAGGGTAAGAAAAAGGTTTCAAATGTACAATGTTTCATCTGCAAGGAGTTGGGACACTACACAAAGCAATGTTCAAATCATCAGAGTATACCCCAAATGCTTCTATTGGATAATAATCAAGTTATGATACAAACGAATATAAAGAGGAATGATTATATTTCTTATGTTTCTATTAAATTATTGTGTCATTTGAGTATTGTATTAATGATATACATGTTATATGAATTATAGAGTATAAAAGGATTTTACTACAGCACTATTTCATTAAGGACATGAGATTGTGTGAAACTAAGAAAAGTGACTCAATAGCATATGGTTGAGAGAAAGATAAACCATAATATGGTTCTGATACTAAGGTAGTGATTTTGGAATAATATATTATTGATTTGGATAAATTTTATTGGATATTCTTGACTACCTTGAAACTGATTAATGATTTGTATATTCCATCATTGTAGGAGTTTACAAAATTTTTGGATAGAAAAAGTATATCCAGTATTCTATAATAAATAAAGAGCATGAATATAATAAATAATGTTTTATGGTAATTCAGGGTGTTAAAGTGTTTTAAAAGAATACATGATGAAGGTATTCACATGTTATTACATGGAAAAAAGGATCTTCATTGTGTTTACCTTCCTTATAAATTTTGGACTGTGAGTTTGGAAAGAAGTATTTTGGATAAGTCTAAAGGTTGGAATCAATTAAGTTTTACATTGGATACTATTGTTAAGGTTAAATTATTTCTTGAGATTGTTTTTGGACTGTCATAAAAGGGACAACCCATAGGTTGGGCGACAACACGTTACGTCCGACAAGGTCGTGAGACTTGAACCCGCAACCGAAGGGCAACAAGGGTGCATCACCTACCACAGGCCTATGTGATGTCTTGGTTTGTATAATTTAGTTTTTTTAAATAGTCTAAAAAATGAATTATAAATTCAATATTTTTGGAACCCTATACAATTTGGATAAATAGAATATTTTTGAATTCAATTATCTTTTGGAGTGAAAGATAAGTTTGTGGTAGGAATTAGTTGAAGTATGATACTCTACTTATCAAGCATTTTTTTTCTTCTTATTCTATGAATAAATTAATTCTTAAACTTTAGGGAAGGGATATTAAAACCAAAAATTTGTTATCCTAATACCTTATGTTTTGTTGAACCAATTATATTTTAAATCATCATAGATTTATGGATTTGAGGCCCTTAATTTTACACTTGTTTGTGATTGATGACCTCAATCCCTCCCTATAAATATTTACGTTTTTCCTCAAATTATGTGTCTATAATTTCCACCAATGTTCTCCTAATTGATATCATAATTTGGTGGTGACGTTTTCATTTCCCTTTCCTTATTATTAAGACTAAATTTTATTAACCCAATTTCCAATGTGGGCTTTCCACAAAGGTATTTTTCTATTTTTAACCTTTTATTTTCGTAGAACAATTTAAAATTATGAGGAATCAATTTATTGAAGAAGGGGAGAATGTAACAACCCAATATTTCCTAGTACGTTATCTCATTAAAGTAATTCAACAGCTTATGTTACACGCAACACCAGGTTCAAGCGCACCACAACATACTAAACTAGTCGTTCAAAAAACAGTTATGAATAGTATTAACTTCATTTTTAATCTTATATACTCTATATAATTTTAACATCCATATTATGTGTTTCTTAGACATAATATAAGAACAAATTAATTTTTCAGATAAAATAAGTATTTTTCAAAAAAATGCAATTTTACCTCATTTTAATGAAGAACCTTTGTTAAAACTAATATTGGACACTTTTATGTATTCAATTTAATGAAATTAAATTCTTTTTTAGAATAGGGACATAAAAATTTAGTTTGGATAAATTTTTGGTACTTTTCTGATAACTTTCATATTTTGATGAATAGTGAAAAATACTATGTTTTAATTGAAAACAACTTTTTTAATCGAAATAATGTATAGTGTTAAATTATTAATTTGAATTGTTTTGAAGTATAATTAGATTATATTTTTATCATTTAATACAATTTAGGTTATTATAAGTAATTTAACATTTAAATTTGACATAAACACATGTCAATATTTTGATAGTTTTTGCTTTTTTAAAACCCGCTT
This sequence comes from Viscum album, assembly GCA_963277665.1. NCBI lineage: Eukaryota > Viridiplantae > Streptophyta > Magnoliopsida > Santalales > Viscaceae > Viscum > Viscum album. The sequence continues at coordinate 1,650,261,458 of OY728143.1, read as the reverse complement.
TTTGGCTTTGACAACGGGAATTAATTATCAATTAATTTATTCCAGTTAATTGTTTTGAATTTGGAAAAATTTATTCCATATTTGTAATTAAGAGGTCCATATTATGTAAATAGGTAACTTTTATTTTTAGACATTATGAATATTTACTTCAGTAAATATTTTATTTACCATGGTTAAAGGGTAAATCTGGTAAATAAGGGTAAACAAATATTATTATAATAATATTAAATTATCCTAACATGTGTCATATTCTTATTTTTTGATACATGTACGACCATGTTCATACTTGGGTCTATTTTGGGACCACTTGGATCCACTTGAGAGTGATAATGACACTTTATATTAATTAATTTAAAGTAAAGACAAAAATGGCATAAACATATATCTTTTAGTAAAACAATTTTTACAAGGTGTTATATAAGTTACCATTTCAACTATAAATATTCATTATAAATATAAAAATATTTCATACATAATGGTTTTTTATTTATAATTTTTAGACATTAAATAATTAAAATTATTTATGACACAATGATGATGCAGTAATTACCTTATTAATGAAAGAATCAAATAAATGGTATTATAAATATTAAAATAAATATAATTTAAAAGTTTTTATGACATCCAAAAAATTTATAGGTGAAAATGACGTGTTAGTATTGACTCAATGTATATTTTTCAAAGTAATCAAGTTTTGATGACTTTCACATAAACCAAATACTAAATAGTGTCAAAATTGACATAAATGAGTTTTTAAAAAAAAATATTATATTATTAAATTATATAATATTCCTAAAATTATAACGTTCATACAAGGGGATTAAATAATATTATATATGTCATTAATGAACCACTTGATGATCTCTTGTATGTTTAGAGTAATTTTATTAACCATATAGTGTAAGAATAAAAGAAGACACGGTAAAAGTTAATCTATTTAACTAAGAGTTAAATCTAAAAATAAGGTTAATATGGTGACCTAAACCTGTTTAAAACCTATTGGCTGAGTGGTTTTAGACCCATTACTACCTTATCCTAGAAATAAATAATTTTTGAGCCATTAGAAACCGAAAATAAGTTTATTATAAAATAATATTTCAAGCATTTCCTAAAGTGACCATCACCTTTCTTATAAAAGGGAACTTCCCCTTCTCTCAAAATTACACCTCCAAATCCATTTGGCGTGGCCAAACCCTACCCAAATATCCTCCCAACTTCTCTAACATAAACCTAGAGTCATTAATTTGATCATAAATCCAACCTAAGGAGACCTTTTGATCAACTAAAAAAGAAACACCCGAAGAAGAGGTAATAATTTTACCACCCTCTTTCAAGTTCATTTCTTCTTCCACTTCCTCTTTCTTTGTTGTTTCCATACCAAAATAATAAATCCAGTACCTTATATATACTATGATTTTATTATAAATATTCTACAACCATATTCATTATTATAACCATCCTATGAATGATAATATCACCATGTGTGCGTACGTACGGCTTACCGTCTCCACGTCGTGGTGTAATTTGTTATTCAACACTATGTTATTTGGATGGATATAATGATGAGTAATATGTATATAAATAATGAAAATAACATTATAATTTCTCTGTAAAATTAATATACCATTCAATTCCTCACCTTTTAATCATTAAGGAAATGACATCGTTGCTCGTATGTATGTATGGCTTACCGTCTCCACAACGCGATGAGATTCATTTCCACATTCACCATTCAACGACGATTATAAAAATATATATAATTAATAAGTATGTAATATATGACATAATAATGCTATTGAATATATATATATATATATATGTATATATGTATGTATTTATGTATGTATGTATGTACTTACATATATCTTATTCACTTACTTCCATTCATTACGATATAAAAACAGAAATAGCGTTTATGCGTACGTACGGCCTACCGTCTCCATAAGCGGTGTTTTACATTTCATATATCTATCTACTATACATATTTATTTTCTAAATATATATGATATATAAATCATGTGTTATATTCTAGAATTATGTAAATCATGATTTAAATGATACGATCAAGAATAACTAGTTAAAACATGTATGATAAAGAAAGCGATTATTACCCGAAATGTTAATTTAACATGGAAATCATTATTAAATGGGTAGTATAAAGTAAAAAATGAATCATTTATGATATAATAAATATTAATATGGTTCTGGTATAATTTAATAACATACTATGGTCATTATACATGAGGTTAAACATACCCTCAACCAAAAGAAAGTGCAAGGTAAGGGGTTTTCATCTCACTTCTTATTATCGTGAGATTCATGTTATATTGTCACTATTCCCTTTTGTGTGGTATATGTACTGACCATGATTGTATTATTTGTGTAATATAATTTAATTTATGGGTATTTAAATCTTCATTATATGATATTTCCTTCATAGGGTGTATGTTTCATAAGTTACCAAATCGGTAAGGGTTAATTCATCAATGTCATTATTATCTGAGATTGTTTATGTGTAAGTATTTACTGGAAAATTTTTATCATCCATGTCCATGTTTCACAAAATGATTTCAAGATATTTTAAGGTTTTTTTTAATGTAATATTTATCAATATCATCATTTTAAATGGTTTAATTATTTATTTTTTAAATCTTTTTAATTAATGTCCATGTTTTAAAAATGATTTTAAGGATTTATTTATATGGACATTATTGTTTTAAAATGTTAATTCCTTTAAAAAGTTTCAAAGTGGTATGAGACACTTTCATTCAAAACTATCTTTTAAATGACTTCCTTTATAAATTATGTGACTTTTAAATGATTTCATGAAAAAGGGATATTTCTCTCAAAGATTTTTACTGATCATTTTCAATTATGTCAACATACTTTACGGGATATTATTCTTAATCAAGGTTGATTTATTATGATACAAATATTTCATATTTTATTGAAGGTTTTATGATATATTTGACTGTGTATGTGTTATTTTTATACCTTTCTTGGTTTAGGGTTAAAGTATTGACATTTCGTATGCTAGTTTTAATATGAATGTTTATGTTATGTTTCAACCTTTTCATATAAGGAATGTATTAGATTTAGTAAGTGACGGGTGGAGCCCGCTATAGCTCCCCGATGCATCGGTAGGTCTCATGAGACAATTAGACATGGAATTGGTCGAGGCCTTTCCAAATTTGATATATTGTTTTGGCTGAGGCCTTAATCATTTTTAGATGTCTTGGATGAGGCCTTGAAAAACTGTTTCAGAATGTCCGTCATTATACATTCCCTCATTATGAAAATAATATTGATGGTTCATAAGGTTATTTGACTATTAGAATACCCATGACTATGTTTTATTATGGAATTATTTACTCAGCTCATATTCCTTCCATAAAGTGTTCATTTTTATTATTTGTAAAGGCATGTGTTTTAAATTATTCACCATGCATAATGTTTATGTTATCTTCCACTGTATTTCTTACCCATACTAAGAATTTGATCTCACCCCTTTCTTATGTTTTATTTTACTAGGATTCCAAGAATTGTATTATGATTGATAATTAGGGTTAAGCTAGGGGATTAATGGAATTCTCAAAGGATCATTTATGTTCTATTTTATTTTTCTAATGTGTAATGTAACGTTAATGTATGTAATCTATTTTCCAAGACTGCTAAACTAATCGTTCCTTTGGGAATTAATTCCATGTAATCATGCCAATGTATTAAAATAATTCACTAGCTTCGGGCTTCCGGGGTCGGGGAATTATAGTTTTATCTTGAGTTTCTTGGTCCAATATTTTAGTTTTAGGTTTTTTTACTCTCTTGTGGTGTGGCGGTGGTGCGGTTGAAGTTTCGCACAAGTATTCAAGGTTTTTGACATATATAGTAGGTGTTTGTATGTGTAAACATCCCTTGATGAGTTATCTTTTCTTGATTTATATTTTCAGAATATTCCCCTTCCATTTTTTTTGGTGCAAAACCCATTTTTGGTATCATTGGTTAAGTGGTTGATGTTAAAGTGGCATTTTTGTGCAGAAATGAGTGTTTTTCTTGTGTGTTCTATGTTGTATCAATTTGGTTTGTTTTATGGTACATAAAATGATTTTATTAAATGGTTTTATGGCTTCTAATTATAGTTTTGTGTGATTTTGTTATGCATTTGGTTTAAAAATAGGTTTTTTAGATGGGTTTTATGTGCAAATCATGGTTTTACTTCTTGAAATTATTTCATGAAAATTATAAAGGGTTTATTGAATTGAATAAAGGGTACAAAGCATATTTAGATACTATTTTGAGTGTGTATGATTAGAACTAGTGTTTTATGTGAAAATGGCATTTGATATCATGTGGTACTTTTTTATCACAAAGAGGGAAACCAAAGTATCTAGGTGGGCGGACATGTACTAGTACGCTAGTGATCTAGAGTGAGTTTTCCCTATTTCACTTATCAAGTTTGATGTTGACAACACTAAAAATCTATAATGGTGCCAATTTGGGACCACTAGGTTATTGGTATGTTCCATACTAGTTTCTCATGCATGATAATGGATATTGATATGGTTAATTTCACACCAATATACGAGGTATCTAGGGCTCACAACTAACTAGTTCCTAGGGGTGTTCTCATGTTTAGTGCTCATTGAATACTTGGTATTACCATTTTAACTATAGTTTGTTTGGATGAAAAATTTATTATATTTCATGTTTTATTTAAAAAATTTCATTCTTTAATGTTACCCCTTGAAAACTGTATTCATTTAAAGGTTACATTCTTTAGAAATCATTGCTACCATTTCTTGTTATAAAAATTGGCAAGATTTTTATCTTATGGTGTTTATCACATGGAATCTATTTGAGTGGTATCCTATTGAACTTAGTATCACATCCTAATTACACATTTGTGTGTAAGTAGACTTGATTATGTTTCACAGAGGTAAGGGAAAGGCCTTTGGAGATGGTGGTTCAGGTTGTTAGTTGCTTCTGTGGTGCGGTGTTGTGGAGACGGCTCGTGGGTGATGACTCCTTGGCATATAGTGGTCCTTGGAATATTTTTTCTTATACTTTTTATAGTTTGGACCTCTTATTTCTTTTTTAAAACATTTTATTCATTTCTAAATTAAGTCTTTTTTATCATGAATTTTCCAATTGGGTTTATTCTTTATTATTGGTTGTTTTATGTATCCTAACTTGGGTAAATCATTCCCAAAACATTGTTTAGGATACCCATGAACTGGTGTTGGCCTTTGGGGATAGGTAACACCCTTTAGGCCTTTCCATGGGCTGGTTCGAGTTCCAGTTTCGATGGCGACTAGATCTAGTTCGTGACATGGTAGGCCTACTGGTTTTGGTTCAAATCTCCTTTTGTTGTTTTTATAGAACTCGATGAATTTCACAGAGGAAAAAAGTGTTATGGTGGGTATAATTATCACACCCTAAAATTGAATAGTTTTATTATTTTATTTAATCATTTATTTGTCATTTTATCATTGACTTATAGGTTGAAATCCTTTAGTATTTTTAAATTTTTGAAATTTTAGTGTAGGAGAAGGTTTGGTGCATGGTTATTTTTAATCATGTGGTAACTATATAAGTGACCTTTAATTTTTAGTAGTTCTAATAATCATGGTTAGTGTATGTTTTATCCAAAAATGTGGTCAAATTGTGTGATTTCTTAGGTTTTCCCTGTGTCAGTTTCATAGTTAGTGTATGGTTTGGAAAACCATGTGGAAAAAGTGTGTAGCTCACCTAAAACGTAATTTTTTTTGTAATTCTAAAAATATACCTCCTCTCTTTTAACCTAAAAAATCAAGTTCCCATCCCCCTATCACCCAAGTCATGTGACACACATAAGGAGGAACCCACAAACAACCCAATATTTCCTCCACCATAGAATCTTGTCACCTACTCAATAGATTTTATTCTTTTATTGATTTTGAGTAATTATCTCAAGGTTAGGATTCCACCTTCTCTACTCCTCTTACTCTTCCTATTGTCCCTCTTTCCTTCACTATGCATCACCCTGGCCATACCCAATGTAGGGGTTTGGTTCTAATTCATATTTGGAGCTTGATGTTAGGGTGTGTGGATCTTTCCTTTATCCTTATCCCTTCACATTGAAAAAATTTTTTCACCTTTATCCATACACACTAGGTTCAAGGTCAGTATTTCTATGATTTGGAGATTCCTTGATATATTATCTTTTTCATGCTTTTTTTAAAATCATTTTCCTAAAATTATGCATGTTTTATGAACTATAATAGATTAGTAGTAAAGATAAAGATTATGAGAAAGTAATTACATGGATTTTCAAAGAGGTTTCCATATCTTTATATTCTTATACATTTATAATAAAAAAATCCTTGTTTTATGTCTAATAAAGTGTTTGTGGGGGTTCTTCATGTGGAATTTGGGTTATTCACTAGATTTTTGGAATTTTGATGTTTTACATGAGTTATTGTATGAGTTGAATTATTCTTTCATTGAGATTACTTGTTTTAAGTATTTTTTATGAATTTATGTAGTTTAATTATATAAGTTTACATGTGGTTAGTGTCTGTAGTTTTCCTTATGTTTCCCTTTTATGTTTCACTATATTTATATTCATGCTCAAATTAAATACATTTTTAACTAGAACCTCCAAATGTCCTGAAGGCCTTATATTTTTATTCATTTTTGATAATCCCCCTTTTAAGGGTTTAAGAGGCACCGATACATGGCCCATAGGCTTTGGGACATTAAAAGAACCTAGTTTCACTTTCTATCAAATGACTTTTCATGATGATAGTTGATATTTAAGAAAAATAGAAATAGGTGTCATGTTTGGTTTCTAAAGTGTATTGTAAAGTCCTACCTGACACTTAGAAAATGAATTTATGGATAATTCTGATTTTCAAATGAAATTCAAAAAGGAATTTCTTTATGTTCTTTTTAAATTTAATGATGGAAATACTTTGACACATGTTTTACATGGTAAAACTAAAAAACAATTATCAACTATCTAATGAATTTTTTTCCCAAATATTTTCTATAGTTGGTTAAACCTCATGGGAACCCTAAGGTGATTGAGTAAAAAATACTAGAATGAATGAGGTATATCCCACTAGTTATGAGTAATTCCCTGACTGGTGATGTAGTGGCATACACATCCGACTGGCCTAGTGAAATAGTCATTCTAATGGACTAGTAAATTTTATATAACACCATTACACAAATTTAGGGTCTCCCTAATTATGGATGCCATACTAGATGGTGTCCCTCACCGTAGTGGCCTTAGGGTGTTTCTCCCATGATGTTTATTTTAAATTAATTGTTTTATGGTTTTCCATATACACGTGATTTTCATTATATTTCCCATGATAACATGAGTCTCAACCTTGATTTCTTTATTCTTTATGTGATTTTCACAAGTTTTATTCTTTTACAATTGATTGAGTATGTATACACCCCTTTACCATTGATTTCATTAGTCTGTTAAGATACATTCTTTATTTTAGAAATTGTTCATAAATACCTGATTTTTTTTATACTTCTTGGGACCAATTTTATAATATTACATTTACCTCTCATGCTACATAGGGATATTTATGTGTTTGACGACTCATTTGTGTGTGATGAGTTTCCTATATATATTAATTTTATAGAAATTTAATACTATGACGATTTAAAAAATATTTTATTAAAATATATGTTCCAAATTGTTTTATAAAAAATAAATTCATCATATATATTATGTTTTCATTAATTTTTTTATTTATTAAAATGATTTTTAAAAGAAAATTCATGTGGACTTGTATTTCAAAAAATGATAAAACCCTATTTTTTAAATGATGTAGTTCTAAACTATAATTAATGAGGTGTTCTGGTAATGGGAAAGCATAGAATCTTCAGTGGTGCCCTACTGGGCTATTTTTCTCACAACCTACTTACACCACTCTGTTTTTATAAACTGAGTATCCTCTTACAGATTAAAAATCTCACTTAGTGGAGTGCCACTTCATGTAATCATTGTACATTTCTCTAAGATAATGTTTCAAGTTGATGGATGGATCATGACCTAGAGTCACTTCTAGGTGTGTCTAATTTTATTTTATACATTAATAGTTCTATCTAATATGGATTTCTAACATTTTAATTTTTGTATCATTTTTTATTTGTTATGTTATTACATATATATTTTAATTTTCATAGGTGTACAACATATGGACACTTTACACCCAACATTTTTTTTCAAATAAATATCTTTATAGTTGAGTGAGAACCAAAAAATAATCACTTGAGTGAGAACCAAAACAAGAACAACATGCGAGCCAGTATGACCAAGGGGATTAACCATTGTATACATGAGACAAAACAAACCCAAAAATAACTTTATAGCTAAGTGAGACCATTATAGATGCTTCATTCCATATTTCTGATAGAAATCCATTAAATATTAAAATTTTATTTTTTGGGTTGAAATAATTTCCAATATTATAATTTGATTCCCTAACACCTGTTTCCATCCTTTGGGGATCTATAGCACCCCTCAGCTATTGTCGTGGACCAGTTTAAGCACTCTAGTCATGTAAAGATTGGACTGGTTTGCGATGACTATCCCTTGGCCTATTAGAGGTAGGATGGGGGAGTTAACTCACTGATAACCCAGGATGTGAAAATTTTTTATCAGAGGGTTAGGTTAGAGTTTAGATTTTTGAATATGGGAGTTTTGGTTAGGGTATTTTAAACTTATTTTTATTAAGTAACTCTAGTACATGTTTTCATAATAGATGACATTATGAAGGTTGTGGGTGACTAAAGTTCTCACAAGAATTATCCTTATTGATAAATCATGATTTTGACCTTGGTATGAAAACTAATGGTGAAAAGGAGGGGAACAAGTGTCAGGTGGATCCAGTTCATATTGATTTATGTCATGTAAATCTGAGCCCTAATTTTATGATTCCATTTTTACTTAATTTAATTTAATTAATGGATGGTATGTGTGGATTGGAAAAAATATATCTATCAATATCCATATCATATGTTATTAGTTAAATATCAATATATTTATATGAGGACTATAGATATTTTTTACTAATATTGAGATATAATACAGTATATGTTAGGTTGTTATAGTGGTTTGGAACATAGATGATAGATGATATGTTTTTTCATGGATCAAGATAAATAATTATATAATAACTAACAAGACTCATATAAAATTCTTGCTAGGTAATGGTATATATTTCTTGTAGAATGAAATATAAATTCACCCATGTATTCTGAATTCATCTTTTCTTTTTGCGATGATTTTATTTAAATTTTACTTCCTTTCTTATGTGATATATGAAAATTTTATAAGTTTATATTTGAATTATAGAGTTACACCACTAATTTTTCACTAATTATAGAGTTACCTATGGTTGATTATAGTGTGATGAATATTTTTTTTATAATATTGTAGTTAAATTTTGGTGAAACTTTGTATGAGTATAGAATAATTATAGGTAGTAAATTTAGTTGGATTCTTTTCTCATAAATAAATTACTCATGGTTTACAGAAATGTAGAATTATTTTAAAGGGAGGTAAGAAGTGGATTTATTCTCACATTTTAGATGATGGGAAACCACATGAGTTATAATATAATACTCCTCATTCGGGTCAGTCCTATCTATTGATATAGTATTATACGGTTAGTAAAAATGTATAGTGAAGATTAGTGGGATACTTATAAAAAGGTGAGTGATAATCCTTTTGATGAATCATTTTCAGGGATATATATTAGGTTGAAGGGAATTTGGTTATATTTTCAAATATTTAATTTGGTTTTGGTGATGAAAATGATCATCGTTATGAGATATAATGATGGTTTGTCAAAATTCGTTGGGATATAAAATTCATTTAGTATTTTTAGTCACTCTGCTTATATCAGGTTCTATTTAGGGATCTAGAACATGTTTATTATGGGCATTTATACACGTATAGGACTTTTTAATTAATATTTAGTGATATGGGTCATAAAATATCATCAACCATTTTATATAATGCTTAGATTAATCATAGTACAGATATAAGATCTATTTAATAGTAGCTTCTACGGTAGAGTGAAAATGAATATAATGAATTTTTTTGTTATTGATGCAATTTTGGAAAGTTAAATTTGTGGTAATTAATTTCTATAGAGATTTAGAATATATGATATTGTGATGATATCATTATTCATCAATTGTTACTATGAGAGAAATTTAAAATTATGTGGTTTATAATTCTATTTAATGGAATGAAAGTGATTTTTATATGGTTATCTTGATTTTTTGGTGGTTGAATATATAAATATAAAAGGAAAATTATATTTCATTAAGTATTATAAATATTTTAATATCCTATATTCAATATAAAATGATGTTCATGATTACTATTATGATGAAAAATCCCATTTTATGAGGTTTTTTCTGTATCATAGCGATGGTATGTGGACATGATTAAAAATTTGATGGATGATTTTACTATCATGATAAATGATCCATGTTATAATTAGTTATTTACATGAAGTAGATAAATGTTAATGAAACATATGAAGTGGTTATTAATGATTTTTTTAAAATAATCACCATCTAGAATTGAATTATCATGCAATATTTTCTACTTTATTGTTGGAAAAACATAATTATTTTTCTACCAATTATCAATCTCTATTCATTGCATCCATTACAAAGGTATGAAATATATTTCAATTTCTAAAAATAACTAACCTTTAAAGTAAAAACTATTGAGGAGTATGAGAGTTTTAGTGATGTTATAAATGTAAAAAAATATCATATTGACCTATTATTGAGATCCTATGAAATTTCAATTACTAATAAGTTTACTCAAATGAAATGATGAATTGTTATGTGAAATTATGGGGTTTACCTGAAACATTCCATTCGGTTGGGATGGTGACGTTGTGTTGAGTTTGTATTCATTGAGGATTAATTATCATTGATATGTTTTTTTATCTATTGGTAAATGTTTCACAAAGAGATTTTTCATAATCAGGTATATTTTGGTTGAAACCTTGTCTTTATCTTTAAATCTATGTATCTTCCCACTCTTTTTTAAAAATTAATAGTGAATTGTGATGAGATATGATATATTATTTTGATTAAGTCTCACAAATTTATATAGTGATATTATGTATGTGGTGAATAAGTATGTCATAACATTTTATGATTGAACATTTATAAATGTGTGTTGTCTTCCAGTCAATTTCGTAAGAGTACCGACGTAAATAAGTCTTATGATAGATATGTATTATATTATGTGCATAATTTATAAAAAAATGAGGTCTCATACCCAATTCATATTAAATATTTTAATATTTATTGAATGTAATATTTATGATGATCTATTTATATTTAAAACATATATTCATATATTTTTCAAACAAATTGAAAATTTTTTTGGTTGACTCAAACAATACACCATGTTTTGTTGTGAATTTCAATATATTAGTTTCTAGGTGGATGAAGGTTTTATTATTTTTGAAATAAAATGTTTTGAGGAATGGATTTATTTTTTAGGATCTCTATTGTTTATTTTCATTTCAAGGATAAAAATTTTTTAAAGGTGAGTAGAATATAATAGAACATTCTCTTTTTGAGAATGGATTTATCTATTCATAGGTTATGTTCTTTTTTTACTTTAATTGGAGTTATTACCACTCATTTTTAATTAAATAAGGTTCTCTAGTGATTTAGATAAAAATTATGTGAAATTTTGTAAGGAAATATTAATTTTTAATTAAAATGGATAAACTAAAATATTATCCTTTACAATGTTTTATATTAAGAAACAGACATTACCATTATGTTTGGAATGGGGTGCATCTTTTAGAATAGTATTTTGGTAAATTTTAATTGAAAATGAAATTTTTAGAATTATGAGTTAATAGTTTTAAAATAAATATTATGTTATTTAAAAACAATTATCAAAATTAAAATAACTCTATATATTAATCCTTTAAATAAATTTACAAGGAAGCTAGGGTTAGAGGATTCTCTTAACATAGAGGTTTCCACTAGATAAAGTTAATTTTATTAGGCCATGGATTCAAGAAAAAAAGGTCTGTTTCTTTGATTATGAAATTCCTTTAAGAAAATTTAATGCCTTCAAATAAAATTCATCTCCTATATTTTCAATAATTTAAATTTTGATGTGAAATTCATGGATAAGTAAGATTTAATAATGATTAATGTAATGAAATTATAATAATTTCAATCCATGTTATGGATTGAGATTATTCTTAGATAGAATATTGATAACCCAAAAAAATATCTCTATGATTGGACATCTAAATAAAAAAAATCATGATAAATATAAATTATATATTAATTATATGTCTAAATAAAAATAAAAGGACATAAATTTTGTGAATTTTTTTTATTTATGGTTTTAGAGATGTTTTAGAGAGATGTTTTGATCCCTTTTAAAAAACATATATTACATTAATTTCATAAATAATTTTGTGGAAAATGATATATTTTTATAAATTTAATGAGACTAATAACATGATTATTCAATTTACAAATAAAAACTTATTAAAGAGATTAGATTCTCTAAATTTCATCCTTTCTTTAACTTTTTACAACTTATTTTTTTTATTCATGATATGAAATTTACATTTATGTGATCATCGTGATGGGAAGAATCTACATTGGTTTTTTAGAGGCCAATGGGAATGTTATCTCTCTTGGTTTTAAGTCTTTGGTGGTAGCATGTGGTGACAATAGTGGGACCTCAGTAAAGTCAGGACAACGGATTGTTGTTATACAATTAGAAATCGAATGGATAGGAGTCTACAAAACCTTTAATTTTTTTGAATAAGACATATTGATAATGTGACATGTAGATATATAATCATCAAATTAGACAAAAATTTACATGGACACATGAAGCGGGGGAGAGAATCATAGCACAAGCTTAAGCTATGTATAAAATGGTCATCTGATCAACAGATCATGTGTTTTTAGTTAAATGGGATGATATAGAATAGGTAGTGATACATGTAGGTATCCAAGTCATTCAACCAACACATAAAATGACTAACATTTCATCAGGTTTTATCATGTCTAGGTCTGCATGTAGTGATGTGTGGGGGTTACACATAGTGCCCCCTCATTATTCTGTATATCTTGAGGTGTGTAAAGCTAGTGGGACATCAGATTCAGGCACTAAAATTTCATTGGTCATATATTGACACCACAAACCTAATGGAACAATTTTTTGATCATTTTGAAGAAGTTTGGTGGAAAAAATTACCTATTATAATTTTAATAATAATAATTTTTTCTTTTTCATATTAAAGTGTATGATGAATGAATTCCCCCTAAACATTGTGAATGTAATTTATTAATAATTATATGAATAATTATTGTTAACTAACAATAATTTTATATAATGATATAAATAGGCATATTTGAAAATATGAACATAATAGGACACTGTGGATTTATAAATGATGGTGTTTAAGCTAATTATAATGAGGAAGAGTTATGTTGATGATGGATTAATCAGGAAATATGTCAGGTAATTATTTTAATGTTATAAAATGTTTATGGAAATTAAAATTTAGAATAAATGAAATAAATCATTAAAATTAATGATTATTTATTTATTATATTTTTTACATTAAAGTTAAATATTAAATAATATGTTGAAATGAGTTTTATGTGATGGAATTAATACATGGTAAGAATTTAAGTAATTATTCTAACATTAAAGATATTGTATCAAAATTTTAATGGGAAATAAGGGAGAAATTATTTTAATAGTTATTATAATGGATTATTCATGTAATCATTGAAAATTAATGGGAATGGTGGAATTATAAAAAAATCATAATAATATCCTATTGATATGAGATTGCAAAATATAATAAAGATGTTATTATGTGATAGCACTCATTGTATATAAATGGTTCCCATAATGATTCACTTTGAAGAGAATATATTTAATAATTAATAGATTTAAAAGGAATTCAGCATGAAATTTATGAAAAATACTAGAGGAATTAAGACCATAAATTAATTATGAGAGTAAAAGTGATAATTTTAAAATACTTGGTGATTTTTAATGGTGTAACCAAAATGTGAATTCTAGTAGTTATCATGTTAGAATATATATTTATATATTCTATTTACTAAAATAAGTGATGTGGATTATGAAAAGTGTAATTTAGATATTAGGTATATAAATGATAAAAGAAAAGAATAATGATCTTAGTAATGTTAAAGAAATATCTCAAAGATATAAAATTGTTCCCTTGATGAGGTATGAGTATTTAATTGTTGTACTGAAATTCTGCTGAAGACAATGAGGAATGATGATGCATGTCAAACTAAATTAAATGGTTGAATCCTTTAGATATATTTTTAGATAAAATATAAGAACAATGAAAAATATAGTTATTATGATTTCAGTCACTTTAAATTAGGTGGATGTGACACATGATATGTATATTGATGTCGATGTTGATATTATATAGTTAACTGAATAATCCAATAATTAACATTTGATTGTAATTTAATTTTCAATGAGTCTTGGATGTATAAAATTGTGTAAAAACTATTATGACATTAAAAACTATATTTTATAAGTTTCTTATAGATAATATATAGATTGTTTATTTGGTTGTGTGACTTTTAGTTACTTATATTATTTATACATGTGAACCTATTTAGTGACTAGTGGATATTAATAATGAATGAGTACCACTGTATTTACTTTTATAACCCACTAATTATTAGTATATGATAATGATTATATATATATATATATCTTCAAATTTTCCCACAGTATTGGATTGGATTCTATTTTTAATACATGGGATTAAGATAGAAAATGATTCACCTAAGTGTTTACATTTTTTCTTAATAAACTATGGGATCAAGGTGGATGAAAATGCACCAAGTGCCTATTCCTTTTCACCCATATCCCTAGTTTTGAGGAAAACCTGATATTTAGTTTCAATTTTGGTAGAAAATTAATAAAGATGTGTATTCCTCCAAGATCTCTAATCTAATATTGGTGGATATGTGTATTCCTCCTACATCTCAACATGATGTATCTAAGGTGAATAATCAATAAGGAAAAGTATGAAGTAATATGATATAATGCTATTATTTTTTAGATGTTATTTTTATTTCTCAATTAACATTTAAATGTGGGGTGGATCAATTCCAAAATCTATGATGTGGTGGGAATGAATGGATAGGTCATTTTTTAGGTTATGCACTAAAATAGGATGAATCATGTTGTATGATTCATCTATATCATAACCAATGATATATACATGATTCATATAATAGTTATAGATATGTTATTAGATCTCATGTTGTGATAGACATAAGATTCCTATATTTCAACATATGATAAATCTAGTATTTATAATATATGATATTTCATTGCATGCCACATTTCCAAAATAGTTTTTCTTTGGTTATAAATCATCATGATGATTCATTTATAGCTTAGTATATATTATATAATCATTGAAATTTTCAAAAGACTATAAATATTCAAAATTTCATATGTGATATGTAATATATGGTGGCTTCTAAGTGTTCACAATGGTTCTCAAGTTCCTTTATTGATTGAAGTAAGTGTATATGAAGGATAAGATCCTTTCTATTTGGTATAGTCAGTAAATCAAGCCTAGTAAAAGCTCCATTTTCCCTATTCTTCATTCATCTTCATGGAGAATGTGTTCCACACATTTTTTAGATCAAGGGGTCCTGATGTAACATACATGGGTTATAGTGTCCAGTGTCATGCCTTTGAATTCCATATCTCTGGTGTTTTTTATTATTGGTCTTCATCATGCATGCTCCATCAATATAGAGATCACTGGACTTGAGATACACATGATTAATTTATGTTATTCATATTCCATATTTATTATATGATGATGGTTCTATATTTAAATGGGTTCATTATAATTTTTTGAACATGTGATGTTTTAACAAAACCCATTAGTGGTATTTGATCTGATTTCATCATGGAGTTAGCATGTTTTCATAATATTTATATAAATAAATATATATTATAAGTTGAAATTTACTATATCATAAGTTTCTATATGACATGGATAAATTTTAGCCACTTGATCACCATATTGTAACAAATGTTATACGAATAACATAAGTTTTGATTCAGGTGTTTGTTTATATCATATGGTATAGAAATATGATCCATAGTGTAAAAATCTTAATTTTACACCACATGGTATGATATAAAAAGTGTTATCATAATATATGGTGGGTAGGGTGGTATTTAAAAAACATAGTATCATGCCATTATTTAAATGCACATAATATCATTTGTCATGGTATGGTTTGAGTATTTAACCACACTAGATGATAGTTCATATCATAAGATATTATATACCACTAGAAATAAATCATATCATACATAGTTATTTGAATAATGAAATATGAAATATTATATATCATAAAATACAATATATTATAAAAATGATAAATTTGATTATATTCTATTAAATTCTTATAAATTATAAATTTTTTATAAAAGATAAGTGTTAGGAATTATAAATGTTATATTTTTATTCCTAAATATAATATCAAATGTTTATATTAATATTTTTCACGAAACCAACTCAGGTACCCTATTAACCCGATAACTAAGATGGTTCGAACATAGCCTGAAGGGCATTACCAATCCCCATGGGTCGGCAACTAGTACATGGAATCATACAAACTGAAAGTGGGAACGATTTTTCCACTAACAACTATGGAAGAAAATGAAACAAGACAATTTAAATAACAAGAGAAACTCCACTGGGAGTAATGTAACAGAAGTCAAATAGGAAACAAATCCCAAAGTACTACAACCAAGTACCAAAAACATGGAAAACATCATAATCCCCAACTCAGATGCAACTCACCAAGTCCAAGGTTCAACAGTTGGATCCACCTCCAAGATATCATTTCCCCTTGCTTGAACCTAGAAGGAGATAATCTACAAACACCTGAAGGAACAAGTAGGTTGTGAGCCAAATCTCAGTAGGATTTCACCAAAGATTCTATGACAATATTCCAATATCAAATTAACCAATAATGTGCTTTCAATTTTGAAACAAATAGTTTTGGAATTTACAAAATAATATATAAAAAAATTATGCTTTACAATTTAAGAGATGTAAATACATTAGAAAATCATTATTCATGTTTCAAATTATGGAAAAAAATTAAAAATATGTAATTTACTTTTAATCAAAGGATACATTGCATAAATGGAACTTTTACAAAAGTATTAAATAAACACTTTAAATAAAACAGTTTATATAAGTTTCCAAGGCATGAAAAATAGTTTATAACAATGGAATATACATTTAAAATACAATCAAGTGAGTAACATGGTCATGTGACAAGTAGGTATGATAGTTTCATGATATAGGGACACAACAGTGTAAATACGGAAAATTGTGTACATACGCCCCTTTAGGTCTAAGGAAAAGGGGACTCATCACCATAACCTAAGGAATGGGATGTTTGGATATAATTTTTTAGAATGTTGTAAGTCATGAAGTGTTGGAAAATATAACACACTAAATACCTAAGGATTTCATGTTCTCAATTACAAAACAATAATGGGTAATTTATTTTAAGACTTCTTAAAATAGAATAAAATCCCACACTCTATTTCAATATGCCAATTTCCTCTTTAAAAACAATAATAGGTTTTAAGTTAAAAACATGCCTTTCACAAAGATGAAACCACTAGGTTTCCATAAAAACCATTTTTAATCCATTTTTCATAAACAATTATTTTCAATAAACTCAATAAATTTCAAAATTCATTTCATAATTAAATTCAACAATTTAATTTTCAAACAATTCCATCAATTTCATCACAGACCCCCAATTCATTGCAATTGGGTTTTTTTTCACAAATCATTCCATCAAAAAAAATAAATTAAATTATACAATTCAATTGATTCAATTTCAATAAAATACAAAATTTAAATTACCACAATTTCATAAATACACCTTGATTCAATGGAATTGGGGGTTTTCCAATTTCATGCCAAAAAACCCATTTTTCTTCAAAACCCTAATTCACCAAAATTAGGTTTTTCCAAAAGTAAATTGAAAGCCATATTATCCAAATAAAAACAATTAAATTTTAAATTCAAACAATTTAAATTTAAATAAATAAATTAGGGTTAATAAAATTTAGTCATCAAAACAAAACCACCTACCGAATACAAAGGATCTCTCAATGGAAAACCCAAATCAAGATTTTTCCACGAAGAATGATGATCATGCCAATAGGAATCAAACCTAGGTTTAAGATTCCTAAAATAGAGGTTATTAGATTCATAAATCAACATAAGCATCCATGTAACCCTAAGGATAAAGATAGATTCTGTGGGAGATCAAGAATGAGAGAAGGAAACTAACCAAGAGGAGATCAGAGGGCATTCCTCTAGCTTCAGATCGTTTCTGGGAGGGGTATAAGGGGCCAAAAATAGAACATGGGAGCTCTGAGGAAGTTAGAAATAGATTATGGTTTTTACCAGTCCATATAAGGTCTAAAAGGGGGTTTTAGTAATTTTTAATGAAAAAACCAGATCTAATAAAAACACATCCACACGGTTTCCTGGTAAACGGCGCACAGTTTAGTTAAATCGTGTTGAGGTTGTGTGACCATTATAAATGGGTCTCACAGACTCTCCTAAGAGGAACCACTGATTACTAACCATGTGAAAGACATTTAGTGATCTCTATAAAAAACTTTTTACTTTCCTGTAGCATGGCACACAGTTTGTTAAACCATGTGCCAGCCGTTCACAAACCGTGCACTAGCCCATAATTTCATGATTCTTAACATTTTCAACCTGAAAACCCCCCAAATAATACCCAACAAAATCTCAATTAAAAATAGGGTGTGGGAATACATGAAAATAGTAATGGGATGTTAAAACCTTCCCACCATAGGAACTTTCTTTCCCCTTAAAGCCTACAGAGAAGCCTCCACATCAAAAATATGAGTCCACTACTCTCTCATCAGTGCCTCTCTCTCTCTCATGTCTCATGAGAATCAGAACCGTGATTCCATAGAACATAGACCAAAGGTATAATCCTCCCACGAAGTACCTTGGTCTTTGAATCAACAATCCTAACTGGTCGTTCAGTCATCGATAAATCAGGTTCAACTTCAAGATCATTCCAACTAAGACCATGAGATGGATCTGATAAATACTTTCAAAGATGAGATACATGAAACACATTATGTATCGATTTAATCTTTGGTGGTAGTTCCAAATGATAAGAAACTTTCCCCACTTGTTCAAAAACCTCAAAAGGTCTAACAAAATGGAGATAAAGCTTTCCTTTCCTCCCAAGATGTCGATGACCCAACCAAGGTGAAACCTTTAAGAACTGGTCACAAATCGAGAACTCCAAAGTTCTACAATGACAATCAACATAAGACTTGTATCATCTCTATTCCGTAAACATTCTCTGATGAATCAACTAAATCATTTTTATCATTTCTTAGGCCAAGCTTGGTCCAATTAGAGAAATCTCACCAATCTCTGACCAACACAACCAAGATTTATAAGGTCGGTCATATAAGGCCTCAAAAGAAGTCATAATGATCATGGAATACTAACAGTTGTTATAAGAAAACTCAACCAGCCCCAAGTGATCATCCAATGCTCCACCAAAGTCAAAAACACAAGTTTGGAGCATATCCTTGAGAATTTGTATATCTTTTTTTGTCTGGCCATCCAACTGCAGATGGTATGTCGTACTCAAACTAATTTGTGATCCCAGGGCCTCCTAAAGGCCTCTCCAAAAGTGATAAGTGAACCTAAGATCACTATTAGATACTATAGAATATGGAACTCCATGTAAGAGAAAAAACTCTTTCATGTAGATATTTACCAACTCCTCAACTTTGGCTATATCATGAATGGGTAATAAGTGAGCTTGTTTTGTCAGCCTATCGATCACAACCCATATCAAATTATTATTTCTCTGGGTATGTGGAAACCCAACCAAATATTCCATATATATGTCATCCCACTTCTAATTATGGACTATAAGTGGATGAAGAAAACCCAAAGGTTTCTGGTTCTCTCCCTTAACCTACTGGCATGTATAACAACTAGAAAAAAACTCAAAAAATCCATATGTCATAACCGACCACTAGAATTGTCACTGCATTTCATAGAATAGTTTTTTGGTTCCTGGGTGCACTGTCCACTGGTAACTATATAAATACTCCATCACAACTTTCCTTAAAAAATATGATACTATAAAATAATCCTAATAGCATAGAATTCCTTCTTTGGAGAAAAACCACTGGGTAACTACCTCCCCACCATAAAGTGAGTCTCTATTACTACAGAACTCATCATCAAGCTATTGTTCCTACATGATCGATTCAAGAAGAGTGTATTTCAACTGAACACTGGCCAAAGAAACCTCAACCCCTTTCTCTTGAAATCCAATACAAAAATATGAAAAGAAATTCATCAATCTCCACTCTTCTAAAGATTCTTTCACTGCTTAGGTCAAAATATTCCTACTCAAAGCATCTATAATGATGTTCCCATTCCTAGGGGTATAGGAAAATGTTGAAATAAAAATACTACAGATATTCCACCCAATTCCTCTGGAAGATATTTAAATCTTCTTGATAGAAGATATAACTCATGTTCTTGTGGTCTAAAAACATAGTAAATCTTTCAACATGAAGGTAATTTTTCCAACTCTTAAGCGCGTACATCAAAAATGCAAGTTCATGGCCATTGGTAGGATAATTATTCTCATTTTTTCTAATCTAATGAGACCCATAGGCAATGAAATGTTTACCTTTCATAAGAAAAAATCCCAAGCCTGAACCTGATGCATCACAGAAGACCACATAGCCCTGCTAGGCCTATGGAAGATTCAGCATCATCGTAGTAGCCAAAAGACACTTCAGGTCAATAAAATAATTCTAAAATTTCTCATCCCAATAAAACTTTACTACTTTTTTAGTTAGTGTATTCTTCGTAGATTCCAACTTCAATAAGTCTTCACAGACCAGTGATAATTTCTAGTTAAGCCCAAGAAACTCGAAATCTTGAAGACATTTTATGGTTGATCACAAGTCATAACAGCCTTCACCTTATCAGAATCAACTAATATTTCTTGTTCTGACACCACATTCCCTAAGAATTTCAATTCCCAAATCTATAAATCACGTTTTTTAAAACATGGAATAAACTCCATGATTTATCAGAATAATCGGAATTGTTCTTAGATTATGCACATGGTCCTCCTTAGACTTAGAGTAAATGAGGATGTCATCAAAAAATACTACAAAAAAATGTATTAAGATACTCATTTAAAATATTGTTCATTAAGGCCATAAAAACTATAGGAGCACTGGTTAGATCAAATGGAATAACAAGGTACTCATATTGATTGTACCACTCCTAAAAGTGGTTTTATGAATGTCATATTCCTTTATCCTCAACTGATGGTAACCAGAGCAAAGATCAAACTTCAAGAACTACTTTTCCCATTTTAACTGATCAAACAGGTCATAAATCCATGTAAATGGATAATTTTTCTTAATGGTAACTCGATTAAGCTTTCTATAGTCAATGCATAATCAAATTGAACCATTATCCTTCTTAGAAAAGAGATATGGTATCGCCCAAGGGGACGCGCTCGAGCATATGAAACATTTCTCAAGAAGATCATTTAACTGGGACTTCATCTCTTTTAGTTAATCTAGTGCCATGTGGTAAGAGGTAATAGAAACTGTTTGAGTAACAAGCATTAAGTAAATGGAGAAATAAACCTCCCTTACTGGTGGTAAACCAAATAATTCTAGAGGAAACACATTTGAAAACTCAATGATGACTGGAGGGAGATCACCACTCAAATATTACCATCCCAGATCAAAGGAAAACACCGATATTACTTTCCCTAACTCTGGATAAGAAGGTCCATCCCTACTCGACCTTAGGTCCCACTCTACCAGAAAGACACAAGACACACCACTAGGTGTGGTAAAAGAGACCCATCATAGATAAGAATAAATCTGGGATTTATTGGTGATGATCCAATCCATTCAAAAAAATGAGGTCGATAGGTTTAATGTCAAGAACCAGAAAAGACCAAGCTAGTTCAACATTTGATAGAGAGAAAACACAAGTTGGACTATGGATACCCTACTATCTCTTCATACCAAGGGATGTAGTAATATCCATTTCATAAGATAAAAGATCCATATGAAGGTTAAGTAGACTAAAAATTTAGTCATAAATGAACGAATGAGATGCACTCGTATTAAATAGAGTATTCAATAGTGATTAAGCTATAGTAATGGTACCTCTCATAGTCATTGGAACAGTATCCACTTCAAATAGAGACACTTCCACTGCTTGAGGAAGCTTCATTCCAGATTCCTGTGGTTGGAACATGTTTGTACATGAATCATCTGATTTCCCCACAGTTTTAGGAGGATATGGTGATCTCGTTCCACTACACAGAGTGGAATAAATATGAAAGAATCACTACAAGTTCCTTGAACATTCATAGGATCCATAGCTCTTTAGTGCCTCAGTGAAAACCCTCTTTGAATTTCCTACCTTTACACATTGGAATCAAACCAAAGAACCTCTTCCAGGAACTGTAGGAAGTTTGGAATGGTTGTGTTATCAAGAACTACAAGGATAATCATCATTCTTCCTCTTTCATTTCAATTAATCTGCACTGTCACTAGGAGAAAAAGAAACTCTTGATAATCTTGACTTTCCATCCAGGTCTATTTCAACCATATGGTCCCTATCCATTATGTTAGCATAACTAGGAAACTTTATCAATAAAACCTAAGAACGAATATCCTTATGAATTCCCAACTTGAACCTTCAAGCCTTTATCCCCTCATTTGATACTATCTTAGGTACGAAGTGAATAATATTAGAAAAACTATTTTCATACACGGTCATGGTCCTGTTATCCTACTCAAGTTTGAAGAACTCAGTGGACTTGGCTAACAACATTGATTATATATAGAACTGATCTGTGAAAATAATATTGAAGCCTTTCCACTTCAGGCTCTCATGTTTCTTCTTCGTCACCATATTGTCCCACCATCTTCTACTCGGTCCTTCTATAACAAAGGTGTAACACTTTACTTTGATTTCTTCAGGTGTGTCCAATAAACAAAATAAATGATCAATAATTCTCAACCACTCCTCAGCCTCTTGAAGATCATTTAAGACTTTAAAATGTGCTGGTTTCTGGTGAATGAACTCTTGAGAACTAGTTTTAAGAACATCCCTATGAGGTTCCACAGCTGGATCCTGAATAGTAACTGGAATTGGTGACTCTCCCAGAACTTGGATAGTGTTCATGATCACCTCAATCATATTTGGATCAACAATAGTATTTTCTCAATGAGATTCAGCAGTAGCTTCCTCTTGGATCTGATTCACACATCTTCTTATATTTATGATTCTACACAACATCAACGGACAACAAGGAAGACATTAGATTAACACTTAAATAGAGAAACAAAGGAAAACTAATCTCAATAGATAGAACAAACAATATTTGTATTTCACTTTATTCTAATAAAAATACGTAAAATACTAGAACTAATCTAAAAGACGTCTTTCCCTAACCAGCCCTGGAGAATTAAGGTTCATTGTGGTGAGAGCTTCCCAGGAACTCAATCGCAACTACCTCCTAAGTCCTGACAAGATTTCAAAAATTCATACTGAATTCAAGACAAAATCTCTACATGGATCTCTAATACCACTTTGTCACAAACTAGCTCGGGTACCCTGGTAACCCAATAACTGAGCTAGTCCTGACATAGCTTAAAGGGCATTCCAGATCCTCATGGGTCAGCAACTAGCACCTGGAATCAAACAAACTAAAAGTGGGAATGATTTTTCCACTAAAAATTGTGAAACAAAAAGAAACAAGACAGTATTAATAACAAAAGAAACTCCACTGGTAGTAATGTTCCAAAAGTCAAATATGAAATAAATCCCAAAGTAATATAACTAAGTACAAAAAACATGGAAAACAGCCCAAGCCCCAACTGATATGAAACTCACCAAGTCCAAGGTTCAATATCTAGATCCAAATCTAAGAAATAATTTCCACTTACTTGAACTTGGAAGGAGATAATCCACAAACACCTGAAGGCACGGGTAAGGTGTGAGAAAAAGCTCGGTAGGATTTCACTAAATATTCCATGAAAATATTCCAATTTCAAATTAACCAATAATGTGCTTTAAATTTTGAAACAAATTGGTTTTGAATTTACAAAAGTATATTTAAAAAAACATGATTTATAATTTAAAAGATGAAATTACATTTATAAAATCATTCTTTACATTCCAGATGATTGAAAAACATTTCAAAATATGTAATTTACCATTAATTAAAGGATAATTTACATAAATAGAACTTTTCACAAAATTGATTAAATAAATACTTTAAATAAATCATTTTATATAAATTTACAAGGCATTTAAAATAGTTTATAACAATGGAATATATGTTTGAAATATAATAAAGTGAGAAACAGGTTCATGTGACAATTAGGTATGATGGTTCTAGGTTATAGTGACCTAACACTATGAATACGGAAAAGTATGGGCATACGTCCCTTTGGGCCTAAGTAAAAGTGGACTCATCACCATCACCTAAGGAATGGGATGTGCTGATATGATGTTTTAGAACATTGTAAGTCGTGAAGTGTTGTCCAATATAACACACTAACTACCTAAGTCTTGCATGTTCTCAAGTACAAAACAAAAATTGGTAATTTATTTTAAGACTTCTTAAAATAAAATAAAATCCAACACTCCATTTTAATATTCCAATTTCCTCTTTAAAAACCATAATGGGTTTTAAATAAAAAACATTCCTTTTCACAAAGATGAAACCACTAGGTTTCCATAAAAACCATTTTTAATCCATATCTTCATAAACAAGGATTTAAAATCAACTAAAGAAATTTCACAATCCATTTCATAATTAAATTCAACAATTTAATTTTCAAAAAATTCAATCAATTTCGTCAAAAACCCCCAATTCACAGGAATTGGGTTTTTTCGCAAATATTCCCACCAAAACATTTTTTTCAATTAAATTCCACAACTCAATTGATTCAATTTACATCAAAACTATAATTTAAATCTAATAGTTTAAATTAACACAATTCCATAAATACACCCCAATTCAATGGAATTGGGGGTTTTCCAATTTCATGCCAAAAACCATTTTTCTTTAAAACCTCAATTCACCATAATTGGGTTTTTTCAAAAATCAATTGAAATCCACATTATCCAAATAAAAACAATTTAATTTTAAATTTAAACACTTGAAATTTAAACAAATAAATTAGGGTTAATAAAATTTGGGCATCGTAACGGAACCACCTACTGAAAACAAGAGATCTCGCAACGCCAAACCCACATCGGGATTTGTCCATGAAGAATTATGATCATGAAAAAGGGAATCAAACCTAGGTTTAAGATATCCAAATAATAGGGTATTAGATCCATAAATCAACACAATGATTCATGGAACCCTAAGGATAAATAGAGAGACCATGGGAGATCAAGAACGAGAGAAGGAAACTAACCAGGAAGAGATCGGAGGGTGTTCCTCTAGCTTTATATCACTTTTGGGAGGGATCCAATGGGGGAAATTGAACTTGGGATCTATGAGTAAGGGAGAAACCAATTATGGTTTGTACCAGTCTGTCTAGGTCTAAAAAGGGGATTCGAGAATTTTTATTGAAAAAATCAGATTTAATAAAAACTCATATATGTAGTTTCCTGGGAAATGGTGCACGGTTTAGTTAAACCATGTTGAGGCCATGAACCTATTATAAATGTGTTTCACGGTCTCTTATAAGAGGATTCATTTCTTACTAACCATGCACAAGCCATGTGGATATCTCTATCCAAAAATTTCCACTTTCCTATAGTATGGTGCATGGTTTGTTAAACTGTGTGTCTTTCATGTTAAAGCCTTACACTAACCCAAAAATTAAAGATTCTTAACATTTTCAACCCAAAACAACCCCAAATTAAACCCAACAAAATATTAATTAAAAAGAGGGTGTAAAAATACTTGAAAACTGTAATGGTATGTTACAATATCTCATATTTAGAAAATAAGTGATATGTTAATTTATTTATTTTATTACAATTTAAATATTCAAGTATATAAATTATTTATATGATGTGAATATTATATATTTTTTAATTTATTTGATATATTTATTCATGTAAAAATTTTATACCATGTATTAGATTCTATGTACAATAATATAAGAATTAGTTTTTTTAATTTGAATTTGGTTAGTTTAGAGTTATATGCTTGAATTTAGAGGCTAGTTATAGTTTATATATATTAGGTTGTATAGTTTTATTAGAATTGATAATTTCCATAGGTATTAATATATGGGTAGTTGTACTTTGGGTCGGACCATCATAAAAGTTGGATACATGTCACACCATACTTTCCCTTGATGAGATTTTATTTCATATGGCTCTATGATTTTACTTGAAAGGGTTTTGTATGCCTAATTCATCTGTTTAATTTGGATATTTTTAGTTATATTGGGATTCAATTTTTGAGTTATTAACACAAACAATGAGTTGTGTAAATATTTTCACATTAATATGGTTTGAACATATTAATTTGGTAGAAGTAATATGTGTACCAAATCTAAATTGTTATAAGCATGCATATATATAGGAATAAAACATGAGATATTAATGATTACTTAATATAAAATAGTTATGAATTTAATATTCATAGTTTGAATGTGGAAATGTTTAGACTAAGAAATCCCCTAAAAAACTAAGTTGGATATTCATTCTAAAGAAAACACATTTTAATACCTTAATCATTCAAACAAGTGTATTTTTTCAAAGCAGGTTGCACATGTATCATCTTGTGTAAGGAAAGGAGGATGTAGTTAACCCTAAAATTTAGGTAAATAAGGTTCATTTTGAGAACTATGTGACACTTAGATATGAAATCCTAAATTTTTTGATACCAAAGAAAATGATTTGTGTTTATCCATGTGATGTATTTGGGTAAAGGGTTGTCTACTCAACTATCTAATATTCATATGTGATGTGAGTAGTATAGTGGTCAGACAAAATAATGAAGTGATGAAACCCATTACCTAGTGAAATATTCATCTTATACCACTAAAGGTATGATTCATGGGGTTATCATATTAGTGGGAGCACATTCAATAAATTAGTTGATAAAATATATAAAACATGATATTCACCCAAAAAATATATCTTGTAAGAGATTACAAAAAGAATCATGAATGTAATTTTTAAACCTCTTATAAGAATGACCAATAATGTAATTATATATTGGAATATAAGGTCAATAAATTTTATTAAATAGAATCATTTTGAGTATATATATATTTGAATGTAATATAAATCAATTTCTTTAGCTCTGACTCATGGTTATTCAATACTAAGTGTTTAGTAAACATTTATACTGATAGAAACAAACTCATAAATAACAGATAATTGATGAAAGGTGAAGAAAATATATGTATTTTAAATGGTGAAAGATTTTCTCCATTATAATTCAGTAATTATGATCTAAGCATACCTAGTGTATTAGTACTGGAATTAAGAAAATACTATTATGTTTCTTTTATAAATAAAAATTTTATTTTTATATCTTGGCTAGACAAGAAAATATTTACATTCTTTATTAAGAAGAAAAAAATTTCTATATACTTGAATAAAATTTTTTATGGGGTTGATAATATGATGAACTATTTATATACTCTAGATATGGATAATATTATGTATATCATTCAATATAAGAAGTTTCAAGTTGATTATAACACCACTTATATTTATCATTATCGCCTTGGATATATAAATGAGAAATTAATTGAAAGAATTTACATAGATGTATTTTTGGAATCATTTGATTATAAACCATTTGAAAATTATGAATCTTATTTATTAGGAAAAATAACTAAAACAACTTTTGATGGGAAAAGGTGATAGATATAATCTATTATTGGATCTAATACATAGTAATGTATGTAGAATAATGATTAATCAATCAAGTAGTGGATTTAAGTAATTTTTAACCTTTACTGATGATTTTTTAATGGTATGGTTTTTTATGGTGAGACACGATTTTGAAGCCATTAAAAGGTCCAATGTGTTCAAAAATGAACTAAAAAACAACTAGGAAAAAGTATTATGATTCTCTAATTAGATTGAGGTGGTGAGTACTTGAGCCTTGAAGTTATTGATCATGTAATAGATTGTATAATTATTTCACATATCACTTTTCTTGGAACACTATAGTGGAATTATTTATCGGAGAGTAATATTCATACCTTGTTAAACATGGTTTGATTAATAATTATTTATTGATACTTTTATATATCATTCTCAGGATATGCTCTGGAAATTACTATGTTCCTAATTAGTTGCATTATATTATAAGAAATTATAAATACAATATATAATATATGGACTAAGAGGAATTTTAATTTTTATTTTATGATGATTTGTGATTTTAAATCATATTTACGATGTTTGTATTCAAACAAAGTGGACCCTAAATTAAAAAAATGCTTATTTTTTTCCTAAGGAAACTATGGGATGTTATTTATATAGTCCAACTAAACACAAAGTGTTTTTTACATGATTTTATACAATAATTTATAATTAATATATAAATCATGGTGTCATTAATAGGAATATTGAACTTGGATAAGTTCAAAACCAATAAATAGGAATTGTTTTTGAGGTGGAAAGTGAGTTGGTTCCATAAGGGGTTTTGAAAACAGAGCTAGATAGGGTTATACAACAACCTCAAAGGTAAAATAATATTCATTAGAATAAAAATAGATATGTATTTATTATAGTAAATTGTGATGAAGTAATATTCATAAATGATGATCCTACAACCTACAGAGAATTCATCACGATTGTTGATTCTAAGAAATGGTTAAAATACATGAGATCTAAGATGGACTCCATGTATACTAAGTAATTTTGGAACTTTATGGATGAACTTAAAGAGTTATCTATAGGATTAAACTATTTTTTATCAATAAAATAGACATGGATAGTAAATTTTCTACCTATAAATTGTTATTAGTGGAAAAAGTTTATAAAAAGAATCATGGAACTGATTATGAAGAGGCATTTTCAAAAGTTGTAATGATAAATTTCATTTAGATTTTTCTTACCATAGAATCTCATTATGATTATTAGATATATAAAATTGATATCAAAAATAATTTCTTTAATAGGAATTTAATCAATGACTTATATATGATATAGCCTAAAGTTTTTAAAGTACCAAATTTTTATGTTAAGGTTTGCAAGTTACAATGGTACATTTTGTAACATCTCAACCCATGAACCACTAAAATTATGACCTGAGTTGATGTTTCACATGGACTCAAGCGTGATTCCCCATATTCTAGAGTCTTTTGATTAGTAGTGAGGGTCTAAGGTTTTACATTGGGGATATTATACCCTCTTATTAGAGTGGACAGTGGATATAAACTGAAATAATTAATAGAAAAAGCATATAAAATAACCAACATCATAGTGAAAAAAGATACTGAAAATAAGAACAGTGGATTAGGAAATTTCTTAGTAAAATAATCAAAATCCATATGTTTTTTTATATATAAAATTATTTCATAGCATGCTGATGTACGAAAAATAATACAGGGGATACAGGGGACAAGGATATACAACATGCTATATAAAAATACAAAATACCAAAAGATAGCTCCACTAGCATCACAAGCATATGCTCTTTCCTCTACTCCCATGCTCAATTCTATATTTAATCAGATCAAGCATCTATAATAGGGATATTTCCCTTACATGCATCTATAATTATGAAGTCTACTCATGTACCAAAGGTGGCCCAAGTAGTGTGTGAGATAAACTCAGTAAGCCACCACCAATGGTGTCTAGAATAATCTATCTAGTGTACATAGAATAGCATTGTGTAGGTATAAAAGATAATAAAAAATGCTAAAAATTAAATTATTCATCTCAGTTTCCTATCAGACACCTGGGTAGATCTACCTGCTTCAGCATAGGTTGGTGTATATCTGTTCTTGGTAATCATGTATTTATATATATATATAAGTAGTCACATATATCTATATATATATATAATATGTATACATGTATATACACACTTTATTTGAGGACATTTAGAGGCATATACATGGATATTAGGTGCTAGTCGGACCCAGGGTGTAACTCAGGAATGCGTGAATAGTCTAACAAGCTAGAGGCTCTAATAAAGGGTAAAATTCCTAAATCTCATATGAATGTGAGACATCATGCCTATCACTCGAGATGGTGGGTGACTCTTCATTCCCAACACCCGATGTAAGGGAACGTGGACCGTCATGAACATCATCCAAATAGTGTAAACGGTGTGAGATGTCATTCCCATCACCCAACACAAGGGTGGGTGAAATTTCATGCTCAAAAAAACCCTTAATCATTGTTCACTAACCATTATCCATGGTCTAATAATAATAATCATGAGGGTTTACCTCTAAGTCATTATAATCATCTAACACAATTTAACCAATGGTGCACAATTCATATAATCCATGTTTATAAATATAAAACATGTGGTGTGTCCTTTCACCCACTTCTATTTAATTTAAAAAATCAATTTAATTAATAAAGCAAGGAAATTCCAATTTCATTTCAAGATGAACAACTTAGGATGTGGTTCATTCCATTAAGAATTTATATAAGATGGAAATTAATTTAACACACCTAAAGGGGTGGTAGGTAGATATAAAAATTTAATATGGGTCTATAGGAGTATTTAGAAATGGTACAATTAATTAAATAAATAAAGATATGTTTTAAGGCATCGTGTGGAAAAGTTTGGATTGTAGAAAAACATAAAATATATGAAAACATCTCAAATTTTAGTAAAAATTTATATACCAGAAACCTTAAGTTCATGGATGAACACTCATATGATATCCACTTCAAGTTTGATGAAGAATTGAAGAAATTGAAAGAACAGACCAAAACCCTAAAAATAAGGCATATTATATCACACCAAAATAGAATAAAAGATGGTAAGATAATAGATAGAAAGAAGGAATAAGAGTGGAGAGCTTACCTTTACACTTCCAATGTGATAGATGAAGGTCTGATCAGATCCCATATGGATGAGAATCGGTGGAACCTAGTTTAGGCATGGTGGGGTTCTCTCGCACATCTCCTATTGTACGTGGGAGGAGAAATGAACCTCTTTCCAAAAATAAGAGGCCCTCCCTCCTTTTAAACAAACTTACCATGGTAATTTACATGGAATGTAAACTTTACACTCTATGTAAAGCTCGAGCTTCTCCACTCCTAGAAAAACTAATCTCACGACAAGAAAAAAGGGGTCTAGAAGGTACACATCATGTATTCATTACATGCCAGGAAATGAATACATGTTGTGTAATTTCTCTATATCTAGACTAAATCCCCTTAAAACTCTCCCTTACTTTAAAACACAAAACCAACCTACCCTAAAGTGGGATCCCTCAAATTAATCCAAAAATAAAACTCAATTAGGGTTTAACCTAATTAAAATAATTTGTACCTCTCTAAAAATAAATGTCGTTACAACCTCACCTCTTTAAGGAAAACCATCCCTGAGTTGGGATTATGAGGGTAAAGAGGGATCGTATGATAAAAGCTCTAGCCACTGAGCACATATATCTGGTTACCACTCCCAGATATCGTCATGTACTCGATCGTGCTACCAGAGCACCCATACTAAAGGAATTGAACTGCCTTAGAGAGACTTCATGCTCTGATCCA
This sequence comes from Viscum album, assembly GCA_963277665.1. NCBI lineage: Eukaryota > Viridiplantae > Streptophyta > Magnoliopsida > Santalales > Viscaceae > Viscum > Viscum album. Next base: position 1,650,229,560 of record OY728143.1, on the reverse strand, counting down.
CGATATGTATTGGGTACTCCTCAAAGGAAGCATCAAAATCCAACCCACCCTCATCATGCTGGAAAACATGTGACAAGTCTGTATAATACCAGTGAAGCTGAGACATGTGAAAAACACCATGCATAGACTAGTATCTTTTAGTAAGTACTATCTGGTAAGCCAATGGTCAGATTTTCTTCAAGACCTCAAAGGGTCCAACAAATCAAGGTGAAATATTACCCTACATCTGAATTCATTAATGGCCTAACCTGAGAAAAACACACAAGAAAACCCAATACTTGACCTCAAACTCAAGAAGTCATCAGTGTTGATTTTTATATGAATGTTACATGGACTAAGATATCAACACGCGCTCTATGATCATCTATACCTACTCTAAATTCTCCTAAACAACACATAGTCCAAGCAGTGATACCCCCTACCTCTAAATGGTATAAAGTTGAATGGAATGGCCTACCATATAAGGGCTCGTAAGGATCCATCTAGATGGTATCCTGAAAACTATAATTATAAGAGAACTCAACTAGGGGTCTATATTTCTCCCAAGAACCCTTTAAGTTAAGGATGCATGCACGGAGCATGTCATATAATATATTAACTATTTGTTCTATATGTCAGTCGGTCTGAGGGTAATAGGACATGCTTAGAAGAACCTGTGTACCTATGTCCTTTTGTAACTCCTACCAGAACCGATACGTGAAGTGAGAATCCCTAGCAGATATGATAGAACAAGGATCTCCTTAAAGTCATATGACTTACATGACATATATCCTTTCTATATTTTCTACTAATAAGTTCTATTGAATAGGTAATAAATGGGTCACATTAGTCAACCAATCAACAACTACCCAAACTATATCATTATCTCAAGGTGATCTAGGAAAACTATTCATGAAGTCCTTAGAGACATCATCCCATTTCAACTTGGGAATGGAAAATGGTTGTAGAAGTCATACCAGTCATTGATGTTCTGCCTTCACCTAAAAATAGGTGGAACACCAAGTGATAAAGTCAATTATATCTCATTTCATAACATGTAACCAATACTAGTGATGTAAATATTGATACATATTGGGTACATCGGGATGTACCACCCAAGCTAATGCATGAAATTCCCACATTAAACCATCTTGGATATTTTTTAGGACCCATACATGACCATGTATGTGTAAGGCTCATCCTCATCCACAATCCAACCAAAAAAATCATTTTAAACACTCTCCCTTAGAAATAGTCCCTCAGGATCTAAAAGTTTTCTTATTCTTGCCCATTTCATAAGGGTAGAGGTCAATAATAAATATGATAGTATAGACTACCCATGATCCTCCTAAACCTCAACATGCATCTCTAAAAATAAAACCATGAGCTATCATTCACTATTGGCCTCCTAAACCGCTTATCTCAAAATCTTCCTCCCAATGAATAGACTACTACTTACCCTTCCCATATGTGTAGACAATTTCAAAATAAAATGATTGTAGGTACTCAAAACATATACAATACTTGAGATTTAGATCATTCTATGTAAAAATGTACTAGAGTATCTTGTGGTCTGTGAACACCATGAAATTCTCCCCAAGTAAATAATGCCTCCAACAGTGTAAATCATTAACAATAGTAGCTATCTAAAGATTTTGAGTCGGGTAATTATGTAACAACCCATGTAAATAAAGAAATATGACATTTTCATATTTATTAATATTTTTTAATTAAATATTAATTTTACTTTAAAGGGTATTCTCTGTCCGATGGCATGCCCGACATGCAACAATGGGTTTCTTTGAAATCTTACGTTGCACACTAATAATATTATATTGTTATTTTAAATGGTAGTTAATGCCTAGTAGTTGTATTGGAGGGAATGAATAAAACTGACTAAAATATGATTATACATGTTTGTTAAATGTTTTTACATTTATATAATAAAAGTTATAGGCTTAAAATGTGAATGAATCCAATTTTAAGCACAAATACTCTAATATTCTTTAAAATATTGATTTACTGCCTTTTGAGGGTGGACCCTTTTTAAATATAGTTTTTGTCACATTTATATGTTATATTTGACAAAAAAATATTATTCTTTAGAATTAGGACATAAAAATATAATTTGGATGAAATTTTGGTATTTTTCTGATAAAGTTCATTTTTTAATTAATAGTGAAAATACTGTATTTTAATTCAAAATCGTCTTTTAATATAATTTATTTATATGGTTAGATTATCTTTTTAATTGATTTTAAAGTGTGATTAGAATATATTTTTACCATTTAATACAATTTTTGTCATTTTATATAATTTCACATTGAAATTGGACATAAACAATTGTCAATCTTTTGATATTTATTTCTTAAAAACACGCTTTTTGTTTTGACAGCAGAAATTAATTTCAAATTAATTTCTAACACTTGTTTTTTGAATTTGAAAAAATTTATTCCATATTTGGAATTAATAGGTCCAAATTATGTAAATATGTAAATTTAATTTTTATACATTATGAATGTTTACTTCATTAAATATTTTATTTACCATGGTTAAAAGGTAAATCTGGTAATTAAGGGTAAAAAAATAATATTATAATATTATTAAATTAATCTAACATGTGTCCTAATCCTATTATATGATACATATCCAACCATGAGAATCCTTGGGTTGATTTTGGGACCCCAAGGGTCCACTTGGGAGTGATAATGACACTTTATTTTAATTAACTTAAAGTAAAGGCAAAAATGACATATACAAATATCTTTTAGTAAATAAATTTTTACATGGGGTTATATAAGTTATCTATTAGACTATAAATATTCTTTTTAAATATAAAAATATTTAATACACCATGGTATTTTTTTATAATTTTTAGACATCAAATAAATTAAATTACTTATGACACAATAATGATGAAGGGTTTACCTCATTAATAAATGATTTAAGTAAATAAGATTATAAAGATTAAAACAATATCAAAAACATGTCCAATTATTATTTGATGATTTTATTTCGACCATGAGTCATATTATATTCAACATTAATAAGTTTTGGACTTTTATAAACTGAAAATCATTATATAATAAAATAATATTTTCACACTTTCCTAAAGAGCCTCTCCTCCCCCTTATAAAAAGCCCTCATCTCTAACCCATTACTCACACCTCTCAAGCTACTTTTACCATCCAAACTCTAAAAAAATCTCCCTACATCACTCTCTTCCTCCTATAATCCTTCCCCTTAGCATAAGGCAATTCAACTAAACCTTTTGGTTCAAACCAAAAGGAGATACCCGATTTAAAGGTAATGTCTTCTCTTAAGTTCTTTTTTTTTATTTTCCTTCTCCAACCCCATAAACTCTTTTTATTCCTTTATTTTATAAAAACAAAAGTATTATAAATATACTGGGTTGTTTCTATGAGAAGGATTTGAACTAAAATTACACACACCTCCGTCTAATGGGTAAAGAACATATTGTTTTTGTGGACGGCGAACTAACGCCTCACGAAACGATGATTGTTCAATTACCTACTACCACCTCTTATGGTGGAAATTAAGATGGAACTGTATTTGTATGTGATATATATTATATTTATATTGTTTCTATTCTTCTGTATTTTTCATTTATAGAATACCTTTATGGTTTCCATAGTGGGTAAATATGATAATCTCATTTGAGGAGGTGCGGACTACCACCCCCTCAAAGTGATATGACTCATTCATGCCTTACATGGAAAATATAAAGGATAAAGTTAATGAAATTATATATGATATTATACTGGAATTATAATATACCTATGTATCATTATATTTTCATTCCATTAAATATGAAATGGAAATGAAAGTAGCGTTCATGCGTACGTACGGCTTACCATCTCCATGAACAGTGCACTTCATTTCTTATCTTCAGATGTAATGTACTATTATAAATACATGTACATACTAGATATAAATGATATATATGATATATAAATCATGAATATCATTCTGGAGATAATGTAATTTTGACCACATGAACTAATTGTAATTATAAGAAGTTCATTTTTGACTCAAGTACCAAATATCGACAAAATGACCATTATTAACTTAAATGATTACATAATGTTTATAACATGGTAATAAGTAATATAAAAGGAATAATAAACTCGAAAAATGTTCTTAATAAAGTTAAATTAACTTTATTTTATTATTCATGAGATTAAAGAACAAATGGGTCAATTCGGACACAAGGTAAGGGACTTCATCTCGATCTCCTTTCTTTGAGGAATATATTGTTTTATACACGACTTTCTTTCATAATCTGTATAAACACCTTTAACTTTTTATTTCATTCAAAGGGAATATTTTTCTACAAGGTGTTTTACTAAACAACAAAAAGAATGTATATTTAACGTACGTAGTGACAATGACCTTTCCACCGCCATGAGTATTATTTAATCTTTGGCTTCCTTTACAAGCCGTAATGTTTTAAAAGAAAAATAAATACCATATACTCTTTTATGTATTTTGGTATTGAAAATGGTTTTTGGATTTATTATTTCAATATCTTGTTCAATATCTTAAAAAGATATATTGTGATTGCAATTTGAGAATGTTATCTTTCTTTTATTCTTATGTTATATTTTATGATTATATTATGGTCCTTGGGAATTGTTTACATATATAGGTGGTTTCATGATAAACCTAGGGTGGGTGAGCCCGAGATAGCTCTCTAATGCATTGGGTAACGTGATAGAGGTAAACATGAATGTTTCTCCTAAGAGATTTAGAGAATATATTGTTATGGGTATTCCAACATAACTCCCTATGTAGTTGTGATAGTTAAAATTTAAGTATGATATGGATGCCACAAGTTACCTTTATGATTTATGATTTCAATGTGTTATTCATAAATCTTATGATTTCATTAGGTATGTTAAGGAGCTTATGTTATGTATGTCTTGATGAACTAATGTTTTCTTTATTTTTTTTATAACCCTTACTGAGCATTTTATGCTCATCCCAAGTTTCAAAATGTTTTTAACAGGACTTAAAGATGAATAGGGTCAAGGATGGGATTAAGGGAAAGTCATGCTGTCTAAAACATGGAACTGGACATGACTCTTTTTTTTAATAGTTTTTATTTTATGAAAAAAAATGGAAACTAAACAGAAGTGTCTACTTATTAATTTTTGAGATGTGATGTAAGAGTTATGACCTAACTCTCTAAAACTCTAAACCTAAAAAGATCCTCAATGTGAATTATTCATTTAATTCAAGATTATGTAATGTTTTAAGGTTGGGTCCTTATAGTTGGTATCAGAGGGAGGTTTATATAACTTGATAAGTTATAATATTATTATATTAATGTCCATAAATTAATTTATGGTAAGATTGAAATGATATAGAATTTACAGATTACCATGTTACTTAAACTAAGATATTTCTATGTTCATAATGGTTTTCCATAGAGAAAATAGGGCAGCTATGATGGGACGACATTAGGAGGAAGACAACCTTCCAAATCAGCAACCTAAGATGGTCAGAATCGGAACTGAACAATTTGTTGCAGTGGTAGCACAGTTGAATCAGGCTATAAATGGTGGTGGTATCCATGCACAAGATCTTCCAAATCAACCACAGAGGAACATGTCAGTAGTGGATCATTTCATAAGGCAACATCCCCCATCATTCAGAGGATCATTTGACCCTGTTCTATAAGAAGGATGGATTAAAGCACTAGAGAATATTTTTTATTTCATGGGGTGTTCAGAACATCAAAAGTTTAGTCTTGCTATTTACCATTTTGAAGGTGAAGCTGATCAGTGGTGGTCGATGGTGAAAAATATCAGGGATGGTGAGGAGATTGATTCTTTTGATTGGGATGAACTCAAAGGTATGTTTCTTGAGAAATATTTTCCTAAGGTTGTTTGTCTTAGGATAGAAAAACAATTCCTAGAATTGAGGCAGGAGGATGACTCAGTGGCTACTTATGAAGAAAAATTCACTCGACTGGCAAGGTATACTCCAAATTTCATATGAGATATTAATAGTAAAATCAACTATTTTACTCTAGATTAAAGCCAAAGTATCAAAGGGCTTTAGCTTCTCATGAGTTCAAAAGTTATAAAAAACTTGTTCTATGTGCAGAGAAGGTGGAAATGGATTTTTCCCATGATCAGGTCTTCTTTGAAAAACAACAGAATAAGAGGTTGAGGTGGAAGATGAAAGGGAATAACTCTTCAAAAAAATCTGATGGTAAGAAACTTAAGTTTATAGTTTGTGAAAATTGTGGTAAAAATCATGCTAGGGAATATCTTTTAAATTATGGTAAGTTCTACCGATGTGGTAAAATGGGACATAAATCTTTTAATTGCAATGAAAAAGATCAGGGTAACGATAAGACAAAATATTATTTTCATTCAGTAAAATGTTTTAAGTGCAATGAAATGGGTCATTATGAAAATGCGTGTCCAATGAAGAACTCAACTGAGAGAAAGCAGCCATACTACAAGCAGAAAGGGTTGGTGAAATCCTTTGCAACTACTTCAGCAAATGTTGTTCCATCAAATGAAGTAGTATCAGGTACACTATTTGTTTTTTCAGATTATGTCAATGTGTTGTTTGATTCAGGGTATACACATTCTTTCATTTCTAAGAATTTTTCTAGTAAATTGGGAATTTCATCTCAATATATTAATCATGAACTTATGGTAAAAACACTGGGGTTAAATGTTAAGACAAAAAGAAATCATAAGAACCTTCCTGACATTGTGTGTGGAAAGAATCTACCTACAAACCTTATAGTTTTTCCTCTAATAGAGTTTGATGTTGTTTTGGGTATGGATTGGATTTCTGTTTATCATGTTAATATTAACTACAGAGATAAAGAGGTTTCTTTTTAGAAAGAATTTCAGTTTGTGTACAAGAATGAACCCTTACTTTTGATAACATATCAGAAAGCTGAGAAACTAGTAAAATATGGAAACGACTGTTACCTTGCACATATTGTTGAAAATAAAGGAACTATTCAGATTAATGATGTACCAATTGTAAATTATCACCTTTATGTTTTTTCAGATGAGTTTCCTGGAATTATACTAGATCAGAAAGTTGAATTTACTGTTGACATAGTTCCTGATGCTAATCTAGTTTCAAAACCCCATTATCAAATAGATCAAATTGAACTTTTAGAGTTAAAGAAGCAATTATAGGAGTTATTAGATAAAGGTTTCATTCGACCTAGCACATCACCATGGGGTGATCCTATCTTGTTTGTTAAAAATGAATATGTTTCAATGAAACCTTTCATTGATTATAGAGCATTTAATAACATCACTATTAAGAACAACTATCCTTCTCCTCATATCGATGATTTGTTTGATCAGATCTAGGGAGCTTAGTATTTTTCTAAGATTGACTTGAGGTTGGGGTACCATCAGTTGAAATTAAAGGAATCAGACATTCCTAAGACCGCGTTTCAAATAAGATGTGTCCATTATTAATTTTTAGTTATGCCTTTTGGGTTAACCAATTCACCTACTGTATTCATGGATCTTATGAATAGAATTTTCCCTGAATTTTTGAATAAGTTTGTGGTTGTGTTCATTGATGATATTTTGGTTTATTATAAAAGTAAATAGAGCATGAAAGTTATTTAAGGGTTGTCTTACAAACCTTAAAATAAAATAAACTGTATGGGAAATTCAGAAAGTGTGAGTTTTGGTTACAACAAATTTCTTTCCTTGGTCACATTGTTTCAAAAAATGGCATAACTGTTTATCCTGCTAAAAAAAGTTATTGAAGAATGGCCAAGACCCACAAATATTACTGAGATCCATAGTTTTCTTGGTTTGGCAGGTTATTACCAAAGGTTTTTTGATAATTATACGCGATTATCTAGTATAGTGACTAAGTTAACTTGAAAAGGTGTTAAGTTTATCTAGACAAAAGAATTTGATGATTGTTTTCAGGAATTGAAAATAAGATTGGTGAATGCTCTAGTTTTGGAACTACCTTCCATAAATGGTGAGTTTTTTATCTACAATGATGCTTCATTGAAAAGACTTTGTTGTTTCCTTATACAGAATGATCAGGTAATTGATTATGCTTTACGTCAGTTGAAACCTCATGAGTTCAATTACCCTACACATGATTTGGAATTAGATGCTATTTTTTTGCTTTAAAAATTTAGAGGCATCATTTTTATGGATTAAAATGTGAAATATATACTGACCACAAAAGTTTGAAGTATATATTCACTCAGAAAGAATTTAACATGCGACAGAGGAGATGGTTGGAATTAATCAAGGACTATGATTTCACGATCCTTTACCATCCAAGAAAAGAAAATAAAGTTGCTAATGCTTTGAGTCGAAAAATTAATGTTTCATTAACCATGTTATGTTTAGAACAAGATCCTTTGGTTTTTGATTTGATGAACTTTGGCATAGAATTTTTTGGTGTAGAAAATTCCTCTGTTTTGTTTCAGGTGTCAATGAAATCATCTCTATCAGAAAAAATAAAGAAAGCGCAGAAGGAATACAATGAGTTGTAGAAAAAGGTAGAGTTGGTTTAGAAGGGTAAGTTTCCTGGATTTAACATTGATAATGGGTGTGTTTTGAGATTTGGAAAGAGATTATTTGTGCCTTATGATTCACAGTTGAAGAATGAGTTGTTATGTGAAGCTTATAGTTCCTTGTTTTCAGTTCATCCTAGCAGTACCAAGATGTACAGAGATCTTCGGGAGTATTACTGGTGGGATGGAATGAAAAGAAATATTCCTAATTTTACTATGAAGTGTTTGACTTGTCGGTAGGTTAAAGAAAAGTGGTAGTTATCTAAAGGGATGTTTCAGCCTTTACCGGTGCCAAAGTAGAAATGGGAAAATATATCCATTGACTTGATTGTGGGATTACCAAAGATATCTCGAGGTAATAATGCAATCTGGGTTATTTTTGATCGATTGACTAAATCTTATCATTTTATTCCTATTCGATATACTTTGTCTCTAGATCAACTTTATCAGTTGTATGATAAAGAGATAGTCAGGTTTCAGGATGTTCCCCTCTCCATTGTATCTGATCGTGATCCCAGGTTTACTTCCAACTTTTGGAAAGGCCTTCAGAAGTCCTTGGCTACTGAATTAAATTTTAGTATAGCTTTTCATCCTCAATCAGATGGGCAGTCAGAACGAACAATTTAGACCTTGGAGGATATGTTACGTGCTTACTCAATATATTACTAGGGAATTTGGGACCAACATCATTCTTTGGTTGAATTTTCTTAAATAATAGTTTTCGTTCCAGTATACAGATGGCTCCGTTTGAGGAACTATATGGGTAGCGGTGTTGAACTCCAGATTTTTGGGATGAAGTAGGGGGAAAGGAAGCTGATGGGACCAGAATTGGTAGAAGAGATGGAAGAGAAAGTTCAGTTGATTCAGAAGCACATGAGAACAGCTCAGAGTAGGCAGAAAAGTTATACGGATAACTGGAGTAAGGATCTCTCTTTCGAGGTAGGTGATCATGTCTTTCTCAAAGTCTCTCTATGGAAAAGTGTGATGCATTTTGGTAAGAAAGGAAATTTGATTCCTAGGTTCATTGGACATTATAAAATCCTAGAGAAAGTTGGATCAGTTGCATACAAAGTGGGTTTAACTCCAAGTTTATCCCAAGTACACAATGTTTTTCTTGTTTCAATGTTGAGAAAGTATATGCTGGATTCATCTCATGTTTTGAGCCCAGAGGTAGTTCAGTTGGAAGAGAATCTCTCTAATGAGAAACAACTAGTTCAGATTCTTGACCTAAGAGAGCAATTGTTACAGAATAAGGTAATTCATTAAGTAATGTTTTTTTGGAAAAACCATATGGTTGAAGAGGAGACATGGGAATTTGAAAATGATATGAGGGATAAATACCCCCATTTATTTGATTAGTGAATAAATTTGCAAGGACAAAATTTTCAAAAGAGGGGAAGGATGTAAAATCCCACGTAAATAAAGAAATATGACATTTTTATATTTATTAATATTTATGAATTAAATATTAATTTTACTTTAAAGGGGATGTTGTGTTTGATGGCGTGCCTGATACGCAACAACGGGTTTCTTTGAAATCTTACATTGCACACTAATAATATAATATTATTATTTTAAATGGTAGTTAACGCCAAGTTGTTGTATTGGAAAGAATGAATAGAACTAACTACAATATGATTATATATTTTTGTTAATTTTTTTTACATTTATCCAATAAAAGTTAGTGGCTTAAAATTTGAATGAATTCAATTTTAAACACAAATACTCTAATATTCTTTAAAAGGTTGATTTACCGCCTTTTGATGGAGAACCCTTTTTAAATATAGGTTTTATCACTTTTATATGTTATATTTGACAAAAAAATATTATTATTTAGAATCAGGACATCAAAATATAATTTGGATGAAATTTTTGTATTTTTCTGATAAAGTTCATTTTTTAATGAATAGTGAAAATACTGTATTTTAATTCAAAACTGCATTTTAATCTAATTTATTTATATGGTTAGATTATCTTTTTAATTGGTTTTAAAGTGTAATTAGAATATATTTTTACCATTTAATCCAATTTTTGTCATTATAAGTAATTTCACATTGAAATTGGACATAAACAAGTGTCAATCTTTTGATAGTTATTTCTTAAAAACACGCTTTTTGTTTTGACAGCGGGAATTAATTTTTAATTAATTTCTGACACTTATATGTTTTGAATTTGTAAAAATGGATTCCATATTTTGAATCATGAGGACTAAATTGTATAAATCGGTAACTATTATTTTTAGACATTATGAATATTTATTTTAGTAAATATTTTATTTATCATGGTTAAAAAGTAAATCTGGTAATTAAGGGTAAAAAAATAATATTATAATATTATTTAATTACCCTAAAATGTGTATTAATTATATTTTATGATACATATCCGACCATGGGCATCCTTGGGTTGATTTTGGGACCCCAAGGGGCCACTTGAGAGTGATAATGACACTTTATTTTAATTAACTTAAAGTAAAGGAAAAAATGACATAAACAAATATATTTTAGTAAATAAATTTTTACATGGGGTTATATAAGTTATCTTATAGGATATAAATATTGTAACGACCCGAAATTTTGAATAAATCTTGTTTCCTAATTTTATGTGTTATTTTATTTTATTTTTTTTATACTCAGTAAAAATGTTTCATTGGATAACATGAGTATAATTAAAATGATACCGTTGGTTTTTGACTGTTATATGACCATTGGTCAATATGACCACTGGAAACTAAATGTTTTGATTATTGTCTCTAAATACAAGTAATTTTGGTTAATTAATATAGTAAGAAGATTCGATGGCCTCACCCAGTAGTCTTGGACCGATCGAAGCCCATCTAACAGAACTTTGGAAGGAGGTAGCACCACTGGGCTTTGCTCTGGACCAAACCCAAGATGAACTTCATCGTGTGAAGCTAGAACGGGATCGCCTTCGTGAGAAGTTCAAACTGATAGAAATTACTACTCGTGCGATGTTGGTCGAGCCTCCCTCTGATTCTCTCACCTTAGCACACCTTACACTTAGGTCCTATGCTGGAGTGATAAGGGGCTATGTAAGGAGACCATAACTGCCTTGTGTAATCCTTTGTTTTAAATAAAAATTGGGATTTCTTCTTATGAAGTTTATGAATTTTCAAATGTCCGGATAAATATAGTATGAATATTTTTGATGAATTTTCAAAAGGATATTTTAAAAAAATGTTTATGTAAACCTTAAATAATTTAAAATGTGTAACGATTTTCAAAAAATGGTCTTCTACAATTATGTCCAGTACGAAATTTAGAGTCTAATAAGATCAACTTGATTTTTGATGAATAGTAAATTATGAATAGTGATTTTATGATTAGGATTAGTAATGTGTCCAAATGGATTAGTAATATCACTTAAAGAAAGTATTAATATAATCTAGGCACCTTGATTAAGTAATGTGATTCAATAAAATGGTTAAATAACGGTTTCATAAATTATTATTCAAGTATTAGTTTTTTTGGGTGAATAGTGTTTTTAATTAAAAATTTAATTAAAAATATTTAGATAATTATTTTTATAAAACGGATTTCATTTTTGAACTCAGAGCACCGATATTATGCTATGGTTATTTTTGGGGTTTTTTTTGAAAAAAATGAATTTTCGGTGAATAGTGTTTTTATTTAAAAATTAAATTAAAAATATTTAGAAAATTATTTTTATAAAATGGAGTTCATATTTTTAATCAGAGCGTTGATATTTTGTTAAGGTTAAATTTTGGTATTATTCTGAGAAAGTTGAATTTTCGATGAATAATGAAAATACAGTTTTTAAGTTACGGGTGTTTAATGACATCATTAAATGATGTATTAAGTTTTTAATCAATATGTTCGAATTATTAATAGTGAGATAAGGTATGAGGTGTCCCAAGTGGCCAATACCATGGTAAAATACCATGGGCAAGCCCATGGTTTTTCCAAAACCACTATTGAGGTGTCCCTTTGCCATTAATGCCTTGTCCCCTCATTTTCCCTATAAATACCAAGCCCTCCACTCATCCATTCGACTCCCCACTCTTACCCAACGAAGTTCTGGTCTCATTACCTCCCAAGGAGTCCTCCCAAGGTTCCCCCAAGCCCTCAAGGTCCCAACCTTTGAGGTTTAAGAGTTACATTTTAAGGTAAGGGATCCGACCTCTCTCTTTCATTTCAAGTAATCTCTTTTATGTCATTCCTTTTATGCTCCATGTTCTTATGTTGGAGGATGTTCTTTTATACTCCTATTACTTCCCTTTTCATTTTCATATAATGAGAGATCCCCTCTTACTCTCATTATTTCATTTTATGAAGTTTTAAGTGGCGCCGTTAGGCTGCCGAAATATTTGTAACGGATTCTTTCTCCCTTCTCATTTTTCAAGATCTATTTTCATGTAAAGTATTTAAATTTACTTTTTATTATGTTGGGGTATGATCTCTAAATTTATCATACAGATCTTTTATGATCATATGATGAGAGACCCCATTTGATCTCTTCAATTTAGTATTTTGAAGTTTTAAGTGGCGCTGTTAGGCTGCCGAATTTTTAAGTGGTTCTTCACCCTTCTCGTTTTGAAGTTCTACTTTCATGTCAATTCTTTCATGTTCGTTTTTATTATGTTGGGGTATGATATCTAAATTTATCATACTGATATTTTATGATAATATGATGAGAGACCCCATTTTATCTCTTCAATTCAGTATTTTGAAGTTTTAAGTGGCGTCGTTAGGCTGCCGAATTTTTAAGTGGTTCTTCACCCTTCTCGTTTTGAAGTTCTACTTTCATGTCAATTCTTTCAAGTTACTTTTTAATTATGTTGTGGAATTATCTCTATATCTATCATACTGAACTCTTATGTTCACATGATGAGAGACCCTATTTGATCTTTTCAAATCATTTTTGTTGAAGTTTAAGTAACGCCGTTAGGCTGCCGAACTTTAATAAGAGAAATCTAATTTTTGTCTTCCTTCCATGTTTTTCATTTCAAATGGTATGACCTTGAAATTTCATTACCATGATCATGTATCCTTCTTATTCTATCCATCTACTATTTTATGTGTCATTTATGATTGTTTGACCCATTTTCCCTCTCTTTTTAATGTCTTCTAAAAACTCGTAACATAGCCATTATGCTGCAGAATTTCCGTCTCAAAATGTCTCTCTCTTTTTCTAAAGTTCTTTTATATTATTAAGTGAATACTCAAAGCTCTTTCTTCTAAAGGGGTATTCGCATATATACCAAAATTTTCTATTTTAAATTCTGGGATCTACATACATGAGACCCACCTTCCATTTCTGTGGGTTTTAAAGTGACGTAAAGATCATGTCTTTAAAGCAGTTTTCAAAACGTTGTGATTATGAAATGAAACCCATCTATTTTATGCTATATGGGTTATTTATGAAATGTTTGATGATGATATATGTGTCTCACATAATAATAAAGGAAAATTTAAGGGTGCGCCCTGATAGCGCTCCAATGCATTGGGTAATGATGTAACCACTAGAGATTACAATTTTCACGATACCTTGGTGAATAACCTTGGTAATTTTCAAATGACACCTTGGGGATGGACCTTGGTGATATGTTCATGATTGTCTATGTTAAATGATGTAGCCACATCTTAAAGTTATGAAAAATGTTATTTTTATTATGATATTCCACATGATTTTATTTATCATGCCTTAAAGTTCTTGTTCATGACATAGTTGATGTATCTCAAGTTCACATGTTAAATGTTTCCCTTGTTTCCCTTACTGGGCCTTCTGCTCACCCTTTCATTTGATGGATGTCCCCAGGTTATGAGATGCAGTAATGATCCTAGGATGAACATGAAGAGAATCCTTTCAAGTGTTTAAGAAGAATGTTTTATGTTTTCATGTTTTAAGTTCCTGGTTTCCAAGACACTAAACCTTAAAGATCCTCAGTTTTGTATAATGTAATGAAAGTTTATGTGATAAAAAGGCGGGATGCTATAGTTGGTATCAAAGGATGGTTTAGTTATTTGTGTAAATTAGGATATGAAAAGTTTAGGAAGAAGCCTATAGAAAAGTTTATATATAGGAAATCTTCCTGGTATTTTGGTGAGTATTGAGTAATGGGTTGCCAAGCAAATACATCCCTGTCTGGATACGAGCAGGTAGAGGTGGCTCTGGCACAGATGTACATAGGGGTAAAACCCGAAAACACCGCTTTGAGCTATACTCAAATGGGAATTGGTACACGACAACGGGCCTTGCTGCACTCTTGGTTACGACACTCCCGAGGGATATGCTTTGGTAAATTCATAAGCTTAGTATGAACCATTGTTAAAGGAACAAAGATAAAATAAAATAAGGATTCACATAAGAATATATGATCATGGATAACCTAGATGAGAACCTAGGGGATCACAAGTCAGGATATACTTTTCTTCTACAAGTTATCCTTATATGCTTTAAGTTCCTTTTCATGATTATTAGCTAAGTAAATAAGCCCCTAATTATAGTTTCTTTTCTTAGTTAATGGTGGGAAGTGGAAGAACATGTCCCAAAAACCATTGTGATAGGAAATGCGACAATTGTCGTATTAATATGACAGAGATGATTAGGGGGTTAAAAAAATGATTATTATTTTGGAAGACATTCACTATTTTGGGGACCCTATGTGATCGAGGTAAATATATTACTACGGTATTTTCATTGAGGAGTAAGGTTGACTTATATTTTGAAGAATCGACGAATTTAAGGTGGACTTATAGTAATTTAGGTTACTTATGGGAATGATTAACCTATCTTGGGTAAAATATGTTTAGGTTAGCTACTTTTGTTATAAGATGTTAGGAGTGGTTGATGTTGTTTGGAGATGAACAATGAATTTTATTTTGGAAGACTATGTTATCAAATCCCTCTTGTATTTGGGTTTCAATCTTAGTTTGGTTTATTTTGAGGAATTTTAAGGACCGTTATTTATGGGATGGTCTATGATGAACTTTGGGTAGTACCATAGAACTTTGAAGATTTAAAAATAGTTTCCCTTCCTATGGGATTCTTTTTGAAGAGTTGTTTTACCTTACCCTTTCTATTTTTTTGGGATAATGTTTAAAGATAGAAGAAATAGATAATTGATCTTTTGTGAATTATGTGATTCTCTAGAAGATGATTCTTGTGTTTTGATGAGACCAAGTGGTTTTGAATTCTCATCATTTGGAGAAAAGATTAGTTTTGGTAGAAACTTATTAAAGTATGAAACTCTACATGAAGATAGATATATTTCCTTATGTTTTTGTTCTATGTAGTAAATGAATTCCTCAAAATTATGAAAAGGAACATAAAACAAAAATGTTGTTGGTTTACGTTTCCTACTAGGTAATCAATGACCGTTTACACACATCATAAGTTTGGGATTTTCTTATGGTTAACTTTCTCCTAATCATGTTTTCTATCACTCTCCTTTAGAACGTGACCCTTTGTTTTCTCCTCCATGTCCATGTTTCCTACATGGAATCCTAGTATGAGTAAACTCGGGTGGCCTTTGTACTTCCTTTTCTTTCTTTTAAAGTAATAGTGTTACTGACTCTTTTTCCGATGTGAGACTTTCAATGAAATTTCAAAACCCAATTTTTTTAAAAATTGCGAGGACGCAATTTCTTAAGGGGGGATGATTGTAACGACCCGAAATTTTGAATAAATCTTGTTTCCTAATTTTATGTGTTATTTTATTTTATTTTTTTTATACTCAATAAAAATGTTTCATTGGATAACATGAGTATAATTAGAATGATACCGTTGGTTTTTGATTGTTATATGACCATTGGTCAATATGACCACTGGAAACTAAATGTTTTGATTATTGTCTCTAAATACAAGTAATTTTGGTTAATTAACATAGTAAGAAGATTAGATGGCCTCACCCAGTAGTCTTGGACCGATCGAAGCCCATCTAACAGAACTTGGGAAGGAGGTAGCACCACTGGGCTTTGCTCTGGACCAAACCCAAGCTGAACTTCATCGTGTGAAGCTAGAACGGGATCGCCTTCGCGAGAAGTTCAAACTGATAGAAATTACTACTCGTGCGATGTTGGCCGAGCCTCCCTCAGATTCTCTCACCTTATCACACCTTACACTTAGGTCCTATGCTGGTGTGATAAGGGTCTATGTAAGGAGACCATAACTGCCTTGTGTAATCCTTTGTTTTAAATAAAAATTGGGTTTTCTTCTTATGAAGTTTATGAATTTTCAAATGTCCGGATAAATATAGTATGAATATTTTTGATGAATTTTCAAAAGGATATTTTAAAAAAATGTTTATGTAAACCTTAAATAATTTAAAATGTGTAATGATTTTCAAAAAATGGTCTTCTACAATTATGTCCAGTACGAAATTTAGAGTCTAATAAGATCAACTTGATTTTTGATGAATAGTAAATTATGAATAGTGATTTTATGATTAGGATTAGTAATGTGTCCAAATGGATTAGTAATATCACTTAAAGAAAGTATTAATATAATCTAGGCACCTTGATTAAGTAATGTGATTCAATAAAATGGTTAAATAACGGTTTCATAAATTATTATTCAAGTATTAGTTTTTTCAGGTGAATAGTGTTTTTTAATTAAAAATTTAATTAAAAATATTTAGATAATTATTTTTATAAAACGGATTTTATTTTTGAACTCGGAGCACTGATATTATGCTATGGTAATTTTTGGGGTTTTTTCTGAAAAAAATGAATTTTTGGTGAATAGTGTTTTTATTTAAAAATTAAATTAAAAATATTTAGAAAATTATTTTTATAAAATGGATTTCATATTTTTAATCAGAGCGTTGATATTTGGTTAAGGTGAAATTTTGGGATTATTCTGAGAAAGTTGAATTTTCGATGAATAGTGAAAATACAGTTTTTAAGTTGCGGGTGTTTAATGACATCATTAAATGATGTATTAAGTTTGTAATCAATATGTTCGAATTATGAATAGTGAGATCAGGCATAAGGTGTCCCAAGTGTCCAATACCATGGGAAAATACCATGCGAAAGCCCATGGTTTTTCCAAAACCACTAATGAGGTGTCCCTTTGCCATTAATGCCTTGTCCCCTCATTTTCCCTATAAATACCAAGCCCTCCACTCATCCATTCGACTCCCCACTCTTACCCAACGAAGTTCGGGTCTCATTACCTCCCAAGGAGTCCTCCTAAGGTGCCCCCAAGCCCTCAAGGTCCCAACCTTTGAGGTTTAAGAGTTACATTTTACGGTAAGGGATCTGACCTCTCTCTTTCATTTCAAGTAATCTCTTTTATGTCATTCCTTTTATGATCCATGTTCTTATGTTGGAGGATGTTCTTTTATACTCCTCTTACTTCCCTTTTCATTTTCATATAATGAGAGATCATCTCTTACTCTCATTATTTCGTTTTATGAAGTTTTAAGTGGCGCTGTTAGGCTGCCGAAATATTTGTAACGGATTCTTTCTCCCTTCTCATTTTTCAAGATCTATTTTCATGTAAAGTATTTCAATTTCCTTTTCATTATGTTGGGGTATGATATCTAAATTTATCATACTGATCTTTTATGATCATATGATGAGAGACCCCATTTTATCTCTTCAATTCAGTATTTTGAAGTTTTAAGTGGCGCTGTTAGGCTGCCGAATTTTTAAGTGGTTCTTCACCCTTCTCATTTTGAAGTTCTACTTTCATGTCAATTCTTTCATGTTCGTTTTTATTATGTTGGGGTATGATCTCTATATTTATCATACTGATATTTTATGATCATATGATGAGAGACCCCATTTGATCTCTTCAATTCAGTATTTTTAAGTTTTAAGTGGCGTCGTTAGGCTGCCGAATTTTTAAGTGGTTCTTCACCCTTCTCGTTTTGAAGTTCTACTTTCATGTCAATTCTTTCAAGTTACTTTTTAATTATGTTGGGGAATTATCTCTATATCTATCATACTGAACTCTTATGTTCACATGATGAGAGACCCTATTTGATCTTTTCAAATCATTTTTTTTTGAAGTTTAAGTAACGCTGTTAGGCTGCCGAACTTTAATAAGAGAAATCTCATTTTTGTCTTCCTTCCATGTTTTTCATTTCAAATGGTATGACCTTGAAATTTCATTACCATGATCATGTATTTTTCTTATTCTGTCCATATACTGTTTTATGGGTCATTTATGATTGTTTGACCCATTTTACCTCTCTTTTTAATGTCTTCTAAAAACTCGTAACATAGCCGTTATGCTGCAGAATTTCCGTCTCAAAATGTCTCTCTCTTTTTCTAAAGTTCTTTTATATTATTAAGTGAATACTCAAAGCTCTTTCTTCTAAAGGGGTATTCAAATATATACCAAAATGTTCTATTTTAAATTATGGGATCTACATACATGAGACCCACCTTCCATTTCTGTGGGTTTTAAAGTGACATAAAGATCATGTCTTTAAAGCAGTTTTCAAAACGTTGTGATTATGAAATGAAACCCATTTATTTTATGCTATATGGGTTATTTATGAAATGTTTTATGATGATATATGTGTCTCACATGATAATAAAGGAAAATTTAAGGGTGCTCCCTGATAGCGCTCCAATGCATTGGGTAATGATGTAACCACTAGAGATTACAATTTTCATGATACCTTGGTGAATAACCTTGGTAATTTTCAAATGACACCTTGGGGATGGACCTTGGTGATATGTTCATGATTTTCTATGTTAAATGATGTAGCCACATCTTAAAGTTATGAAAAATGTTATTTTTATTATGATATGCCACATGATTTTTTTTATCATGCCTTAAAGTTCTTGTTCATGTCATAGTTGATGTATCTCAAGTTCACATGTTAAATGTTTCCCTTGTTTCCCTTACTGGGCCTTCTGCTCACCCTTTCATTTGATGGATGTCCCCAGGTTATGAGATGCAGTAATGATCCTAGGATGAACATGAGGATAAGCCTTTCAAGTGTTTAAGAAGAATGTTTTATGTTTTCATGTTTTAATTTCCTGGTTTCCAAGACACTAAACCTTAAAGATCCTCAGTTTTGTATAATGTAATGAAAGTTTATGTGATAAAAAGGCGGGATGCTATAAATATGAATTTTAAATCTAGAAAGATTTCCTAATTCATGGTATTTTTTTATAATTTTTAGACATCAAATAAGTTAAATTATTTATGACACAATAATGATGTAGTGTTTACCTCATTAATAAATGATTTAAATAAATAAGATTATAAAGATTAAAATAATATCAAAAACCTGTCCAATTATTATTGGATAATTTTATTTCGACCATGAGTCATCTTATCTTCGACATTAATAATTTCTGGACTTTTAGAAACCTTAAATCATTATATAATAAAATAATATTTTCACACTTTCTTAAAGAGCCCCTCCTCCCCCTTATAAAAATCCATCATCTCTAACCCATTACTCACACCTATCAAGCCCCTTGGATCATCCAACCTCTTCCCAATTAATCTCCTTAAATCCCTCTCTTCCTTCTAAAATCCTTCCCTTAGGAATAAGGCAATTCAAGTAAACCTTTTGGTTCAAACCAAAAGGAGATACCCGATTTAAAGGTAATGTCTTCTCCTAAGTTCTTTTGTTTTATTTTTTTCCTCAAACCCCCTAAACTCTTTTTATTCCTTTATTTTATAACCACACTAGTATCCTCAATATACTAGGGTTTTTTTATGATAAGGATTATAACTACACTTACACACACCTCCGTCTAATGGGTAAAGAGCATACTGTTTATGTGGACGGCGAACTAACGCCTCACGAAACGATGATTGTTCAATTATCTCCTACCACCTATTATGGTGGAAATTAAGATGGAACTTTATTTATATGTGATATATATTATATTTATATTGTTTCTATGCTTCTGTATTTTTCATTTATAGAATACCTTTATGGTTTCCATAGTGGGTAAATATGATAATCTCATTTGAGGAAGTGCGGACTACCGCCCCCTCAAAGTGATATGACTCGTTCATGCCTTATGTGGAACATATAAAGGATAGAGTTAATAAAATTTTATATGATATTATACTTAAATTATAATATACCTATGTATCATTATGTTCTAATTCAATTAAATACGATATATAAATAAAAGTAGTGTTCATGCGTACGTACGGTTTACCGTCTCCATGAACGGTGCATTTCATTTCTTATCTACAGATGTTATGTACTGTTATAAATACATATATATACTGGATATAAATGATATATATGATATCTAAATCATGAATATAATTCTGGAGATAATGGAATTTTTACCACATGAACAACTTGTAATTATAAGAAGTTCATTTTTGACTCAAGTACCAAATATAGAAAAAATTACCATTATTAACTTAAATGATTATATAATGTTTATAACATGGTAATAAGTAATATAAAAGAAATAATAAACTTAAAAAAAGTTCTTAAGCAAGTAGAAATTCATTTTATTTTATTATTTAGAAGATTAAAGAACGAAGGGGTCAATTCGGACATGAGGTAAGGGACTTCGTATCAATCTCCTTTCATTGAGGAATATTTTTTTATACATGACTTTCTTTTATAAGCTGTATAAACACCTTTGACTTTTCATTTCATTCAAAGGGAATCTTTTTCTATGAGGAGTTTTACTAAACGACAAAAAGAATGTTTATTTTTAACGTACGCGGTGACAACGACCTTTCTGTCGCCATGAGTATTATTAGATCTTTGGGTTCCTTAACAAGTCGTAATGTTTTTAAAAGAAAATTAAATACCATATACTCTTTTTTGTATTTTGGTATTGAAAATGGTTTTTGGATTTATTATTTCAATATCTTGAAAAGATATATTGTGATTTTAATTTGGGAATGCTATCTTTCCTTTATGCTTATGTTATGTGTTATGATTATATTATGGTCCTTGGGAATTTTTTATGTATAATGGTGGTTCCATGATAAACCGAGGGTGGGTGAGCCCTAAATAGCTCTCCAATGCATTGGGTAACGTGATTAAGGTAAACGTGAATGTTTCTCCTAATATATTTAGGGAAAATACTGTGATGGGTATTCCAACGTAACTCCCTATGTAGTTGTGATCACTACAATGTAAGTATGATATAGATTCCATAGGTTTCCTTTAGGATTTATGATTTCAATGTGTTATTCATAAATCTTATGATTTCATGAGGTATGTTAAAGAGCTTATGTTATGTATGTATTAATGAACTGATGTTTTATTTCTTTGTTTTATAACCCTTACTGAGCTTTTTATGCTCATACCAAGTTTCAAAATGTTTTTCACAGGACTTAAAGATGAATAGGGTCGAGGATAGGGTCAAGGGAAATTCATGTTGTCTAAAACATAGAACTGGACATGAATCTTTTTTTCAATAGTTATTATTTTTTGAAAAAAAATAAAAACTGAGTAGAAGTGTCTACTTTGTAATTTTTGAGATGTAATGTAATAGTTATAGCCTAACTCTCTAAAACTCTAAACCTGAAAAGATCCTCAATGTGAATTATTCATTTATTTCAAGATAGTGTAATGTTTTAAGGCTGGGTCCTTATAAATTATACTCTTGAGGCTTCAACTGACAAGACCCATATGCTAAGACTTGCACATCTTGCATAAGAACCTCTCCCATCCTGATACATGATGTGTCACAATAGACTATATAGATCCTGCTTAGTTTCGATAGAATTTGTATCGGCACTAATGTCAATCTACCCTTCAACTCCTGAAATTATCTTTCATAATCTTTTGACCAAATAAACCTCACACCCTTCTTAGTAAAGATCGTAAGAGGCACTGCTAGTCATTATAAATCCAAGATGAAGCATCTTTAATCCCTGGTTATCCCCAAGAATTTTTTTTTATCAAATATGTTCTTAAGTTACTCCTAGGAAACCATAGTTATCATTTTCTCTAGTTCTTTTGATAATATTTCCTCTAAGATGATATAAACCATGGAGTGGAATTTTTATCCAAAAGTGGAATTTGGTGAGATTTTTGTAAATCTAGTTCTCTCTCAATGTAGTCAGCACAATCTCAAGATGTTGGTCATGTTCATGTTGATTGAGAGAATACATTAATATTTCATCCATAAATACCACTATGAATGAATCCAAATATGGGTGGAAAATTAGATTCATTGAATCCATAAAAATATATGGCATGTTCATCAAACTGAACAGCATTACCAAATACTCATAAATATCATACCTACTCCAGAAATCTATTTGAGGTATGTTTGGGGATATGACATGCTCCTGATGATAGCCCGACCTCAAATAAATTTTCAAAAACACCCTCACTCCTCAGAGCTGATCAATGAGGCCATCTATTTGAGGTAGTGGATACCGATTCTTAACTGTGAGATAATTCATCCATTGGTAATCCATGAAAAACATGAGGGTACCATCTGCCTTCTTTTCAAAAAGGATCATTGAACCCCATGGAATTGTACTATGTTGGATATAACCTTTATCTTCCAAGTAC
This sequence comes from Viscum album, assembly GCA_963277665.1. Lineage (NCBI taxonomy): Eukaryota > Viridiplantae > Streptophyta > Magnoliopsida > Santalales > Viscaceae > Viscum > Viscum album. The sequence goes on along the minus strand of OY728143.1, from coordinate 1,650,206,560 downwards.
TCCAATTACTTCTTGAGATCTATAATCTCTATAGGTGTTATTATATATGGAGGAATGGAATTTGGTGCCACTATTGGCACTAACTCAATGGTGAATTATACAAATATCACTAAAGGTAACCTAGAAAATCATTAGGGTAGAAGTTCCTAAAGAGATCCATCACAATAGGGGAAATAAAAGGTTTTAACCCCTAATAATCCAAGAAAATACTAGTAATCTCAGTCTTAACTCTACCCAAAAACTAATGATTAGGTCTAGATTGAGATGCATGGACATTCCATTCTCCCTTATGGACATGCCTAGCACCCTCTAGTGATGTAAACGTCACCCTGTAGCAATAAAAATCAATATGGTCTTGATAGGGAACCAACCAATCCATCCTAGTAATTACATCAAACCCTGTCATGTTGAGGATTAAAATCTTCCACATGAAAATATATCTGCCTATATCAAGGGGATAGTCCTTAAATTTGAGAACACTCTCTGATCGAATACCCAATGGGGTATTGAGCATCATCATGCCACGTAAGTATTCTATCTAGAGGCCCCAACTCTACAGAATTTCCTCATATATAAAAGAGTGAGAATTGCATGTGTCAAATAAAGAATACACTAAAGTAGAGGCTAATAGAATAGTACCTCGAATAGTAAAAGGTTTGGAGCTCTACTCATTCTTTGTAGGTTTCACTGCATGTAACTGGAATGTACCACATCCATGAGTCACAACCTAACTAACCTAAGTAGGACCACTCTACTAGAACTATAAGTCCTAAGTATAATTACCTCTGACTCAACCACCACCTTGTCCTAAGCAGACAATGGTATTCCAGTTTCTTAGATAGTGAGATACTAATGGTCCCACTCCATACCATGAATTTGGTGTAGGTACTCTCTCACTAGGTACTAGTGGAAAAGTCCTACAAAAGCACTGGATATTCCCTATCATATCGCATCCTATGTATTCAACTGGATCTCACATACACTAGGGATTCATGTTTCCCATCTTCCTGCACTAGTGGAATATTAGAAAACTTTTAGAATGAGTTTTCTAACTTCTACTACCCCTACAAGCAACCTTGAAGTGATTCTTTTTTCCTTTAGAAGAACCATTGCAGGTCTGGGTATTGAACCACCCTGGCTCACACCATCATCTTTCCTCAAATTTCGCTCAGTAATGAGGGTCTGGTTTACTATCTCAAAAATAATGTCCAAACAAAATACATTAACCTATGATCAAATCATGTATACCAGTCCATACTTGAATTTCCTCATACTCATAAGATCGTCACCAGATAAATTCTAAGACAACAATTGAATCTTCGTAAAATGGTCTAAATATTCCATTACAGACATATCCCCACGCTATAGTTTCATGAACCCTCTAGCCCAGTTATCCCTAAATGTCTATGGAAAGAAGAAATCATATAATATAGTCTATAAATCCCTCCATATCAAGTATCAATGTCGGTCTTCCTAGTTAATAGCATCCCACCATCGCTTGGCAGAACCGCATAGCATATAGGAAACAATCTTGAGCCTTCACTTTGGAGGTGTCTCCATATGATCGAATATATAAATCATCACCTCCATCCATGAATTAGTAGCATGTGATCTTTCATCCCCCAATAAGGTGGGTGGATGCTGCTGCTAGAACTCCTAGGTCAACTCTACCATATTCAAGGCAGTTTGGAAACTCCTTGAATAAACTATATTATATGAATAAAACAATCTTGGAACTAGGAATCGATGTCCATATCAGTAATAGCATGTGGTACCATAAGTGGCATGATAGGAGGTATCACTGGAAGATCAAGGTCCACCACCACCTAAGCATGGTCTTCATCATCTTCTTGACATACGACTCAAGTCCATTATGGTGGTATGATTCTACAATTCCAAATGTATACCTCAGAAGAGAACTTAACAGTTAAAAACATCACATATAGATAATAGGAAAGGTATATAGCCTTACTAAACAAAAATTCACATCTCTATACCTGCTCTAAAATCCAAGTCTATATAGTAAAGGAAAACCATAACAAGTTATAATAACCATAAGAGACGCCCCCAACTACCCACTACTAAGGGTAGGTTCTGGTCTAGGTCTCATATTACACAATGGAGGTTCTGATATGTGGAGTTCCAATTGTAAGGTATAGAGTAAAACACCCTTTAAATTGAAATTTTCATCCCATTTATCAGTAACCATTTATTTTTAAGTGGAATTTGATTTATGGTTTTAGCCTTTTATATACATATGTTTACTTATATCACGGTCTAGAACCAATAGGTCCAAAACCCACAACATGCTATAATTGTATAATTAAGGTGTCATCATCAATCTATGTTGAAAAAAAAACTATTTAGATTAATGTAGTCACTTTAATTGATCCAATTATTTCATTCTTCAAAAAGAATTATCACATCTCAGATATATAATAATTAAGGCACTAACTATATACAATAGGCAATACACACCGAAAAAAACATGGCATGGAAAAATTCATGGCATATAAGTCCTCAAGTGCCTCTAATGATGCATGATATGATAACTCCTTATCATACCAAGCCAAGGAAATAAAATTATATAACAACAATATCAAAAATACTAAGATTAAAAAACATGTACATCACCCAAAAATGAAATCATATCAAATTTAATAGGTGTACATCAATAGTTACAATAACCCATCTCATGTAATTTGGGTTTCTCTAATATGTGGGATAGGAACACCTAGGAACAGGCTCATTACCAAATTCCAATACATCCTAGTCTCATGTCTAATAACCAAATAGTAAGACAAAAATAAAAATAAGCTCTGATACCATTTTGTAACATCCCAACCCATGAGCCACTAAAACGGTGCCCTGAGTCGGTGGTCCCCATGGCCTCAAGCGTTCCTCCCCATATTCCAAAGGTTTCTAACTAGAATTGAGGGTCCAAGGTGGTATGGTGGGGAGATTATAACCTCTTATTAGAGTGGTATAATGGATATAAATATAAATAATAAATAGCTAAAGCATATAAAATAACCAACATCATAGTGAAAATAGATAGTAAAAATAAGTGCAGCAGAATAGAAAAAATACAAGAAGTAATAATAATCAAAATCCATAGGATGAGTCATATATAAAATGATTTCATAACATGATAATATACAAAAAATAATAATACAAGTTATATGGGGGATATTAATATACAATATTCTATATAAAAATAAAAATAAAGACCAAAAGACAACTCCACTAGCATCACAAGCATACGCTCGATCCTCTGCTTCCATGCTTCATGCTATCTGTAAACAGATTAAGCATTTATAGTAGGTATCTTTCCCTTATCCACACATATATTCATGAAGTATAATTGGGTACCAAAGGCATACTGAGTATGGTGTGAGATAAACTTAGTAGTCCACCACCAACGTTGTCTATAATAATCCAACCATTGTACATATCATAGAAATGTGCAGGTATAAAAGATAATAAACAATGCTGAAAAGTAAATACTAGTCGACTCAGGTTCCCATCAGACACTTTTCTAGCTCTACCTTCTTCGACATAGGTCTATGTATGTCTGATCATGGTAACCATATATATATAATTAGTCACATATATCTATATATATATATATAATATGTATACATGTATATGCACTCTATATGTGAATAAATTTAGAGGCATATACATGGATACTAGGTACAATATAGACAAAGGAAATAACTTAAGCATCCATAACTAGTCTAATGATGTATAGGCTCCCACAAAGGGTACAATCCCTGAATCTCATATTAATTTGAGACATCATTCCCGTCACTCAATATGGTGTGGTGAGTAATCATGCTCAACACCTAATTCAAGGGAACCTGGATCGTCATTCCCATCATCTAAATAGTGTAAATGGTGTGAGCCTTTTTTCCCATCACCTAACATAAGTGGGAAAGAAACTCCATGCTCAATAGAACCCTTAATCTTTGTTCACCTACCATTATCCATGGTTTAATAATAATAATCATGAGTTTTTACCTTTAAATCATTATAATCATTTAACACAATTTAACCAAGGTTTCAAACTTCATATAACCTATGTTTATAAATATAAAACATGTGGCGTGGCCTTTCCACACACTTCCATTTAATTTAAATAAGAAATTTAATTAATAAAGAAATTAAATTCAAATTTTATATCAAGACAAACCTCTTAAGAGGTGTTTTGGTCCATTAATAATTTATAAAAGATGAAAATTAATTTAACACACCCAAAGGGTTGGTGATCAAACAGGTAGAGAACCAATAAGAATTTAAAATGGGTATACTGGAGTTTCAAGACATGGTACAATTAATTAATGAAATAAAGATGCAATTTAATGTATTTTGTGGAAAATTCAGGTGTGCGGAATAAGGGATAAGCTATGAAAACATCTCAAATTTTAATAAAAATTTCTATACCATCGGCCTTAAGTCCATGGATGACCAATCATCTGATATTAGTTTCAAGTATTATGGAGAATGAAAGAAATAGTAAGAATAGAACAAAACCCTAAAAATTACTAATATGAGTTTGCACCAAAATAGTGCAATAGATTAGAAGATAAACAATATAAATAAGGAAGAGGAGTGGAGGGATTACTACTAGGCTTCCAATGTGACAGACGGTGGTCTAATTAGATTCGTGGTGGAGGAGGACCAATGGAACCTAAGTTAGGCATGGGGGTTCTCTCATGCAGCTCCTACTATGTATGGGAGGAGAAATGATCCTCTATCCAAAAATAAGAGGCTCTTCCTCCTTTTAAAAAACTAACCCTAGGTATTTACACAACATCTTAACATTACATGACATGTAAATCTCAGTCTTCAACCCTCCTAGAAAAACCAATCTCCTAGAAAACAAAAAGGGGTTTGGCAGGTACATGACGTGTACTTGAATACACATAAGTTATTCATTACATACCGTGTATTTCCTCTACTGCCAGACTCTATTCCCCTTGCTTCTCTCCCTTACTTCCAAACTCAAAATTGATTAAACCTAAGGTGTGGTATTTAGGATTGTGACAAAAATAAAACTCAATGAGGGTTTAACCAACTTAAAATAATCCATACCTCTCTAAAAATATGTGCCATTACACATTTATATATTGAAGTAATATTCTAAGAGTTAAAAAATCCATTTTGACAATGTGACCAAATATTTTAGTTTCATAAATAATTTATATAATTATTTTGTATATAAGTAGGTTAGTGGGAGTTTTGAGGTATTTCTAGTTTTGTATGTGGATAGCATACCACTTATCGAAAATGATGCCTCATCTTTAAATGCTATAATGATATAGTTAGGAAAGTGATTCTTGATGAAATAAATAGGTTAAGTGTCCTACATACTAGATATGACGATCTACATAGATATATTAAAGATATTTCTTAGGGTAATTCAAAACATCTATATTGATAAATTGATAAGGGGGTTTAGTATAGAGAACTCCAAGAATGGGTATTTATAAGTGTTTCATGGAATGAATATTAAGAACATTTGGGATCCTTATAAAGATTTATAAAGGATGAATATAATTCCTTATACATCCACCTTATTACCTATCATGTATTTCATGTTATGTACTCAACTTGATGTCACTTGTTCTTTTAACATAACAATTAGATACCAATCCAATCCAGGTGAGAGTCACTTGATTATAGTAAATAAAATCCTTAAGTAATTAAAAATAAATAAAGATGTTTTCTTGGTATTTGTAGGTGAGAATGAGCTCATTAAAATGGGTTACATTGATACTAGTTTCCAAACCAACAAGGATGATATGAGATATCAATCTGAATTTTTTTCCTTAATTTTGGATTTATTAGTTAGAATATATATAAATAATCCACCATAGAATAATTAAAAATAGAGTTATAGTACATCATTGAATCAGAATCTATGAATCATTTTTTTTAGATAAACAATTTTTTTACTATACTTGGTTTGGTTCCTAGTACTAAGTGATAAATTGAGTTTTATCATGATAAAAATAAATTTATTTCTCAATCCAAGGAACCTAGGTCTCACTAAAATACCAAACACATTATTCTAAAATACTATCTCATTTGATAAAGCACTAAGAGGTGAAATATAAATATATTTTGGGTGGATAAAAATGAATAATGGAATGATAAAAACCCTAAAAGTATAAATTTTATTCTTCACTAATTAAATATCATCATGGAGTATTATTTGTTGTGATGATATGTTAATATTGGTGTGATTAGAAGTCTTGTATGCAATACAAATTAGTCTTGTGGGATAATAAGTGAAGACTTGTTAGATATATTGACCTGTGAAAGTATATCACATGGAATGTCATATGATCATTGATATACTTGCAGGTTTATAATTAATATTAACCCCCCTTACCTAAGGTTGAAAATATACTTATCATATGAACATTTATACATTGGTACCTTTCTTAAGATATCCTTGAGGTTAATCTAATCAGGGGTTGGTTGGTATATTTTTTATCATGTCATTAGTTGTGTTTTACCAATATGGGTTTCTTCTACTTATATTAAAAGAAAGGAAATCAAGCCCTTCAATTGAGTTACTAATAAAATTAATTGACATAATTATATAAGTGGCATCCGAAGTGTTTTTTATCATAATGATTGAAAAATTATGTGATCATTTTGTATGATCAATCTACTCAATGAATCAAAAATGTATAATTCATCCAATACTATATTAACATATCTCGTGTATTGTGGTTAATAAATGTCATGGAAAAAGGGATTGTATAATAATACATATAATGTATCAGATATATATTATGTTGTACATGTTCATATAGAGATATGTATAAGGATAAATCCTTAAAAGATTACATAATCTAGTGTCTTTATACTTGAATTTAGCTTCTCTCATTCCCAAAGATATTTTAGTTTTAGAGTTTTATATAATTTGGCCATAAATATTACATAAAAAACCCATATATTAAAAAGTGAACACTTCAACTCAATATCAATTTTTATCACAATACAAAACTTTTAAAATGAAACATGTTTTCTTTTCATGAATAAACATCATGACTTTTAACTTGAATTCTTATTTGTTATTACTCATCCTTAAACACTGTCATAAAAAAATAAATTTATGGGATGAGAATAAAAAGATCAGTAAGGGACATAAAATTAATAAATCTATTAGTCCGATAAAAAACCATAAAATGTTTAACTTTTTCATAATAGTCTTTGATTGTATGAAATAAATAATAACCACATAAAAATCACACACTTTTTCTCAAAGAAAACTTTTAAAACTCATAGCAAGTAATTATAAACACATTTAGTAAACTTAGAGAAATATATTCATAACCCATGTTAGAAATAATTGGAGCCCAATTAAATACATAGGATAAACCTCCTCGGTTAACTCCCTCCTTCTTTCCTTTAAATACAAGGAACATTATCCAATGTGTTGGAGAGATATATCAATCTCACTTGTTGTATAAGTTGTATCTGGCACACCTATCATATAAGATATATCAGGTTCAACCATAATATAAGTTTTATTGGGATCACCCATCATCATCTATAATGATCAGGTTCCATATCATGAATATATCATTTTATTCTTTCACCTATTCATCATAAAATCCTTGAAAACACTTTTAAACCCGTATAAAAAATATTTTCAGATATCAAAATAACCTTTCCTTTTAAAGACCCATTTTTAAAATGTAAAATCCTATAAAAAAGGAAAGAATAGTTTTTATTTGAATAAATCATGGAATCCTTTAAAGTAATCAGAAAATCAAACAAAATTTTTAGTGTTTGGAAAATCTGTTGATAGTATCTATGTTAAAATAGAACATTCTTTTTTCCTTTTGTAAAGAAAGTCAAAACATTCCATTTAAAATACATAAAATGATTACTTCTATAAACCTTTGAAATAAAGTAAAAAAGATACATAAAATTTACTTTATAATTATTTTATGTCCATATACAGACATATATAAAATAATTTTAAGAATATGGACATGGAAGAAAATGATTTAGAAAATAAATCTTCAAAACAACTAAAATGGGGTTTTAAGTTAAGGTGTCTCTTACCCTGAGTTTGAATCATCATGTATATTATCTATCATACTTAATAATAAACATATGTTAATTATTTACTTTATTAAGAAAATTTTTCAAGTTTATTATTCCTTTTATTTTTTATTTCCATGTTATATTTAATTACTTAATCAATTGAGTTCACATTGGATATTTTGATGATATTCAACTCATTTGTCCAAAATGCCTTCGGTAGGTTGACTATAGTCAAAGAATTAATTATTAAATCATCTCAAAAATAATAATAATGACATAATTATAATTTTTATACAACAATTATACTTTCAAAATCGACCATGAAAGAAAGTTATGAAAAATGAATTACGTTACAATCATATACATAGTATGTCGTACGTATGCATGAGTAACGTTTTCATTTTCAAAAATCATGAGTTAAAGAAGGTAAGTATCATTTTTATCCTTATATAATGATTATTATATCATAAATATCATATTATATCTTTATATAAACATATATATACCATTAATTTGATGTGGTGATGAAAAAAGAATCACATCACTTCTTGAAGGTGGTAATCCATAAGTACACACAAACGATGTTATAATTTTTTAATGGATGGAAAGGTAAGAAAATATATGATATATATAGCATCCGGCCTTTTTATCACATTAACATTCATTACATTTTTAAAAACTGAGGATCTTTAAGGTTTAGTGTCTTGGAAACCAGGAACTTAAAACATGAGAACATAAAACATTCTTCTCAAACACTTGAAAGGCTTCTTCTTATGTTCATCCTAGGTTCATTACTGCATCTCATAACCTGGGGACATACATCAAAAGAAAGGGTGAGCATAAGGCCCAGTAAGGGAAACAAGGGGAAACATTTAACATGTGAACTTGAGATACGTCAACAATGTCATGAAAAAGAACTTTAAGGCATGAGAAAGAAATCATGAGGCATATCATAATAAAAATAACGTATTTCATAACTTGAAGATGTGGCTACAACATTTTACAAAGACAATCATTTCCATTTCACCAAGGTCTCTCCCCAAGTTGTCAATCAAGATTACCAAGGTTATTCACCAAGGTATTAGTCTAAATGGTCATCTCTAGAGATTAAGTCTTTACCCAATGCATTGGAGTGCTATCAGGGCGCACCCTTAAATTTGCCTTTATAATCATGTGAGCCACATATATCATCATCAATAATTTCATAAAAAACCCATATAGAAAAAAAGAAATGGGTTTCATTTCATAATCATAACATTTTAAAAACTGCTTTAAAGACAAGAACTTTGTGTCACTTTAAAACCGAGAGAAAATGAAGGTGGGTCTCATGTATGTAATCCCAGAATTTAAAATAGAAAAAATTGGTATATATTTGAATACCTCTATAGAAGAGAGGGCTTTGAGTATTCACTTAATAACGTAAAATAACTTTAGAAAAAGAGATAGACATTTTGAGACGGAAATTCTGCAGCATAACGGCTATGTTACGAGGTTTTAGAAAACATTGAAAAGAGAGGGGACATGGATCACCCACTCATAAATGATCCATAAAATAGTAGGGGAACAGAATATAAATGATTTAAGAACATGGTAATTAAATTTTAAATACATACCATATGAAATGAAGAACATGAAAGGAAGACAAAAATAACATTTCTCTTATGAAAATTCAGCAGCCTAACGGCATCACTTAAACTTCAACAAAAATGATTTGATGAGATAAAATAGGGTCTCTAATAATATGAACATAAAAGTTACATATGATAGATATAGATATCATACCCCAACATAATAAAAAGGAACTTGAAATACTTGACATGAAAGTAGAACTCTGAAAAATGAGAAAGGTGAAAGAATCCCTTAAAATTCGGCAACCTAACGACGCCACTTAAACTTCAACAAAAATGAATTGATGAGATCAAATAGGGTCTCTCATAATATGAACATAAAATATCAGTATTATAGATTTAGAGATCATAAACCAACATAATAAAAAGGAACATGAAGGCTTGACATGAAAATAGATCTTGAAAACGAGAAGGGTGAAAGAATCCCTTTAAAATTCGGCAGCCTAACGGCGCCACTTTAACATTCTTAAAATGAAATGATGAGAGAAAGAGGGGGTATATCATCATATGAACATTAAAAGGTAATTAAGATGAATATAAAAGAACATACTTCAACATAAGATCATGGATCATAAAATAAATGACATAAAAGAAATTACTTGAAAAGAAAGAGAGAGGTCGGATCCCTTACCTTAAATGTAACTCTTAAAACTCAAAGGTTGTGACCTTCAGGGATTGGGGGCACCTTGGGAGGACTCCTTGGGGGGTAATGAGACATGATCTTCGTTGGGGGAGAGTTGGGAGTCGAATGGATGAGAGGATGGCTTGGTATTTATAGGGAAAGTGAGGGGACAAGGCATTAATGGCCAAGGGACACCTCACAAGTGGTTTTCTCAAAACCATGGGCTCTCCCATGGTATTTCCCGTGGAGTTAGGCCACATGGGGCCCCCATACAATAATTCATCACCTTTGGTCGTCCAACCCTTAAAATATCTCATGAAATCATCATGACATAGTTATTATGTCATTAAATATACCGAAACCCTAAAACTGTATTTTTACTATTCACTGAAAATTCAACTTTCTCAGAAAAATCCCAAAATTTCACCTTAAACAAATATCAATGCTCTGATTTCAAAAATGAAATCCATTTTATAAAAATAATTTTCTAAATATTTTTAATTTAATTTTTAAATAAATACACTATTCACCAAAAATTCATTTTTTTCAGAAAAATACCCAAAAATTACCTTAACATAATATCAATTCTCTGAGTTCAAAAATGAAATCCATTTTATAAAAATAATTTTCTAAATATTTTTAATTTAATTTTTAATTAAAAAACACTATTCACCTGAAAAAACTAATACTTGAATAATAATTTATGAAACCATTATTTAACTATTTTATTGAATCACATTACTTAATCAAGGTGCATAGATTATATTAATACTTTCTTTAAGTGAGATTACTAATCCATTTGGTCACATTACTAATCCTAAGCATAAAATCACTATTCATAAATTACTATTCATCAAAAAATAAGTTGATCTTATTATACTCTAAATTTTGTACTAAACATAATTGTAGAAGACCATTTTTTGAAAATCATTAAAAAAAATTATTTATTTAAGGTTTACTTAAACATTTTTTAAAATATCCTTTCTCTAAAATTCACCAAAAATATGCATACTATATTTATCCAGACATTTGAAAATTCATAAACTTCATCAAAAGAAGAAATCAAAAATTTTATTTAAAAAAAAGGATTACACAAGGCAGTTACGGTCTCCTTACATAGCCCCTTATCACACCAGTATAGGACCTAAGTGTAAGGTGTGCTAAGGTGAGATAATCTGAGAGAGGCTCGGCCAACATCGCACGAGTAGTAATTTCTATCAGTTTGAACTTCTCATGAAGGAGATTCCATTCTAGCTTCACACGATGAAGTTCAGCTTGGGTTTGGTCCATAGCAAAGCCCAGTGGTTCTACCTTCTTCCCAAGTTCTGGTAGATGGGCTTTGATCGGTCCAAGACTATTGGGTGAGGCCATCGAATCTTCTTTCTATATTAACTAACCAAGATCACTTGTATTTAGAGACAATAATCAAAACGTTTAGTTTCCAGTGGTCATATTGACCAATGGTCATATAACAGTCAAAACCCAAAGGTATCATTTTAATTATACTCATGTTATCAAATGAAACAGTTTTATTGAGTATAAAAAAAATAAAATAACACACAAAATCGGGAAGCAAGATTTATTCAAAATTTTAGGTCGTTACAATCTCCCCCCCTTAAGAAATTGTATCCTCGCAATTTTTAAAATTGGGTTTTGAAATTTCATTGAAAGTCCCACATCGAAAAAGGATTCAGTAAAACTATTACTTTAAAATAAAGAAAGGGAAGTACAAAGGTCACCCGAGTTAACCCACACTAGGATTCCATGTAGGAAAACATGGACATGGAGGAGAAAAAAAAGGGTCAAGTTCTAAGGGAGAGTGATAAAAAACATGATTAGGAGAAAGTTAACCATGAGAAAATCCCAAACTTATGATGTGTGTAAACGGTCTTTGATTACCTAGTAGGAAACGTAAACCAACAATGTTTTTTTTTACGTTCCTTTTCATAATTTTGAGGAATTAATTTACTACATAGAACAAAAACATAAGGAAATATACCTACCTTAATGTAGAGTTTCATCCTTTAATAAGTTTCTACCAAAACTAATCTTTTCTCCAAACGATGAGCATTCAAAAACACTTGGTCTCATCAAAACACAAGAATCATCTTCTTGAGAGTCACGTAATCCACAAAAGGTTAACAATCAATTTCTTCTATCTCTAAACATTATCCCAAAAACAGAAAGTGTAAGACAAAACAACACTTCAAAAATAAAGAATCCCATAGGAAGGGAAACAACTTTAAAATCTTCAAAGTTCCATGGTACTACCCAAAGTTCATCATAGACCATTCCATAAATAACTGTCCCTAAAATTCCTTGAAATAAACCAAACTAAGATTGAAACCCAAATACAAGAAGTATTTGATTACATAGTCTTCCAAAATAAACTTCACCGTTCATCTCCAAATAACACAAACCACTCCTAACATCTTATAAAAAAAGTAACTAACCTAAACATATTTTCCCCAAGATAGTTTAATCATTTCCATAAGTAACCTATATTACCATAAGTTCACCTTAAATTCATCGATTCATCAAAATATAAGTCAACCTTTACTCCTCAAAGAAAATACCGTAGTAATCTATTTACCTCGATCAAATAGGGTTCCCAAAATAGTGAACGTCTTCCAAAATAGTAGTAATCTTGTAATCCCCTAATCACCCTTTTTTTAAAGAAGAACAGCTTCACTACATCAACATGTGGTACATAACAATAGATGTTTTCCTTAATGATATAAAACCATATTAGGTAGTGACTCGATGTTCTTAGAAAACATTAATGATATTCTCATAGAGCATGAACTAAAATATAACATGACATAGATAATTATTGTGAAGAAGTTGCATGTACTTTAGTCATCATGATCCATCTCAGCATAGGACTTGTATTTTTCCCGTGTCCTTGAAGATTGTTGATGCTCATCATTCCTCTCATCCCTTCCACAAGAGAATTTCCTTGAATAATGTCTAGCTTCTCCACATTTACGACATTGAAAAGTATAAGGTACATTAGATCGAACCTTATCTCTATTCATCACATTATCCATTTTTTTAAGCAATTGGATACTTTATGCCCTATATTCCCAAACTTAAATCATCTCCCGGTTCCTTTGTGACATTCTCCTAGGTGCCTCTTCCCACACTTTTTGCAAAAAAGAAATTGGGTATCCTTTCCCTTATCAACTTTATCAGATGAACATCCCTGAGACTTCATCTTCTTCTTACTTGATGAATTTGGACATTAAACTATGTACCAATTATTATTTGTGATTTTTGATAGCTGGTTTGGAATAACCACAATATTTTTAACTTGATCTTTCGTCATCTCTATCATATTAATAGGGAAATTGTCACATTTCCTATCACCTTGGTTGTTGGGACATGTTCTTTCATTTCCCTCCATTAACTAAGAAAAGAAACTATAATTAGGGGCTTAAATACTTAACCAATAATCATGAAAAGGAAACTTTAAGCATAAAATGATAAACTTGTATAATAAAAGTATATCCTAACTTGTGATCCCCTAGGTTCCAATCTAGTTTATCCATAATCATATATTATTATGTGAATATTTATTTTATTTTATCTTTGTTCCTTTAATAATGGTTCATACTAAGCTTATGAATTTACCAAAGCATATCTCCCAGGAGTGTCATAACCAAGAGTGCAGCAAGGCCCATTATCGTGTACTAGTTCCTATTCGAGTCTACCTCAAAGCATTGTTTTCGAGTTTTACCTCTATGTACATCTGTGCCAGAGCCACCTCTACCTGCTCGTATCCAGACAGGGATGTATTTTCTTGGCAACCCCTTACTCAATACTCACCAAAATACCAGAAATATTTCTTATATTTAAACTTTTCTATAGGATTCTTAATAAATTTTTCATATCCTAATTTCCACAAATAACTAAACCATTCTTTGATACCAACTATAGAATCCCACCATTTTATCACATAAACTTTCATTACATTTTACAAAACCGAGGATCTTTAAGGTTTAGTGTCTTGGAAACCAGGAACTTAAAACATGAGAACATAAAACATTCTTCTCAAACACTTGAAAGGATTATCCTTATGTTCATCCTAGGTTCATTACTGTATCTCATAACCTGGGGACATACATCAAAAGAAAGGGTGAGCAGAAGGCCCAGTAAGGGAAACAAGGGGAAACATTTAACATGTGAACTTGAGATACATCAACAATGTCATGAAAAAGAACTTTAAGGAATGAGAAAGAAATCATGAGGCATATCATAATAAAAATAACGTATTTCATAACTTGAAGATGTGGTTACAAAATTTTACAAAGACAATCATTTCCGTTTCACCAAGGTCCATTCCCAAGGTGTCAATAAAAATTACCAAGGTTATTCACCAAGGTATTAGTCTAAATGGTCATCTCTAGAGATTAAGTCTTTACCCAATGCATTGGAGCGCTATCAGGGCGCACCCTTAAATTTATCTTTATAATCATTTGATCCAAATATATCATCATCAATAATTTCATAAACAACCCATATAGAAAAAAAGAAATGGGTTTCATTTCATAATCATAACGTTTTAAAAACTGCTTTAAAGACATGATCTTTGTGTCACTTTAAAACCCACAGAAAAGGAAGGTGGGTCTCATGTATGTAATCCCAGAATTTAAAATATAAAAACTTGGTATATATGTGAATACCCCTATAAAAGATAGAGCTTTGAGTATTCACTTAATAAAATAAAAGATCTTTAGAAAAAGAGAGAGAGATTTTGAGACGGAAATTCTGTAGCATAACGTCTATGTTACGAGGTTTTAGAAAACATTGAAAAGAGAGGGGACATGGGTCACCCACTCATAAATGATCCATAAAACAGTAGGGGAACAGAATATAAAGGATTTAAGAACATGGTAATGAAATTTTAAAGACATACCATATGAAATGAAGAACATGAAAGGAAGACAAAAATAAGATTTCTCTTATGAAAATTCGGCAGCCTAACAGCGTCACTTAAACTTCCACAAAAATGATTTGAAGAGATCAAATAGGGTCTCTTATCATATGAACATAAAATTTAAGTATGATAGATATAGATATCGTACCCCAACATAGTAAAAAAGAACTTGAAATACTTGACATGAAAGTAGAACTTTGAAAAATGAGTAAGGTGAAAGAATCCCTTAAAATTCGGCAGCCTAACGGCGCCACTTAAACTTCAACAAAAATGAATTGATGAGATCAAATAGGGTATCTCATAAAATAAACATAAAAGATAAGTATGATAGATTTAGAGATCATACCCCAACATAATAAAAAAGAACATGAAAGACTTGACATGAAAATAGATCTTAAAAACGAGAAGGGTGAAAGAATCCCTTAAAAATTCGGCAGCCTAATGGCGCTACTTTAACATTCTTAAAATGAAATGATGAGAGCAAGAGGGGGTCTCTCATCATATGAACATGAAAAGGGAAGTAATATGAATATAAAAGAACATCCTTCAACATAAGATCATGGAGCATAAAATAAATGAAATAAAAGAGATTACTTGAAAAGAAAGAGAGAGGTTGGATCCCTTACCTTAAACGTAACTCTTAAAACTCAAAGGTTGGGACCTTGAGGGCTTGGGGGCACCTTGGTAGGAATCCTTTGGGGGTAATGAGACCAAAGCTTCATTGGGGAAGAGTTGGGAGTCTAATGGATGAGATGATGAGTTGGTATTTATAGGGAAAGTGAGGGGACAAGGCATTAATGGCCAAAGGACACCTCACAAGTGGTTTTCTCAAAACGATGGGCTCTCCCATGGTATTTCCCATTGAGTTAGGCCACATGGGGCCCCCGTATAGTAATTCATCACCTTTGGTCGTCCAACCCTTAAAATATCTCATGAAATTATCATGACACAGTTATGATGTCATTAAACATACCGAAACCCTAAAACTGTATTTTTACTATTCACTGAAAATTCAACTTTCCCAGAAAAATACCAAAATTTCACCTTAACCAAATATCAATGCTCTGATTTCAAAAATGAACATCATTTTATAAAAATAATTTTCTAAATATTTTTAATTTAATTTTTAAATAAATATACTATTCACTGAAAATTCATTTTTTTCAGAAAAATCTCCAAAAATTACCTTAACATAATATCAATGCTCTGAGTTCAAAAATGAAATCCATTTTATAAAAATAATTTTATAAATATTTTTAATTTAATTTTTAATTAAAAAATACTATTCACCTGAAAAAACTAATACTTGAATAATAATTTATGATTCCATTATTTAACCATTTTATTGAATCACATTACTTAATCAAGGTGCCTAGATTATATTAATACTTTCTTTAAGTGAGGTTACTAATCCATTTGGTCACATTTTTAATCCTAAGCATAAAATCACTATTCATAACTTACTATTCATCAAAAATTAAGTTGATCTTATTATACTCTAAATTTCGTACTGAACATAATTGTAGAAGATCATTTTTTGAAAATCATTACACATTTTTATTTATTTAAGGTTTACGTAAACATTTTTTAAAATATCCTTTCTCTAAAATTCACCAAAAATATGCATACTATATTTATCCGGACATTTGAAAATTCATAAACTTCATCATAAGAAGAAATCAAAATTTTTATTTAAAACAAAGGATTACACAAGGCAGTTATGGTCTCCTTACATAGCCCCTTGTCACACCATCATAGGACCTAAGTGTAAGGTGTGCTAAGGTGAGAGAATCTGAGGGAGGCTCGGCCAACATCGCACGGGTAGTAATGTATATCAGTTTGAACTTCTCGCGAAGGCGATTCCATTCTAGCTTCACACGATGAAGTTCGGCTTGGGTTTGGTCCAGAGCAAAGCCCAGCGGTGCTACCTCCTTCCCAAGTTCTGTTAGATGGGATTCGATCAGTCCAAGACTACTGGGTGAGGCCATCGAATCTTCTTTCTATATTAATTAACCAAGATCACTTGTATTTAGAGACAATAATTGAAACATTTAGTTTCTAGCAGTCATATTGGCCAATGGTCATATAACAGTCAAAACCCAAAGGTCTCATTTTAATTATACTCATGTTATCAAATGAAACAGTTTTGTTGAGTATAAAAAAATAAAATAACACACAAAATCATGAAGCAAGATTTATTCAAAATTTCGGGTCGTTACAATATAATATATTTAAATAAAAATTAATATATCATAAATATAATATTATATCTTTAAAAAACTTAAATATCCTAGTCATGCGATGTGGTGATGAAAAACGAATCACATTACTTCGTGGAGGTGACAATTCACACATACGCACAAATAATGTTATCATTTTACAATGGATGTAAATTAAATAAAATAGATGATATATTATATTTAAATAATTATTAATATTTCATTAATATCATGTATATATATTAAATTTTTCATTATATCCAATCATGATAATAGGTGATGGAAAATGAATTGCATCGATTCGTGGGGCAGTAGTCCACTATGCACATGAATGATAGTTCCATTTCCCATTTGATGGGAGAAGAAGATGGATATAAGTAATAAAATTAACAGAAAAACATATTAGTATATATAATATATGGTTGTGATTATATCATCATTTTTTAAGAATAATTTAACAAGGTAGAATAAGAAATAAAATAAAAATGCTCAGTTAAGAACGATACCTCATCTTCAGATGACCCCTTTGGGTTTATACCTAAATCCTTTCTAGATTAGTTTTTTTATTAAACCATGGAATCTAGGACATGGGGAGTGTAACAACCAAATATTTGGTGAAATATTTGTTTTCAAATTAATTTAATATTTTTGATATTTTCATTCCACACAACACTAAAAAAATACTTTATTTTATGACTTGTGTTATATGAAACACAAAGTTATCATGAACTACACACAACATAAAGTTGAACATTATCTACAAGAAACAGATATATTATCATACATTTCACACAATATTGACCATCTTCAATGGCTTGTGAAACACACAAGACCAAGTGTTTACAAACTATAATATATTTTTAAAAATATTATTATAATGAGATATAACCTAGTTGTTGAGTTTAAGGTTATTAATAGTAGTAACTAAATTATGAAAATATGTGGTTTACACAAATATAATATGAAATCATAGGTTACCAATTAATTATAAATGAATATGAAAAATGATTGAATATAAAGAAAAATATTATTATTATAGTCATAAAGTTGTTTTACCCTAATAAATTAAATTAATTAAAATTATTGATTGATATTAATGTAATATATATGTTATATATTCAATAAAATATTTTTTATATTCATCCAGTATATTCTATAGACATAATATAATAACAAACCCAATTTTATGGTTATAAACCTATATTTTTATAAAGCATTTTTTCTGCCTTTTAAGGGAGAACCCATTTTAAATAAAAAAAATTTAACATTTATAGATTTAATATGTTAAAATAAAATTCATATTTTAAGGAGGAACATAATAATTAGGATATGGTAAATTTATGGTATTTTTCTATGAAGTTTCATTTTTTAATGAAAAGTGAAAAATACTGGATTTTAATTCAAAACTACTTTTCCATCTAATTTATTTATAAATTTAAATTATGATTTAAATTTGTTTAAAAGTTTAATGAGATAATATTTTTATCAATTATTAAAATTTATTTCATTGAGATAAATTCCACTTTTAACTTGGTTATAAAAACTTAGCAAACTTTTGAATATTTTTACTTTAAAAACTCACATTGTCGACCCGACTGTAGGATTTATTTTAAATTAATTTCTACCACTTATGTGATTATAATTTGTAAAAAATGATTATACATTTAGAATAATAATAATTTATAATTTATAATAAATTCAACTTATTTTTTTACCAAAAATATTAGTGAAAGTGATTAAAATTAATTACAGTGATTAAGGTTAAATTGAGCTTAATAAGGGACTAAATTATTAACTTAAGGCCCAAAACAACATATAAACTTGTCTAAAATCCATTTTCTGGCCATATTTTGACCCTATAGTCCCTTTTATCAACTTTGGATCATTATTGGATCCACTTGAAACTTGAAAATCTGGGTGGAATTCTCTCTTCAAATATTTACAAGAGTGTCACTCCTCCTTCGTTATAAAAGGTCGCCACCTCTCCCTCTTCTTAACACCTATCAAACCACTTAGTATTGAAAAGGATCTGAAAATACACTTCCCAAAATCCCTTGATTTCTACTATAATACACCCCTTGTAAAAAATAAACACAAGGAATCTTTTTGGCACAAACCAAAAGGAGTTACCCAATTAAGAGGTAACATCTTCTCTCAAGCTCATTTCTTTTATTTTCTTTCTCCACCCCCTCCGCTCTATTTATTTAAATATTGTTTAAAAACACCATTATAATCAATATAATATTATGTTTTTATGATAATTTTTATACCTAAACTTACACACACCTTCATCTAGTGGGTAACGAACATATTGTTTACGTGTACGGCGAACTACTACCTCACTAAATGATGATTATTCATTTTTCTTTTACTTCCTATCATGGTGAACATTATGTTGGAAACTATTTTTATATATTTAATATATTATATTTATTATTTATTTAATCATATTTATTTCTTTTACAACATATATATTTTTACTTTCCATTTGGTGTAAATATGATAATTTCGTTTGAGGAAGTGTGGATTGTCACCCCCTCAAAGCTATGTGATTCGTTCACACACTATATGGAATGTATTAAGGATGGGTTTAGTGAAATTATATGATATATATAAAATTATAGTTATAATTTAATTATATTATATAAATATATACATATATTTAATTTTATTTCTTTCTTTAAATACGGTAATAAAAATGGAAACAGTGTTCGTGTGTACGTACGGTTTACCATCTCCATGAATGGTGTATTCCATTTCATACTTCTATATTCTATAGAATATTATAACCTTCATATACTGAATAAAAATGATATTTATATCATGTTTTACATTCTGGAATAATGATATAATTATAAGGACAAAGATATAACAAATTAAGACACATGCGAAGAACAAAGCGGATAATACACGAAGTGAAACCTTAACATAGGATTTTTAACAAGATGGTAATATAAGGTCATAATAAATACATATATGGTATTATATATAATAATATATTTTTTAAAAATATTTATAGTATATTTATATTTATTATATAGGTGGTTTTAATGAGTACGAAGAGATTCAAGACACAAGGTAAGGGAAATTTCATCTCACCTTTTATTTCTGTGAGATACATACCTTAGACACCACTAATTTCTTTTGTGTGGTGTATATAATTCCCATGAATTTTTTCTATGATTATTATTATTAAATTTATGGGTATTTACATATCCATTATATGATATTTATTTCATGGGTTTAATGTTTCAAAAGTTACCAAATCATTAAGATAGTTTTTTCTCAATTTTTCTTCTTTGAGACACATGTTTTGTTTTGCACCAACATTATTTTTTAGGTGTATATACTTCCATTTGAAATGTTGTATCATGAATCTCATTATTTTAATGATATTTTAAGCTTCATGTAATTTATTCCTCTTATATGTAGAGTATGATCCCAAGTTACAAAGTACTAAGAGTTTATTGAAACAATCTCATCGCTTTTCGAGATTATTTATGTTTATGCTTCCTTTGATGAAATATTATGATCAATATCTCAAGAACATTCATGAAGTTTCTTATCATATGTTTATTAATGATTTATTCAGGTATTGTTACCATATTTATAATCCTTGTTATATAATATTTTTTAGAAAGTGTTTTTAAGAAATCATGACTTTACCCTCCCTTCATTCAGAAATCTGTGTTCCTTCAAAACTTTGTTTTCTAAAAAGGGTTTCCAAGAATATTATTTTATTCTCCTACAATATTTAAAAGAAATTTTTACTATTTTTTCTTTTACCAATGTTTTCAAATGAAAATTCTTGTCACTTTATGAACAATACATTTTTTCTACCTTTTCTACCATGTAAAAGGAATGTTCTTTTTTACCTCATACGACATGTACGGATTTATCCACATTCAATTATGTGAGGATTACTTTGAATATTTAAAAGGTTAATTTTTAAGAAATTTTTTTTAAAATTGTTTTCAAATAAATTTTTTTCAAAAAAATTTCAATCTTCTTTTATAAGTTTTCAAGGAA
This sequence comes from Viscum album, assembly GCA_963277665.1. Classification (NCBI taxonomy): domain Eukaryota; kingdom Viridiplantae; phylum Streptophyta; class Magnoliopsida; order Santalales; family Viscaceae; genus Viscum; species Viscum album. The sequence goes on along the minus strand of OY728143.1, from coordinate 1,650,185,050 downwards.
AAAGGTTTTCAAAATGATTTCAAGTCTCCTTTATAAGTTTTCAAGGTATTTTATAAGAAAATGATTTTTAAATGGTTTTATGTATTAAAAATACTTTTCATATAAGAAATGATATTTTCCTCAAGAATTTTTTTGAAATATATTTGAAATTATTTTCCATCTAAGATGATATTTATTGATGTTACTCATGACCCTCTAGGAAATGATCTAATGGTTCCATTAATATTCTTTCTCTGAATTGGTTATGCTTAATTTCATGGTCTTTATGAAACTTGTTTCTCTTTCACAGGTTATATTTTTATGAAATATATTTATCTTTTTTGGGTTATATGTTTATGAAATCCATTTACCTTTCATGGGTTATGCTTCTGATGAAATGATTATGAAACCTATATCTTTTTCCACATGTTATGATATAATTGCATGTCTATGATACCCATTTCATTTCATGGGTTATGATATCACTTTTTATGATTTTGTGGTACATGTATTTATTATTTAATTATAAGATTTTTGGGACATATATCTCCCTTTGATGCATTGGTTAAAGATTTATATCTCATTAGATAGACTAAGATGGTCTTGGGAGTGAACATTGACTAGTAAGATGGTCATAAGAGCGAACCATGACTGCCAAGATGGTATGAGGAGTAAACTCATGCTAATAATATGGACATGGGAGTGAACCATGACTGCCTAGATGGTATGGGGAGTTAAATCATACTACTAATATGGTCTTGGAAGCGATTCCTTGGCTTCTATGGAAATCATATTATATGCTTATGTGTCTACCATAATTCCATGTTTTATTCTGATGTGATGATTTTATGGTTTATGTTCTTTATTTTCTTATGATTCATGTCTTATGAACTTCCAAGATTTATACCATGATTCATTTGTATGACCTTTGATACACAAGGTGTGATATTCTATTGTTTTGATCATGTTCTCATACCCCTATTCTCATGTTTATGCTTACATGTCTCCCATTTTTACCCTTAATGAGAATATGAGCTTATAGAGATAATATTTCCACTATTTTCCATACCTATTTTAATGATTAAAACCCTACCAATGTGTCATTTTATGTGAAATTGAATTGTTTTTTGAATTTAGGTATGTTTTGAGTTTGAAATAGAAAATTAAACAATTCTAGAATTTTAATTATTTTCAATAGCTCGTGAATTTCAGGATTTCAACTAAAAAACACTTCACACTGTGAGTAAAGCTGGTGGTGCGAAACCAGATTTTTTAGAATGAATTAGAGATGGAAAATGGATAATAATAGTTACACGACATATAACACTATTACAAGTCATGAAATTATCAGGAGAATCAATTCCATCTGGGAAATTCATGACTCAATTACATACTATGAAAGTCAATTACACATCGTTTAACTAAATTACACGACGTGACATTTTTTAGGATAATTTTTCAGAGAAGATTACGCTGAGATTTTTTACGACTATTTAACGAAGGATTATATGTCGTGTAAGTCCATTACACATCATATAAGTGTCGATTCATAGAAAAAAATGCAACATGGCCTAGTTTTTTATGGATTTCCCAATAAAATCACCACTTGGATGCTGTTTTGGAGTAGTTTGGGAATAGAAATAGTAGCACAACACCAATAGATATTCGCCAAAAACCAGATTACCAATTCAAACACTTGCTTCACTGAAATGGAGATTGAGATATTTGGGAATATTTTATGTGTAGATTATGGAGTAGAGAAGATAGAGTATGGTCTAGTAATATGAGGATGAGCACTAAGTGGTTACGCACTATGACAACTGGCGGACACTCTCTTCTGAGTTGTGATCTTATTGTGTAATCTCTTTTCGAATTTCTTTTGAACTTGTATTTATGAATGAATGTGGTTTTTTTCCTTATTAAATATATTTTCATCAAATTTATTTGGATGTTTTTTCATTAAATGAAGTAAATTAATTGACTTCACTATTTGAATTTCTTCAGCAAGGTCTTGTCGATGAGCATAGTGATTTCAATTAGGTTTAATTTCATGGAGGTCTATAATTAATTGAATCATTTCTATAGGTGGGGAAAAATAATATTGAGGTCTTGATATAATGTCTATTAAAATTTGAGTTTTATCCAAGGGGTCCTTGGGATGTATTTAGATATTCAATTGAGAAATATTTTTAAATAAGGAATAGGGGAGTGTTTGTGATATTTAAGCTTGTCTGAAACCACTGTTTTAATTCTGATTTTAAATCTAATTTATTTCCTATCAATTTTCTGTCTTGTTCTTAAATTTTCTTGAATTTTAGTTTATATTAATTTTCTATAGTATAAATTTTAATCAAATACCCATATTCTTTTCTTCTTGCAAAAAAACAAAAACAAAAGTGACAATTTTTCAACTCAAATTGCAACCTCCTTGAGAGACAATTCAGAGACTGCTATATTGAATTTATCTAGGGGATAAAATATTGATGAAGTTTTTCATGAAAAAACTCTCACATAAACTGGCACTGTTTCCAGGGAGATTTCTTGAGTTGATTTTTTTATAAAAAAAATTTTCATGACCTGAAATTATGAGCCAAACTTGTTACCTTTAGATTCTGAAATTGATAAAAAAATTCACTCTAGGGTTAGAGCTAAAAAAATACCCCTACCCCAATTTGTGACTCTTCCACTAACACAACTATAAGTATCTTGGTTGAAACTATAATTCCAATGGATGAAAAAAGAACCTTGAAAGAATTGTGTTTACCCTATGATGAAAATCAAGAAAATCCAGTGGAATATACTGATATACCTATTGTTTTTTAAATAAAATATGATTTCATCCACCAACTTCAAAAATTCAATGGGATTCTAATAGAAAATCCACATAAACACCTTCAAGAATTTAGTTATCTTTGTTTCAACATGAAACCTCATGGATTTGATGAAAATAAATTATAATTGAGGTCATTTCCTTTTTCTCTAGAAGGGTTTCCAAAGAATGGTTCTTCTATTAACATTCATATTTGATTAGAGATTGGAATGAATTGAATAAAATTTCCTTGAAATTTTTTTCCCTACATCAAATACTACCTCTATTCGAAAGGATATTTATGGAATTAGGCAAACTCAAGGTGAAACATTTTATGAGTACTAGGAACAATTCAAAATACTCAATTTTAGTTTCCCCCGCCATCAAATCAGTGATCAACTTTTGATTCAATATTTTTATGAGGGATTTTTTCTTATTGATAGAAGCATGATTGATGTTTCAGTAGGAGGGTCTTTAGTTGGCAAAACACCAGCTTATGCTAGGGTATTAATTGCAAACATGACCCAAAATTCTCAACAATTTGGAACAAGAGGCCTTCTTTATATCAAATCTACCCAAGAATTCCCCACTTCTGGTCCTAAAAACAACATTATTATAATTCAAATTTTTGATCTTACTAATATGGTGAGGTCGATGATGTTGTCTACCAACCCACCAACAACACCCAAACATAAAGAAACATTTCAAATGAAAGTTCACTATGTAATTTTTTCTACCAATGAACATTTTAGTGACCAATGCCAACTAATGAAAGAACCTTATAAGAACTAAAATGCTATTTTTTCTAGAAAAATCTTTCAATCAAACCAATAAAGGCCATTTCAAACCAAAAAAATTTACAAACAGGGCCTGAACAACCACTAAAATGAAATATTTAGGCATCCTAAACAACATAGAATCTTCTTTCAAGGACAATCAAGCAATGAACAACCAAGATATTTCAATGATTAAGCCAATGATCATTCTAAAAGAAACTTTCAGACAACTCTTCCCACTCAAAAATCAGAGAGAAACCTTGAATAAGAAATGAGGTAACAATAAGAAGACTCAAAACAACAACAAAAACTCTTGAATTCCTTGATGAATCAAATGGGTCAACTTTCCTCTAATGTTAATTACATGAAAAATAAAATGAGTTTTGGTTTACCCTCACAAACTCAAGTGAAACTGAGAGATAATGTGAAGGAAAATGTTAGTGCAATTGAACTTATGAGGGAAAAAGATTGAATAACCCTCAAATTGAGAAAATCAAGCCTGCTATCAACACTTTCAATGAGAATCCCACCACTGATGTAAATGTTGGAAATTATGAATTTTCATTGAATGGAAACACAAAGTAAAGAGAAGAAATTTTGTTTAAAAGAACAAAGAAGGATTGGAAAGAGATGTTTGGTCTGTTTGTTTCTCAAATTAGTGCACAAAACATATCAGAAACATTCAAACCTCTATTACCTTATCCTAGGACAGAACCACCATTGAAGTCAAGTGCTAAAAAATTGTTGGATAAGGAGGTTTTGGAAACTTTCAATAAATTTTAAGTCAACATACCATTGGTTGATACTGTGAAACAAATTTCAAGGTATGCTAATTTTTTGAAAGATATGTTTACCCACAAGAAGAAATTCAAAGGATGTAAAAAATTCAACTTAGAGATGAATGTTTCATCCATGATTCAACATGATTTTCCTATCAAGTTTAAAGACCCAGTAACCATTACCATTCCCTGAACTATTAGGAAATGTGAATTAAAGAATTTTATGCTTGATTTAGGGGCCTCCATCAATGTTATTCCACATTATATTTACTAATCTCTTCATTTTGGAAAATATAAAATCTCTATAATTATTATTAAACTGGTTAATCTAAGTACCACCAAGCCTACTATAGTTATAGAGGATGTTCTCATCTAGGTGATAGACATGATTTTTTTCTATTGATTCTTATGTATTGGATATAGATGATGATTGGTTTAGTACCCATGCACCTGTCATTCTAGGAAGAACATTTTTTAAAACTGAAAAAGCAATAATCAATGTTCACAAAGGAACACTTTCACTGGAATTTAGAGGAGATTATGTTCACTTCAATATCTTTTATTACATAAAACACCCATTTAAGGATCATTCATCCCTCCAAGTAAACATGATTGATTGGTTTTATACTATGATGTACCCCGATTTATCCTATGATAAAATACCAACTGATCATTTAAAAGATTAAAATTTGTTTGTTGCTAAATCTAATCAACAAGAGGTTGAAAAGGAAGATTTTGATGAGTCTTGGAATGTTGAGACTACTGATGTCATCATTAATGAAGATGAATTTTTGGAAACCCTTGAACCTTCTAATGGTCTACCTAGAGAATTTTCCAATTTTTCTCATGAAACAAGTCTTGAGAACAAGGAAATTGATCGTCATGATGAAAAATGTCCTTTGGTTAATAAAAAATTTCCACCTGAGTTAGAGTTGAAACCTATGCATTAAAACCTCAAATATTATTTCTTAGGTGATAACGAAAAATTACCTATCATAATTTCAAAATATTTATCAAGGTACTATAAGAAAAAACTATCAGAAGCCCTCAATACCAACAAGAATGTCATAGGATTGACTCTCACTGATTTAATAGGAACCAGTCCCTCAGTGTTCATGAATAGAATTTTGTTGGAGGAAAATTATAAACTAGTGAGATAATTTTAAAGTAGATTGAACTCAACAATTTTGTAGGTTTTCAAGAAATAATTCACCACCCTGTTGGAAACTATAATTATTTTTCTCATATCTGATACTCAATGGTTGAGTCTAGTTCATGTTATTATTAAGAAAAGTGTCTTTACAATATCAAGGAATGAATTTAGAGATAATTTACCAATTAGTATTCCAAATAAATGTAGAATTTTCATTGATTACAAGAAGCTAAACTTGGTTACTAGGAAATACCACTTCCCATTATCATTCCTTAATCAATTACTTGAAATAATAGTTGGAAAAACCCACTATTTTTTATTGATGGATTCTCTAGATATTTCTAAATTCACATTTCACTATAGGATCATGATAAAACTACATTCACATGCCCCTTGGAACATTTTTATAAATGAGTATGACCTTTAGATTTTGTAATGATATTGGAACTTTTCAAAGGTGTATGATGAGCATCTTCTCTGAATATCTAGAAACTTGCATAGAAGTTTTTATGTATGACTTCACTGTTTATGGATCATCATTCAAAAATTGTTTCAAAAGTTTAGATTGCGTCCTGGAAACTATAATTACAAAGAATATTGTTCTAAATTATTGGTAATGTGATTGTACTTGGGCATGTTGTGTCACTTGATGGAATTAAAGTTGATTAATCCAAAGTTGAGGTCATTTATTTTTTTCCCATACCCAAAAACAGTGAGAGATGTGATATCCTTCCTTGGCCATGTTGGATTTTATAGGAGATTCATAAAGGATTTTGGTAAGATTGCACTTCCATTGTCCATATTTATTTAAAAAGAATCCAATTTTTATTTGATGAGAATTGTAAATGGTCCTTTTGGGATTTGAGACAAAAACTGATAATCCCTCCCTTTATTCAACCACCTTAATGGGACTTTCCCTTTGAAATCATAAAAAATGCATCTTACTTTTCTATTGGGGAGGTGTTAAGTCAAGGTATGGAAAATAAATCTCATTTGATTTCCTATGGCTCTAGAAATTTAGATTTGGACCAATAAAACTACACAACAATAGAGAAGGAACAACTAAATTTTGTCTTTACATTGGACAAATTTAAATTCCATCTGCTAGGCTCTAAGGTGATTATTTTCACAGATCATTCTACAATCGTATTTTTTATGAAGAAAAATGATTCAAAACCAATACTTTTGAGATATATCTTTCTATTAAAATAGTTTGATTTTGAAATAAAGGATTAAAAAGGAAGTAAGAACCTTGTTACTGATCGTTTGAGCAGGATACCATATGTTTTGATTGGAAAACATCATATCTTTCCACCAATTAAGGAAACCTTTCAAGATGATATTTTTTTTATTGTTAAAGTGAAAGACCATGGTTTTATAATTTTTTGAATAATTTGGATTCTAAGTAAGTTCCCCACTAGTTTTCCAAGAAAAAAATTTCTAAACTTTTGAGAGATTCAAAGAATATAATTTGGTATGATCCTTACTTGTGGCATCTTGGTAGTGATAAAATTATTAGGAGATGCATTCCAAAGTCTAAATTTTAATCCATCCTACATTTTTATCACACTTTTAGTTTTGGTGGAATATTTGGGCCATAAATAACTACATGAAAAGTTCTTGATTTTTGGTTTTTATTGGCCCACCATTTTTAGAGATGTTTTTGAATTTTTTAGAACCTATAAAAATATCAATTCCAAGGAAACATTTCCAAAAGAAATGAGATAACACAACAAACTCTTTTGTTTTTTGATGTACTTGATGTAAGAGGAATTTATTTCATGGGGCCTTTTCCTAATTATTTTTTATATATTTACATATTTATTGTTGTTGATTATTTCTTTAAATGGGTAGAGGTTGTTCACACGAGAACTGATGATTCCAAAATTGTGTCTAAGTTTGTGAAAGGAATTTTTTTTCAAGGTTTTTATTTCCAAAGTTTTTTATTATGGATCAAGGTACCCACTTTTTTAATAGTACATTAGAATATCTTTTGATGAAATATGGAGTTCATCATAGGGTCTCTACACCCTATCACCCTCAATCAAATGGAATGGTTGAGTTGTCCAACAAAGAAATCATACAAATTTTTGAAAAATTTGAACCCAAATATAAAGGATTAGAGTTTGAGACTTGATGATGCACTCTGGCCCTATAATACTAAATTCAAAAACCCCAATTGGAATTTCACCATTTAGATTATTCTATGGAAACTCTTATCACCTATTAGTTGAGTTAGAATGTAAATATTTTTGGGCTATCAAGACATGTAACATGAATCTATTTTCTACTGAAAAGGAAATAAAATTTTGTTTACAGGAGCTGGAAGAGATCATAAATAATTAATATGAAAGATCCAGGTTGTATAAGTAAAGAAATGAATCCTTTCATGATGGTATGATTCGAAAAAAACTTCATGGAAAGAGACAAAGTGTTTTTGTTTGATTGCAGATTAAATTTGTTCCTAGGTAAATTTCATTCCAAATGGTATATCCCTTTCATTGTTACTCATTTTTTTCCTTTTGGTGAAATATAGATAAAACAACCGGACAAAGGGACACCATTCATTATCAATGGGAATAGGTTGAAGTTGTTTATAGAAAACTTTCAAGGTCCTTTAGGGGAGGAGATCCATCTTCATGAAGCTAAATACAATTGATGTCAAGTTGTGTCTTTTCTTATGACTTATTTTTTGTATGTATTTAATATCATAAATTTCATTCTCATATAAATTTTTTGTATAATGAGTACATCGCACAGAGAAAGTGGGGGGGAGGCACATGCTAGGTAGATTAGTATTTTGTGTTCTTTCCTTTGAAATTTTTCTTAAAATTAGTCTTTCCATTTTTGGTGTGTTCCTTTTCTTATTTTTCAAATATTGTTCATTTTATTTTCAAATTTTGTGGGTTTTATTTAAAATCTTGTAAAAAAACTTGTGATCTTTGATGATTATATATTTCAATTTTGAAACTCATTCCAATGAGTGAACCAATTTATCCTTTGAAACTAAAAAAAATGAATGTTGAAAGTGACATTGTTTCAAGTTCAAAAGTTTAGAATATTCATGAAAAGACTTTTAATTTTTGAATCTCATTCCACATATAGATATATTTATCATTGAAATACACATTCCTGTGAGGCTTTTAAACCCATTTTGACATCTTCTTCACATTCACCTTTTTCTTTAGAGAACCAATACGTGCTTCTTTCAACTAGAATTTGATTTATTTATGTCAAAACTTGAAGGATAGGGTACTTATGATTAAGAATATTAAGGCATTTTTTGGATTTTTAATCCAACTTTTCATGATTATCCTCTTTAATTTGTCATTTCTTACACATTTGATCTTTATTAATCCCTTAGTATCTATATATATCCTAATATATTAGCCACATTAAAATCCTATTTTATCTTTCCAACCTGCTTTAAAAGTATAAATGCATGATCTATTTGAACTTAAGTATGTGGGGTTGAGATGACTTAAGATGTGCTGCCTTATTTGGTGTTTCTTTGGTAGGATACTCAAACTTTGAAGAGATGTTTTTCTATTGGAAAATATTTTTCTAAGAGTTATTCCCATCTAGAGATCTCAAATGAAATGGAGTTGTTCATTTCTAGGGATCTTAATGGAAGAAAGTTGTTCCCTATCTAGAGTATTACAAAAAAATAAATAGAGAATAAAAATTCCATATTTTATGGTAAAATATTGATATATGGGGATAGAAAATATACTCTCAGAGCTGAGTTTATTCATATGAGAGTATAGAGGATACCATACTTGATTGAAAATTATAATCATGCATTATTTCTTCAAAAATAGCCAAACACTCCTTATTCGGCCTTATAATTTTGGACATTTGAAACCCACCAACCTTAAACTACATAACAACCTTATAAATTCCTCATGATAATCGCATTTTGTTGGCTCACATAGGGTAGAGATGTATAAATTTATCAAGACTATGGTGATTATTATATGATTTTTGATGATAAAATCCTTATTTAAAATCCATATTTGTGTGTTGAGAGAAAATTAATGTGAGATAAGTGTGTTGTGTGCATGGGAGGAGAAAAGAAGTGGAAATGGATTGAATGATCTGAATTGAGAACTTTAAATATTTGTTTTTAAGGAGGCATGATATCTTTTAATTCTTGGTAACTTTATTGGAATGTATTTTAAATTTTCCTTGATTTGATGCTCACTTGTCTATGAGTCCAAGTTATAAGTGTGGTGGAATTGATAGAGATAATATTTCCACTATTTTACATATCTATTTTAATGATTTAAACCCCACTAATGTGTTATTTTATATGAAATTGCATTATTTTTTGAATTTAGGGATGTTTTGAGCTTGAAATAGAAAATCATACAAATTTGGAATTTTAACTAGTTTCAATAGATTATGTATTTAAGTATTGCAGCTGAAAAGCACTTTGTGTCATGAGTGAGGTGAAGCGGTGTGACACTGGATTTTTTAGAAAGAAGCAAATCTGGAAAATGGATCATAATGGTTACATGACGTCTAACACTATTAAACATTGTGACATCATTAGGAGAATCAGTACAATCAAGGAAATTCATGACTCATTTACACACTATGAAAGTCCATTACACATCGTGTAACTACATTACACAACGTGACATTTTTTGGGATAAGTTTTTGGAGAAGATTACGTTGAGATTAGTGATGACTGTTGACTGAAGGATTACACATTGTGTAATTCCATTACACGTCATGTAAGTGTCGACAAGTAGGAAAAAATAAATGCAATGTGGACAAGGTTTTTTATGGTCTTCCCTATAAAATCACCACTTGGTTGCTACTTTGGAGTATTCTGGGACCATCAGGAGTAGCGCAACACCAATGGATGTCCGCCAAAAACCAGAGTGATGATTCAGACACTTTATTTTCCATAGTGGAGACTGATATATTGGGGAAGATATCATGTGTAGATGCTGGAGTAGATAAGAAAGAGGTTGGTCGAGTGATGCAAGTCTTAGGTGGTTGCAGATGGCGACAACTGATGGACACTCTCTTCCGAGTTGCGATCTTATTGTGAAATATCTTTTGGAATTTCTTTTGAACTTATATTTATGAATGAATGTGGTTGTTTTCATTATTGAATATATTTTCATCAAATTTTCTTGGATTGTTGTTAATTATATGAATTAAATTAATTGACTTCACTATTTAAATTTCTTCATCAAAGTCTTCCTAATGAGCATAGTGGTTTCAATTAGGTTTAATTACTTGGAGGTCTTCAAGTAATTGAATCACTTTTATAGGAAGTACAAAAATCATATTGAGGTATTGATATAATGTCTATAAAAACTTGAGTGTTCACCTAGGGGTTTTTTGGGGTTTATTTAGATATTCGATTGAGAAATATTTTTAAACAAGGAAGAGGGGAGTGTCCGAGAGGTTTAATATTGTTTATGAGCATTATTTTAATTTTGATCTAAAACCCATTTTATTTCCTATAAATTTTCTATATTGTTCTGAAATTTACTTGAATTTTAGTTTATATTAATTTTTTGTAGTATAAATTTTAATCAAATCCCTATATTCTTTTCTTCTTACAAAAAACAAACAAAAACAAAAGTGATAGTTTTGCAACTCAAATTGTAACCTCCTCGAGAGATAATACAGGGACTGTTATATTACATTTCTCTAGAAGATAAATTATTGATTGAGGTTTTCATGAAAAAAAAACCCTCACATCATGAGATCACCCCTTTTTATGTTTCCTTACATAGGTTATGAAGATATGTAAAATGTTTGATGTGTCTAAGAAGGGTTATAGTCAAGAAGAACCTAGTGGGAGATAATGTAGCTCACTTATATACCAATGTTCATGTTTCCATGTTTCCAAAGGCACTAAACTATTATGGCCTTTAGGAATATATTTTTGAAATGTTTTAAGTATTATATAAAATTTATGTAATGTCTTTCTACATCAAGACTGGGTCGTTATAGGGAGGGATACAAGGAAGGTATTTGGGTATGTATTTTCAGAAACAAGTGGATTTTGAAGTGTGGATAGGAGAGTAGAGTGGGTGTTCTTAAATAAGTGGGGGTGAGGATAGACTTGGAATTTCTAAAAATATTAAAATATATTAGTGAATTTTTTTTGTAAGAATGAGAACTTTACCAAAAGTAAAATTTTCTTTAATTTAATAAAAACAAAGTTACAAAACTATGAAATGATGTTTTTTATAAAAATCATGTTTCCAGGGGAGTAAAGATCATCAGGTACTTCATTGATAAATGTAAATTAAGTGGTATTAAACCCTTTATTTTCTATCTTTTCCTCTATATAGTTTTATTTGTTTAAATTATTTGTTATAATATAGTTCATGGATGAAATGGATTCCTTGAAATTGATCCACATGGTAGTCATATTCCTTGATAAGTGTATAGTTCTATTTCTAATATCCTGCACCATGGTGGTAGAGTCACATTTAAGACATAATTTGATCCATCCTCATATTTTTTCAACTTCAAACGCATTGATGATTCCAAGAATTTCATCATCAAAATAAGTAGTGGTACCACATGGACCAAAGAGATATTCCAAAGTATTACCAAAATGATTTTTGAAAATATCAACATACCCCGAGGGAGTAGGACTACCCCTTGAAGCACCATTTGTGTAACATTTAATCCAACCAGAAAAATAAGGAATCCATTTAACTTTAAGGGTTCCAGATAGAGGTCAATAATTACCTGAAGTTCTAAAATTATTAAGAATAGAAAAATCATGTAAAGATTTATCAAAAAACTAGTTTGATGATCATTTTCACTTTACACAGCAATAATTATTCGGGCCAACACCATTTAAAGGAAGAATTTAATTCCCTTGTGAATCATATTATTACGAATGGACCACACCACATGAAGATTTTTAGTTTTGGACACCATGATCATGTTCCACACCTACATTGAGATGGCTAACTGAAAATAATAATTTAAATTCTCTCTAATGAAAATAGTATAGGGAATTTTAACTTCAAAGAGATCACCCACTACTTTCCATAAAGCAACCATTGTAACACAGCTAAGAAAGAGATAATCAATATCTTCCCTATGATGATTACAAAGATCATATATCAAGAATAGGTTTATTCCCACAAATAATAATATCATCACCATTTATGAAATTATAGTTTAAAACAATTTTATTAATATAGACAGGAAGAACATCAAAGGAATGCTCCATTTTCTCCTTAATCTATATATTTGTATCAAATGGTATATCATGTGGTATTAAGTTTCTAAGTGGAGTATTACCTATCCAGATATCTAACTATAAATTGATATAAGAATTAATGTTTACCATCCATTGAAAATTAAGATAAATATATGAGAAGGAAGTTTATAGGGTTATCCGTAGGAGGATTCCATATAGTTCACATTTCTAGAATTGATCTTTCCCAAAAATATATTCTTCAAAAAAGAAAGAGCTTTTGAATTCTCATTGATGAGTCTCCACATGAAATTATCCTAAAAAGAATGATTAAATTTATTGAGGTTTTTAATACCAAACGCTCTAAGATCAATAGTTTGAAAACATTATTTCCAAGGAACAATGGAAATTTTTCATTCAAGGATGCATACACTCCAAAAAAATCTTATAGAATCACTTATATTTTAAGATAAGAAGTTGGTCAATTATAAACAATAAAGTAATAAATGAATTTAGAAATAATAACTGATTTCATAAGACCGACCCTTCCTGCCTTCAGAATCGCTTTCCTTTCTATGATTCTAATTGATTTCTAATATGCATCACAATGTGAGAGAAGTTCAAAACATGTGGTTTTCACCAAAACATGGGAACACCCAAATAGATAAAAGTAAACACACCTTCAAGGATTCCCAACTCATTGATGATATTCACTTGTCTAGTAGTAAGAATATTTTTTCCAAAATTCAAGTATGATTTGTTCCAATTGATCCTCTTCCCTTAGAATTTCTCATAATGAAGGGGAGAATTTTGTATGTTCTTAATATTTTTTGTCTCCTTGAGTGAAAATTATGATTTCATCTGTTTATAATAAATTATTGGGAGAAACAACGCCTCTGCATGCCCTGATAGAAGTCAGATTTTTTTATTAACCATGTTGAAAATAAGCCTTCTTAAGTAATCCTATATGATAGAAAAAATGATTACTAAAAGAGGGTCACCCTGTCTGACACCTCTTGAGAAAGTGAAGTATATAATTGCCTAATCAGGATTTTTGTATCACATAGAAGGGGAGGGGTGAATTAGTGATATCTTTTATTTTATGTTTTCTTAATTTTGAAATAACTATCTCCTTCTGTTAAAGATTTATTTATCTATTGAAAACAAATAAAACAAACATCCACAGGAACATAAGAATTTACAAGGTTAACTACTCAGTAAGAGTACTTACGTCCTTAGTAAGTTTTTGAAAATAATCCAATTCCACAAAATTCACTAGAAAAAAATCATTTTTTGTGGAATAAAATGAGTAGGATATATCCTTACACTCATGTAGAACTATGTTCAATACAATAGTGTAGAGCACGAAATGATGTAATACAATTTTTTTCTTCCTGATCAACTTTCATAAAACCTAATCTTTCAAAAAAATTCTTCACTTTCTTACCCAGAAGTAGGTAATAAATTTTTAGACTTTTTAATGACACTCATTCTAATTTCCTAGTCTAATTCCCAAGTCTGATTACTCAATAAAGAAATATAACTTTTTCAGAATACCACTAAAATAGTTCATAAATTCTTCTTCCTTAATAAGGAAATTTTAATACGATTTTTTTAGTCTGATGATCCATCCCAATAAAATAACCAGATAAATATGATCTTGTCTCTTCTTCTTTAATCTTCTCTTTTGAAAGCTTCTTCAAGAAAACTCAATACAGAAACCTATTCTTACTAGAATTATGGAGCTTCTCTTTCCTCATTCACGAGTGATGCAAGTCATAGAATACACATAGTATTCTCATCATTTTATAGACACACCCAAATTTTTTAATTGGGATTATAAAAATGTTTGCTTGCTTTATCAAATTTTTCAAATCTTCAATGTTCCTTAAATCTAAGATCTTTCTTTGACTTGTTCAATGCCATAAATTTTTCTTCAATTTCAAATCTCTCTTTGACTTCTTCAATGCTCCAGAATACCTAAAAAAATTCAGTCTGATTTTGATTACTTGTTCTAATTTCCCAATATGATTTCTTCATTATAATAAAGGCATTTGATCACTTCGATTTTCTTGACCCACTTTCAAACAAATCATAACTAAAAATATATCCTAATGTTTCTCTACACTAATTGAAAAACAAATCTAACCAGTATTATTTCCTCATTAGTATAAAGACAACATATTATTCAATACATTTATCTATATCAACTTATAAAAACACTTGAAAACCAATCAGATGTATTCTTTTTATTGAACCACTTGTTAATAAAAATAACCAAAAATTAATTTTGATAGAAATGGTTGACTATATTTTTGATTGATCTATGACTTTCTTTTTGTATTTTCCCCAACAAATTTACATCTTTTTTATTTTCATTGGTCCCAAAAAATTCCAATGAAAACAATTATGCCTCTGATGATTATGATCTTATATCAAATCTGATGGATCTATATCAGCAACTTTGACTTTAGTAATTTCTTTATTTTCTGAATATTATACAAATGAACTTTCACCACTTAACTTTCTCATTCAAATATTTTTTTCTCATGGATTATTGTTATGAATAAAAACCATCATCTTTATCGTATTCACATTCTTATAAACCCTTCCATCCTTTAATAAAATATTTTTTTGGTGTTCTCATACCAATAGAATGAGACTAGAAATCTTTGACTTTAACAGCTTCCTTATTTTACAAACTTTTACTTGTAAGAATGAATTTATTCATGAATTTGATTACATTGAAGATGAACTTCAACATCATATAAATTATAAAGGAAATTATTGTAACTTCCCATTCTTCAAGAAAAATCTTTATTTCCTACTCATCCTTAATATAATTGGCATCACTCTTGCTTTCTTTCATCAAGCTAGCATCAAAAGTTTTACAACTTACTTATGATTTGTGAGAAATAAAAAATAGAAAAAAATCATCCGTTTTACATATGATCCATGAAAAATCATATTCCATTCCTTATTATGATCTTCCTTACATTCTGAACCCAAGGTTTGTCTGATAAACCCTTTCTTCCAAAAAATACCTTCCCAATATGATGTAATTTTTTAAGAATTGTGAGTCTAATTCCCTAAATACGATGGTAAATCTGAATACCCTCTTTTAAAAAGTGAGGTGATTTCTTTTATTCTTAAGATTCCCTGACTAAAAAAGATAATTCCTAAATACGATCATTTTCCTTATCATCTTGGTCCTAAAAATCTCCCCCTTTATATTTTTTTGTCAAAAAATTTTCATAAATCACTGAACTTTGTAACCTCGATCCATGAATTACTTATCAAAAATTATAATCCTATGTAAGCTAAATCATTATAGGAAATAATAACTATTGACTGAAAAACCATGTTGTCCAAAAATAGTGATCATAGGAACCTTCTCAGCTTTTCATCACATCTTTCTTCACTTCTACACTTACCTTCTTAACAAAATTTTCCTACAACATCTCCAATAAATAGTTAGAATAGTTCACACATATACATGTTGTATTCACAGCTTACCCACAACTCCCCCTTTATACATGCTTTCTTTAAGGATATATTTATGAAAAAATTATCCCCCTTTACAACACTATCTAGAGATAAGATGAGAGGAGGGGAAAACACATACCTCAACAATGATTAGAAAGAGGTTAGACGCTCATGTTCAACCTTATTTTAGAAAAAAAATCTTTTGGTAAAGGCTTGTTGAAAATTTCAGCAACTTATTCTAATGTAGAAACATACTCTAGCTTCAAATAATTCTTCTCAACATTCTCTTTAATGAAATAATATTTGATATAAATATGTTTTTAATGAAAATTTTTCATTAGATTCCTAGTAAGGTTGATTTTACTATGATTTTCACAACCCAAGAGTAAGGGTAACTTCACTTTAACAAGTAAGTCTTCTAACTAAGTCTTCATCCACATAATTTGAGTAGTGGCTTGAGTGGGAGAAATATACTCAGCTTAATCCATGCTAAGAGTTACTGAATTTTTTTATTTATATTCCAACTAACACAACTCTTTCCAAGAAATAAAACTCCACCAAATGTGAATATTCTATCATCAGCATTTCCTACCTAATCAAAATCGGAATACCTAAACAAATCAATAATTTTTTGAGCTATCATACCTTATTATGAAATTTTTTGTGCCTTTTATATATCTAAGAATTATTTTTCTATAAAGTAAATATAATTCTTCAAGATCACTCTGAAATATTTCACATAAGGTAATAGCATAAACACTATCAAGTCTTGAGGCTGTCAAATATAAAAAACTTCTAGTCATATTTTAAAACTCTTTCTAATAAACTTCATTGCCTTCTAAATCTTTGAAAAACTTGGTTCCCACTGAAATCAGTACAAAAACTAGTTTCGAATTTTCCATGATGAACTTATAAAGAATTTCCTTAGCATACTTTTCTTGAGAATTAAAAATGTGTTTATTCTTCTCTACGATTTGTAACACAAGAAAGTATTTCATTTCTCTCAGTATAGACATCTTAAAAAACATTTTCATTTCTTTAAAAAAAAATCACAAGATCTTTCATCATTCCCAGAAAAGATAATTTCATAAACATAAATAATTATTATGAGGGGAAAATCTGGACTTTCATTGATGTAAATATGGTTATCAACACTTCCCTTCATAAAATTCAACTTCATCAAGAAAGTATACAATTTATAATACCATGCTCTCAGATCTTGTTTTAGCCTAAAAAAGGCTTAATTAATCTTACACATGTAGATTTTATATTTCCTAACAAAAAATACAAAAAAAATCAATATAAACTTCCTCCTCAAGATCAACATTCAAAAATGAAAACTTCACATCCATTTGAAAAAAAATTAAATTCATTTTGCAATAATATCGAGAAAGATTCTGATTATTTCTAATATTTCCACCATAGTAAAAGTCTCATCAAAATAAATGCCTTCAATTTATGAGTAACCTTTGCACACTAATCTTTTCTTATTCCTTATCACTTCACCTTATTTATTCAGTTTGTTCTGAAAAAACCCATTTTGTACCCATAACATTTTTGTTATCTGGATTATTTACAAGTTCCCAAGTATCATTCTTTTCTATCTGATCCAACTCTTCATTCCTAGCATAAACCCATTCTGGATTCTCAAAATCTTCATTCACATCATTCAGCTCAACTTATGAATACAAAGAAGTGTGTGTGACATCTTTTTATGTTATTCTTATTTGATAATTCTAACGTTGATCACCAGTAATATTTTGATCTTTCACTTTCTTCCTCATCTGGGGATGATATTTTCTAGTTTTTTCCACATCACTTGAAATAGCTAATTCTGATTCTTCTTCTTGAGTAGGATTACTATTGTTAGTATCATTATCAAGATTCTTAACAGAAATTTCATTATCCTACTCATCTTTCTTATCTTCCCAAGTCAGTTTATCTTACTCATCATTTTCAATAACCTTAACATAAACATAATTAACAATTCCTTCTGTTTATCTATTGAAACACATATAACCTCTTCCTTCCAGATCATATCTAAGAAAAAGTCCATCTTAACTACTCTGCTCAAACTTTCCAAGGTTTTTGCCTTTATTCTTTCTGATTTATGGACTCCCAAAAAACTCATAAGTGTTTGAAACTTTGAGTTTTATCATAAAAAATTTCATATGGATTCATATCTAACCTTGTCCTATAGAAACATTGGTTTTGTATATACACAGAAGTACTCATGGCTTGCCTTCAATAGTAAGGAAAAAATATATTTAGGTAACATAGTTAAACCCTTTTCTACAAAACTATTGTTCTTAATTTCAACAACCCCATTTTGTTTAGAAGTTTATGGTGAACTAAACTCATGAAAAATTTCATACTTCTCAAGATGAATTTCAAATTATTTATTTTTATACTCACCACAATTATCAGTTCTTAACTTCTTCACTAATAAAAATCTTTTGAGGAGAATTTTCCAGTGGTAGTAGGCTACCAAATAAGAATATCATCACCATTTATGAAATTATAGTTTAAAAAATTATTAATATCGATAGGAAGAATATCAAAAGAATTATTCATTTTCTCCTTAATCTATATATTTTTATCACATGGTATATCATGAGGGATTAATTTTATAAGTATAGGATTACATGTCCAGTTATCTGACTATAAATTGATATAGGAAATAATTTTTCCTAGCCATTGATAATTGAGATAAATAGATGAGAATTAAGTGTATAGGGTTGTCCATAAGGAAGATTCCATATAGTTCACATTTCAAGCATTGAGATTTCCCAAAAATATATCCTTAAAAAAAGAAAGATATTTTGAATTATCATCGATGAGTCTCCACATGAATTAGCCCATAAATCCTTATTAAATTTACTGTGGTTTTTAATACCAAACTCTCCAAGATCAATAGGTTGAAAACATTATTTCCAAGGAACAATGGAAAATTTCCTTTGAAGGATACTTACATTCCAAACAAAATTCTTATAGAATCACTAATATTTTTAATATAGGAAGTTGCCCAATTATAAACCATAAAGTAATAAATGAATTTGGAAACAATAATTGATTTCATAAAACTGGACCTTCCTAACTTTAGAAGCACTTTCCTTTCCATGAGTCAAATTGATTTATAATCTGAATCACAATGTGAGATAAGTTCCAAACATGAGGTTTTAACCAAAACATGGGAACCCCAAATAGATAAAAGTAAACACACCTTAAAGGATTCCCAACTAATTGATAATATTCACTTTTCTAGTAGCAGGAATATTTTTTCCAAAATATAAGTATGATTTTTTCCAACTGATCATCTACCCTTAGAATTTATTATAATGAAGGGGATAATTTTTTATGTTCTTGATATTTTTTGTCTCCTTGAGTGAAAATTATGATTTAATCTGTTTATAATAAATTATTGGGAGAAAAAAAGCCTCTTCCCACATTGATAGGAGTAAAAAAATTTATTAACCATGTTGAGAATAAGCCTTCTTAAGTAATCCTCAATGATAGAAAAAATGATTACTGAAAGGAGGACACCTTGTCTTACACCTCTTGAGAAAGTTGAGTATGTAATTTCCCAATTAAGATTTTTGTATCACTTATAAGGGGAGGGTTAATTAGTTATATCTTTTCTTTTATGTTTCCATACTTTTTAAATAACTTTTTCCTCCTGTTAAAGATTTATTTATCTATTTAAAACAAATCAAACACACATCCATAGGAACATAATAATTTACAAGGTTAACTACTCAGTAAGATTTGTTACATCCTTAGTAAGGTTGGAAAATAATCCAATTCAACACAATTCACTAGAAAACAATCCTTTTGTGTGGAATACAATTAGTAGAATATATTATTATACTCATGTGGCACTATGTTCAATACAACAGTGAAGAGAACGAAATGATGTAATACAGTTTTGTACTTCCTGATCAACTTTCACAAAACCTAATCTTTCAAAAAAATCTTCATTTTCTTACCCATGAGTAGGTAAGAACTATTTAGACTTTGTAATGACACTCATTCTCATTTCCTTGTCTAATTCCCAAGTTCGATTACTCAATACAGAAATATAACTTTGTCAGAATACCACTGAAACAGTTTATAAATTCTTCTTCCTCAATAAGAAAATCTCAATATGATTTTCCCAGTCTGATTATACATCCCAATACAATAACTAGATAAATATGATCTTGTCTATTCTTCTTTATTCTTCTATCTGGAAAGCTTCTTCAAGAAAACTCAATCCAAAAACTTTTTCTTTCTAGAATTATGGATCTTCTCTCTCCTCTTTCACAAGAAATTCAAGTCATAGAATAAACATAGTATTCTCCGCATTTTATAGACATGCCCAAATTTTTTAATTGTAACCCTAAAAAGGTTTTATTACTTTAATAAATTTCTCAAATCTTCTATGTTCCTTAAATCTAAGATCTTTCTTTGACTTGTTCAATGCCATAAATTTTTCTTCAATTTTGGGTCTTTCTTTGACTTCTTCAACCCTCCAGAATTCCTAAGAAACGTCAATATAATTTTGATTCCTGGTTCTAATTGCCCAATATGATTTCTTCATTATGATAAAGTCAATTGTTCACTCCAATTTTCTTGACCCACATTTAAAAAAAACAGAACTAAAAATATCTCATAATGTTGCTCTACACCAATTGAAAAACTAATCTACACACTATGATTTTATCATTATGATAAAGACATCATATTCTTCAATACTTTACTCTATATCAACTTATAAAAACACTTTAAAACCAATCATAGTTATTCTTTCTATTGACCCACTTATTAATAAAAACAACTGAAAATTCATTTTGATGGAAATGGTTGACTATATGTTTTATTGATCTCTGAATTTATTTTTTTATTTCCCCCCAACAACTTTACTTATTTTTCATTTTCATTGGTCCCAAAAAATCCCAATGAAAATGAGTCTTCCTATGATGATTACGATCTCATATCGAATCTAATAGATCTGTATCAGTATCTTTGACTTCAGTAATTTCTTTATTTTTTGAATATTATACCAATGAACTTTCACCACTTAACTTCCTTCTTCAAATATTTTTTTTCATGGATTATTGTTTTGAATGAAAACCAACATCTTCATCTTCTTCACGTTTTGATAAAGCCTTCTATCAATTAAAAATTATTTGTTTAGTGTTCTCATATTAATGGACTGAGACAAAAAAAAATCAGCTTCAGTAGCTTCCTTCTTTTAAAAACTTCTACTTGTAAGCATGACTTCTTTCATGACTTTGATTACGTTGAAGATCATCTTTAACATCATCTGACTTATAATAGAAATTATTGTAACTTCCCATTATTCTAGAAAAATATTTCTTTCCTACTTAACCTTAATACGATTGGAATCACTCCTGCTTTCTATCATCAAGAAAGCATCACAAGTTTTAAAACTTGCTTATGATTTGTGAGAAATAGAAAATAGAAAATAATCCTTAGTTTTACATCTGATCCATGAAAAATCGGATTCCATTCCTTATTATCATTTTTCTTACATTCTGAACCCAAGTTGAGTCTTATAAACCTTTTCTTCCAAAAAATACCTTCCCAAACTGATGTAATTTTTTAAGAATTGTGAGTCTGATTCCCTGAATACAATGGTAAATATTATTACCCTCTTTTAAAAAGTGAGGTGATTTATTTTATTCTTAACCTTCCCTAACAACAAAAGACAACACCTGAATACGATCATCTTCATTATCATCATGGTCCTAAAAATATCCCCCTTTAGATTTTGTTTTCAACAAAGGTTCATAAATCACTGAAATTTCTTACCTCGAGCTATGGATTACTTATCAAAAATTCTAAGCCTATGTAAGCTAAATAATTATAGGAAATAATAATTATTGACTGCGAAGCCATGTTGTCAAAAAATAGTGATCATGGGAACCTCATTATCATTTCATCGCATTTTTATTCACTTCTAAACTTACCTTATTAACAAAAGTTTCCTACAACAAATCCAACAAATAGTTAAAATATTTCACACACATACATGTTGTATTCAAAGCTTGCCCACAACTCCCCCTTTATACATGCTTTATTTAAGGATATATTTATGAAGAAATTCTTCCCCTTTAAAACACTATCCAAAGATAATATGAGAGAGGGGAAAAATACATACCTCAACAATGATGAGAAAGAGGTCGGACGCCCATGTTCAACCTTATTTTAGAAGAAAAAAAATTGGTAAAGGTTTTTTGAAAATTTCAGCAACTTGTTCTGATGTAGAAACATACTCCAGCTTTATTTCTTTCTTCTCTACATTCTCTTTAATAAAATAATATTTTATATAAATATGTTTTGAATGATAATTTTTTACTAGATTCCTGGTAATGTTGATTTTATTGTTATTATCACAACCCAAGAGTAAGGAAAACTTCACTTCAACAAGTAATTCTTCTAACTAAGTCTTCATCCACATAAGTTGAGTAGTGTCTTGAGTGGGAGAAACATACTCATCTTAATCCGTTCTAAGAGTTACTAAATTTTTTTTCTTTTATATTCTAACTAACACAATTATTTATAATAAATAAAACTCCACAATATTTGGATCTTCTATCATTAACATTTCCTACCTAATCAACATCTGAATACCTAAACAAATCAACACTTTCTGAGCTGTCATGCCTGATTCTAAAATTTTTTGTGCCTTTGATATATATGATAATTCTTTTTCCAACATGTAAATGTGATTCTTTAGGATCACTCTGAAATATTTCACATAAGGTAAGTTCATAAACATTGTCGAGTCTTGAGGCTGTCAAATATAAAAAACTTCAAATCATCTTTCAAGACTCTTTCTAATCAACTTACTTGCCTTCAAAATATTTAGAAAAATTGGTTCCCACTTAAATAGATGTGTAAAATGGTTTTGAATTTTCCATGATTAACTTCTTAATAAGTACCTTAGTATACTTTTCTTGAGAAATGAAAATGTGTTTATTATTCTGTATGATTTGTAACACAAGAAAGTATTTCATTTCTCCTAGTATGGACATCTCAAAAAACTTTTTCATTTCTTCAGAAAATATTTCACAAGATCTTTCATCATTCCCAGCAAAGATAATTTCCTCAACATAAACAATTACGATGATGGGAAACTCTTTACTTTCATTGATGTAAATATTGCTATTAAATCTTTCTTTCTGAAAATTCATCTTCATAAAGAAAGTATCAAATATAGAATTTCATGCTCTCATAGCTTATTTTAGCCTAAATAAGGCTTAATTCAGCTTACACGCATAGATTTCATCTTTCCCAACAACAAATCCAAAAGTGTTTTCATTGTAAAATTCCTCTTCAATATCACCATTCAAAAATATGAACTTCACATTCTTTTGAAAAAATGTGTAACTTCATTGTGCAACAATATCAGGAAAGAATATAATTATTTATAATATTTCAACCATAGTAAAAGTCTCATCAAAATCAATGCCTTCAATTTATGAGTAACCTTACCAAACTAATCTTGCCTTTTTCTTTATCACTTCACCTTCTTCATTAATCTTGTTTTGAAAAACTCATTTTGTACCCATAACATTTTTGTTATCTGGATTTTGTACAAGTTCCCAAGTATCATTCTTTTCTATCTGATCCATCTCTTCATTCATGGCATAAACCCATTCTGGATTCTCAAAAGCGTCATTTACATCATTCATCTCAACATATGAATACAAATAAGTGTGTGTAACAGCTTTTTATGTTCTTCTTATTTGATCCTTCTGATATTGATCACCAATAATATTTTGACCTTTCACTTTCTTCCTCATCCTGGGATAAGATTTTCTAGTTTTTTCCTTATCACTTGAAATATTTGATTTTGATTCTTCTTCTTGAGTAGGATTACTATAGTTAGTATCATTATCAGGATTGTTAACAAAAATTTCATTATCCTGCTCATCTTCATTATCCTCCCATGTCATTTTATCTTACTCATAATTTTTAATAACCTTCACATCAACAGAATTAAAAATTCCTCTTATTACTTACTTGAATCACCTATATCCTCTTCCTTTCAGATCATATCCAAGAAAATTTCCATCTTCACCTCTCTGCTCAAACTTTCCAAGGTTTTAAACTTTCTTTTTTATGATTCATGGACTCCCAAAAAACTCTTAAGTGGTTGAAACTTTTAGTTTTATCATAAAAAATTTTATATGGAGTCATATCTAACCTTGTTTTATAAAAACATTGGTTTTGGATATACACAGCAGTACTCGTGGATTTCCTTCAAAAGTAAGAAAAAATATTATGTTCAAGTAACATAGTTATCCCCATTTCCACCAAACTTTTGTTCTTCATTTTAGCAACCCCATTTTGTTTAAGAGTGTATGGTGAACTGAACTCATGAAAAATTCCATACTTCTCAAGATGACTTTCAAATTATTTATTTTTATACTCAACACCATTATCAGTTCTTAACTTCTTCACCGAATACTCACATTCTTTCTCAGCTTTCCTCCTGAAACTTTTAAACTTTTTCAGAGCATCTCACTTATGTTTCATATACATAACACAAATAATGTGAGAAAGTCATAAATTAAAGTAATAAAGTTCTTATATCCATTATTTTATTGTTTTCTCATTGTCCCATAGATATCATAATGAATAAGTTCCATGGTTTGTTTTTAACAAATATCAACTTTCTTATGCACTGAGATGGAAATTTTTCCTTTCTGAAAAATAGTGAAACACTAATCTCTTCTTCTTAATATATCATTAGTACCATGAACACTATCACAATTTGATAACTTTCTCATGTTTCATTTATATATGTTTTCAATCCTTTTATTCCATAACTGATCCTCATCCACCATGCCCAAGTAACAAGAGTTTTGTATTTCACCAACTTGTAACAATTTTTCTTTTGTATGTTGGCCTCTTGTAACAATATTTTCATATTCCTCACTTTTCACAAAAAAACATCTTTTATGAAAATTACTTTGTTTCCTTCATCACAAAGTTGTGGAACTCTTAGAAAATTTTGTTTCATCCCATCAACATTCAAATCTTTCTTGGATTTTAACTTTTCTTTCCTAATGATGGTTAATCCAAAACCTTTGATTCTTAGAGATTAATCATTTCCAAATGTAACTATTCCTTATTTAAAGTCTTTCACATTCTTCAAAAACTTTAATTATCCTATCATATGAGAAAAACACCCACTGTCAAGAATCCAAGTCGGTTCTCCTTTTGTAGCTTTCAGAGCAGTTTCTAAAACAAGATATTTTTCTTTCCATTTATATTTACTCATCTCTGTATTCTCATAATTAAGAAGATTTTATTGTGGTGGTAATAAAATAGTACATCCTATTGAAACATGTCCAAGTTTTTCACATATTTCATAAATAGTATCTAGAGGTTTGAATCTATTTTTAACTTTTACTCCAACCTTCTTAGGTTTCTTCAAAAAAAACTTTCTCTGACTTCTTCCTTTGAGGGGATTAACTTCCCATAAAAATTTTTCATCTATAAATTGTATAATAGTTACAATATTATTGATTAAAACAACACATATTTTTCGTATATTCGAATCCACCACAATACCAGTAGTACCCATATAAATAATATTTTCTTTTATAACTTCTATAATGACTAGAGTTGTGAATGTATTTCTCAAAAACCTTATCATATTTATTATAAAAAATTGTTTGACCACCAACTTTTCTATTTTTAATTGGAATCTTCTTTTTTAGCATGGTTTTATTTTTATCCTTATTGAAACCAGAAGTAATAGAAATTGGTTCAGACTTGGAATTTTTAATAACTTCTAATTTCCCAAATTTTTTGGCCATAACCCCATACATAACTTTCCCAGCTTTCTTATTCTTAGAAAAAATTCCATATTTATTCTCAACATTTGAAGGTAAATTTTGTTGATACTTATCAGGTTCATCCTTACTGTAACTTTCTATAACTTCTAATATGGATTTTATGAAACTTGTATCCCTCTGTTCAGCTTTATAAAGTTTTTGTTGAACAAGTTCTAGATATTCTTCTTTTTCATTCAATTTCACTTACAAATGTTCATTATGATTCTTTTCTTTCTCAAGAGATTTATTTAAATCATAAATCTCCTTAATCAGCTTAAATTTATCATTAGGAAAACCTTTATGGTTGTATGTTAAAGATTTTTCACTTTTCAACTTTCTGATCTCTTTTTTAAACCTCTCAATATTTCTCATACATTCTTTTAATTCTTATTTAATATGAAATTCTAATTGGGTTTCTTCTTCTTCCTCATAACTATTGCTTATAAATTATTTATTGTTAATTATTTCAATAAAATTATTCTCATCAGTATAATCAATAGACTTTTCATACTTAACTTCATTGTCTTCTTATTTATCATCTTTAGATAATAAAATTATTTTGGATTTGTAGAACTTTTTATCTTTTCCTTTGGAATCATATTTAGCCTTATCAACATATTTCTTCCATAACCTTCTTGACCTTATTTCTTCTTCATCATTATCATCTCCTTTCTTTCTTTGAGGACAATTTTCTACAAAGTGCTCAATGGATCCATATTCAACACTTCAATGGATGTTTCTATTTGTATTTACCTATACCTATTCTCACATTTTTAGAAAATAAGGATAAAATTTCATCAAGATTTTTACATACCTCATTTTCAAAGTTAGGTTCAGTAAAATATTCTTCCTCAATAACCTTCTTGGACTTCTCTTTCTTAGTATCCTTGAAAGAAGTTTCATGATCAGCTTTTATTTTTCCTTTCATAACCTTCTCCCTTCTCATCACATAAGTGATGAGAGTACTATGAAAATCATCCAAAGATAATGTTTCAAGATATCTATATTCCAATGAAGAAATTTTTTTATCAAACTTGTCAGGAAGAATTCTCAAGATATTCTCAATAACGGTTGAGTCTTCTATCTTCTCACCAAGACATATAATAAAACTAACAATTTCATTTACCCTGGTAAATAAGTCACCAATTGATTCATATTCACCCATATTGAGATATTCATACTTCAATCTCCAGATTTATAATTTTTCCTTCTTCACTTTTTTATTTCCTTCATAAATGTTTTTCAACTTATCCTAGATACCTTTTTAAGTGGAAACACCTTTTACTCTTAAAAACTCACTTTTAAAAAGTGCTGAGAGTAAATAATTTTTATATTTCCTTACTTTTGAAACAATCTTCACCTCCTGTTAAAGATTTCATTCTATGATGAAAAAAAATCAAACAATAATCTATAGGAACATAAGAATTTACAATGTTCACTACGTAGTATGAGTAGTTGTGTCCTTAGTATGGTTTAGAAACAATCCAATACCATGAAATCCACTAGAAAAAATCCTTTTGTGTGGAATACAATGAGTAGGATATTCCTTTACACTCATGTACCACTATGTTCAATACAATAATGTATGTGCTTCAAATAGAAAGAAATGATGTAATACAATTTTCTACTTCCAAATCAACTTTCACAAAACATAATCCTTTAAAAAAATATTCACTTTCATATCCAAGAGTGGGTAAGAACTTCTTGGACTTTTTAATGACACTCAGTCCAATTCCAAAGTTTTATTGCTCAATACGAAAATATAACTTTGTCAAAATACCACTGAAATAATTCAGAACTTCTTCTTACTCAATCTGAAAATCTCAATATGATTTTCCTGATCTGATTATCCATCCTAATATTATAATCATATGAATAAGATATTTTATGTTCCCTTTTCTTCTTATGTTCGACAAGATTCTTCAAGAAAATACAATCTCGAGACTTCTTCTTACTAGAATTGCAGATATTCTCTCTCATCTTTCATGAGTGATGCAATTCGTAGAATACACAAAGTATTCTACTCATTTTATAGACACACCAAAATGGTTTAAGCAGGATTATGAAAAGGTTTTCCTTCTTTTCCAAATTTCTTGAATCTTTAATATTCCTTAAATCTCAGATCTTTCTTTCACTTGTTCAAAGCCTTTGATTTTTATTCAATTTTGGATCTCTCTTTGAATTATTCAACACTTAATAATTCTTAACAAACTTTATTCTAATTCTGATTCTTGATTCTTATTACCCAATATGATTTATTCATTAAAATAAAGGCATTTGGTCACTCCAATTTTCTTGACCCACTTTTAAACAAATCATAACTGAAAACATCTCATAATGTTTCTCTACACCAATTAGAAAACTAATCTTTCCATTTATTATTTCCCCATTATGATGAAGATAGTTGATTATTCAATGTGTTTCTCTGTATCAACTGATAAAAAACACATGAAAACAAACAATAGTTCTTCTTTATCTTATCCCATTTGTTAAGAAAAATAACCAAAAATTCATATTGATGAAAATGGTTTAATATATTATTGATTGATCTCTGACTTTATTTTTGTATTGGCCCCAAAAAAATTTAATTTATTTTCCTTTTCATTGGTCCCAATAACTCCGAATGAAAAAAATCCTTTGATGATTACGATGGCATACCAAATCCAATGGATCTGTATCTGCAGATTTGACTTCTATAATTTCTTTATTTTTTGAATATGATACCAATAAACTTTAATCACTTAACTTATTTCTCTAGATATTTGTTTCACATGGATTATTAGTCTAACTTAAAACTACCATCTTTGTCTTCTTCACATTCTGATCAAACATTATATCCATTAAAAAAATCTTCTTCTAGTGTTCTCATACCAATAGGCTGAGACCATAATTCTCTAGCTTCATCAACTTCATTCTTTTACAAAATTAGTCTTGTAAGCATGACTTCATTCATGACTTTGATTACATTTAATATTATCTTCAGAATCATCTAAATTAAAATGGAAATTATTGTAACTACCCATTCTTCCAGCAACATCTTTCTTTCCTACTCATCCTGAATATGACTGGTAGCACTCCCCTTTTCTTTCATCAAGCTAGCATCACAAGTTTTACTACTTACTTATGATTTGTGAAAAATAAAAAAAATAGAAAATCATCATTAGTTTTACATCAGATCCATATAGAATCTAAATCCCTTCCTTATTATGATCTTCCATACATTTTGGACCCATGGTGATTCTAATAAAATTTTTCTTCTAAAAAACATATTCCTAATCTGGTGTAATTTCTTAATAATTGTGAGTCTGATTTTATGAATACGATGTAAAATCTGATTACCCACTTTTAAAAAGTGAGTTGATTTCTTTTATTCTTAAACTTACTTGGAAAAAAAAAAAGAAAACTCTTGAATATGATCGTCTTCCTTATCATTTTAGTCCTAACAAAGTATCCATCATGGGAGACATTGATAAGCACGAATATATGGGCTGATCTCAGAAGGACTTTAACCCATTTCATGAAGACCTCATAAAATCCAAATCTATTTAAGACCTTATAAATAAATCCCCAATATAATGTATCAAAATCCTATTTAACATCAATCTTGGGAGAAATATTACCTCCCCTAGCGGGTTTCATAATAAGGTTAACAAAATCATTCAAAGTGATAAGATAATCATGAATAGTTCTATATTTAATAAATCCAAACTAGTTTGAGGACACAATCATGTTGGAAATGCTGGAAATCCTATTTATAATAATTTAACCAATGATTTTTTTAAATGGTTTCAACCAAGGAAACAGGTCTGAACAGGTGAATCTTGTTTTCATTCTATACTTTAAAAATTAGGGAAATAAATTGAGAATCGATGCCTTATGTAAGTTGACCTCCTTTAAAAAAATGATTGACAAGTATGAAAACATCACGGTGAATAATATCCCAAAAATTGAAAGAAGGTGTTATTGAAACCATCCAGTCTAGGAGAGCTTCTTGAGTTTAAACCAAAGACTGAATCAATTATCTTAAAGTTATAAGGAATTGAAGATAGATTTGAATTTTCCTCCTAATCAACAATTTTGGAAATAATATCTTCCATTGATTCAGTTCAAGTGTTGGTAACATTAAATAGATTCATGCAATAATATACAACATGAGTATCCAAATACTATGTTTTATCAAAGAAATTCTAGTTATCACTGAGAATAGACAAAGGTCTATTTATCTTCCTAACCATTTGAAGATATTTTCAAATTTTAGTGTTCCCATCACCATCATTAATCCATTTGACTATATATGATTCTATCTACATACCTTCTTTGAGGTTAAGAAAAAAATTCAGGTCATGAATAACCTTATTTTCCTAATCAATACCTATAGAAAAATCACAATAAGTATCCTTCTCCTAAATGGAGTGAAGTAGGGAATCAATATGATCAGTGTTTTCATCAATGTGACTAAAGCATTATCTACTACAAACTTTTAGATTTTTCTTCATAATTTTGAGATTTAAAATACAATCCAAGGCATCATCCTTAAAGTAGATAGAATCCCAAGTTTCCTAGACTAATTTTCCATAATCAGGGTGTAGGTTCCAAGCAGTAAAAAATATATTAATGTCTTATTCACAAAAAATAGATCCAAAATAGACTCTTTTCAAATATTAGATGATAAAGGGTCAAAATATTTTCATGAAATAGAATTTAGAAAAGTTTTTTGGTCATTTTTAACCCTTATCTCTTTAATTTAACCCCTGTTAAACCTAATAAAATGTAACTATATTATTTCAGTCTAGGCATCGCCTAAGAAGGAAAATTTTAAGGTGATCTAAAATAGTGAATACCAAGTGTGTTGGTCCTAAAAATGCTATTAAAAGAAGATGGTAGAGATCCCAAACTGGATAATAGAGAGCACAAATCCTCATTGGTTACCTATGAAGCCAGAAAATCCACCACCTTATTCCCCTTATGCCAAGTATGAAAAATATCCACCCACAAATGAAGAAGACTTGTACACTTTTGAATGAGATAAATGATAGACCATCGAATTTGGGACTTCTCCTACAACACCCCATGTAACACCGTCAAGTCAATTTCCACTGATTCCAGTGAGATGTTATGTTCATGGAATAACTCAATACCCTTCAACATCGCCTTTTCCTCTTCCAAAAGAGAGTCCCCCTACCCAAATACACTACTAAAATCTAGGATCACCACCCATTTGGGGTTGCAAACCACTCCCCCCCCCCCCCCCGCATAACACCCGAGACATAGGAACCATCAACATTGAGTTTTAGGCCACTGATAGGAGGACTCCACCATGCCCATATTACCTATTTTTAAGATTAATGGAAATATACCAAGTAAATTTACCATCCATGAACTTCCTCAGTGATGCCGAACCATACCAATGTTTGAAAAGTGGGACCAGGTCCGTGATGGTGCTTTTATCCTTGATCACCAAACCCATTCATGAGCTAGCAAGGCTAATATGATGACATTGTTTTCTCGCTCTCCAAATGGTCCAGAAGCTTTCCGCAACAAGGACCTCCCTCACCTGCCACTCCTTCGCCTTGTCCTCTATCCCCAAAAACAAATTCTGAAGAAAGGAATTCAAAGAGTATCCTCAATTCCCCATCCTGAATACCACACCCAACACCTCCCATATAGACTCATCCCACTCACTTGTGAATAATAGGTGAGAAAAATACTCCTCTTTGGAGTTCTTATAGAACATACATTTAGACACCATCTATATGACTCTTTTCTAGACCTTATCATCTATGGGAAGAACCTGCTTACAAATCATCCATGCCAAAAAGTTGAAATTGGTCTTAATTTTGTTGCACCATAGGGTATTGTTCCATGTATCATGTCCACCCACCACTTAAATCATGGAATGGTAACCCTTCACTGAGAACGCATTTGAATCTGATCTCATAAAGATTAGTTTTTTAGGTTCATCATTAATGCTGATACTATTGAAGATCTTCCTTTGATGGTGATTGAGAATGACATGGATTAAAGTCTCATATCTACATTCTTGGGAGAAGGTAATATCTAGAGTTGGACAGCCTAGAAAACCAAGCACATACCCAACCTAATTTTCATTTCAGAAACTGATCTTTCTAAAGACAACAATCCACTTAGAATGGTTCCTCGGCATAGGTAAATGACTAGAGATCCCCTTCCAAAGCTAGGAGGTTACCTCACAAGTTTGAATCCCCTGAATTCCATATCTATTATACATAAATCTAAACCAAATATATTTCTCATCCATGAAGTTCCATGCAAGTTTGGTATGCATGCTCGACATCTCCTCCCTGAAGAACCTAAGATTGATACCCATATCTCCTACTTTCGGGTCCATATTGTCCTAATAGACCCAATGATGCATGTATTCTATGTGAAATTCCAAGATGAATCTTTTCAAAACCCTTTCAATGTTATTCAAAATCATATTTGGTGCATTGATCACTAGAATCACATGAATGGGAATAGATGAAAGAACACAGTTGACTAGAGTGATACTCCCCCCAAAGGAAAGAAAATAATTTTTCCAATTTGTGATGTGAGCAATAATTTTTTTCACTAGCCCATCAAAATAGTAAATATGAATCCTTCCTGGAGAAACCGGCACCCCAAGATATTCCATGGGGAAGGTTCTCTTTTGCATACCCAGACCATCCTCAATTTTACTTTCTTTCCCCTATGAGCATCATTTAGAAATGAACACACTACTCTTTTCCTGAAAAATATTTTGGCCACTCCACTTGTAGTAGAATTCCATGATTTTTTTTGAACTCTTGAATATTTCTCTTGTTTCCATTCAAGATAAATACCATGTTATCAGAAAAAAAATATATAAGAAATAACAATCGGATTCAATCTACCATGGTAGGGTCACAAAGTTCCATTACTCATCTTACTTTCTAGATACCTGCTGAGAGTGTTATACACCAAACAGAATAGGCTGGGAGATATAGGATCTCCTTGCCTATGTCCCTGAGTAGTCTTAAAAAATCTAGAATTATTCACCATAAAATAAATATCCAACCATGGTGAGGAAACTTCTCTAAATAAAATGTCAACTGCCTCACTTGAGAAACCCATGCAATTTAGCACCTTATTGATAAAAATCCACTCCATTTTGTAGTACACCTTTTGCATATCAAATTTAACCACTATATTTGAACCAGGTGATTTTTTGTTAATGTCCATGACCATTTCTTACACCATGGATATATAGGGCTATGTTGACCTTCCTTTGATAAATCATTGTTGGCTCTCTGATACCCAATGGGGTAGATACACCATGAGCCTTCTGTTGAGAATATTTTCAAGGACTTTGTATGGGAAATTACACATGTTGATTGGCCTGTAGTGACTGAGCGAGGATGGATCTTTCAATTTCGAAATGATTATTAAGGTAGAAAAATAAGCAACCCCTAGAAAGATACCACCTCTAAAAAATCATCAATAGACTCCACCAGCTCTCCTTTAACCAGCCCCTGTAAAGAAGAATAAATGGAACTCAAAAACCCATCGGGCCCCAAAGCACCCTCTGCATTGAGAAACTGGACTGACTCCCATATCTTGGCCTCTTCTAGCTTGTTTTCAAAGAAATTTTTGATCCCATGGGATACCACCTTTAGAATATCATAAAATATGTCAGTTTTCTCATTTGGTTATCCTCCTTGCATATGAGGATTAGGATTATCTGGTAGCGTTTTAAAATAATCAGTGGTAATACCACCCACGATCTCAGAATCATGTGTAAAAGACCTGTCTTCTAGGTGTATATTAGGAACATTGATCATCTTCCTTTCATTAATGCATGTTGGAAAAAATGCCGTATTCCTATCACAATCCCTCAAACAAGTTACCCTGGACCTCTCACAGGTGATTCTCTCTTCTTCCAAAATAATTTTGGAAAGCTAGTTTCTTTTCTCCACTAAGGTGTAGAAATTATTCTCATCCTAATTTGTCTCCAAACTTTCCTTAATGTGATCAATCTCATCCTTGATCACTTCTATGTTCATCAGTTGATTTTTTCTACTACCATACCAAGACAATAGATCATTTTTTATTCTTCAGAGTTTGTTGTGTAGCCTGACCCATCTCCTGTCTTTCATGGGTTTTGTCCAAGAATCCTGGACCACGGTGATGAAGCTGATATCATACACCCATCGGTTTGAGTAATGAAAATGCATGTTTTCCCCTGTTCCCTATTCCAAATAGATTATAATTGGCACATGGTCTGAAAGAGACAATGTTATGTGCTCTACCCTTGTGTTTGGAAAGGCGGAAGTTGCTTGGAGGTTAGAAAAACATCGGTCCAGCCTACACTAGGTGTGACAATTACCTTTCTAATTATTGTAGTAAGTGGAATTATTACCTATAAATCCCAAGTATAGGATCCCATTATAAGAAACACAGGAAAAAAAATTCCTGCTAATCCCTTCCAAGAACAGGTCCACCTTATTTATTCTTTGAGGAGTCGAGGATAATATTAAAATCCCCCCCCCCAACAAACCATGATGAGATTCTCAGATCAAAACTATCCAAATCTTTCCATAAAATTTCCCATGACTTTGCCTATAACTTGGCATAAACAAAGGAGAAGATTTAGTCTTGATTGACACTGTTAATTTTCATAGATATCTATTGATTAGATTCTCCCAACAAAACCACCAAAATATCATACCTCCAGAACACCAATATATGTTGATTAATAGGTTCTCCATGTAGAAATCCATGGAGTTCGATCTTCCAAGAAAATTATGTGATCTTAAAATACTATTTTTTGGGCTCAAGGATTTCTACCATTGAAGCATTGGAGTGATAGAGTTCCGAACAGATAAAATTTTTCTTCACCCGCATCCCCAGACCCCTTGTCTTCCAAATGATCAATGATATCATTGGGAGCGGTAACTCTTGGTCTTGGCCCGAGGAATCAACAATCCATTAGTCTGATCAAAAGTGACACTCTGGATACACTTATCTTGATCCCTAGTATAGACTCCATTAGAAGGAGAAGAGAAGTTATAAACCTCTGAAAATGGTTCCTCTAAAGCCTGAATCAAAGAAGTAAAACTATTAGAGAGAGTTGGTGCTGAGAAAACCTTTGGAGACATGTCCACCTTAAAGTCTTCCCACTCAGATACTTTAAAAAAAATGACCCTCCCTTCCAATGAAGGATAACCTAGACAGCTTCTTCGAGGGCCAGTGACTAGAGACCATAGTCATCACAGCCTCCGGATCCTTCCCCTCCCCACATTGTTCCATGGGAAGAGATCCATTTGAGACCAATGGCCTTCTGAGGGAGACCCCCTACATTTCCAGCTACAAAATAAGGGGCTCATCCGTTAGTGATCTCAAAGTGTGCTCCACCGCTTATCCCCCATTGCGGGGCACTCCCGGTTGAAGGAAAATTTGGGGTAGGGGGTTTTTTAATTTTTTTTATGAAAATGGGTTCCCCATTTTCTTTTTTAAGAAAATGGGGTCGTCTAGCGCCATTTGAAGTGGCGCTAATGGCAAAAAATGACATACCGCCACTTGAAGTGGCACTATGGCGAAAATGGGTAATTATTGATCAGTGCCACTTCAAGTGGTGTTGATCCCTTATACTTATACCGATCAGCGCCACTTGAAGTGGTGCTGATCTCCATCCACAACTATAAAACCCCCTTCCCCCACTCCTCTCCTCATTCCCTCCACTCCTCTCCTCATTATCCCTCTTCCACTCTCTTCATTCTCCCTCCTCCCTCTCCCTCCTCCTCATCCAACCGAGGACCTTTCTGCAAATTCGAAGTTTTGAAAATTCAAGGTAAGTTTTTATTTACATTTCTTTAATATTTTAAATTGTTTATTTAATTGTTTAGTTAATGTAATTAGATTATGGAATTTGTTTATTAGTTTATTTTTTTACTTTATAGAATTAGTTTAAAACCTAATTATGTATTACTAGTTAATAATTAATTATAATAGTGAATTAATTATTTTTAAGTAGCAAATTATTTAATTGTAATTAGTTTTTTAATGCATTCTAATTAGTTAATAGTAGTTAAATAATTGTAAGTAATTAGCTAATTAATTGTAATTAGTTAATTAATCAATTTTAATTAGTTAATTAATAGTAGTTAATTGTAATTAGTAATTAGTTCATTGTAATTAGTTAATTGTAATTAGTTAATTGTAATTAGTTAATTTTAATTAGTTAATTAATGAATTCTAATTAGTTAATTAATGAATTCTAATTATTTAATTAATGAATTCCAATTAGTTAATTAATGAATTCCAATTAGTTAATTAATGAATTCAAATTAGTTAATTAAGTAATTCTAATTAGCTAATTAATGAATTCCAAGTAGTTCATTAAGTAATTCTAATTTTAATTATATAGTTAATCTATTCAACATAATTAAACAATTCTAATTCAACTTAATTAAGAAATTCTAATTCAGCAATTAATCAATTCTAATTAGTAAATTAATTAATTCTAGTTAATTAATTAATTATAATTAGTTAGTTAATGAATTCTAATTAGTTAATTAAGCAATTATAATTAGTTAATTTAGCAATTCTAATTAGTTAATTAAGGATTTCTAATTACTTAACTAATTAATTGTAATAAGTGAATTAATTAACTATATTTAGTTAATTAATGATTTCTAATTAGTTAATTAATTAATTATAATTAGTGAATTATTTAATTATAATTAGTGAATTAATTAATTCTAATTAGCTAATTAGTTAATTAATTAATTATAATTAGTGAATTAATTAATTATAATTAGTGAATTAATTAATTATAATTAGTGAATTAATTAATATTAATTAGCTAATTAATGATTTCTAATTAGCTAATTAATGATTTTTAATTAGTTAATTAAAGTTAATTATTTCTAATTAGTTAATTAATGATTTGTAATTAGTTAATTAATGATTTTGAATTAGTGAATTAATTAATTATAATTAGTGAATTAATTAATTATAATTAGTGAATTAATAAATTATAATTAGTGAATCAATTAATTATAATTAGTGAATTAATTAATTCTAATTAGCTAATTAATGATTTCTAATTAGCTAATTAATGATTTCTAATTAGCTAATTAATGATTTCTAATTAGCTAATTAATGATTTCTAATTAGCTAATTAATGATTTCTAACTAGTTAATTAATTAATTATAATTATTGAATTAATTAATTATAATTAGTGAATTAATTAATTATAATTAGTGAAATAATTAATTCTAATTGGCTAATTAATGATTTCTAATTAGCTAATTAATGATTTCTAATTAGTTAATTAATGATTTCTAATTAGTTAATTAATGATTTCTAATTAGTTAATTAAGTAATTCTATTTAGTTAATTATTTCAAATTAGTTAATTAAGTAATTCTATTTAGTTAATTATTTCTAATTAGTTAATTAAGTAATTGTAATTATGTAGTTAATCAGTTGAACTTAATTAAGCAGTTTTAATTAAACCTAATTAATCAATTCTAATTCGGCTTAATTAATCAATTCTAATTCAACTTAATTAATCAAATCTAATTCAACTTAATTAATCAATTATAATTAATTAACTGTAATTAGTTAATTAATCATTTCTAATTTATTAATTAATGAATTATAATTAGTTAATTAATGAATTCTAATTAGTTAATTAATCAATTATAATTAGTTAATTAAGTAATTCTATTTAGGTAATTACTTATAATTAGTTAATTAAGTAATTATAATAAGTTAATTAATCAATTAAAATTATTTAGTTAATTAATTCAAATTATGTAGTTTATTAATTCAACTTAATTATTCAATTCTAATTCAACTTAATTAATCAATTATAATTAAACTTAATTAATCAATTATAATTCAACTTAATTAATCAATTATAAGTAAACTTAATTAATCAAATATAATTAGTTAATTAAGTAATTTTAATTAGGAAATTAATGAACACTAATTATGTAATTAATGAACACTAATTAGGTAATTAACTAAATTTAATTAGGTAGTTAATTAAATCTACTTAGGTAGTTAATTAAATCTACTTTGGTAGTTAATTAAATCTACTTAGGTAGTTAATTAAATCTACTTAGGTAGTTAATTAAATCTAATTAGGCAGTTAATTAAATCTAATTAGGTAGTCAGTGAAATCTAATTGGGTAGTCGATGAAATCCCATTGGGTAGTCGATGAAATCCAATTGGGTAGTTAATGAAATCTAATAAGGTACATAATGAAATTAAAAAAGGTAGTTAATGAAATCTAATTAGTTAATTAATGAAGTATAACTAGCAAAGTAGTTACAGTAATTAGCGAAGTAGTTACAGTAATTAGTGAAGTAGTTACAGTAATTAGTGAAGTAGTTACAGTAATTAGAGAAGTAGTTACAGTAATTAGAAAAGTAGTTATATTGAGAATTGTTTCAATAATATATATTTTCATTTCATTTTAAGTATGATAATTTATTTAGTTTGTCATCTTCCTTGACCTTGGTTTGTAATTGTAGTTATAAACTTGAATTTAGTAGTTGAATATATTTTTTACATATTAAGTGTTAGATTTGTCATGAACTAATATTCTTGCTTGAGTAAAGTATCCCCGGATAGAGGGGATTTGGGTCAGACCACCTACTTTCCTGGAGGCTTTCCTTGTCTAGGAAAGTGAATGGGGTTGGCTATCTGTCGCTCCGGGCTTATTCATGTTGAGTTTTTCAAGTTCAGATAACTCTATGATTTTACATGACGTGTTCATGTACCTCATGAATATGATGGATGTGGATATGTATGAATATGTTTGACTTAATATTTTTGGGTAAATAACACAAACTTGTGGGTTGTGTAAATTGAGTTACACATCAATATGGTTTGAACATACTGATTTGGTGGAGGGACTAGGATTCCAACATAAATTACATAAATTCTAAAAGCATGCAGACATAATTAGATTGTTTGATCATATGTTATTAATAACGAAGGTTTATTTTAGATAAAAAAGATGGCTGCTTATATTTATTTCAATGGACAAATAATTGAGACGGAACAAGGATGTAGTTATAGTATACAACCAAAAGTTGTTGTAATTCTTGGAGGCAGTACAACTTTGGGAAATCTTCAAAAGAAAATTCATCGAAAGTTGAAAATTATGAGTAACCAAGCGATAGAATCTATCATATACAGGCATCTACAATATGTTGATAGATTTTGGCATGTGTCCTATCCGATAACTGATGATGAAGAATGGGAATACGTACTTTCATTGGTTAAGTTTCTACCTTCCAATCAAATGATGGAGTTGTATGTGACCATATCTACAATGGAGGTCCCATAGACATTGGAAGTTGGGTCATCACAATTTCACGAGACAATTTCATCTTCTTCTTTTAGAACACATCAAGAAGTTACATCAGCATTGGTACCATAATTTCCCTCGGCCACAATTTCAATAGATAGTCCCCCACATAATATAGATGCGTTGGTTGATGATTTTGAGGATGATGACAATTTAGAAGAAGATGATGAAGAGAAAGCTGAAGAGGAAGAGGAAGCACATGTGGAAGAATAGTCAGTTCCTACTCATGTGAGGTTTAACCGACCGTTGAACCACCCCCCACCATTGAGTTCATGGTCGATGGAAGGCATTAATCGCTTGCCAGAATTCAATTGATCAGTTATTACTCCTACTTCAGAATTTCCAGGAATCATTGGGGGAACAGATCAAGTGGCAGATGAAGGTGTTCTGTACATTGGAAGAGAGTTTGACAGTAAAGATGCAATGAAAAATGTGATAAAACAATATCACATTGACAGACATTACTCTTATGTTGTAGAAGAGTCAAAAAGATCTTATTATTTGATCCATTGCGACAAATATGATTCGAACTGTCAAATGCGTATGCGAGCTATAATTGATAACACTTTTCAAAACTGGCGCATCACAAGATTTACTCCACACACATGTGTGAACCCAAGCTTGTCACAGGAACATTCTTCATTAGATGTTGACTTTTTTTCAACAGTTATTGTTGAAATGATTAGAGCTTGTCAAGATGTTCCTGTTGTTCTTGTGATGGAGTGAATCAAACAACTTTTTGGGTATCAGATCTCTTACTGGAAGGCATGGGAAGCATGTCAAAAGGCTATTGTGAAAGTTTATGGTGATTGGTATGACTCTTATCGAGTTTTACCACAACTTTTGGAGCTTTTATGCCACAAAAATCAAGTGATCTATCAGTTAAATACTATTGAATATGTTAACCAATACAACCAAGTTGACCAGTCAATGGTTGTGTTTGATAGATTGTTTTGGACATTTTTACCATGTGTGGCTGCTTTTAGGCATTGCAAGCAGTTTATACAAATAGATGGCACATTTTTGTATGGAAAGTATACAAGAACTTTATTGATTGTTGCCACACAAGATGGAAATAAATCTCCTCTATTAGTATAATGACTTAAATCTAAATTGTAGGTTTGGTACAAGAGACTTTCTATCGTAGTGTCAAGTATTTTTTGGAACGAGGAAAGCAAGATGAAGAGGGTTTGAACAGAGGGATGTGTTATGGACACCATTTCCAACGCGATTTAGATACAGTTCTTCAGGAAGCTGCAACTTATCGTGTCACCGCATTTAATCGTCCAGAGCAACGATTTGAGGTCGCTGAACCCGGTGATGTCGTGGCTTGTAGCAATGGTCGGATCCGAATTGTTTTATTGGAGAAGAGTTACTGTGAATGTGGTAAGTTTCAAGCATTGAGATATCCTTGTGGCCATGTGATTGCAGCATGTGGTTACGTACACATATCTTGGGAGCAGTTTTTTGATCCAGTTTATCAACTTGACAGTATCAAATCATGCTACAATACTCCATGGATGCCAATCGGAGAATATCATAATTTTCAGCTCTCTGATGACACACCCACGCTTCTACTGAACATCAGTAGACTTCGACCTAAAGGGAGGCCAAAGTCGACTTGTATTCAGAATGAGATGGATTGGCCTACTGAACAGGCACCTGGATGAAGGTGCAGTATATACCGCCAGGAGGGTCATACGAAGACACGTTTCCCTAGACACATAGGGCAATCATCTAATGGTTAAAATGATTTTTGTACTTCATCAGTTACTTTAAACATATTGTACGTGTAATCAATATTTTTCCATCAATGAGTTTTGAAATAATTCATAGTGAATATATCATCATCATCATTTAAATAAGTGGTTGTTGTTTTAGAAAAATTACAAGAAATTTTAAAATATATAAAATATAAGATCGAGGATTTAACAAAATCTGATAATTATCTAGAGTGAATAATAGTGAAGAATAAATTGAGGATATAACAGAATATGAGACTACTAGCCTAGAAAATGACAAATAAAGATATTCAAACATTATGCCCCTCTCATCCTTTTCTTCATAATTGTTAAATAGAGTGATGAACATAAATAATTGATATTCTTGAAAATTATTAAAACATTATGCCCCTCATTTTCAACCATGAGAATGGGTTTTCTCCAAAAAAACATTGATTCATTCTGCAACATTGGAAATTCCCCTCTTTATTCGACCCAGTGAAGAACCAACTGTCATATATTCATTCGGAGGTCGTGAATATGTGACAGTTGGTTTTTTACTAGGTCGACTAAAGCTATGATGCAGAAGGAGGATGTTTTTTCATGTCAACCGTACATGGATCAAAGTTTTTTTCATATTCCTTCTAAATGATGTTGACTGAGCATATTGAGTTGGAGAATCAATCCAAAACTTTATATGTTGAACATATCATTAATTCCTTTAATAATTTTGGTCAATTATTGTGACGTCGATATCTTTCAAAATCCAATGTCATCGTTGAATTTTGAAAGCATTCAAAGTGAATATATCATCAACTTTATATGTTGAACATATCATAAATTCCTTTATATATTGAACATGTCCTAAATTACTTACATGCTTCTTTCATACATTACATGATAAATTTCATACCTTAAATGATAAATTTGATGACTAACATAAAATTAATGTTTTACTATTTGTACAATCAGATGGAGCAGCCACTATTATCTTTTTAGGAGACGCATGTGTCGCGTCTTGTGTTGGCGCGACGACCTGTTCGACAGCTTGCTGTTCAGAGAGCACATCATTTTCATCACGATGCACCCCTGGTAGCTATTTCTCTATACCTTAGACGTGCGGGATTTTATGGAGTCTCTATGTGTGACTTCAAGACTATTTATCATCATTTGATCACGGCATTGGTTGAGAGATGGCGGCCAGAGACACAAACTTTTCATCTCCCAAAGGGGGAGATGACCATTACTTTAGAGGACGTCATCTACATGCTTGGTTTGCCCAGCCATGGACAGGCAATTACGGGTGCCACTAGTGGAAACTAGGTTGTCGTTATACAGCGACTATTAGGCATTGATGTCATTGGTGTACGAGGTGTCCTCATGGGTTCACGATTGCGCATGACATGGCTTGATGAGCATTTCACTGTCATTCCTGATGACACAGATGAGGAGACGCTCATTAGGCATACACGTGCATATATTTTGCGACTACTCAGATTCATGTTATGCGTCGACTACTCTACCCTTTTGGTACACATGATGTACCTCCCATTACTTGAGGATCTTGATCATACAGCTACATACAGTTGGGGATCCTCTATATTAGCACATATGTACAGATCCCTCTGTACCAGTTGTCAGGCAGATGCACATCAGATTCCTAGTTGTATGGCTTTAGTACAGATGTGGGCCTGGGAGCATTTGCCACGCATCGCTCCTTGAGCTATCGCACCTCTTGCAGCAGAGCTATTTCAGGATTGTCCTCATGGACGATGGTATGTTTACTTCATTACTTTCATTTATTTAGTACTTCTGTTTTTTTTATCAACTTACTGTATATTACTATTTTGTATCCAGGTGGAGTCAGTCTCAGAAGCATGCACACACACCGAGATATAGTGTGCACAGCTTTCGACAGATATTCGATGCATTAGTGCCAGCTGATGTAAGTCAAGCAGTAAATTTTTATATTTCGTTATCATTATTTTAAGTTATTACAATGTAATATTATTAAAATTATCTTTCTAATATGTCACTTACTTTTTGAGTTTACATTTCAGGTTTCATGGACTCCATATACAGGTTATGTCTATGCATCACTTCCACCATACTGCACAGCTATGATTGGAGATCGTGCTGCAGTGGTTCCACTCATCAACTTCCATATCATTGAGTGGCACCAGCCCGATCGGGTCATGTGCCAGTTCGGTTATATACAGCATATCCTGATGGCACCAGGACAGCTAGAGGGGTTGCATTCAATTGTACTTACAGGTAGACATTCGACGAACTGGAGGCAGTTTCATGCATCTCATATTGAGCTATGGGACGCGCATGCCCAATATGGTATTTCTCGATATGGATATCCCACAGCACAGTATCAGTTATCTACCCAGGGGGATTATGCAGATTGGTATCGACGTCATACCATCATGCATCTTACACATCAGGGGATTGGCATTCAACAGATGGTATAATT
Organism: Viscum album; assembly: GCA_963277665.1. Lineage (NCBI taxonomy): Eukaryota > Viridiplantae > Streptophyta > Magnoliopsida > Santalales > Viscaceae > Viscum > Viscum album. The sequence goes on along the minus strand of OY728143.1, from coordinate 1,650,141,461 downwards.
ATTAAGATATATTATATTTTATTAACTCTTTTATGGTATTAATTTGAATGTCATTTCATTTTCAGACAGACAGCATTGATCATATTGCACATATCACACATCCTTGGGAGGAGGCATATATTAGACGTGATGTAGTTCATCGAGATGTGTTGGCTCTCTATGAACATCTCCGGATGATACGAGACAGTTTTTATGATGAGGATCCACAGGTATATCCCGATCCATATCCTCCAGCTGGAGCTCCTGAGGGTGAGGGTGATGATGTGCCTACTATGCCTTCTGATGATGAAGTACCACCACCACCACCGCCAGCTGAGAGACGGAGACGAGGACCTCGGGAGGGGCAGAGGCGGCGAGATAGACATTCGAGAGCACCTCCTGTAGATGTGGCAGCACCACATAGATATGATCCTGCCCAACTTATTGATGAGGTTGCACAGCAGGGAGACGTTTATAGACCACATCTATCATCTCCGATGACTACTATGGACTACGAGCTGGATCAGGTGACACAGTTCGTGGTAGCCCCCTCTCCTCCCAGTGAGGACTTCTTCAATATGCCATTTCTACCATTTTTAGGAGCCTCAGGACCATATGGCTCGACGCATGATTATGGGCAGTCATCCATGTATGATTTTGGGCAATCATCCATGCATGATTTTGGTCATCCCTCTACACAGCATCATGAGGAGGCACCGGATGCACCAGAAGCAGAGGATCCCGTTGATAGGACAACGGAGCGACATGTACGTCGGACACGGGGAGTACGTGAGATTTAGACGCCACGTTGTGGTACCGTGGGGCATCGATGTTGATTTATTCAGATGTAATGATATATATGTTAAAAATCCTATTTATTTAGAGAAATGAATGTTATTTAGACATATAATTAGAAAATAAAATATATAGTATATACAAAATAATATAAATGAAACTTTAAAAATTGATTAAACATATAAGAAATACTCAAAAACAACATAAAACATAGATTAAACATATAATAAATAGTTGAAAACAAAAGGATTTCCCAAAAAAAATTGTTAGTGAAAAGTAATCTATAAGCTTTCAAAAGCGCCTACTTGAAACTTAAAAATGGTTCAAGTACGTGACTTTGAAAGACTATAAAATATATACTATGAAACGAATAAAAAACGGAAACTTTAAACATTGATTAAAAATATAATAAATAGTTTAAAACAAAAGGAATGTCAAGTACGTGATTTTGGAAGACTGTAAAATGAGGATACTATTATTACAATGAACTGTTCTTATATGGTTATCCAGTATTTAAGTTTTCATTTATATTTTAGGCATAATTTATATTTGATACCTTTCAAAGTCGACTTCTTGAAAGATATCATTAATTATTAAATTTAAAATAGAGAACTTTAAAAGCATATAAAATATACAGTATAAAATTAGATATCCAATTCACGGTAAGAAAGACTACAAGGTCCAAAAATGGTGTGTTTATGTGGAGGTTCTGGTATTTTTTACAGTGAATTGGATATCAAAATCTATACTGGATATCAAGAAAGGTTGAAGCCACATTTCGTTTTGGGGGGAACACCACCACAGTGTCTTACATGCAGCTTAATTGTTCAATTCAGTTTCATTAAATCTGGACAGTCCCTCATTTTTACCAAAATATCAGTCACATGTCCAAATTAACCCCCCCAATTCTGACGTCCTTGGTTTCATACCATTCAACAAAGGAGATACGTCCATGGTAAACCTCCGAGTGAGAGTGGAGGAAGACACACTTACTGTTTTAAATAAAACCCTTCTACTGTTTTAGATAAAATAGTAAGTGTGTCTTCCTTCACTCTCACTCGGAGGTTTACCATGGACGTCTCTCCTTCATTGAACGGTATGAACCCAGGGGCGTCAGAATTGGGGGGTTAATTTGGATATTTGACTGATATTTTGTTAAAAATGAGGGGCTTTCCAGATTTAATGAAACTGAATTGAACAGTTAAGCTGCATGTAAGACACTATGGTGGTGTTCCCCCCAAAACGAAAGGTGTCTTCAACCTTTCTTGATATCCAGTATATATTTTGATATCCAATTAACTATAAAAAATACAAGAACCTCCACATAAACACACCATTTTTGGACCTTGTTGTCTTTCTTACCGTGAATTGGATATCTAATTTTATACTATATATTTTATATGCTTTTAAAGTTCTCTATTTTAAATTTAATAATTAATGATATCTTTCACTAACATTTTTTTTGGAAATTTCTTTTGTTTTCAATTCTTTATTATATGTTTCATCAATATTTAAAGTTTCAGTTATATCCGTATAATATTTTATGTTTTATAGTCTTTCAAATTGAAAGTTTATAAATTATTTTTTATCAACATTTTTCATTAAATTCATTCTGTTTTCAAATATTTATTATATGTTTAATCAATGATTAAAGTATAATTTATATCAGTGTTATAGTTTATCTATTATATTATTTCAAAGACAAGTATTTGAAACATTTTTAAGTTTCAAATAAGTGTTTCTGATTTCTTAAAAAATATTTCTCATCGACATTTTTTATGAAATTCCTTTGGTTTTTAACTATTTGTGATATGTTTAAAATACAATTATTACAAATTATTATAAGTAATTATATTTGTAACTATTACAAATTAATATAATTATAAGTTATTATAATTATAAATTAGTTATAAATAATTAATTTTCATTAATTAAATTACAAATTATTTATTATTAATATTTGATTATTACAAATTATTCTATCTTTATATATACATTATATATTTATTCTATTTATATTTATATAATTATAATAAATATATAATTATAATTATAAATATTATAAATATATACTTATAACTCTAAATATAATAAATATATAATTAAAATAAATAATTATTATAGGCATATATTAATTATAATTACATATTTTTTATAATTACATATTTATAATTTAAAAAATATATATAATGTATATATATATAATTATATATTTACATTATGTAATTATATATTTATATATACATTATATATACATTATATATACATTATGTATAATTAAAATTGCATATTTACAATGCAAAAATATATATATAATGTATACATAAATATATAATTACATTTGCTACATTTATTATATTTATTACATTTAAAACTTTTATTATAATTATATAGTTAATATATTTTTGTATTTACTATATTTATAATTATTATATTATTATATTTTTGTTTTTACTATATTTATATATTTATTATTTTTATATATTTATCATAATTATTATATTTATAATTATAAATTTATCATAATTCTCTAATTATAATTATAATAATTCTAATATTATATTGAATATATAATAATTATAAATATAATAATTATAATAAATATAGAAATTATCTAATTATATTAAATGTAACATAATAAATATAATAAATTCAAAAAAAATAAAAAATAGTATAGCGCCACTTGAAGTGGCGCTATGAAATTCTTTGAATAGCGCCACTTGAAGTGGCACTAAACGCACCCATTTACCTAAATAATCACTACCCTACCCCATTAAAATAAAATAAAAATTAATTTAACCCCCTCGGCTAAATCGGCCCCCAGTTGAACCATCTATACATGAAATAATGCACTGTAGCAAAGTGAGTAGTGATTAAATTATGATCACTTCTCCCAAATACTAGAAGAGTCAATGTCAAACGTAGGCTTACTATACAAGATCAAATCTCTACATGAGTTCGTCGCTCTGCAGGAAGTAATAGTGTCTATGAGGGATAGGGTGGTCACCTTGGGAACGCTCGACGGAGACCTCGCAGTGATGCATGAGACTTCACCTATCAGTGTCATGCCCAACGAAGCTCCATCGTGAACTAATGAATCAAAATCCTCATCATATCGAGAGATCTCTGAATGATGACCTTCTGACCAATATTGATGTTGTCGATGACAAGTAGGTAATGAGTGGCCTTGAAACTAACACCCAGCATAGAACTTTGGTGTCGAGGGATAAACTAGGGGTTGAGCTCTGGACTCCATTCCCCCCACCCATAGTGAAATCCTCGATAGAAGAGGGAGATCCAGATCCATGTCGACATAGATCTACACTATTGTCGCCTCTTCAAGTTGGATCATCCAATCATCTATGAAAAGTAAGGTCCCTAGAGAGTTTTCAATCCCCCGTGGGAATCCGGTGTTCTAGAATGGTAAGGGTAAGCTTGTAATAAAGATCTAGACCACTGCTCTTGAGGGATCCTTACCAAGATGGGTCACCATAAACCAACGGAACAGGTGGAATATCTTTTGCTTGAAAAATCTAGGGATAAAGAACCAAGCTTTGATGAAATCCTCACTGGAGGCAAGGACGATGTAGAAAGTTCTACGATTCAGTGACGAAACCTTGGTTTAGGAAGTGAGCTCCTAAGAATCTATGAAGTTTTTAAACAAGCTAAAAATAGGTTTATCTATGACAAATCTAAACACCAGGTTCTATTTGATATGAGGTGATGCTTCCATGAAGGATGCTTCTAAGACTGAAAACACTGGGGAAACTCCATCCATGGAGGAAGTTGACCCCAATGATACCTTGGGAAATAAACTTCTCCCTAAATCCTTGAAAAACTAGTCCAACAAAGGGTATCCCTATAAGAGAACCTCGGATGCAAAAAAATCAGGAGGTGGGAAGTCATTTTACGGGGTCATGGCAGAAACTACCAAAGAATCAGATAGCTCCATCACCTTAGACTTCGATGATCTTGGGTCAATGGTGGCTGGAAAACCCAATTTGGTCAGAAAACCCAATTTGGTAAGAAATAAAGTTTTTCTTTTTGATTGAAAAATTACCTAATATTATTATAATAAATATAACTCTTTAAAATATAATCAATACATATTAATAAACATGAAAATGATTTACTATTAACTTTACCTGGGTTGTTACATTTTCCCCCTTTTGAAAATTACGTCCTCGTAATTTTATTCATTACTTAAACATGTGGTGATATTTTTCCTTTATATCATTTTTTAATTCCCATATTTCTTCTCCAATCATCTGGTTTTTACAAAAAAAACTTAAACTAGTGAATCACCTTATTCTACAACACCTTCTCTCTATAGTCAAAAATAAAAATTATTTCTTTCTCATAAGAGAGGTTTTCTTCCGACTGAACTACTTCAGGTCTCAAAATATGAGATACATTTGGCACATATTTTCTTAACAACAAAACTTGAAACACATCATGTACCTGTGATAAATTCAAAGTAAATGGACTTAGATTCCTTTTTTACCCAAATTCATAACAAAATTCAATGGTGATACTTTAAGAAAAACCTAATCACCAACCTCGAAAGAAAGATCTTTCCTCATTTTATCCACATAAATTTTCTTCCTTCTCTAAACCATACCCGTATATCAATGAATCACTTATCCTTATAAATTGTTTCTCATACCATCTTAGGTACCAATGACCTTATATTTACTAATTTAGCCTAAAAATATAGAGACCGACACCGCTTTGCATATAATGTCTCAAAAGGTGTCATCTGTATACTAGAATGAAAATTATTATTATAATAAAACTCAACCAATAAAATATATTGATCCAAACTTCACTAGTAATCCATTGGATAAGATTAAATCATGTCTTCTAAGGTATAAATCATTCACTTAGATTTTTTATTAAATTTAGGATAAAAGGATGTAATTAAATTTAATTTAGTTCCCAAAATCTTCTTAAGGCCTTTCTAAAAATTAAAGAGAACGTAGGATCATAGCTAGATAAAATGGATAGAAGAACTCCATGTAATATAATTATCCCCTTGAGGTACATTTGAGAAATATGACCTAAATACATAGTATGTTGAATGGGAATTAAATGTGAAGATTTAATTATTCGATCAACAATAACCCTAATTGTATTACTACTATGAGATGAATTTGGAAATACCACCATGAAATCCATGGATATATTTTCCAATTTCCACTCCAGAACTAGAAAATCCTGATGTATCCCCTTAAGTAATTTTTACTCTGCTTTAACCTGTTGAAAAGTCAAACATTTCATAGTAAAGTTAGAAATATCACTTTTCATTCCATCACACCATTAATACTCCTGAAGGTCTCAGTATATCTTAGTGATTCTAGGATGAATGTGAAACATGAAACTATGATATTCATTCAATAATTTTCTCCTAAACTTAGAATCATAAGGAACGCATAATCTATTTACAAGTATAACAAAGCCTACTTCATCAAAATTAACTCTAAAAACTTACCCTTCTTAACAGATTCTTCCTTTTCCTATAAAACATGATCTTCTTTCTGAGCTTTCTTAATTCTTTATAATAGAGATGATTGTACTGACACCATAAACAAAATAGAGGAAGTTCATGAATGTATAATTTCTAGGAAAAAATTAATAAAATCACAAACCAAAGGTTTGTGTTCTAAATGTGACATGGTTAATGTAGAATTATATTTCTAACTCAAATCATTAGCTACTTTATTTTTATTTTATAGGATCGTAATTAATCTTACAGTCATAATCCTTAATCAGTTCTATCCATATTTGTCACATGTTCAACTCTTTCTGAGTGAATACATACTTAAAACTTTTATGATAAATATATATTTTACAATTTAATCTATATAAATGATACCTTTAAATTATTAAATAAAAAATAATAATAGATAATTCTAGATCATGTATAGGATAATTTAACTCATGAGGTTTCAGTTGACATAAATCATACACAATTACATGATCATTATACAACCAAGTACCTTCAAGGAAGAATCATTGTAGATGAAAAAATCATGATTTCTAGATGGAAGGTCCAAAACTAGAGTATTCACCAATATTCTTTTCAATTCCTGGAAAAAATAATCACACTCTTTTATCTAGATGAATTTAACTTCTTTTTAACTTAACATAACCAGTATTCTAGATAACTGAACAATTTTTTTAATAAACTAATGGTAGTAACCCACTAAACCAAGAAAACTATGAATCAATATGACATTTTTAAACCTTTTCTATTCTTCAACAAAATTATTTTTAACATATTAAACTATTATGACATATTTAGAAATAATATATCCAAGGAAAGAAATTTTACTACCACAAAAATGGGTTTTCGCAGTAACACCCTTTATCAGCGCTAAAAAAAGTGCTGATAAAGGGGGGCCTTTATTAGGCTAAAAAAAGCAATGATAAAAGGAGATTTTAACAATGCTAAAAAAAATTTGTTAAAATTGACCCTTTATCAGTGCTTTTTTTAGTACTAATAAAGCCCCCCCCCCCCTTATCAGTGTTTTTTTAGCGCTATTAAAGGGGACCCAATTATCAGCGCTTTTTTTAGTAGTGCTGATAAAGGGGGGATTTATTAGTGTTTTTTCCTAGTGATGATAAAGTTTATATTTCTAAAAAAAATCATAAAAAATAATATATTGTTATATAAGTATATTTATATTGAAATAAATATAATATATATTTTTAAATATGTTTTAGATAAGTATAAATAGACTATTACATTTAATATATAAGAAATTTAGTGAAAATGGCTTTAAAATATTTTATAAAATATTACTAATTAATAATTTTCTAATTATCATTGATTAATAATCATTTAATAACAATTTGAAGACACAAAAAATCAAAAAAATAATAAATGATCTAAAATAAGTTGAAAATGTAACTCAAACTTCAAACGGTCATAACTTTTGATCCAGGTGTCCATTTAAGCTCTACAGTATATAAAATTGAATCTTGCGATGAGCTCTACGCGCTAGTGACTCAAGGAAACCTTCGGTCACATTTTTTTAAGACCAAAAAAGGCCCAGAAGGCCTCCAAAACTGTGTTTTTAGTCGATATACCCCGATTTTTTAACATTCAAATAGGTATAACTTCTGATTCGGTTGCCCTATAGGCCTATACCACATATCATATTGAAGATTCTTTCATTTTATTCAATTTTACTGGTTTTGGAGTTTAAACAAACTTCTGGATTAGAAGTTATGGTCATTTTAACATTCTATGGCTTTTCAAATACACATATATATGTATTTATTCATAAATATGTGTGTGTGTGTGTGTGTGTGTTGTATATATGTATGTATTTATTTATTTATTTATTTATAAACACACATAAAAACATATTTTATAAATGTATTTAAAACTAATCTTATAAATATATATTAATATACAAATAAATATACAGATAAAAATTATAACTAAAAATATATATATAAATAAATATAAATATAAATTAATATAAAAATAAATATATTTATATACTAATATATGAAGAAATATATATGTATTAATATAACTAAATATATTTATATTAATATGAATCTATATTAATATACGAATAAATATAACTATATATATATATATATTAATATATTAATATATATATATATATTAATATATAAAAATATATATATATATATTAATATAACTAAATATATTTATATTAATATGAATCTATATTAATATACGAATAAATATAACGATATATATATATAAATATATATATATATATACGAATATATATATATATATGAATAAATATATAAGTATTAATATAACTAAATATATTTATATTAATATGAATCTATATTAATATACGAATAAATATAACTATATATATATATATATATATATCTTCGCCTTGATTAACAGTGCTTTTAAAGCCCTTTTCTAGCACTGATAAATGCCATATTTTTAGTAGTGTTTGTCGCAACCAAAATTTACACTTACTAAATTTTTCATATAGCATATTTTATTTTATGGTTTATAAAAAATCCTTATGTTTCTTTCATTATCCTCTTGACTTTTATAATATACCAGTATATCATCAATAAATGCAACCACAAAATTATCTAAAAAGTCATGGAAAACACTATTCATAAGATCTATAAATATAGTTGGTGCATTAGACAACCCATAGGGAATAACTACAAAATCATAATTCTCATATATATTTTGAAACACCATCTTTAGAATATATTCCTCCTTCTCCTTCAATTGATGGTATCATGACCTATGATCAATCTTTGAAAAATACCTTTCTCTCTAGAACTTATCAAACAAATCATCGATATGAGGCAAAGGATATTTTTTTTAATAGTGATGTTATTATAAACTCTATAATCAATTAAAAGTCTCATAAAACCATATTTATTTTTAAAAAATAGAATAGGATCACCCCAAGGTGAATTTTGAGGTTAAATGAAACCTTTATCTAGTAATTCTTTCAAATGATTTTTCAATTCCAAAAGTTCTACTAGATCCATTCGATAAAAGGAGTTTGAAATTGTCATAGAATCAAGAACTAAGTTAATAGTAAACTCAACCTCCTAATTAGGAATAACACCAGGAAAATAATTAGGAAATATATCCATATATTCATTCACTAAAGGAACATCACTAATCTAAACAATTTCTTTATTTTCAACAACATGATCCAGGTAACTTTCATTGTCATATCGAATCAATTTATCAACTTCTTGATATGTTATAAAAGGTAGGAAATCATTGAATATAACATTCTTAGATCTTAAATCCATCTTATCCTGATACACTAAAATCTAATTCATACCCAAAATAATATAAAACTTCACTATAGGTAGTTCAACAATATTTATAGTAAAGACCATCCCATTGATAATAATAGGAAGATTCTTATAAATCTTGGTTGCTTTAAAATTTCATCTTGGGGTTTTCACCAAAATTTATATATTATTTTCAAGTGGTGATATTCCAATTATATTTAAAATTTTCTCATAAATGAAGGAATGTGAAGATCCATAGTTAAATACGGCATTGGAATAATTTGAATAAATAAGCAACGTACTTGTTACACTTCATCAGATGGCCCAACATCAGCTGTAGTAGTAGAAAATGATTTTTTTCAATTCCTTTTTTCTTTCGATATTGATTATTTCCACCCTAAGTAACTAACTTTGGACGTGCATTAGCATAATGTCTCAAATCATTAAAATTAAAACATCTCACCATTGTCTATCTCTCTATTACCCCATTCTTGGATTTTTTTAGGAATCTTTTATTTATAGTCATGATCTTTATGTCCAAACTTACCACATCAGTAAGACTTTACAAATGTTCTAAAAAACCTAAATTTTTTTTAATGAAATTAGAACATGTTGTGGTCTTACCAACACATTTCTTAGTTTATTACTTCTTTATTACTTGCCACCTCAACTACTTCTTACACTTATCATCACGATGAACATAAGTTTCAGCAAACATCATATCAACTTCCTCATCATAATGAATAATTTTCTCATAAATTTTAAATTATAGGGAGGCAATAAATAAAATTCAATTCATACCTAGAGAATCATGTAAAATTTGGTTCATATGTGTCTACTAAATATTCACCTTGCTTAAATTTAAAAAATTGTTTCTCCATCCTGAGTTGAAAAACCGTAGGGAAATATTTATCCAAAAAAATATTCTTAAATGTGTCCCATTCCATGGAATCAAGATCATCTCTCTCTAGTATTCTTAACCAACAGATGCCATCAATCATCTTCACCTTCAAAATGATAAATGGAAAGATTTTCCTTTTGAAATTTTGGACATCCCATGACTTCAAATATATTTTCCAAAGCATTTATCCATCCTTCAATTACCACTGGATTTGAATTTCCACTGAAAGTTTGAGGGTGTTGTTTCAGGAAATGATCAACTACCAACATGTTCCTCTATGGTAAATCTTGTCACTCTCTAACATTGATTCCATCATCATTTATTCCCTATGTGAACTGATCTATCACTATAACAAACTGATCTATTCTAATTCCATCCATTTCAGGTTGCTGATTTGGAAAGATATTGTCCTCTTAGTGTCTTCCTACTTCATATTCCCTATTTTTTTATAGAAACCCATTATAAATAGACATAGTTTTAATGAAGAAACATGGTAATATTTAAATGTGAATTTTCTAAGGATCATAGAACTACTAAGAAGGTGGGTTGAATTAATGATTTTAATTTTACAATTTTTTCAACTTTATGAAATTTAACCACTATAACTTGTTAGGGTTATTTTCCTTATCATCCTTTTAGTAATCTCACAAGAATAAAAATATGAGTAACTAAACAAGGAAAATAAGATTTATAAGGATCGGCCTCAGTATGAGAACTATCATCCTTGTCATGGCCACCCCTATGGGTCTATAGAAATTCACTACTAGAAAGAAGTAGATATAACTTTTGAGTCAAATTCAGTTAGACTCCTTATATCTCCTGATAGGTATGATTATAATGGCTCTCATCAATTTACAAAGTTTTTCTTACAAAACATGATCCATGATAGAAATATAAAACTCTGTTTAAACTTATCCCACAAATATTCATCTGAAAATATGTCCATTCTATTGCTATTTGTTTTCTCCATCCAGTATGATTTTGTCTAGTGTGCATGCATCAGGTATTATTTATATATTACACCTCACTAAAATTTATCTTGAAAAAAACATGTGTTCTATTAAATTAAAAAAAACATTCCACCATACACAACTTTTTCACAGAATCTGCATCTAATTTCTCTATTCTATATTTTGAAATAAAACTATATCTAATACATCTGATCAAATCTCTCTATTTAGAACTCTTCTTAGACATGAAATAGTACTTCAGGTGTAAACTTGATTCTGACACATATTCTGAAATGATTTGACTTTAGTTTTACATGAAAAATGTTAATTATTGATGCACTTTTTCACTCCTATTTATAGTTCCTCCCATAATAGTAAATTTGGGAAACACTGTTCATTTTCCCACTCACTGAAATTCACAAAACTAAATTTATTGTACATTTGAATTAAGCCTAGATGCTTCTCAATAATTACAGAGTCTTATCAAATATTCATTAAAATTCATAAATTATACAGTGATTCCAACCTTCCTATAACTTCCTTAACTCATTTTAGCATCATTAGTTTTTCTCTTTATAAATTTATGTAAAGTTCCTCAGAACATTAAATTCAGAATTTTTTTTTTGTCAAGAAACCATAGTCTGATGAAAGAAATTTTTTGCATTTCTATTTATTTGGTTGACTCAGCTCGATGGTCTCCTAATAATTTTTTTTCTGGTAACATCATCAATTCTTGTTCGATAATTTGTTTGATAAAGTAACTCACTTTGTAACATTGTAACTTCGAACTTAACTCAGCCTTTAAAAAACCATGTTCTTAAAACTACATACAAACTATTTTTATGGAGTCTTTATCTTCCTATATTTGTTTCTCTTGAACCCATTGAAAATGAATAGAAAAGTTCTATGTCTATTTATCTTAAACCACTTAAAAAACTAAAAAACCTACTAAATATGGCTGACTAAATTGTTTCAAATATTACAGACTTCATTTGAATGCAACCATATTCTAATAAAAACTCTAGCTTCAACTATGATTTCACTTCCTTTGTATTTTAACATACAGAGAGATCTAAATTCTTCAAAAAAACTACATTATATTTTTCAGTCGTTCAACTTAAAAAAACCATAAGCAAATGTTAATATAGTGATCTTCATGTGAAATTCCTTATATAAGGTTCATCCGAAAAAATTTCTAGAAAAATGAATTTTGAATGTCGATTAATGCTTGTCCATAACTAAACTGCACTTCTCTTTACTTCAAAAAACTTAAACTTTGGTCTATATGATGAGTAAATTTTCAATTCCAATTTTTCTTGCAACAACATCATTTGGAATCATGCAATTTGTAAACTTTCTTACTAAATTTTAATTCGAAAAATGGTTGCACAATTTTCCATTCAAAAAACTTAATACCAACTTTTTCATATAAAAACTCTATCTAGAGGGTTTGTTTGATGATCAGTTCGCATCATCCTCACTTTAGTAACTTCTTAATTTTAATACCTTCTTTCACTTCTTTAAAACCTTCACAAAATTATATTTGAATAGTTTTTCTAGAACTGAACTTTGGAAACTGATGAAATTCTCTTTATTTTCACAAACTCTATAACTTTTAATACAATAAATTCTTAAAAAAATTATAGTATAAAAATTTTGTATTATTCTTAAATTTATAAATTTCTTCACATCTTTCAAAACTCACAAAATTTATATCCCTCGATAGTTTGTTTAAATCTTCAACTCCCCCTTTTATCAAAATATTGTATCATGAGATTTTCTATGATGTTAAGAACTTGATCTAATAGTATAGCATCATCTGACTTATATATGAATTTTCTTAAAAAATATTAATTTCCTTCTTCTCGAGCAACTACATAATAATAAATTTCTCAAATTTCATAAACTCTTAATTTCTTATTTTATAAAAACATTCGTTAACAAAAGTTAGTTGTAAAAAATAAAAAATATTGTTAAACATAAAAAATAATATTTAATCTCCTCCTTTGGATTTGTTGGAAACCTTTTTTAATAACTTTTTCATCACGTTATTTTTCACCACTCATTTTTTTTTAAACTCATTTTTTCTCAAAAACTCACTTTTTCAAAAATTTCATCAAATCATAACATTTCTCAAAGAGAATGACCTAACACCATACAACTAGATAAACCAATGATTTTGAAGGAATTTTATCCCTCGATGAAAAACAATTTTTCAATCATAAAAAGATAAAAAAATTACTCACTTTTATTTTTGTGTTTTCTCTCTACCGTTTTATGATAACCACAGCTTAAAATTCATTTTTCAAAGATATTTTGGTACTCTCCCCTTTTAAAGACAAAATATTACTCTCCCCCATTTTAGGATAAATTTGTACATATTTTCCCCCTTTTTCAATATAATTCAAATCATAGTGGGGGACTTCTTTATAAACTTTTAGGAAGTTATTGGTGGAGGGTGAACATGAAGTTGTAGCCTAAATTCTATAAATATATCTTTTTTTTAGTTCTTTCATGAAAACATTAGAAATTTTCGACTTTATAAAAATTTATTCTAGCATAAAATCTTTACCATCAACTTTCTCTTTTATAAATTGATACTTCATATCAATATGCATCGATCTTGAGTGTTGTACCAAGTTCTCAGAAATATTGATGGAACTCTTATTATCACAATGAATCTTAAATGGTGTAGAAACATTCACTTTTAAATATTTTTACTGAACTTTAATCCGCATCATTTGAGTACAAGATTGGGTAGTGGAAAAATATTCTGCTTCTGATCTACTTAATGTTACAGAACTCTGTTTCTTACTATGCCAACTCACACAATATTTTACTAAGTATAAAGTTCCTCTTGATGTTGATTTTATATTATTAAAATATCTAGCCTAATAATAATAAATGTATCCAAAAAAGTTTATATCAAAAAAATTCTTATACAATATCCCATATGAAGATATTATTTTTATATACCTCAAAATTCTTTTTGCTACCAACATGTGAGATTCTTTAGGATCGCTTTTATATCGAGCACATAAAGTTATAGCATAAAAAATTTCTTTCCTTGAATATTTAAGGTATATAAAACTTCTTATCAACTTTTAGAAATATCTTTAATTCATACTTTTCCCAGCTTCATCTTTACTCATCATTATTCCAATAGAAATGGGAGTAGAAACTTCTTTAGAATATCCCATGCCAGAATTTAGTAAAAATTATCTATCGTGCTTTTATTGAAAAAGAAAAATGTATTTTTTTCCTATACTACACTTGAATCCCATAAAAAAATTTAATTCTCTGAGAATTGACATTTCAAAGTTTTTCTTCATTTATTCAGCAAACTCCTTACAATAATTTCATTTATATCCCATAAAAATTATTTCATAAAAATACACAATCACAATTAGAGTCTCTAAATTTAACTCATTCATATATAAGTTGATGTCAACTTTCCCTTTAGAAAAATTAAATTTTTTTAAACAACTATCAAGTTTGGATTACTAGGTAAGTGGATCTTATTTCAACCTATATTGGCCTTTCTTAAATTTAAAAACCTTGGTGTAGTCTTTATCAAGTAAAAATCCACAATTTTGCTCAATGTACACTTATTTATCAATCTCTACATTTAATAAAGCTAACTTAGAATCCATTTGATAAACTTTATAACAATGATGTGAGGTCACTGCTAAGAATGTTCTTATTGTTTCAAATCTTGCAATAAAAGAAAAATTTTCTTAAAAATACACTCCTTCTTCCTATGAATATCTTATACAAACAAGTTTTGATTTATTTATTGAAACTTATCCATTTTCATTTAGTTGTTTTCTATATACCAACTTTATCTTAATAAAATTCCTACCTAATGGATATGAAACAAGTTCCCAGGTTTCATTATTTTCTATATGATAAAACTCTTCATTCATAGATTCAATCAATTATTTATTTTCAATTTCTTTTGAAATTGATTCTAGTTCAACCTGTTAGATAATTGATGTATTATTTTATAATCTAAACTTTCTTCTAGTCTGAACTGGATCTTTCTGATTTCCAATTATATTATGAGATTTAAAATATTTTTATAGAGTATGAAATTTTAAAGTTTTTCTTACTGTTTTATTTTCCTCACTACATTATTCTTATGAATATTTAGTCTCTTGATTTTGTTAACACTCATATTTATTTCTGGTAGTTTCATTGGAAATATTCAAACTACCTCCCACAGATTTTTCAACAACCTTGGTTAAGGAAGTTGGATTTTCAACAACTTTCACATCATAGGAATCCACTAAATTTTGTAAACATTTTTTCCAATATTTATAAATTCTTTTTTTCTGGTGAATATACCAGGAGAATTCCATCCTCATATTTTTTATCATATTTTCCAAGATTATGATTTTTGTTCTTTAGTAAATAGGGACTTCCAAAAACCTAGAAATATTTCACTTAATATTTTTTTTATACCACATTTTGTAGGAATTGATGATGGATTCCAGCCATATAAAACATTTATTTTTTATATGTGTAGTAGTACTAATATCCTCTCTCTAGAAAAACCTAGAAATTTTATATTCTGTATGCATGCTTCTTCACATTTCCATCAAGATTCTATTTTTCCTTTTCGTTACTCTATTTTATGGAGGGGTGTATAGAGCATTTTATGGATGTTTGATCCCAAGATTATCCAGATCTGATTCAAAATAATTGCATGTTTATTCCTTTTCATTATCAATTATCATTTTCATTATATAAAAATACATTTCTCTCTCAACTTCTCTTCTAAAAAATCTAAAACAATTTGTTGCCTCTGACTTGTGATTCATAAAAATAATATTGGTCATCCGAGTGAAATCATCAATGAAAGTGATAAATTAAAAATACCCTTTCAATTATTGATGTCTCATTATACCATATAAATCATATTGAATACACTCAAAAGGTTTTATATATTGAATGTTAACTTTTTTATGTTTTCCATTAGTCATCTTCCCTTTCTAAAATGTTTGTAGATAGCATTATATTTCCTCTTCAATAGTGGTGAGTTTCTTAAAACTTCAACTTCTAAAAATTTACTCATAATTTTACGGACAAGGTTACCAAGTCTTCAATGCCGTAATTTTTTTTATCCTTGGCACTTAAATGGCATGATTTATCAAGTTCTCTGATCTAAAATATATTTTCACTAGTTCTTTCTCCCATGACAACAAATTTACCATCTTCTACACTTCTGATCATACATGAATATTTTCTAAAAATCACTTACTTACCATTATCTTAATGTAAAATAAGTTATTCATAATCCCAAAAACATATAAAACTTCCTTAAATTTCAGTTTTCATCTTCAATCTCTATTGTTCATATTCCTTTTATTTTTAAGGAACTATCATTTCTGAAAGTAACAAGTCCTACATCATGATTTTAAACATCTTTCAAATTATTCAAATCACATTTCATATGTGAGTAATTACCACTATCAATAATCCAGGGTTTTTTCCTTTTAATTTCTTTTAGATATATCTTAACAACAAAAGATCTTTCTTCAACTTTTTTCTTTTCGAACTCTTTATATTTTATAGCATAGAAATTATTCCCTATGAGAGTTGTTAAGCATTATTTAGAAAAGTGACCCATTTGGTCACATCTTCCACACACTTACTCCAAGAATTAAAACTATATATTTTTAGAGAGTTTATAACATCTTGTTACTTCACTTTTTAACTTCTTGAGGATTAGAAAAGTTATTCACTTTTCTTATTCTATTACTCCCCCTAAATTCAGACTTTATTCCAGAAAGATATATATTTTTCAAAAAATTGTAAGCTTTTTTCCCAAATATACCATAGAACAAAAAATAACCATTTAATCTCAGTATTTTATAGAATTATAATCTTTCCATTTAATTAGCTTGTTGGGGTTCATAACATCTTTCTATCTTAATTTCCTCTAGATTAAGGGAAATATTATTCTGAGGGTGATTTTCAACTTTTTTAGATGTGATATATTTCTCACATCTTTTATCAACCCAATATTTCCCAAAACATTTCATAAAATCTACAATATTAATAAAATCAGATGAACATTTATATTTGAATAGTAAATATTTCACCTAATTCTTGGAATTATTTTTCTCAGTATCTTGAGATGATTCATCTTTTACCTATAAATATTTGTTGAAATTTTCATTCATATTTCTTAAGGTAGTTTTAACCTCAAGAAGTTTCAACTGAGTTTTACACACTTCATATTATTTATCTACAAGTTTCTTATTGAGATATTCCACCATCATCCCTTATTCAAAAACTTTAATTTATAAGTTTATAACCACCTAAATATAATCATTTTCCAATTTAATGACGTCTATTATTTATTTATTATCCTTTCCACTTTCCCACTTTATCAATATAAATTTTTTTCTTGAGTACAGTGTTTTTATCAAGACATGTAACTAGTTTTGATCTCATCTGATATTCTATGTAACTTTTTTCACTTCCTTCTTCTTCTTCATTGTTTGATGAATATTCCTTTTTCTCAACATTTTCAAAGAAGGATATGAACTTTTATAAACTTTATTCTTCAGAAGAATTATTTTCATTTCAGTTGGATTCGAATTTCTTACTCAACATGCTTCATTTTTTTCTAGTGAAATTTTTATTACAATAAATTTACTTTTTATCTTCCTTAGATGAATTTTAAAACTTATTCCATTGTGTTTTTTCTTCAGAATGGTCTTCATATTCTCCAACTTTCTTCTTGGGTCAATTCCTAGAAAAAATTCCAATTCCTTCACACTCAAAACATTTGTGCGGAAGTATGACTCCATAATTTTTTTACCCATCTATTAGTTTTTGGATATGAGATACATGATATTATCATTAATTTCATCATCTTCTTTATCTTATGAATTGAAAAGTTTAGCATTCTTATAATATTGAATTTTCAAATTTCTCCTAGATTCAAAATCTATCTCATCCTTTATCTTCTTTTTGTATGTTATAGAATTTCTCATCTCATAAGAAATAAGGTAGTTATACAATTAGTCAAGTAATAAATCATATTTATCTTCTAAAAATGAGATTTTAGAGCCAAACTTGATAGGGAAGTTTATCCAAAGCTTCTTGACAATAGTGTAATCTTACAAGATATATCTGAAACATATGATATTGCACATTAATTCATTAACTCTAGTAAAGTATTGATAAATATTGTCTTCATCATTCATTCTTATATAATCAAAATTACTTCGTCTGATTTGTAACTTTGATTCCTTCACTTTTGTGTTTTTATTGATGATACTTTTGAGCTTGTCCCAAATTCCTTACTATTTTGATACACATTACCTTTATAAATACATTTTATAACAATGATGTGAGAATAGAATTTTTTTCCTTTCCATCAACCTCAATGTTTCTCTTGTCAACAAAAGTCACAGGGGTATTTTTCCAATGGGTGGAAACCCAATTATTACCACATCAACAACTTCTAGGATAAGTGACATAAGATAGGGTATTATTCTATTTTTTCAACCATGATAATTTTTTCCATAAAATGTAGGAATACCTATGTTATTGAATGAGTTGAGATTACCCATAATAATAATTACACAGGGTAACCTTGTCTCTCATACCACATAATGTTCCTAAGGATTGTAGAACCACTGAGAAGGGGGGTTGAATAATTGGTTACCTTTTTATAATTTTCCAACTTTGTGAAATTTAAACTTTTCAACCTGTAAGAGTTATTTTACTTATAAAAATTTTAGTAATATAAAAATTATGAAAATATGATAAAGTAAAAAAGGAATGAAAGATTTAAAATTTTCTTACAAAATATGAGAACATACATCCTCATCATGGTCACTCAAGTGGATCCATGAAAATTCATTATTAAAAATAAGTGAATACAACTTTTGATTCAACTCCCATTAGACTCCTTATATATATAAATAGGTATTATTATATTTAATCCCATTAGTTTACAAAAAAAATTATGATAATTGATCGATGATAGAAATATGAAACTTTGTTTAAATTGCACCGTCAAAGATTTATCTGGAAACTCTATATATTCTGCATCTGTCCATTTTCTCCTTCCAGTATGAGTCCATTCGGTGTGCCTACATCTAGTATTCTTCACCTATTGAATATTAATGAAATTAATCTTGAAAAAAACCTGTGTTATGTTTTATTAACAAAACTCTATGCCTCACATACCTTTAGTGCATAATATTTTTTTTGATTTCTCTATTCGGTATTCTGAACTGAAACTCCATCTGATACATCTGATTGAATCTCTCTATTTGGAACTCTTATTCAACAATAAATAGTTCTTCATTTGGAAAATCACTTCTAACACATATTTTACAGTGATTTGAATTTTTTATTAAGTTAAAAATGTTAAGTATCAATGTGCCTTTTCACTCTTATTTATTGGTCCTCCTAGAATAGCAAATTTTAGAAACACTTTTCATTTCCTACTCATTGAAATTCATAAAACTAAATTTATCACACATTTTAATTATTCTTTGATTATTCTTAAGAATTATAGAGTCTTCTCAAATATTCTATAAACTTCATGAATTATCTATTGATTCCAACATTCATAAAACTTCATTAACCCATTTCATCATTGTCAGTTTTAGACTTTACAAAGTTATGTGAAGTCCCTTAGAACTCTCCATACAAAATTTGTTTATATGAAAACCTTTTTCCAATGACAAAACGTTTTTTATATTTCTCTTCATCTGGTTTAATATGATCAATTTTATCCTAAAAAGTGTTCATATAGTAACATAGAAAAGTTTTTTTTTGATATTAAGTTCGATTTTATTCTGTCTGATGAATCAACTCACTATATAACATTGTATCTTTGAACTTCACTCAACCTATAAAAAAACTTTGTTCATCAAAATATGTAAAAACGATTTTCATATAGGCTTAATATTCCTTGGTATGTTTCTCTTAACCATCATTAAAAAATAATAGAAAAGTTATATGCCCATTTCTCTTGACCCACTTAAGAAAATTGAACAACTTAGTGAAGATGGTTGACTACGTTGTTGCAACTTATAAAGACTTTGGTTTCATGAAAATGTATTTGACTCAAAACTATAGATTCAAATTTAAGTTATCCTAATTTATATTTTCACATACACCGAGATCTAAATTCTTAACAAAATATCCATCCATTTTTTCAACCGCTAAACCTCAAAACCATTATAGAAAAGTTCATCCAGTGATCTATTTGTGAAATTCCTTATAGAAGGTTAATCTGAAATTTTGTCTAGGAAAATGAATGTTCAATGTATGATAATGTTTTTCTAGAACTCACCTACACTTATCTTCACTTTAAAAAACTTCATATATGGTCTATATAATTAGTAACTTTGTAACGCTAGTTTTTTTACCAACTTCATCTGAAATCATGCACTTTTTAAACATTCTTAATATATTTTCTTCCAATGAAATTTTTCACAACTTTACCTTTATAAAACTCATTTCTAACTTATTTATACAAAAACTCCACCTAGAGGGTTATTATAATGATTATATTTAATTATCCCCACTTCAGAAACTTCTTCATTTGAACATCTTCTTTCACTTATTTTAAATATTCACAAAATTCTACCTGAATAGTTTGTCTAGAACATAACTTTGGAAACTTCTACAATTCTGTTACTTTTTCATAAACTCAGCAGCTTTGTAATGTCAAACTTTCTTATAGAAACTTTGTTTTATATACAAATTTTGTACCATTATCACCTTTAGTAATTTATTTATATATTTCAAACTTCACAAAAGTTCTCTGTTCGGATATTTTTTGGGTGACTCAACTCCCCCTTTTATCAAAATCTTGTATCATTAGATTTTATATGATGTTAGTAACTTGATCGAATAGCATTGTGTCATTTTAATTATGTAGAAATTTTATTTAAAATCCTCTTAATTTATTTATTCTCCAAAAACTTCATAACAATAACATTCTCAACTTCATGCAAATCATATTTTCCTATTTTCCAAATACACTCTTCAAAACAAATTAGTGTTCAACAAATAAAAAACATGGTTAAACATCAAAAAATGATCTTCAAAATGATATATCATGATAACCATAAATTATAATCCCTGGTTTATTTAATTCCATTATCCTAACCTATAAAATTATCTAAACCTTTTTTATGATACCAACTATAAGGACTCAAACTTAAAACAATACATAATATAGTGTATGTAAACTATAATTCACTTTATTTAATTCCTAATGAGCTTATAGGTTTATATTTTTAGATAATTAGGTCATAAATATGATATGACAAACTCATATAATACAAAGTGGACACTTCTACTCAATAACCATTTTTCCACAATACAAAACTTTTATAATGAAAAATGTTTTATTTTCATAAAAAAACATCACAACTTTCAACTGTACTTATTGTTTATTATTACTCATCCTAAAACCCTATGAAAAAACATTTAAAAACATGGGATGATTACAAAAATCTCAATAAATGAAATAAAAGTAATAAATCTATTAGTCTAGTGAAAACCCATAAAATTTTTAACATTGTGATAATATTCTTTATGAGTATGAAATAAATCATAAACACATGGAAAATGCATGATTTTTTCTCAAATAAAATCATTAAACCCCATATTAATAAACTAAAAACCCTTTTAGGAAATATAGATAATTATATTCATAACTTATGTTAGAAATAATTGGAGCCCAGTTAAATTTTAATTTCCTAAGGATCATTAAACCATTGAGAAGATAAAGTTGAATCATTAGTTGTATTTTTATAAATTTCTAACTTTATAAAATTTAACCCCTGTAACTTGTTAGAGTTATTTTTGTAAGGTCGTAATTATATATAGATACACAATAGGGGTTTAATTGTGTTCTTTTATAAATCTTGATAGATTTTAATTTTATCCCTATTTATATAATATGAAGATATATAGTGTTCTCTTCTTTAATCAAGTTATGTATCAGAAAAATAGAGAAGAAGAACATAACAGTTTTATAGTGGTTTAGGTCACGAAGATCCCCTAGTCCACTCCACCAACTCTCTATCTCTCTCTCCATGAGCTTGGTGAATTTACTAAATAGGTCCTCTTATCATAAGACCTCGAAAATTGAGTATATAAAGTTTACACCTTTATAATAAGTATTCTACAAGTCCTCCTGGTTCTTTTATAGGGAACCTAAATATCCATAGCTTGGAATGAGAATAAGACACTCCACCATGACTGAGTAAGAGTATATGATACTCCACGAAATCAAGATTAATTGATTTGATTGATACACTGATTTGGATCACAGTTGCAGTGAAAAATGACTGATAATATATTTTCTTATTCATAGATAATATTATTCAATAAATAACAACATTGAAGTGATCTTAGTTGCAAAATATATTCAAGAAATATGACAATAAAAAAAATTCAACAATAAAAATAGAATAACAATCAAACAGTACAAGATTGTAACATGTATATCTCCAAAGTGTATCTCTTAAGAATAGGAGAGATGTTATTTTTTATTATCAAAATTTCTCTCATTTTAAATTATATAAATCTTGGTATTCAACAAGATAAATTCAATTTGATTTTAGTCAATAAAATCCAAAAATATGTCTAGACAAATCATAAGTATTTTAATTTAAAACATTCAAAGAAAATTATAACTTCCCTTATAAACATAAATGATTTAATCTATTAAATATGATAATTTGAATCAGTATTCAAAAATATTTAAAAATATATTTCAATTCTAATGAGACCATCATAGAAAACCCATAAAATATCTTAAATTTAAACTCCGTCATTGACCAATTCAAATATAGGGTTAACTCTAAAAATATGTTTAACAACATATGGTTGAATTCAAAATGTTGGTTTGATAGATCATACATTAGTTTCACAAATGTAGGTTTGATTCTTAAAATTATGGTTAATGATCCATACTTTTAAAATAGTTTGGGGTATCTAGTCCATATGTTTACTCCAAACATAGGTATTGAAAACCATATGTTACACTTACAAACATAGGGTATGAACAATGATTCCAGATTACTTAAAAACATATCTAGAATGATTTAGATAAAAAATTTAACCCATAAACAAGACTAATTTCTCAATAAATATAATCCTAAAAAACACTCAAAGTAGTTTCATTGGTGGAACTAACAAGGGTATTGTGATCATCAAAATCTACAAGATTTATAGATTATTGTTAAGACAATACATGCCTAAAAATCTCCCACTTTTTAATAAACACAAAACCCATATATCAAAAAACATATATAAAATATAAGAAATGTAAACACAAATAAAATAGAGTTTTAAAGAGATATAATAGAAATTATAGTTCTCATTTAATGTTTTATAAATTTTAAATAAATAAAGAGTATTATAAAAATTTTATGTTGACCAAACTAAAGATATTTATTTTAAATAATTAGTATTTAAATTACTAAATTAAAGTTCTTTTATTCTCCTTATTTAATATATATTATTTTTTTTACCCAAATTTTCTCCTCTTTTGTGATATCAAAAAACAAGTAATGAAAAATGTTTTATAACACAATTAATGTAGAAAAAAACTAGAAGTGAATGTTTTATTAAGATAAAAAAAATTATTCCAGTTTTCTCACTTGATATGGATAGATAACAAGAATTTAAATAAACATGTTTATACTGAAGAAAATAATTTCATTAAAAATTTATCTTTGACTATATAAAAATATTTAGCTTAAAAAGGTTAATAAGAAAGATTGGATGAGGGTGAAGGTTCTAGTTTATAAGAGGTGTTGGTTGTGATTGAACTTTGAACAATCTGATAAACATCCTTGAGCTCTACCATCATTACTTTAAAATTTTGATTAAACATATCAACCCACTATTTCATAAACTACTTTAAGTCTTATCCTATTTTCAAATTTTCAACCAAATACACCTTTAAAATCTCATGGACAGTCTCTATGGACTGTAAAATCTTCGTCGGCATCTCACTTAATTATTTTAGAAGACTTCTAATACCAGGATCATTAGATGTTAACCTTTCAATAAGATCATTCTGATTTTCCAACAAAACATGAAGTAGAATACTATCACACTAAATACTTTATATCCAATCATTTATGGAAGATAGAATTGTAGTGATTGATTGAAACTTTCATAGCATATCTAGAGAAGTGTGATCACTAGAAGTATAATCCCTCACTTCACTTGAGTTACTTCTTATCGATTCAAATTGACTTCCTAGGTATTTCTTTAAATCACAAAAATTTGATTTTGAAATAGATTTTTATTTGATCTTACCAAGATGATCAAACATTTCTATATGAAATGCATCAAAATATCTTCTTGAAATAGAAATTATTTTAAAGATATGCAACTGAGATTAAACAAATTTTAACTCCATTCTTGTAATGGTTGAACTTTTCAAATATTCAAATTATTTTTTATAAACTTCCATCTCGGTATGAAAGGTTGAATTTTCTTTTTTCATATTATTATATTTACAAACCAAATCTTCAATTTTATCATTAAGAGAATCATAAAATTATTCTTATTGAATTGGAGATGATTGTCCGACTTCAATTATAGCTATGGAATAACCTTTATTATTCTTATAAGAAGATGATAAAAATGGACCAATAACTTATATATTATCACCAGATTCACTTGAATCCATTTAAAAATACTCTACATAAATAGAAACTGTCTGATTTTCAATTATTTCGATAGTTTCAATCACTGATTATTTCAAATTCTCACCATAATAAGCATTATCTTCAATTCAATCTTCCTCACAAGCTTGATGCTCATCTTTAATCTTAGTTGGTTTTTCTACAGATGTAGTTTTTTCTCATATAAAAATTGGTTTCTCAATTTCTAAAGCTTCAGATTATTGTGATTGAATAAAAAGTTCTTCTCTTTATCTATGACTTACTATAAGAGCCTCACTATTTTATTGGGTTATTCAAAATAATTATGCATACTTATTATAGTAGTTAGGTTACTGGAATCAACCCTGAGTCTCCATATTTCTTCAACAAAATCCTTTATTCATGATCCTCTAACTTATTCACCACAAATTCATATTGATCTAGCTGACTTCTGAGTACCTTGATCCCCCTGAGCATGTGCACTATATTATTGTTGGTCATCAACACCAACAAGCATCATCTTTCCTATTGAGTTTCTACAAAATAAACTAAACTTTTGTAAGGCCCCAACAAAAATAACATTACTATGATAACGTCTAATGGATAACTGAATATCAAAAATCTTATTTTTTTTATATAGAATCATAGAAACAAGTATTCCATGCATATAAAAATACATTCTTGCCTCTTTTGACACCAATGATTCATATATCACAGTATATATCTAATGAAATTTAACTTGATGTGACTTAACATCAAAAGCATGATATACAAAAATAGAAGGATAATTTTCTCTAATTCAGAAATTATTGGAACTATTACAGATTGAATAAATTTTACTAGTACCTTCTGGTAATCCTTGAGATCTTTAATGAACATATTTTATACCTGGGTGGATCCAAAAAGAAAATACATAATATCTTCATATTTATGCATATCATCTCTAATACATCTAAGATTAAAATGAGAAACTACTTCATGGAGACACTAAAAGATCTTATCTATTTCTATAGAAGATATTGAAAACTCTATATCTTTTACCTTTAAGGAGACGATGTCCTTTGTGTCATTAAATATGAACTGGGTATGAATATAAAACTATTTTACTTCACCATCGAAAACATACTCTCTATTTTCACCATTTAAAATAAATTCTAATCCTTAAAAAGATAATGCTTGATTTAACAATACATTTCTCATAAATAATCACTCAAATTCGGTAACCTTATATTTAAGGACTTATATGTCGGCTCCTAAAGTGTATTGGTTCTTAAATCCACTGGTTCCACTTTCTTCTATCCTTTTTTTAATTGCCATTAAAGAAAATCTAAAGGATTGAGGTTCGTATTTTAGGGTTTAGAATATAAATCAAGAGCTCTAAATGAGGTTTTGAGATAGAGGGTAAAATAGGGAGAGAGTTTCTCACGATTTTTTGAGACATCAATTCAATTTATCAATCCAAAATATTTAGGGTAATCATTATAGATTTTAATTTTGAAAAGAGGCATTTGTAAAGGGTAATAAATTTAAAATTTAAAAAATATCAAATTAATAAAAAATAGTTGAACATAAATTAATAAAAATAAATCAAATTAAAAATTATTCAAAAACTTTATTTAAAATTAAATATACCTAACTCTCCCTTAATAAATTCAAAACTAATATTGGGAAGTGGTTTAGTGAAAATATCAACACATTAGTATTGACAAATTATAAGGATTTTTTCTTTTTTAGAACATGATCTTCTAGAAAATTATGCCTTATATCAATATGATTATTTCTTTAGTGACTTGCAGGATTTTTTGAAATATTAATTTCACTAGTATTTTCACATAAAATAGGAATATTATTGAAGTTGGGCCCAAAATCTAGTAGTGTCTGTTTTATCTACAATGCTTGTTCGCAATAACTTCCATCCAAGATATCTTCTACCTCAACTCTTGAAAAAGCAACTGAATATTGTATCTTAGTTGACCATGAAACTAAGAAATTCCCTAAAAAGTGATAGGTTCCTAAAGTACTCTTTCTATCAAACCTACATCATCCAAAATCAAAATCTAAATATGAGAGTAAATTAAAATTAGAATTTTTTGGATAAAGTAAATATTTAAAAATAGTTCATTTTAAATATATAAAAATTATTTTAACATAAGTAATATGGGATTATTTTAGATTTGATTCAAATCTAGAACAAAGATAGAAATAAAACATAATGTCTAGTCTAATGAAAGTATGGTACAGTAAACTTCCAATCATACCAATATATAACTTATTGTCAACTGGTTTTCCAGCTTCATCCAAATCAAAATTTATACTGGTACACAGGGGAGTTGTATATTTTATTGTTTTATAGTAAAAAATCAATAAATTAATAACATATTTACATTGATTTAAAAAAAAATCCCATAATCCTTTTGATTAATTTTAAATCCATGAAATAAATGTAATTCTCCCATTATACTCATTTCAAATTCCATTTGCATATGTTTTGAAAAAAAATTACAAATATTTTTATTAGTTGAGTTAAAAATAAAATTATCTATATAAATATGTACTAATAAAATATCAGAAAAAACAGTTTTATTAAAGATCATAGGATCTTCCAATCCTATAGAAAATCCATTTTATATTATAAAATAACTTAATCTTTCATACAAAGCTCTTAGTGCTTGTTTAAGTCCATAAAGAGTTTCAGTATGTTTGAAAACTGAATTTGGTAGGTGAGTATTTTAAAAACCTATTTGTTGTTCAATATAAACTTCCTCAATTAAATATCCATTTAGAAAAGTTAATTTAACATCCATATGATATAATTTAAGATTCATATATTATTCATAAGCTAAAAGGATTCTAATATATTATAATATATAAATAGGTGAAAACTTTTCATCATAATCTATTTCTTCTTCCTCGTTATATCATTTAGCTACTAATATAGATTTATTTATAGTAATTATTCCTTTATCATATTTATTATCTATAAAAAACCCATTTGTTTCCTGTTACTAGATTATTATATGGTTTATCAACCAATTCCCAAACTTTGTTTCTTCTAAACTGGTTACGTTCTTCTTGCATAGCTATTATCCAACTTTATTCTTATAATGATTATTTGATAGTTTTAGGTTCTAATTAAGATATAAAGGCATATAATTCAGCTATGTTTCCTATATTCCTTTTTTTCATAACTCTTATATCAATATTTCTTATTATAGTTTCCAAAGGATGATCCTTTAAGTTTCTAGATTATCTAGGTATGACACTTTTGGGCTCACCAGTTTCATGTTCTTCTAGACTGGACTAAATTTTATCATATTATTATTTATTTTCAAAATAATATTTAAGATATTCAAGCCTTATATTGTCTAAATAATTTGTAACTTCATCTTTTTTATTTCAGTTATGATCAAAGGGATCACTTTCATCAAACTTCACATGAGCATATTCTTTAAATATATTTGAATTTTTATTATACACTATAAGCTTTAGAAATAGTAGAATATCATATAAAAAATCCTTCATAAGCCTTTTAATCAAATTTACCAAGATTTTTCTTAGTATTAAAGATATACACCTTGAATCTAAACACTTTAAAGTATCTAACTTTATGTTTTCTATTATTCCATAGTTCATAGGATGTCTTTTTAAGAAAGAGCCTTATTAAAATTCTATTCATAATATGGCATGTTGTGTTAACCTATTATACCCAAAAATAGGTAGGAAGACTATATTCTTTCAACATAGTTCTTTCTATTTCTTTAATATTCCTATTTATTCTATCTTCAATTCCATTTTTTTAGTTATTTTTGGTGCATAGAAGGTATGGTTAATACCCGGGACTAAGAAAAAAGAATTAAATTACTGATTCTCAAATTCTTCACCATGATCATGTCTTAATGATATTATTTTAAAATATTTTTCATTTTTGAAAATTTTTACAAATGCTTACAAAAATAGGGAAAACTTCACTTTAAAGTTTTAGAAAATAAACTCAAGTAAATCTTGAAAATCGTCAACTAAAATAAAAAAAATAAGATCTTATAGATAATATTTCTACTCTTGATGGTCTAAAAAAATCCTTATGAATAAGTTATAGATGTTTAGATATAGAAACCTTGTTAATATATTTGAAGGATGACTTCTGTTGCTTTCCCATTTGGCATGCATCAAAAAATATAACTTTATAAAATTTAAGAATAGTAAAACTAGAAACTAATTTTTCTTAGACAATTTATATAAATTAAATACATTACAGTGTCCAAGTCTCTTTTGTAAAATCTAGTATTAGTTTTTCTTAGTAGTTAAACAATTTAATTTTTTTAAAACAAGGAATTAAGATCCATAGTATAAATATTTTCAGTTACGGGTGCTCTAAACATAAATATTTTATCTTTAAAATAGATAAGGAATTATTAGAGAAATAAAAATAAAAACCATTATCAAAAAGTTAAGAGATAACTATCATATTTTTCCTCAACCCTTGAACATATAGTACTTTTTTATAAACATTGATTTTGGATTTTCAACTGATCCAACTCCAACTATTTTTCCTTTTTCATTATCACTCAAGGTAACCCGGCCTCCATTTAATTTTTTTAAAGTATGAAAATTGGAAGAGTCTCCACTCATGTATCTTGAGCATACACTATCCAAATACCATACTATATTTTTTTTCTTTTTAACTTCATTCTACAAAACATTTAAACAAAATCTTTTTTTGGTACCCTAATTTTCTTAGGCCCAACTATGTCAATAAGCAAAGATTTGGGTAACCATATTTTCCTAATTTTTCCAATATTTATAGGACTAGCTTCGCACATATTTCTAGGAACAAAAGCATTTTTTATTACAATAATTTGGAGATTTCTCAAACAATATTTATTAGAATAATTACCTTTAATTCCATAATAAAAATGGGTGACTCTTAATATATTATTATTCTTAGAACTAGGTACAAAATAATTTCTATATAATTTTCATTATTATCCATTACTTATTTATCCATATTTATTCTTTTTACAAACATTATTACCAATAATATAATTTATATATTTTTCTACCTTATTCAATATACTATCATTACTTTTGAATGACACTACTTTATTTTGTAACTCTTTATTTCAGTTTTCATGAATAGTGTATTTTGAGGTAGATTTTCTAAAT
Source organism: Viscum album (assembly GCA_963277665.1). NCBI lineage: Eukaryota > Viridiplantae > Streptophyta > Magnoliopsida > Santalales > Viscaceae > Viscum > Viscum album. The sequence continues at coordinate 1,650,111,225 of OY728143.1, read as the reverse complement.
TTTTCTTTTAATTACAAGTGTTATTTTATCATGGAAATTTTTTCATTCAGAACAACATTATAAATATTTTTTAATGGTTTATGATTTTTTATAGATTCATTCTTTTCTTTTAGCATTGAACAGTAAGCAGCTAATTTACAATTAGAGAAACTTTCAAAATTAGAAGAAAAATAATAGTAATATTGTACCACTTATTCTTACCTAGACATAAATAACATGTTTTATTTTAGATTAGTTGGATATTATTCTGAATCACTATTGGAAGTACTATTAGAGTCCCCAAATACACTCCAAGTTACCTTCATATCTTTTTTAAATTTTTTCTTTTAACCAGTTCTCATCTGATACATCCTTTATTTCTTTTATATTTTTTTCTCTTCTTTTAGTTGTTGTAAATAAGGTATAATATGTCCCAGTTTCTTACATTCATAACATCTTAATTCTTTAAGTCTTCAACCTTTTATCATCATACTATTGATAGAATTTTTAAATCCTTTCTTTTCCTTGTAAAATTTACTGAATATTATGGCTAGATGAGCCAATTCCATTCCAGAATCTGAACATTCTGAATCATTTGAGAGTACAACATCCTCTATTGATTTCTTGTCATATTTTTTAGTAGTATCTTTGAGAGTGACATTCTCCCTTTTTACCATCTATAATATTTAGCTTCATCTTTCATTTCTGCTTTATAAATCATTAGTGTTCCAATAAATTATTTCATTGTCAGTTGTGAGATCAGAGTGTATTGTCTAATTATAGCAGATATCCCATTCAATTTATATAGTAATACTCTTATAACTTTTAAATATTAATCTTATTTTTTAATTGGATCTCCAAATATAGAAACACCATTGACTATTTCAGTCAATCACTCATTCATCTAAATGATGATTTCACCATCATACATTCTAAAAGTATTGAATTTCAACTTTATAGTGTTTTACCTTAATTTATTAACATTATTAATTCCTTCATAATAAATATTGATAGTTTTACATATCTCATAGGTAGTAGTACATTGAGTGTGATTAAATTCATTTACCCCAAGTCCACATATAATAGAATTCATGGATCTTTAATTGACATAATATTCTTCTTCTTTAGAAGTATCCTACTTTTCTAGTTCTTCAGGTATTTCACTATATTTAATGATCTTCATGTAAACTTTGAATCCAATGTTATTTAAATAGATAATAATATGTAATTTCTAGAAACAATTATTATCACCATTAAAATAATGAGCACAAATCATGGGAATTCCTTCCTTTAGTTTTTCTATCAACATTTGTCTTCATATATACCTTTTACTCAAGATTTCTAGAGCTTATCATACTTCATCAAAAAGAACTCATTTGATACTTATTATTAGGTCAAAATAAAATGAAGATAAAAAAGAGGGGGTGTGTCATGAACCGAATCTGGTCGACGCCAAAACCAGCACCAAACCCAGCCCACGACAAGGCCTAAAGGGCGTTCCCAATCTCCACAGGCTAGCACAAGTGCCTGGGTATCATAAAATGATAATTGGGAAAGATTTACCCAAGTTTATAAACTTAAAACAACAAAATAATCCAATAAAATGAAACTGAATTTTTTAAATCAAACAAAATTTTACGAAAGATCAGAACTGAATTACATATTTTAAAACAAATCAACAAGACTATAAAAAATTTAAAAAACCAAAAGGAAATATCCCAAGAACCCTCACGGAAAGGGGCACCGCCTTCAAGCCATCTTCACAAGACTTCACCACCAAGGACCTGCTAGAAACTCGAACCACTGTAACTAAAAAAGTGTACCCAACCTGCGACAAAAAAAAATAACCAAGTCTACTTACACCCAAGAGTGTAAGTAGGGTATGAGCCAATGACAATTAGGATACCACCACTAATAGATTCTATGTGATAAACATTCAAAGATGAAAAGTATGCAAGTTTTCAAAAACATGTAATTTCTAGTTACAATTTCTAAAAGATACAACTTTAAAAAAATCAGTTTTCAAGTGGGATTATTTAAATAATCAACACTTTTAAAATAAATTACAAAGATACTGAATTTTCCAGCCAAATATATTGTATGCTGACGGTAAGTATAAAGGATCTAATGAGCACAAGCAATAGGAAATAACCCCTAGGCACTAGCTCGTTGTAGGTCCCAGGTACCTCGTATCTCGGTGAGAGTAACCATCAAAAATATATGTTCTCATGCAGGATCCACTAGTATGTAACATACCCATAACCTATTGGTCCCCAATCATCATCATCATAGTTTAGTTAGAGTTTTAAGCGTCAATCTTGCTAAGTGAAACTGAGGCCAAACCCCACGGATTCACTAGCATACTAGTACATGTCCACCCACCTAGATACCTGGGTTTTCCCCTTTGTGCTCAAATAAGTTCAACAAGTCAAGAAATATAATTTTCACATGAAAATATCATTTCCTAATCAAAAATTAACCAAACATCCCACATGTATACCACACAAGTCACAAAAGTCCACTTTTCATTCAAATTGATTTGAAATCCGACTCACACCAAAATAGCTCACAACACTTTTCACATTTCTTTAAAACTTCCAAAAATTGATTAAACAAATTTTATAAAACCATTATAATATATTAAAACTCACAAGACATCCAACTCACATGTTACATAATACCCTTTTCATAACCAAAATCCATTTTTCACATCACACTCACACAAAACATCCCACATCACTTTCACATCTCTTACACACCTTAGTAAATCCTTTAAACATTTTTATAAAACATTTACAAGATGGAAAACATCACAAAACATCCCCTTTCACATTTAAAATGTACCATTTCAAAATATACACACTCTCAAATAGTTTCCCAATATGGTTTTACCTCTTACATAAATCATTAAATCATTCAAATCTTTTGTAAAACAATTCTAAAGAGTATACTCAAAATTTTCTCATAAAACCCATTTCAAAACCATATTTCAAGGAACAAAAAACATCAAAACACTACCAATGTAGAATTATCAGCCCTATAGACATTTATAAAACTACTTTCAAGTGTTATAAAATCACCTTGAATAACACCACGAAAGATACAAATGAAAACACCCATTTTCATAAAATGATCTCAAGAAGTATAAAAAAGTTTTACACATCAAACCTATTCAAAAACATTATTTTTTAGGACCACATGACACTAATACATTACCTAACCAGAATTTTCAGGCCAAAAAAGATTTATTAAACCAATTCCATAAGTTATAAAATACACCCAAATAATACCCCATGAGTTACACATGAAAACACCCAATTTCAAGTTAAAAAGTAACTGTAAAATTTAACACTTAACCAAATCAATCATAAACAGTTTTCACACCACACCCAACATATGAGTAATATGAAAAATGATTAAATACAGTAATCTAACTCATCAATAATTTTTTACACATGGAACCACCTACCTTTTGAGTCAAAACACTTGAATCTTGGTGTGAAACCTCAACCGCACCTCCGCCGCACCACAAAGAAGTGAAAATGAACCCTAAACCAAAATATTTCACCAAAAATACCCAAAATCAAACCCTGGTTATGAACCCTAACTTCTAGAAACTCTATAAATTTATGAAAGAGGGGGGAAACCCTAAAGAGAAGGAACGAATTGAAGAGAGAAACACATACCCAAAATAATCTTGAAGAAAACGACCCAAAATACACCAGAATATGAATTTTAAAATAGCTAAAAAATTAAGGGAGATTCTAACAAGGATTAGGAGATCATGTAGGAACTATAATAGGGGAAAAGAGTAAAAATATAAGGATTTATGAAAGGATCAATTTACCTCTTCAAATATGGGTGATTTGTGAAATCCAGAGAAGTTTTTCCCACTTTCTCGATTCTATTGAGCTCCAAATTGGGGGAAGAGAGAATGGGGAAGCCTCTTAGGTAAGTGGTCTCGAGTGGGAGTTTGAATCACCAAAAACAATTAAAAATAAAATGATTTATTAAAGAATTAAAAATTATTTTTAATGCAGGAAATGGGATTTCGGGCAGGACCAATACCTTAATTAAAAACTAAAACCCACCATGATTATAGATTTATAAATGGTCCAAATTAATTTTTTGGTGTTAATAGGTCAAGGGATGACAATTAGGAACTGGAATAGATGAAAAATGTTGAAAAATGAAGGATTTATAAAGGAATCAAAATTTATTTTTAAATCTGGAATTGGGCTCACGGTTTGGCTCAATTCATGAAAACTCACCCATTCTTCCATAAAAGCTTGGGAAACCCCCAAAACAAATCATGAATAGAAATTAAATGAAATTTACCTTTACAATATATCATGTATGTGACAATTATACCCACCAAGAAAACTTTCCATCCCCAGAAATCCACAGCAAGGCCAAAACAAAAACCAACCCCTACTAAGAAACCAAGAGGTACTCCCTTGCCAGGTTTCACCCCCAAAGGAAAAAACACCTCCAATGAGAAATTAAGGAAGGATTAATCTCACAACCCAAACTTACATCACTTTCCTGAAATGATCAATCACATTCATACTTTATCCCAAAATAATACTCCCTAAACACTATCTGAACAAGACTCAAGCAATTCACCCAAACGAACAACAACTTCGAACAAGGTTACACTTACCTTACTTTAACTAAACCATTGTGTGCTCTCCAATCCCAACATTTACTCAAGGAGGATGTTGGTAGCTAGATAGTTATGAATGAGACTACCTACTTCCAAACCAAGACGATGGATAAATCTGAGTTATTGGTAAGGGGGGACACAAATAGGCTCCTCGCCAAAATAGACAACATATATTTTTCCGAGACAAAATCAGGACACTAACTGGGGAGGCCTGAACAGAATCCCTAGTGCAAAGGGTATAATTACATTCAAATTTTATGAAGGAATGTAAATGAGAATCATAGTGGGTCTCCACACCATAAGAACCAACCATCTTAACCGACCAGCAGGGGCCGACACAGAAACACCAAAAAAATTAAAGATTTGGGAAGGGCGTAGGGTTATTCCACACGGTTTGGGAAAACATATACTAACTGTGCATATCATTCTTTCTGCATGGATTCCTGGAACACGGTCACTACTAATTGTGCTCAAATTGTGTCCTCAGCACGTCTATCTAAATTTCCAACCATTCTATAAAGAATCAATGGAAACCAATGGGGGAGGGAATGCCATTAGGAAATCTCATGGGTACAAGGCCCTCCACCTATTTCCACCGAATGGGAACAACAGAGAAAATATAATGACACCAGAGGTTTAAACTCTTCCTATATTTAATGCTAAGGATATGACATTGTACAAGGGTTTAAAAGACCCTGGGATTTCCCCTGACTATGAGCCATCTTATCTCCTAGACCTATGGATGGAGCTCAATGATTGAAGAATCTTCATCCTCACAGTTAGGCTTTGTAAACCCCCTAAACGATAATTCTTCCTTCGGTGCCACCAAAAACTACACTGCAATCCCCGATAAGTTTTCCAAGACATAACACATTCCAAAATCACTTTACCCAAACCTGATATTTCATTGAAACAAGGGCTTAGAAGATGCACACACATCACACATTGTTTGTTCAGTTGAGAAACAATAGAAGTAAAGAACACCTATACTCACCTTCCTATAAAATGGAATATTTTTATGTTTTTTCAAGGGATACATTCTCCCAACATAATAGAGACTCTCAGATGATTGCACGACTTTCACCTTTACAGTCAATCGAGCACATGACAACACAAGGCATCACTGAACATGACCATTACGACTGATATAAACAATGCATGGAGAGGGAAATTATACAACATCCCTAAACAACACACAATTCTAGAAAGTGGCCACAATATCCTCTCATGAACAGATTTCCCACACTGGTAGTTTAACGTGAATTCCTTTTTCGAAGAGACTACGAAGGACCAAGAGGAACTCTTAGACACCATCTAGATACTCATCCATGCTAACAACCCTAGACCACTTCCACCTTTGGAAAATTAGGAAACTTAAGAGGATAAGGTCTCTTTCAACCTTCCATGATCACTCTCCCACAACAAAAGGATACACAAAACCAAGAAAAGAAAGGATCTAGACTCAATCTAAAATTCTCAAGAAAAAGATTTCTTACATTGATCAACTCGAGGATCTTCCAATGGTGAAACAACCTGGGACGCACTTCAGTTGTGCACTAACCCTTAATGGGGCGTACCTAATCGAATGAGAGAACCCAAGGACCCAACCAAACTGGTCCATTAGTCAAGACATGCCTCTACAATATCCAAATAGATGATGGGAAACACCATAAAGTATTCCAAAAAAAATCTCAGAGGAGACCACTAATCAGCCCTTCAACCCATCCTACCAACCAAACACAAAACCAAAACACTGTTCAAATAAGAGGGGTTCTTGGACTCAAAACATTCCACAACATCAACATTTCCAAAAACACATAATACACACCATCCCAAACCACTCATCAAGAAATCATGTTTTCTTTTTAAAAACATATCTTTAAAAACAAACGGTTCAGTAGTTAGAGTATCCCCCAATGGTACCCCATGGGCCCCACACATGCATGTTTCCATGCCACACCGGGCACCCTCCTCATATCCATCCTGACCCTCATCCAGTCATTCCATTAACCATCCATCATCCCATATAACCCCATGCATGTGGTCTCTAAAGAAAATATTAAAGGTTAATACAAAAACTCATTCCACTTTTCAAAACCAAAACAATCAACCAAAACTTCCTTTTTCTCAAGACCGCTAACCATGAAATCGAACCCAAATTACCGCATAAAAAAACTTTTCAGAAAGGCACAATCATTCCAATGAAAACTCACTTTCAAGTTATTCACATAAATTTCAAAAAATCTCATCCCATTAAATCACATTTCAATAGTCTAGAAAACTCTATTGGAAACACTATTTTAAAACCAACCTTGACATAGTTCATGCTTTCAAAAGAGGTGAAAACGCACCATTTTCCATTCCAATACAATTCTGAAAATTCAGTTCTCCATTTTAAAATATATAACCATTCCCTCTTTATTATATAATCATTTCACAAAAACTTTACGCTTCTTAAAACCATGTCACTTTAAAACTAAAGTTCCAATATTTCAAAACAAAAGAACACAGGACAATGCGAGAGGAAACTAGTTTCAATGGGTGACTTGGACATATGGTTGGAGGCCATATTCCAATCACTTCACCATCATAGAGAGTGTTCTAGGAAAATATCTTTGGCTCCACATGGCTTTCCAGGCCCTGTGAGCTCACTGAGACCATTAACCCAACTCTCTTTTCATTTCCACTAATCATCATCAAACCAAGAAAACCAAAAGACACAAAAATGTATTGACTTCCCCTGGTGACTTGAATCTCGTCATGAGGTGTGGTGATCATCAACACTACTCCTAACCGGAATTACAATTCTTGATAATCCTAACTCCAGATTATCCGGATTGTTCCCCAAATAATATGACCCAAATAGAGAGAACCTCCTCTGATACCATTTTTTCACAAACCGAATCCGGTCGCCACCAAAACGGGCACTAAACCTAGCATGTGACAAGGCCCAAAGGGTGTTATTAATCCCCATGGGCTTGAACAAGTGTCTGGGTATCATAAAATGAGAATTGGGAATGATTTATCTGAGTTTATAAACTTAAAACAACAAAAGAATCCAATAAAATGAATCTGTATTTTTCAAATCAAACAATATTTTACAAAAAATCAGAACTAAATTACATATTTTAAAACAAATAAACAATACTATAAAAAATTTACAAAACCAAAAGGAAATATCCCAAGAACCCTCATGTCAAGGGGCACCGCCCTCAATCCATCTCCACAAGACTTCACCACCAAGGACCTGCTAGAAACCCGAACCACTGGAACTAAAAAATTGTACCCAACCTACGACAACAAAAATAACCAAGTCTACTTGCACCCAAGGGTGTAAGTAGGGTGTGATCCAATTCCCAATAGGATACCACAACTAAGATATTCCATGTGATAACATTCAAAGATGAAAAGCATGCAAGTTTTCAAAAACATGTAATTTCTAGTTACAATTTCTAAAAGATACAACTAAAAAATCAGTTTTCAAGTGGGATAATTTAAATAATAAACACTTTTAAAATAAATTCCAAAGCTACTTAATTATCCAGACAAATATAACATATTCCGATGGTAAGTATAAAGGATCTAATGAGCACAATCAATAGGAAATAACCCCTACGCACTAGCTTGTTGTGGGTCCCAGGTACCTCGTATCTCGGTGAGAGTAACCATCAAAAATATATGTTCTCATGCACAAGACACTAGTAGGGAACATACCCATAACCTAGTGGTCCCCAATAATCATAATAATAGTTTAGTTAGAGTTGTAAGCGTCAATCTTTATAAGTGAAACTGAGTCCAAACGCCACGGATTCACTAGCATACTAGTACACGCCCACCGACCTAGATACCTGGGTTTTCCCCTTTGTTCTCAAACAAGTTCAACAAGTCAAGAAATATAATTTTCACATGAAAATATCATTTCCTCATCAAAAATTCAACAAACAGCCCACATGTATACCACACAAGTCACAAAAGTCCACTTTTCATTCAAATTGATTTGAAATCTGACTCACACCAAAATAGCCCACAACACTTTTCACATTTCTTTAACACTTCCACAAATCGATTAAACAAAATTATAAAACCATTATAATATATTAAAAATCACATAATATCCCACTCATATGTTACATAATACCCTTTTCATAACCAAAATCCATTTTTCACATCACACTCACACAAAACATCCCACGTCACTTTCACATCTCTTACACAATTTACTAAATCCTTCAAACATTTTTATAAAACATTTACAAGATAGAACACATCACAAAACAGCCCCTTTCACATTTAAAATGTACCATTTCAAAATATACACAATCTAAAACAGTTTCCCAATATTTTTTCACCTCTTACATAAATCATTAAATCATTCAAATCTTTCGTAAAACAATTCTAAAGAGTATACTCAAACTTTCCTCATAAAACCCATTTCAAAACCATATTTCAAGGACCAAAACACTACCAATGTAGAATTATAATCCCTATAGACATTTATAAAACTACTTTTAAGTGTTATAAAATCATCTTGAATAATACCATGAAAGTTACAAATGAAAACACCCATTTTCATAAAATTCTCTCAAGAGGTATAACAAAGTTTTACACATCAAACTTATTCAAAAACCTTATTTTTAGGCCCACATGACACTAATACATTACCTAACTATAATTTTCAGGCCAAAAAAGATTTATTAAACCAATTCAATAAGTTATAAAATACACCCAAATAATACCCCATGAGTTACACATGAAAACATCCAATTTCAAGTTAAAAGGAAACTATAAAATTTAACGCTTAACCAAATCAATCATAAACAGTTTTCGCACCACACCCAACATATGAATAATATGAAAAATGATTAAATACACCAAGATAACTCATCAATAATTGTTTATACATGGAACCACCTACCTTTTGAGTCAAAACCCTTGAATCTTGGTGCGAAACCTCAACCGCACCTCCGTCGCACCACAAGGAAGTGAAAACAAAACCTAAACCATAATATTTCACCAAAAATACCCAAAATAAAACCCTAGTTATGAACCCTAACTTATGGAAACTCTATAAATTTATGAAATAGGGATGAATCCCTAAAGAGAATGAAGGAATTGAAGAGAGAAACACCAACCCAAAACAATCTTGAAGAAAACGGCCCAAAATACACCAGAATATGAATTTTAAAACAACTAAAAATTTAAGGGAGAATCTAACAAGGATTAGGATATCATGTAGAAACTACAATAGGGGTAAAAGAGTAAAAATAGAAGGAGTTATGAAAGGATCAATTTACCTCTTCAAATCTGGGCGATTTGTGAAATTCAGAAAAGTTTTGCCCACTTTCGTGATTCCATTGAGCTCAAAATTGGGGGTGGAGAGAATGTGGGCGCATCTTAGGTAAGTGGTCTCAAGTGGAAGTTTGAATCACCAAAAAAACTTAAAAATAAAATGATTTGTTAATAATTAAAAATTATTTTTAATCCAGGAAATGGGATTCCAGGCAGGCCCAATCCCTTAATTAAAAACTAAAACCCACCATGATTATAGATTTCTAAATGGTCCAAATTAATTTTTTGGTGGTCATAGGTCATGGGATGAAAAGTAGGAATTAGAATGGATGAAAAATGTTAAAAAATGAAGGAGTTATAAAGAAATAAAAAATTATTTTTAAATCTGGAATTGGGCTCACGGTTTCGCCCAATTCATGATAACTCACCCATTCTTCCATAAAAGCTTGGGAAACCCCCAAAACAAAGCATGAATGGAAATTAAATGAAATTTACCTTTATAATATATCATGTATGTGAAAGGGTGAATTTTTTTCCTTTAAAATTTTATAATATTGAAATTTTATTCCTATTCATAAAATATGAAAATATGTAGCGTTCTCTTCTTTAAGAAAGTTATGCAGCAGAAAAATAGAGAACAAGAACACAGTAGTTTTATAGTGGTTTAGGGAAAAAATATCCCCAAGATCACCCCACCAACACTTTATCAGAGAGCTTAGTGAATTTACTAAATAGGCCCTCTTATCATAAGACCTCGGCAACTAAGTACATATAGTTGACACCTTTATAATAAGGATTTTATAGGGCCTTCTGTTTCTTTTATAGGGAACCAAAATATCTACAGCTTAGAACGAGATGCTAAAAATTCACCATGAATTAGTGTGATTATCCAATACTATAATAAATAAATATTAATTGATTTTATTGAGATACATATTTGTCTCATAGTTTTAGAAGAAACTGAGTGATGATGGATATTATTCTTCATAGATAAGATCCTTTAATAAATAATATCTTCAAAGTGATCTTGGTTGCAAAATATATTCAAGAAATATAGCAACATAACAATAATAGCAACAAAAATAGAATAAAATTAAAAAAATACAAGATCCTGACTTGTGTGTCTCCAAAGTTTTGATCTTTATAATAGTAGAGGCATTATTTTTTATTGTAAAGAGTTATCTCATTTTAAATGTTATAACTCTTAGTATTTAATAATAGAAACTCTATTTTTTCAGTCAAATAGATCCAAAAATATATCCTGACAAATCAAGAGTATTTAAATTTAAAACTTTCAAATAAAATCATAAATTCCCCTATAATTAGGAATGATTTAATATGTTGAACATGAGCCTTTGAATCAGTATTTATGTATATTTAGAAATATATTTTAATTCAGGTGATATCGTTGTAGAAAACCTATAAAATATCTTGAATTTAGACTCTGTCATTGACCAAGTCAAATATAGTATTAAATTCAAAAGTACGGTTGAAAAAGTATGGTTGACTTCAAAACATTGGGTTGATGAACCATATGTTAGTTTCACAAAAGTAGGGTTTCTTATTAAAAGTATGTTTCTTGATCCGTACTTTTATAATAGCATATGGTATCTAATCCATACGTTTAATCCAAACATAGGGTTTGAAACCATATGTTACGCATACAAATGTAGGGTATAAACAGTGTTTCTGGATTACTTAAAAACATATCAAGAATAATTTAGAAAAAAAATTAACCCATAAATAAGAAATATTTCTCAAGAAATATAATTCTGAAAAACACTTAAAGTAATTTCATTAGTAAAACAAAATAGGGTATTTACGAGCATCAAAATCAACAAAATTCATAGAGTATTGTTAAGACAATATATGCCCAAAACTTTTTACATATAAATTTTATAACAAATTCACAAGTATAAAAATATAAGAAATTAAAAAAGTCATACAATACTTATAAGTTTCATCCTCAGTGTAAAAACCAACATCCTTTCCATGGCCACTTTTGTGAGTCCATATAAATTCACTAATAGGAATAATTGAATATAACTTTGAACCAACTCCTATTATACTCCTCCTATATCCTGTTAGGTATAACTATAAAGACTCCTATTAGTTTAAAAAGTTTTTATTATAAAACTTTAGACACAAAAAAAAGTATGAAACTTTATAACTTCAACCCCCACAAGTTCTTCTGAAAATTTTATCCAGTTTCCTCTATCCAGAAGTGACCATCTAGTGTGCCCTTTCTACATCTTGTGAAATTTTGTCTCTTTATCCTCACTAAAAAATGTGCCTCTTAAAAAAATTTATTATTTATTATTAAAAAACTCTACATCTCATAAAAGCTTCTTGGAAACACCTTTTAATATCTTTTTTCAGTTTCTCTAAATTGAAACTTTGTCTTATGCTATGGTCAAAATTTTCTATCTGGCAATCTTCTTCAAATATAAACTGATCTTCGATTAGAAACTCATAATGAAACAAATTCTATAGTGCTTCATAATTTTGATCATATGAATATTTTAAAGTTCATTGTACTTTTCACCCCTTTATATAGGTTCTCTGGAGATAGAAAAGGTATTAAAACCCAAAAAAATCTCATTCACTAAATTCTAAAAAAATCATTCCCATAAAAATGAAGTTCTCTTGGACGCTTCTTAATACTTCTATAATATTTAATATCATTTATGAATTCTCCATAAACTCCAAATTTCTTAAAACTTCCTTAACTTTAGATGTTAAGTACCTTTATGAAAAATTTCATGAACTTTTCTTGATAAAAAACATTTTAAAAATATCATCACATCATCATCAAACTTTTTTCCTTTACATAATTTTATACGAAGAAAATAATTCTCCTTTTGGTGGATGTTTAACTAATGACATATTTAAGATAAATTATTCTTATGGTGAAATGTTTATCTAGAATTCTTTCTCAACTCAAAATTTATAAGAAACAAAATTCAATGAAAATTTCAGGCAATGAAATCAACAATGTTCATCCAATTCTCATATGTCTAATAGATACTTCTCTGTATGATTACAAAACTACATAACTAGAATTTTATTTGTCTGGATTAATTTTTTGTCTCATGAATCCATAAAAAATATCCATTTGACTCTAATTTTTCTATTAATCTTTCCTTAACTTATTTTTAACCGATTTTATTCATAAATATCCTATATCTAATGGACATTGAGAAATTTCTATCCAATTGATGTTTTTTTAATGAAATTTCCTTTAGAAAACACTTTCTAACTTTACAAATTTTAACTTTACTCAGCCTGTAACAAAACTCTTTTCTTAAAACTTCACATAAACTAACTTTCTGTAAACTCGTTTGTCACTATCTATTTCTCTTGACCCACTAAAGATTTTTTACTATATTGTTGAAAATTTTAAAGACTTTAGTCACAATCAACTTTCTTTTTCTGGTGCATAACATTAAATTTATCATTTTTGATTTCTCCCTTTGAATTTGTACCGATATCGAAATCTGAATTCTTGATAAATACTCCATCCATTTTATTCATCCACTAGAATTTGTAACCTTTCTGCATTGTGCATTTTGTACTTTCATAGGTTTCTTTCCCTTTTTACTTATTTTTCCAATTTATATTTATTTTATCATTTTTTGAAACTGTACAAACTCAGTAATAAACACTTCTTTCCTTTTTCCCTATTTGATTTTTCTGATGATCTTTATCTAATTTGTCTCGTGAAATTTGTACAAACTTCCCCTTTTGTAAAATTTAGAAATTTTATTTTTCTAAAATTTTTATTTAGTGATCTTATTTTTGTACATCTAATAAACTTTTTGAAAACTTCCCGATATAAAAAGTTAGTAACTTTTCACACCATTTTTTTTATAGAAACTTCATCTCATAGTTTTTTCATAAAAAAATTTCCCAGAATAATTTAACTCCCTCTTTGATCAAAAGATTGTATCATGAGGTTTTCAATGATTTTTAAACCTTGAACAAACAACATAGAATCATCTAAATTTCTGAGGAAAGTTTCTCAACAAAGTTAAGGAATATTTCTAACTTCCTCACTTCCTCCAAAATATTCATAACAAAACTTTTATACCAAAATTTCTCAACAAACTTTATTAAAAAACTTTCTGCAACCCATTTAACAAAAACATTTATAAAAAATTATATTTAAAAAAAATTAAAAAAGATTCTATAAACTATCAAAAAGGATCTTCAATCTCCCCTTTGTATTTTTTGGTAATATTCATTAAGAACTTTTCACAACACACCATGTTTTAAAAAAACTTTTCTCAAATTTTCTCTATCAAATATCTCAACTTTTATCAAATATCAACCTTTCTAAAAGAGAAGGTTTTTACACCAAACTATTAGATAAAGTGATGTTTTTTAAGGAATTACATCCCTCGATGAAAAGAAAGTGTTCATCCATATTAATATAAACACCCCCTAACTTTTATCTTCTCCAATTTTGTTACAAAATTTTAACTCCAAATTTTTCACTCTTCCCCTTTTTATTTTCTCTCTCATTTTATGACAACCATAGCTTTGATTTCATTATAAAAATATTTGTAAAAACTTATTAAAAATTGGTTACTTTCCCTTCACCTTTTTCAACATAATCTAAAGCATAGTGGAGATTCCTCTTAAAAAAATTATGAAGTATTTATTAAAGGATAAACATGAAGTTTCATCTTTAGTTCCACAAACAATTATTTTGGTAGGGATTTAGTGAAAACATCAGTAATTTGATACTTTTTTTAAATGTACTCCAGCCTAAAATATCCACTAGAAACTTTCTATTTTATGGAATGATACTTGATATCAATGTGATTTAATATTAAATGTTGAAAAATATTTTTGGAAATATAAATGGTACTTTGATTACCACAAAGAATATTCACTTGTGTAGAACCATTCACCCCCAAATCATCCAAATGAACATTCATCCAAATCATTTGAGTACAAGTATGGGTGGTGGAAACATATTCTTCTTCCACTGTTCTCAAGGTTACAGAACGTTGTTTCTTATTGTTACAACTCACACAAAATTCTCCCAAGAAAATGTTCCTCCTAAAGTTGATTTTCTATCATTGAAATATCCAGCCCAATCAGTATAAATATATCTAAGAAATTTTATTTCACAACATATTTTATACAAAATACCATGGTAAGATATTCCTTTAACATATCTCAAAGTTGTTTTTACTGATATCATATGTGATTATTTTGGATCAATCTGATATATTTCACACAAGGTAATAGCATAAAATATTTTGGGCCTTGACGCTCTAAGATATATCAAACTTAATATCAACCTTTGAAAATATTTCTAATTTACACTTTTCTCATATTCATATTTACTTGTTTTCATTCCAACTAAAATACAAGTTAAAACTTCAATATAATATTTCTCGACAAAAAATTTAGCAACCCCCTGGTGTTCTTTTATTGAGATAGGAAAAAGTATATATCCTTTGGTTGCACTTCTAAACCCAAGAATAATGTTAAATCTCTAAGAATTTACATTTCAAAAAAAATATTCATTTCATCAGAAAAATATTTACAAGAATTTTATCTATCACATACAAAAAATATTTCATCAATATAAACAATAACAATTAGGTTATGTGAGTTCATCTCCTTCGCATATAAGTTTTTATCAACTTTCCATTTAGAAAAATTCAACTTTTTCAGGCAACTATCAAGTTTTGAGTACTATGATCATGGAGCTTGTTTCAACTTATATAGACATTTATTCGACTTACACACCTTGTTTTAATATTTGTTAAGTAATAACCCAAAAGTTTTCTCAATATAAAATTCATTCTCAGTCTCTCTACTTAAGAAAACTAACTTTACATTCATATGATAAACTTTTTAACAACGATGTGTAGCCACTGGTAACAACATTATGATAGTTTATAATCTCATAATGGAGTAAAATTTTACCTTAAAATCCACACCTTTCACCTATGGATAACCTTTATAAACAAGTCATGCTTTTTTTCTTGAAATTTCTCCACATTCATTCAGCTTGTTTCTATACACCTATTTTTTTCCTATAATATTATTTTATATTGTTCATGGAACAAGCTATCAGGTGTAATTTTTCTCTATCTAATCCAACTATTCATTCATATAATCAATCCATTATTTATGTTCAACTTCTTCTAAAACTAATTATGGTTCAACCTATGAGATAATTTATGTTTAATTTTATAATCTCAACTTTCATTTGGATTGAACTAGAGCCTTATAATTTCCAATAATATACTTAGATTCAACTAGTTTCTATAGGGTATGAAATTTCATATTTTTTATTCCCTTTCCACTTTCCTCACTACATGATTCCTATTAATCTTTAGCCACCTATTTTGGATCACTTTCATCTTCAACTTTATTATTCTAATTGGAATTATTTAATTTATCTTCCATAGAATTTTAAATAATCTTTATTAAGGAATTTATATTTTCTACAACTTTCACGTCATAGTAATCCACCAATTTTTAAAAACATTTATTAAAAAATTTATAAATTATTTTATTGGATGAATATCCCATGAAAATTCCTTCTTCATATTTTTCATAAAATTTTCCAATATCAAGATTATTTATTTTAATTAATAAGGGCCTCTAAAAAACCTTGAAATATTTCACTGAAGCTTTTTTGTTATACAACATTTCATAGGGATTAATGTTGGATTTTATCCTTAACAAACATATGTTTTTTACATGTATGACACTACTAAAAAATTCTCTCTATAAAAACATAGAATGTTTATACTTGGACAACATAATTCTTCCCATTTCCACCAAACTTATATTTTTTCTTTCTACCACTCCATTTTTTAGGGGTGTATAGAGAACTGTACTGATGTTTAATTTCATTTTTATTCTGGTAGGATTCAGAATCATTGAATTTATACTCCTTTCTATTTTTAGTTCTTAGTTTCAATATATAAACACCCAAATCTCTTTAAATATCTCTTTTAAAAAATCTGAACATTTTTTCTACCTCTAATTTATACTTTATAAACATAATGTTGGTCATCCAAGTGAAATCATCAATAAAGGTGATAAATTAAAAAACCTATTTCTTTGATTGATGTCCCATCACCCCACAATGTTCTAAGTGAATAAGCTCAAGAGGTATGGTATATTGAATTTAAAATTTAATATGGATTTTACCAATAATATTTCCTTTTTTACAAGTTATTCAATCATCATATTCTTTTATTTTAAATGTTGGAAAGTTTTTGAAAACATCTACTTTGAAAATTTTGTTCATACTTTTATGGATAATATTCCCAAACCTAAAATTCCACAAATTTTTTTTCATCTTTATCACTAAAATAACATGAGTTACATATTTATCTAATCTAAAAGATATTTATTCTAGTTCTTTTCCCCCTAATAAAAACTTTACCATCTTTCACACTTCTGATGATACAATAATATTTCTTAAATATCACTTTCTTATCATCATCATAAAGTTGTCTTACACTAATTAATTTATGTTTGAGCCCATTAATATATAAAATTTATTTGGATTTTAGTTTCTAAGCTTCAATCTTAGCGATTCATATTCCTTTGGTTCTTAAGGAACTATAATTTTTAAAAGTAACTACTCCTCCTTCACAATTTTCAATATCTTTCAAGATTTTTATATCTCCTTTCATGTTTGAAAAGAAACCACTATAAATAATCCGTGGTTTTCTCATTTTTCTTTCCTTAAAATATGTCTCAATAATAAATTTTCTTTCTTCAACTTTCTTATTTCTAGCTTCTTTTTCTTTCCATGCATAAGAAAATTTTCTTAGAAGATTTTTCATACATTCTTTATCAAAGTGGATACATTGGTCACATATTCCACAAACTGTTTCTAGGAAATAAAATTGGTTTTTTGTGGCAATCTTTCTAACATATTGATATTTTTCTTTTCCAACTTCTTATAGCTTAGGAAAGTCACTCACTATTCTTCTACTACTGCTCCACCTTGGTTCTTTCATGTTTCTAAGAAGAGAAATATTGTACCAAAAATTATAATATTTATGTCTATAAAATCCACTACACTAAAAAAACATCGAATATCGATTTTGAATAGAATTATGATCTTTCCCTATATAGATTTTTCTAAGGTTTTTAATATATTAATATTTTTGTTTCCTCCTAGCATGGGGAAACTTTCTTATATAGGTTATTTTTAACTTTTATTAATGTGATGGATTTATCACATCCCTTATCAATCCAATATTTCCCAATATTTTTTTTAACACCATCTTTTTTAGTAAAATTAGATAAACTTTTACATTTAGTGGGTGAAGATTTCACCTAATTCTTGGAGTGAGATTTCTCTGAAACTTGAGATGATTTGGATTTCACTTATGAAACCTTGTTGAAATTTCCATTCATCTTTATTAAGGTATTTTCATCCTTAAGAAGTTTCTATTAGGTTTTACAAACCTCGACTTCCTTATATTCAAGTTTCTTACTGAGATATTACACCATCTTTCCTCATTCATAAAATTTTAGTTTAAGGTTTATAATCTCTTAGATGTACTCATATTTTTTTTTAAGGACATGTTTAATTCATTCACTTTCTTTTACTCCTTCTTTATTATTCTAATTTATTTCTTGAGTTTTGTATTTTTATAAATATAAGAAATAAGTTCATATCTTAGTTGATATTCTCTGTAAGATTCTTCACCTCCTTTTTATTCTTCATTGTTTGAAGAATATTCCTTTTTCTCAACATTTTCAAAGAAGGTTCTGTATTTTTCTAAACATTCATCTCCTGAAGAATTATTTTCAATAGATTTAGATTCAACTTTCTTACTTAATATGAGTCATCTATTTTTTGTGAACATTTTATTATCACCAAGGTACTTCTTATATTTCTTAAAAAATAAAATTATTCCACTAAGGTTTTTCTTCGGAATGATCTTTACATTATCAAAGTTTCTTCTTAAGGAAATTTATATAAAATTCCCAATTCCTTCACACTCAAATTTTTTAAGTGGGAGTTTTCCTTAATAATTCCCTCTACCTATTTGATAATTTTTAGAGATAAAAGACATGATATTATCATTCATCTCATCATATTCTTTATCTTCTAAATCACTGAGGTCAATATTCTATTGATCTTGTATTTTTCATTTTCTCATAACTTCAAAATCTATTTCATCATTGATCGTATTTTTGAACACTGGATATTTTCTCATCTCATAAGCAACAAGAATGTTATGCAATTCATCAAAATATAAATTATCTTTTTAAGGGGAAAATTTTAGATTTAAACCTATCAAGGAATTTTTGTATAAGTTTATTTAAAATGGTATAATCTTATAATAGATATCCAAATCCTCTGATGTTGCACACAAATTTATTAACTCTGATGAATTACTCATTAGTAGTTTCTTCATCTCTCATAATGATATCTTCAAACTTGATTATCAAGATTTGTAACTTTTCCTCTTTGAATTTGGTGTTTCACTTAAAGATACTTTAAAGTTTTTCCCAATTTTCCTTCTCTATTTTGAGACTCATCAACTTCATTAAAACATTTTTTAACAAGTAAATAATAATATCATTTCTATCTTTCCCACCAACCTTAATATTTATCTTGTTAGTAAAATGCATAGAAACATTTTTCTCAATGGGTGGAAACCCCATTTTCTCTGCATAAATAACCTCTAGGACATATTATAGAAGATAGGGAATTATTGTAACACCTAGATATTTTATTAAAAAAAACAACTAAATTAAATTTCTTTAATAGATTGTGTTACATTAAATACAAAGTTTTAATAAACTGTAATATACTATTAATATTGTTATTTAAACACGACCATTATAACCTAGCCATTAAACTTAGTGTTATGAATAGGAATAACCAAATTTTTAAAATTAATTACAAAGGTTTTGGATAAATAAAATATATTGATAAATAAGTACTTAATTTTTGGTAGAGTCTATATATGATTCGAAAATACATTTTTCTCAAAAATTGATTTTTATTACTTTTTTTAAAAAAATAATAAAATTAATTTTTACCAATATTTGATAATGTATTTGAAAAAATAAAATTAATTTTTTGAATCAACATATTAAAATTATCTTAGGGTGATTTTTTAATATTTTTTTAAAAAGTGTTATTTTTTAAGAATAGTGAAAAATACTGATTTTTTTTGAAAATTGCATTTTCATATAAAGAGTTTATAAAGGTAAATTTTATTTTAATATGGTTTTAAAAGTAAAATCAGTTCAATTATGTTATGATTAATCCAATTTAATTAATTTTAATCAATTATATGTTCAATTTTTATATAAAAACAATTTATACTTATGAGAACTTTTTCTTTGGAAAATTTCTTTTCCATCGCGTCAATAGGTTTAATTTAAAAAAAATTATGCCACTTTAGTTAAATTAATTTGTTAAAATAGATTCCATATTTTTAATAATCATAATTAATATTATTTAATTATGAAAAATTAAGTTTTTATCATAATTAATATTAAAATAGTAAAAATTAATTATCGCGATTAAGGTTAAAACAAGTTTACTGGGGGTTAAACCAAAAGATAAGGGTAAGTTTTCCAAATAAAATTATAAAAATACTATTGGTTGACCATATTTAAACTTTATCTTATTCAACCTTATAATATATTTCTATTTTTAATAATTTTTCTTAGTAATTACTTTATCATTTTTTATTTTTTTAGGAAATTTCCAAGTGGTTTCCAAGTAGGTCATCTCCCCCATTTATAAAAGGAAACATCCTCACCTATTCTCTTCAAGATTCCAAAGCATTTTAGTTCAGTAAATACCTATCTAAATACATTCCCTAATTCCCTTTACATATCCTATCTTCCTTATTTTTATTAAGAAACCCTCCTAAGAAGGCTTTAGGTATAAACCTAAAGAGGTTCTCTGAAGAAGAGGTATAGTTATTAACCATGCATTTTCATTTTATTTATTATTCCATATCATAAAAATATTCTTCAAATGTGATAATATAATAAAATTATTATCTCTCACATAATAATATTTTATTATGTTAGTTTCATAACCTACATTTATATCCTCTTCCATGTAATGGGAAATGAAACCATCGAACATCATATGACGGACTACCGCCTCGCGAACCTATGTAATTCTTTTTCCATCACCGTCATTAACATATGGATATAATGATAGATTTAACCTATTTATATGATATTTATTAAATAATTATATTTATATAATTAAAATATCACATCTAACTTCTTACCTTCCAATCCTTTGGAAAATGACAACGTCGCTCATGCATACATTTAGACTATCACCTCCACGAAGTGATGTGATTCATTTTTCATTTTATTTTGAAATGCGTAGTAATAAGGATATATTTTATGAAAAATATGATTTATATGATATAATAATGATTCTAGAAATTTTAAATATTATTTATCTTTCTTTCATTCCATCCATCAAAAAAATGGAAACAACATGCGTACGGCCTGCTATCTCTATGAATGGTGTGATTCATTTTCTATATCAAAATTTTATGGATGAATCTAAACATGTACATAATTAATGTATATGATATTTATATCATCATTAACATTATGGAGATTATGGAACCATAATCAAGGTACAATGAACAAAACTATTGAACCAAAAAATACATGAAAAATGAAGTAATTATCACCCAGAATAGTGATTTTAATAAGGAATTATTGATAACTTGGTAGAGTTATTTTTTCTTATAAAATTTATAAAAAACCCACCGGTATAATAAGATAAGAAATTAAATAGGGCATGAAATATTTACAAGGTTTATCCATAGTGTGAGAACCTATATCCTTTCCATGGAAACTCTCATGGGTCCATGAAAATTCACTAATATAAATAAGTGATTCAACTTTGAGATAAATACCATTAAAAGGTATGATTATACTAACTCCCATTAGTTTAAAAAAATTCTTACAAAACTTCAGCTATAAAAAAAGTATACAACTTTGTAACTTCATCTCTCATAGACTCTTCTAAAAATATCATCTAGTTTACTCTGTTGGAAAGTTTATTTCTGGTGATACCTTTATATATACAATGAAAGTTCATCCATTTTGCATCCCTAAAAATTGTTAAACTTTCAAAAATGTGTTTTTTATAATTAAAAAAACTCTACACCTCATGGAAAACTGTTCAGAAACTCCACTCGATATCTCTATCTAGTTTCACTGAACTAAAATTTTTCCTAATGCTAAAATAGAAATTCTCTATCTAGCACTCTTCTTCAACCCAAAACTAATATTCAAATGGAAACTCAAACTGACACAAATTCTACAGCTTTTTTACTTTTTAAAATATGAATAGTTTCAAGTACATTTTACTTTTCACTCCTTTATATAGTTTTTTTTAGAGATAGAAAAGGTAGGAAAACCAAATTCATTTTCCCACTCACTAAATTCCAAAAATAGTCATTCCTGCTAAAATTAATTTCTCTTGGATGCTTATCAAAACATCTAGAATATTTTGGTACATTATTGAATTCTCTAGAAACTCCAAATTTCTTCAAACTTCCTTAACTTCAAATGTTAAGGACCTTTCTCAAAACTTTCTTAAAATTTTATAAATTACAAAAATTTTGAAAATTCCATCACACCATCATAAAAATTTAGCATTTAAAAACTTTTATGAAAAGAAACTAATTCTTCATCTAGTGTATTTTTGTCTGATGATATCATTAATAAAACTCCAATGTCTGGTGAAATGTTTGTCTGGTATTCTTATTCAACTAAAAGTTCATAAAAAATTATCTAAAAATTTTATCTCATGAAATCAATAATGTTCATTCAATTCTTCTCAGTTTGTTGGATCCTTCTCCTTTAGATCAAAAAACTTCACAATTGGAATTTCCTTCATCCAAATGATTTTTTTCTGATAAATAAAAAATAAATTCTCTATGTGACTAATTTTTTTAGTCATCCTTCATAAAATTATTTTCAACTAATTCTCTTCATAAAAATCCACGTTCTGATGGGCAGTAAGAAATCTTTTTCTAATGGATGTTTTTCTAATGGACTTTACTTCAAAAGAACAATTCATGACTTTACAACATTAAAATTTACTCAGCACATAGAAAACTATACTCTCCAAACCTCACACAAAATTTCTCTCTAGAAACTCATCTTCCTCAATATGTTTCTCTTGAACCACTGAAGATGGTTGAATTCATTGTTACAACTTATAGATACTTTATTCATAACTAAAATTCTCTATCTAGTGTACTGCTTCAAATTTCTCATTTTTGTTTTCTCCCTTTTAATTTTTATATATTATAAAATATGAATTCTTGGTAAACACTCTATTAATTTTCTTCAACACTAGACATTGGTAACCTTTATGCATTGGGAATTATACACTTTCAAAGGCTTATCCCCCTTTGTAATTATTTTTACACTTTCTATATCTTTTCTCATTTTGTAAAACTACATGAACTCAAAAAAATCACTTCTTAAATTTCATTTGATCAGGTATGTTAGATGATCTACATATGATTCATCTTGTGACATTTGTGCAAACTTCCCCTTTTGAAAACTTTAACAACTTTCTTTGTTCATAAGGCTTATTTAGAGGCATGCATTTTGTACATCCGATAAAATTTTTGAAAACTTTCCTTTGTATAAGCTAAGAAAAATTCCATGCTAGATCTTCTTATAAAAACTTCATTCAGTAGGTTTTTATGGAAAAATTAATCTAGAATTTTTCAACTCTCCTTTTTATCAAAAGATTGTATGATAAGGTTTTCCATGATGTTGGAAAACTTGAATGAATAGTATATCATCATCTGGATTTGTAAGTAATATTTATTAAAAAAGTTAAGGAAACTTCCTAACTTCCTCACTTACTTTATAATCTTCATAAAAAAACTTTCTTACCAAAATTTATTAATAAAGTTTCTTAACAAACTTTCCACGACCTATTTAACAAAAAAAATCATAACAAAATCATATTGACAACAAATAAAAAACATTATTAGAAACCATCACAAAGATAATTAAAAATACATAGGATAAACCTCTCCAGTTAACTTATTCCCTATTTTCCTTAAAGATAATTAAGATTACCCAGTGACTTGGAGAGCTATATTGGTCTCACCTATCATATAATCTATATTGATCTCACCCATCGTATAAGTTATATCAGGCTCACCCATTGTATAATTTGTATCAGGCTCACCTATCATATAAATAGTACTGAGATCATCCATCATAATCTATAATGATAAAGTAAAATATAATTAATAAAAAATAGTATTTAACCTTTTCATCATAAAAACCCTTGAAAACCTCTTTTAAACTTGTATTTAAAACATTTTAAATATCAAAATACCCTTTCCTTTTAAAAACCCATTTTCAAAATTAAAATTTATAGAATAAAGGGAAGAAGGGTTTTCCTTTGAATAAAACAAGAAATATTGTAAAGTAATTAAAGCAAAAAATAATGGTTATGGTGGCGGAAAGATCCATTGATACTGTATATATTAAAATATAACATTCATTTTACCTTTTGTAAAGAAAGTCAAAATGTTCCATATGAAATATGTAAAAAGATTCATTTTGAAAACCATTGAAAGAAAGTAAAAAGAGACATAAAATTTCCTTTATATTTATTTTATGTCCATATTAATATATCCTTAAACTAATTTTAAGAATATGGACAAGGAATAAAAATATTTAGAAAATAAATCTTTAAAACATTTAAAATGATATTTAAAGTTAAAGTGTACCTTACCTTAAGTTTGAATCATCATGTACATTCCTTATCTTCCATAATAATAAACTTATGTTAATTATTTACTTTATTAATAAATTTTTTCAATTTTATTATTTATTTTATTTTATATATTACCATGTTATATTTAATTACTTAATCAATTAATTTCATGTCATACGTTTTGAAGATATTCGGCTCATATGTCCAAAATGACTTCGGTTGGTTAACTATGGTCAAAGAGCTCATTATTACATAATCTCTATAATAATAATAATTATATAATTTTTATTTTTATAAATCAATTATAATTTTAAAATCAGCCATGAAATATGGTTAAGAAAAATGAATTGTGTTACAATCATGGAGACGGTAGGTCATACATACACATGATTAACATTTTCATTTTTCAAAAAGCACAATAGAAAGGAGGTGATTATAATTTTATCTTTATAGAATTATTATTATATAATAAATATCATATTATATCTATAAATAAACTTATATATACCATTCATGTGATACAGTGATGAAAAATGAATCGCATAGCTTTATGAAGGTGGTAATCTACACGTACGCACGAATGATATTATCATTTTTCAATGGATGGAAAGGTAATAAATTAGATAACATATTATATTTAAATAATTATTATTATATCATAAATATAATATTAACTCTTTAAATAAACTTATATATACCAGTTAAGTGATATACGGTGATGAAAAACCAATTGCATCGCTCTGTGGAGGTAGTAATTCACACTTATGTAAGAATGACATTATATTTTTTAAATGGATAAAAATGTGAGAAAATATATGATACATTATATTTTTATAATGATAAATATTTCATGAATTTCCTATATATAAATTAAATCTATCATTATAATCATCCTATAGAGTCTGTGATGGAAAAAGAATTTCATCAGTTCACGAGGCGGTAGTCTTTTGTACACACAAATGATAGTTCCATTTCTCATTTGATGGAATAAGAAGGTGGATATAGGTTATTAAATTAACATAAAAAATATTATTATATAAAATATTATTTTCTTATTATTTTATCATGTTTTAAGAATATTTTAAGGAGTCACAAGAAAAATAAAATAAAAAATGCGCAGTTAAGAATGATACCACTTCTTTAAAATACCCCTTTAGGTTTATACCTAAAGCCTTCCTAGATTGGTTTTCTAATAAAAAAAAGGGATATAGAACATGGGTATTGATGTAATGAAGGTATTTTTTAAGTATTTTATAAACCAAAAATCTTTTTAAGTGTGGAGAAGAAAGGGTATTGGGTTCCCTTTTATAAGTGGGGGAGAGGACATGCTTGGAATTTAAAAAATGATTAAAATATATTAATGTATTACTCACACAAAATGACTCTAAAATAGACCATTTATGAATAATATATGAT
Source organism: Viscum album (assembly GCA_963277665.1). Lineage (NCBI taxonomy): Eukaryota > Viridiplantae > Streptophyta > Magnoliopsida > Santalales > Viscaceae > Viscum > Viscum album. The sequence continues at coordinate 1,650,085,117 of OY728143.1, read as the reverse complement.
ATAGGGTAAAACAATCCCATAAAATAGAATTTAGATAAGTTTTTAGGTTATTTTTGTAAAGACCCGTAAAATTCAAGGAAATTTTTTTTTCTTAATTTTCTTTGGAATTTTACAAGAACGCAGTTTCTGACGGCACCTGATTTCGAGGCCCGGTGTTCCCGGAATCAATTTTCCGACGTTTAGCTCAGGTACGTTCAGTGAACGAACGAGTGGGGTTTTCTAAATTTTGAACCGGTGCTAGGAATAAAATTCTGAGGGCACCGATGGAATCGCAGCGCAGGTATTTGCTTAGAAACGTCTTTTCTAGAGTTGCGTTTGCTTGGGTGTGGTTTTTAATTTTTGGGGTTAAGTTAAGAAATAAAATAAAAGTGGTGCGACACTTTATTTTATTTCACTTAAAGCCACTTAATATAAGTTAAGCGGATAAGGTAGAACACACAATATCCTACCCACTTGGTTGGATATTTGTGAGGTGGGTCCCGCACGAGCCCCACCATTTCTTCCCTCCTAAGTAACGCACCCGCAACCCCCCTTTTTAAATAAAGTCAACCGTGCGTTTATTTGGGTTAAGAAACGCCTCATTAAATTGGGTGGTTAAATCGTTACAATTAATTCGTTGAATTAATTATTCATTTATTATCTTTGAATTTCAAATTCTTGGCATCAGGAATAAAATATGACCAACACTTGTTTTATGGGGGGTGTCTTGTTGAGAGAATTAGGAGAAAGCTCTAAGGCTTGAAGATCTTCATCCTCCTTCGCGAAGAACGCGAAGAACGCTGGCCTCTGACGAAGGACGACGAAGAACGCCGAACCCTCGGAGATCGACGACGCGACGTTGTGTACCGTGACATCAACAACGCTTCTTCCGCGATGCCCCTTCCGCGACGCAACGATCTTATTCTTCCGTGACGGTTAATTCCGCGACGAACTCACGTTCGACGACAACGTTGAGGTAGGGGATTGTGGTTCTTTTAATTCTTTGTGAATTATATGCTCGGATTGATTTCAAATGGTGCATTCTTAATCTTGTGATTTTATACCCATGGCATATGTTTAAAATATTTGTTAGAAGACCTTTTTAAAACCGCTAACATGGTGGATGCGGACCAACGAACAAGTCTGAACCCACCGTCTCTTCGTTCTTGGTGAGCGGATTGGAAGGTGATGACAAAGTAGGCCACACGGGCATTGTGAGGTCCTCACAGTGAAGGACGGGCCCCAAGAGGGCCTTTGGTGAAGACGGAACGCAATTCCGACCACCGAAACTCGTCCGGCGGTCCGAAGAGCGGCCTGCCGGCACGCCTCGCCGGCACGGCGGCGCCGGCGGCAGGTGGCGGCGCCGACGGGAGGAGCCGCCGCGGCTGAAGCCACGGCGGCAGGCCGCAGTCTCGTGACCGCGCGGGACCGGAAGGAACGGGACGTGGCAGCCGGCCGCGTCCGCTATCAAGGGCGGCCCCACGCGGGGCCGCGGTCTCTCCACGCGGGGGCAGCGCGCCCCCCGCTTCGCTCGGCCGTAACGGTCGAGCCGACCCGCTGGCCACCCGGCCAGCGCCAACCGGGTCGCGCCCAGGCCGGGCCGGGCCATGCCGGTCAGGCCGGGTCGCGCCCAGCCGGGTCAACCCGGATCGGGCCGACCCAGGGGGGTTGGGTCGGGTCGGTCCGGGCCCAGACCCCCCGTTTTCGGACCCCTTTCGATCTTTTGCCCATATCTTGGGCTACGGATCTCAGATCGACACACCTTCAGCGGTGATGCAATCCTTGGATCGAGAAGGTCATTTTGAAATATTAAACTCAAGGTTTTGGAGTACTTGGGGTTCGGCCGGGTTGGTTTGTACACAAAACCAACCAGGCCCTCGGAGCGGAAACGCTCATAACATGAGCTCCGGACGTCTGATTGACGTGCCATCGACTTTGTTGGATTCCTCTAAGTGATACGGATCTTTTTTCTTACTCCTCCAGAGGTTTGGATGCAGGTGGAGTATGTTCGGGTTGGTTTTGACTTAAAAACCAACCGGGCCCCTGGGACGAAAAAGACAGTAACTCTCAGACCAAGCGTCTGATTGACGCGCCGTCTGTGGCGTTGAGTTCCTGTTGACGATACGGAACTTTTGGATTCATCAAATCTGGACTATGTGTCAGCTAATGTATCAGCCTCTCGGCTTGTGGAGCGGACCCTCCCGAACGAGGTTGTTGTGTGCGGGAACCCTAAAGCTAGCTGCGACTGTGACGACGACGACGACTGTACAAAGATCCTCAGTGGATTCGACGGCGACGACTATAGCACTCAGCGATCCTGCGTGGATCAGTGCTACAGATCCTGTGTGGGTCTGATCCTATGTGGGTCAGCGCTCAGCGGTCCTGTGTGGGTCAGCGCCTATAGATCATGTGTGGGTCCGATCCTGTGTGGGTCTTTGCGAGGGTTAGTTACCTATCGATCCTGTGTTGGTCAGATCCTTTGTGCGTCATTGCGTGGGTTAGTAACCTATCGATCATGTGTGGGTCAGATCCTTTGTGGGTTATTGCGGGGGTTAGTACCTATCGATCCTTTGTGGGTCCGACGGCTTAGATGAATCAGTGGCTATATCTGATCATCTCTATCGTCATACGAAGAAGTATACCTGTGTGAGCTGAATCATGTTTTGATTTCCTATGTGGATTGTGTTGTTCTATCCTGTGTGGATTTACGTTTTGCTTTCCTGTGTGGACTGGGTTGTACTTGAGCTCGGATGTTGGAGCCGAACGAGAATTGATAACTTAGGTATATGTATGGGCATATACCTAAGCAGTGTCAGATGTTACTTCGTGATTTCATCTTTCCTTTGTGGATTCTGGGAGACCTTCGGGGGTCTCGGGGTCCCTACTGAGTAGCTTATACTCACCCCTGCAGGGGCTATGCTCGCACTACATTGTGTTGGTTGCAAACGACGGACAACGTTGATCACGGTTGAGGCTTGCGGAGCAGGTCGGTACCCGGAGGTGGACCACTGGGCGGGACGTACTCGGAGTGGACGGCTGGACTCGAGGAGCTGTGGAGGCTATCTGTACTCACCCTTCAGGTGGGACTTCCAGTGGACGGCTCGACGTTGCGGCTTTAATTTTCAGTTGTTGTTTTCCCTTTCCAATTGTACTTTACTTTCAGTTTGGGTTTGTATTCTGGCCCACTTACTTTTCTTCACTTACTGTTGTACCCAGTTTTTACTTAGTGTTTACTTCTCCTGCTTTCCTGCTCTGTGGTGTTTGTTTACTTTACAAAGGCAATGCCTTCCCTTTTTACCGGGATTTACGCCTTGGTTCTAGTCGCCAGCCCCTGGCCAATGGAAGGTGGGCTTGGGGTAGTCACGGCACGGGCCCCGAGGACGGGTCGTGAAAAATTGGTATCAGAGGAGTTCGGTTCTACCGCAGAACCTTGGACTCTGATCTTTCTTCTATGTGAAGCAATAGTGTTAAGGGTATTGAGTGTGGTTATCAGTCTAGGGAGTCCAGTGTTGGTGTGGCGGCCGACATATCCGTACACCAGGACCCTGACTTCTGATTTCCGACTTAGTGCACGAAAACATTGATTGCATGTGTGTTTCAAGTTTTCTTTGTGATTACTTTGTGTCAGCTCACCAGGTATATTGTTTGACCATGGTGCACCTGTTTCTTTTCAGGATGGCCCCACGACGGCAGCCAGCTAGGGTTCCGAGAGTTGTGCGTGACGATAGCCCACCGAGCAACGAGGCCTCGGTACAGGGCCCTTTGACAGCAGAGGCACCGGTGGTACCCCTACTCACCGAGCCACCAATGCTACCAGCCCCATCCGCTGACGATGCACGTCGCCTTAGTGCACTGCATGAGTTTCAGTGCCAGCGACCGCCCAGGTTCCGTGGGGAGATGGACCCCCAGGAAGCCGAGGACTAGCTGGAGGCATTTGTACGGGTTTTCAGGTTAGTGAGGGCACCAGCAGACCTCATGGTGATCCTCACAGCAAGCCTACTGCACGCGGCAGCAGGCAGATGGTGGAGCTTGATGCTCCAGGTGCACGATGAGGCATCTCTCCTTTGGATGGACTTTGAGAGCCTCTTTCACTCGGAGTTCATCCCAGCCACCCTCCGTGCGGTGCGCATCCAGGAGATTTTACAGCTGCGGCAGGGAACCTTGACGGTCGCCCAGTACTCGGCGAGATTTACCGATCTCTCACGCTACTCGATAGACATGGTACGAGACCCATTATTCCAGGACCAAACCTTTGAGTAGGGATTGAGGCATGAGATCAAGGCATCGCTGATCTCCCTCAACATTCCGACTCAGGCAGGAGTACTAGAGCGAGCCCTTTTGATCGAGAGCTTTCTTGTTGAGTCTACATCAGCAGTGAGACCTACCGCAGGGCGTCACGTAGCAGAGTCTTCTACAGCAGACAGTCGACGGATGACTCATGGGTCCAGGTAGACCAGACCCTCAGGCATACGACCTCAGGACACTGGCTCAGTAGTGCGGGGCACACAGTATGTAGCCAGCCTTTCGAGAGGCAGACAGTGCTACGCATGCGGCGGGCAGGGCCACATGGATCGTGACTGCCTGACCCGCCATGCTGAGGAGCAGCAGACGGTTGAGGGGCCACCCAGGCAGAGGTAGAGGGTCGACCGTGGCGGTCCGCAGGGAGCGGGCGGACGAGGAAGGGGAGCTGGCTGAGCAGCAGGTGGTGGGCGACGCTTCGAGGCTCTACCACCACCACCACCAGGAGGTCCACCCCGACCACAGGGAGCTGGCAGGCAGAGACAGGCACAGCTCCAGGCAGCGGAGGCCTATGACCACGGCACGCCCGAGATGATTCGAGGTACTATCTGTGTCTATTCCACCCTTTCTGCAGTTCTTATAGACGCAGGAGCGAGTCATTCTATCATAGCTTCTGCCCTTTTTCAGAGCTCGGAGATTCCGACAGAGCCATTGGCTCGATCTTTACGGCTAGAGACTCCTACGGGAGCAGACTCAACGATTACGCACTGGTGCCGGTAGTGTGAGCTTACTCTAGGAGGCGAGAGCTTCGCTGGGATCTTCTTGTAGTGGCATCGAGGCCTTACGACGTAATCTTGGGCATGGATTGGTTATCTACAGTCCATGCTCAGATTGACTGTATTAGGCGCAAGGTGTGATGTGTACGCACCGACGGGAGCAGGTTCACCTTCACCGTTGAGAAGGGAGACTTCGCAGCACAGGATGGACTCTCGTAGAGGAGAGGACAGCCCATCACTCATCAGTTGGCTAGCCTCATCCTAGGAGCAGTTGACGTGCAGAGTCCTAGTTTTCCTGCAGTGGTGGATTAGTATGAGGACGTCTTTCCCGACGAAGTTCCAGGACTACCTCCTCACAGAGAGGTATACTTTTATATTGATCTGTACCCCGGGACAGCCCCGATATCCACCCCAGCATATTGGATGGCTCCTACCAAGCTTCAAGAGCTACGGGTACAATTGGAGGACTTTCAGGGCAAGGGATTCATCCGACCCAGTGTTTCACCCTGGGCTTCCCTGATATTGTTCGCCAAGAAGGTGGACGAGAGCTTGCGACTTTGTGTCGACTATCGTCGCCTGAACCAGGTGACAGTGAGGAACAATTATCCACTACCGAGGATTGACGACCTCTTTGACCAGCTCAAGGGAGCATGGTGGTTCTCAAAGATAGACCTCAGGTCAGGCTATCATCAGCTCAGAGTTCGGGATGAGGACGTGCAGAAGACGGCCTTCAAATGTCGGTATGGCCACTATAAGTTCTTGGTTATTCCATTCGGCATAACCAATGCTCCAGCGGTGTTCATGGGCCTCATGAACAGGATCTTTTAGCCATACCTCGATCGATTTGTTGTGGTCTTCATCGACGACATTTTGATATACTCGACTACTGAGGAGGAGCACGCCTACCACTTGAGGGTTGTACTAGACACACTCCGAGAGCACCAGCTTTATGGTAAGCTCTTGAAGTGTCAGTTCTGGATACGTGAGGTCCACTTCTTGGGGCACATCATCTCTAAGGCAGGAGTTGCGGTGGATCCTGCGAAGATTGAGGCAGTGCTAGCTTGGGAGCCACCTAGGAGCATGACGGAGGTGCGGAGTTTCTTGGGACTAGCTGGATACTATCGGAGATTTTTTCCAGACTTCTCCAGAGTTGCAGCACCACTCTTAGCTTTGACGAAGAAGGGGAAACCCTTTGTGTGGTCAGACAGATGTTAGCAGAGCTTCCAAGAGCTGAGATAGAGATTGACCATCGCACCTATCTTGAGGTTGCTGGAGGAGGGAGTAGGATACGTAGTCTACTGCGATGTATTAGGGACCGGACTCGGATGTGTCCTGATGCAGGAGTGGGAAGTGATTGCCTATGGATCACGTCAGTTGAGGCCGCATGAGCAGAACTACGCTACCCATGACCTGGAGTTAGCAGTAGTGGTCTTCGCTCTAAATACATGGCGACACTACCTGATGGGCGAGCGCTTTACAGTCTTTTCTGAACATCAGAGCCTCAGGTTCATCTTCTCTCAGAAGGACCTGAACCTGAGACAGCAGCGATGGCTCGAGTTCCTCCAAGACTATGACTTTGAGAGAGTCTATACTCCTGGGAAGGGGAACGTGGTAGCTGATGCTCTCAGCAGGAGGACGGGCATTCAGCTACTTGAGGAGGCGACAGAGCAGCTAGCCGTTTTGCAGATATCCTTCATGGATAGAGACGGAGCAGCCTTCCTTCAGTCACTCACAGTCACTCCTCCACTATTGTAGCGGGTCAGGGAGGCACAGCGTGGGGACGTTGACTGTGAGACGAGGCGTGCACAGATATCCTCAGGACAGGCACCTGATGGATTCTTCATATGAGGAGAGCACGACGTCCTTTTCAGAGGACGTACCTTGGTACCAGTTGATTTGCGGGAGGAGGTGCTGAGAGAGTTTCACACTTCTCCTTTGGTGGTACATCCTGGAGTGGCGAAGATGTACCAAGATCTCAGACGACAGTACTGGTGGCCGGGCATGAAGAAGGTTGTGGAAGAGTTCGTTTCTCGATGCCTCACCTGCCAGCAGGTGAAGGCAGAACATCAGGTACCAGAAGGCTTGGTACAGCCCTTGGAGGTCCCGGAGTGGAAGTGGGATGGGATATCTATGGACTTAGTGACTGGACTTACATGCACTTCTAGAGGTCACGACTCCATTTGGGTGATTGTCGATCTACTCACCAAGTTGGCTCACTTCTTACCCATCAGAGAGCAGGGATTAGTGGAGAGCTTGGGACGTCTCTACATTCAGGAGATTGTGTGGCTTCATGGTGTTCCATCATCTATCATCTCCGATCGAGATGCTCACTTTACTTCCCGGCTTTGGAAGGGGTTGCAGTAGGCGTTCGGGATGCAGCTACGTCTGAGCATCGCCTTTCACCCTCAGACAGATGGGAAAACGGAGAGGACCATTCAGACTCGAGGAAATGCTCCGCGCATGTGTCCTCGACTTTGGTCACAACTGGGAGGACCACTTACCCTTGGTGGAGTTTGCGTACAACAACAGCTACCACTCCACCATCAGGATGGCACCATACGAGGCGTTGTACGGCCGACCTTGCAGATCTCCTTTGTGCTGGACAGACCCTGGGGAGTTAGCACTTGTGGGACCGGAGATGGTCCAGGCCATGACAGAGAAGGTCTAGGTCATCCAGGAGCGGATGAGGATAGCTCAAAGCCGGCAGAAGTCTTATGCTGATAGGAGGCGGAGGCTACTAGAGTTTGAGGATGGCGACCACGTCTTCTTGTGGGTCTCACCTCAACGTGGATTACGGGGATTTGGCCAAGGCGGAAAGTTGCCTCCATGCTTCATCGGACCATTCCAGGTCCTCAGTAGGATTGGAGAGGTGGCTTATCGCCTGGCTCTACCACCTCAGTTGCACCAGGTGCACGACGTCTTCCACGTATCTCAGCTGAGGAGATACGTGCATGAACCGACGCATATCATTGACCATGGGGAGCTGGACATTGATGATGGGGTGAATTTTGTGGAGGTCCCGGTGGAGATCAAGGATCGACAGGATCGGGTCCTTCATGGACGGTCGATTCCTCTAGTGTGCATCAGATGGTAGCACGGGAACCTCCAGGAGAGCACTTGGGAGCGGGAGGCTCAGATGCGTGCTCAGTACCCACTTTTTTTTCCCTAGTTTATGATGTATCTTTACAGGGACGTAAAGCCCTGAGGTGGGAGTAATGTAAAGACCCGTAAAATTCAAAGAAATTTTTTTTTCTTAATTTTCTTTGGAATTTTACAAGAACGCAGTTTCTGAAGGCACCTGATTCCGAGGCCCGGTGTTCCTGGAATCAATTTTCTGAAGTATAGCTCGGGTATGTTCAGTGAACAAACGAGCGGGGTTTTCTAACTTTTGAACCGGTGCTCGGAATCAAATTCTGAGGGCACCGGTGGAATCGCAGCGCCGGTATTTTCTTAGAAACGCCTTTTTCGGAGTTGTGTTTGCTCGGGTGTGGTTTTTAATTTTTGGGGTTAAGTTAAGAAATAAAATAAAAGTGGTGCGGCACTTTATTTTATTTCACTTAAAGCCACTTAAGCTAAGTTAAGCAGATAAGGTAAAACCCACAATATCCTACCCACTTGGTAGGATATTTGTGAGCGGGGGCCCGCACGAGCTCCACCGTTTCTTCCCTCCTAAGTAACGCACCTGCAACCCCCCTTTTTAAATAAATTCAACCGTGCATTTATTTGGGTTAAGAAATGCCTCATTAAATTGGGCGATTAAATCGTTACAATTAATTCGTTGAATTAATTATTCGTTTCTTATCTTTGAATTTCAAATTGTTGGCATCGGGAATAAAATATGACCAACACTTGTTTTATGGGGGGTGGTTTGTTGAGAGGATTTGGAGAAAGCCCTGAGGCTTGAAGATCTTCATCCTCCTTCATGAAGAACGCGAAGAACGCGAAAAACGCGAAGAACGTCGGCCTCCGACGAAGGGTGACGAAGAACGCCGAACCCTTGGAGATCGACGACGTGATGTCGTGTACCGCGACGTCAACGAAGCTTCTTCCGCGATGCCCCTTCCACGACGCGACGATCCTATTCTTCCACGACGGTTAATTCCGCGACGAACTCACGTTCGACGACAACGTTGAGGTAGGGGATTGCGGTTCTTTTAATTCTTTTTGAATTATATCCTCGGCTTGATTTCAAATGGTGGATTCTTAATCTTGTGATTTTACACCCACGGCATATGTTTAAAATATTTGTCGGAAGACCTTTTTAAAACCGCTAACACGGTGGGTGAGGACCAACGAACAAGTCCGAACCCACCGTCTCTTCATTCTTGGTGAGCGGATTGGCGGGTGATGACAAAGCAGGCCGCACGGGCGTTGTGAGGTCCTCGCAGTGAAGGACGGGCCCCGAGAGGGCCTTTGGCGAAGACGAAACGCAATTCCGACCACCGGAACTCGTCCGGTGGTCCGTGGAGCGGCCCGCCGGTGCGCCTCGCCGGCACGGCGGTGCCGGCGGCAGGAGGCGGCGGCGCCCGGCACGCCGCTGGGAGGAGCCGCCGCGGATTCAGCCGCGGCGGCAGGCCGTGGTCCCGCGACCACGCGGGATCGGAAGGAACAGGACGCAGCAGCCGGCCGCGTCCACTGGAAAGGGCGGCCCCACCCGGGGCTGCGGTCTCTCCACGCGGGGGCAGCGCGCCCCCCGCTTCGCTCGGCCGTAACGGCCGAGCCGACCCGCTGGCCACCCGGCCAGCGCCAGCCGGGTCGCGCCCAGGCCGGGTCGGGCCGGGTCGCGCCCGGCCGGGTCGGACCCGGTTCAGGCCGACCCAGGGGGGTTGGGCCGGGTCGGTCCGGGCCCAGACCCCCGTTTTCGGACCCCTTTTGGTCTTTTGCCCATATCTTGGGCTACGGACCTCCGATCGACGCACCGTCAGCAGCGATGAGATCCTTGGATCGAGACGGTCGTTTCAGAATATTACACTCAAGGTTTCGGAGTACTTGGGGTTCAGTCGGTTTGGTTCGTACACGAAACCAACCGGGCCCTCGGAGCGGAAACGCTCATAACATGAGCTCCGGACGTCTGATTGACGTGCCGTCGACTTTGTTGGATTCCTCTAAGTGAGACGAATCTTTTGGCTTACTCCGCCCGAGGTTTGGATGCAGGTGGAGTACGGTCAGGTTGGTTTTGACTTAAAAACCAACCGGTCCCCTGGGACGAAAAAGCCAATAACTCTCAGACCGGGCGTCCGATTGACGCGCCGTCTGTGGCGTTGAGTTCCTGTTGACGATACGAAACTTTTGGATTCATCAACTATGGACTATGTGTCAGCTGATGTATCAGCCTCTCGGCTCGTAGAGCGGACCCTCCCGAATGAGCTTGCTGTGTGTGGGAACCCTAGAGCTGGATGCGACTGCGACGACGACGACGACTGTACAGAGATCCTCAGTGGATTCGACGGCGACGACTACAGCACTCAGCGATCCTACGTGGATCAGTGCTACAGATCCTGTGTGGGTCCGATCCTGTGTGGGTCAGCGCTCAGCGGTCCTTTGTGGGCCAGCGCCTACAGATCCTGTGTGGGTCTGATCCTGTGTGGGTCTATGCGGGGGTTAGTTACCTATCGATCCTGTGTGGGTCAGATCCTTTGTGGGTCATTGCGGGGGTTAGTTACCTATCGATCCTGTGTGGGTCAGATCCTTTGTGGGTCCGACGGCTTAGATGAATCAGTGGATATATCTGATCATCTCTATCGTCATACGAAGAAGTATACCTGTGTGAGCTGAATCATGTTTTGCTTTCCTATGTGGATTGTGTTGTGCTATCCTGTGTGGATTTACGTTTTGCTTTCCTGTGTGGACTGGGTTGTACTTGACCTCAGATGTTGGAGCCAAACGAGAATTTATGACTTAGGTATATGTATGGGCATATACCTAAGCAGTGTCGGATGTTACTTCGTGATTGCATCTTTCCTTTGTGGATTCTGGGAGACCTTCGGGGGTCTCAGGATCCCTACTGAGTATCTTATACTCACCCCTGCACGGGATATGCCCGCACTACGTTGTGTTGGTTGCAGACGAAGGACAGCGCTGATCGTGGTTGAGGCTTACAGAGCAGGTCAGTACCCGGGGTGGAGCACTGGGCGGGACGTACTCGGAGTGGACGGCTGGACCCGAGGAGCTGTGGAGGCTATCTGTACTCACCCTTCAGGTGGGACTTCCAGTGGACGGCTTGACGTTGCGGATTTACTTTTCAGTTGCTATTTTCCCTTTCCAGTTTTACTTTACTTTCAGTTTGGGTTTGTATTCTGGCCCACTTACTTTTCTGCACTTACTGTTGTACCCAGTTTTTACTTAGTGTTTACTTCTACTGCTTTCTTGCTCTGTGGTGTTTGTTTACTTTACAAAGGCAATGCCTTCCCTTTTTACCGGGATTTACGCCTTGGTGCTAGTCGCCAGCCCCTGTCCTATGGAAGGCGGGCTTGGGGTAGTCACGGCACGGGCCCCGAGAACGGGTCGTGACAATTTTAACACTTATCTCTTTAGTCTAAACTCTGGTAAACCTATTTTAACCTTACTATGGTAACAAATTTTTACTATTCATTATGACCAAGAATTATGTTGACCATATTACCTAATATTATTTATACTTATTTAAAATATAGAATCCATTTTATAAAATTCAATTCACAAAATTGGTATAATTTAATTTAAAATCAATCTCGCAAAACATGATAAAAACGGTTTTCTAGAAAAATGCCTTTTAAGTATAAAATTTTTTTATGCCAAAGTCAAGTATAATATTTATTAAAATAACCATAATTTGATTATTAAAAATATAAATGAACTAATTTAACTTTGAAATTTTTTTAAACCCAAATTTAACTTCTTAAATTCTTGAAATGAAAATATGGATTTTAATAAAAATTTGTATTTTTTACTATTCATTGAAAAATCAAAATTTTTACAAAATTATCAAATTTTGGTATTAAAATAATATTTACATGTTTAATTATAAAATAAAGTTCATTTTTTCAAATTAAAATCCTATAATTTAGAAATAAATCTTTTAAAAAAATTATATAATGCATGAAAACCCAATTTGGTTAGAGATAAGGATTTTTATTTTTGACAGAAAATTGCCTAATATTCTTATAATGAATATAATATATAAAATATAATCAATGAATATTAATAAACATGAAAATTATTTAATATTATATTTACTTGGGTTTTTACATTATGAGTGTGCTTTATTTAGACCATGTCGGAATCCATTGTAGCTTGAGTGACAATGTTGTTTTGTTAGAGGTTTCACTCTTCTTACATTTATGATTTGAAGAATTTATATTTATTTTCAATGATAAAAAGTTCCATATGGTCACATAGTTAATACTTATAACAATGATTTATTTTTTATAACAAAAATTGTTCCAAATTAAGTGATCTTGATAACCATATCCATAGAAATTTGGATGGATTTATAAAGAGTTTTGAAGTTTTGTAAAAAAACATGGGATTTTAATGTAAGTGATAGATTATTACTTGTGAAATAAAATAATATGAATCATGTTATGTGATTCATATATATCATAACCAATTATATTCTTTTCATGTATATCATGGTTAGTGATATGGGGCTAGATCACATGTTGTGATTGGCATGAAATACTTATATCACATTATACGATAAAGCTGATTTTTATAATATATGATATCGCATTGTATGCCATGTTTAGAAAATAGTTTTTCTTCAATTATAAATTATCATTGGGATTCATTTATGTATTGATAAATATTATATGATTGTTAAAATTTTGAAATAATCATAAAACTTTAAATGTGTATACGTTGTATACTATATATGTGGTTTTTAATCATTGTTAGTGGTGCTTGTAATGGGTTGGGTATTCAAGAAAGGTAATTTGAGTCTATGTTTAGCCCGACCATGTGTAATTGGGTGTTTTTTAGGTTTCAAAGGGATCGATGAAGATTTGGGGGTTAATTTTAGGAGGAAAACCCTAGTGTTGGGACTTATATCTTAAATACAGAAGCCATTGAGTACCTAATAGACTAGTGATGGGTACTCATAGGCCTATAAGTGGTGGGGAAGATTCTTTAAGGTCCATTGACCACCTAGTATATTTGGAATGAGTACCTGGTGGGTACTCAGTACCCCATATAGGGTGATTGGGAACCCATTTGGTACCTAGAATGTTTTTTAAAAAGTTAATTTAACTAATAAATTTGTAACTTGATTAAATGAGTGTGGGGGTCTCATTTTGAGATCATAATCTAGGGGAGGTCAATCCATCCCCTCTCCTCCCATTCACTCTTCCTCCTTAGTGATTTCTACTCATTCATCAATTGTTCTTCACGTTTTATATCATAGTGAATCATTGTGAGTAAGAATAAATGTCCTCAATTTCTAATTTCTAATTTAATTATCATTTCAATGGGTTTAAACAAAAATATTCATTTTATGGATTTTTTCTGAGTTTCTTAGTTTTTCCTCCTCGAATCAAATTAGGTCATGGAATCAAACAATTAGTAATATACAAATACTAGGTAGGTGGTTTCTAGATATTTCTATTTTTATATGAGTGTTTATATATCATGTGATTTATGGGCATGGATGAGGTTTTGTGAGCGATTGTGGATGGAACTACTCGTTGTTTTCATGGTTTGAGGGAGATTCCCAAGGGTTAGTTATGAGGGTTTTAGAATGGGATGAAACATGGATGTTTTATGAGGTTTGGCGATTTTGAAGATTGTATGTAAATCCATTGTGGGTTACAAAGTAATGGTTTATAATATGTATTGATTGATGTGGTTCCTTGGAAATGTGATGGGTATGACTTGTGTGGCTATAGAGAGATGTACTTTACTAGAATAGTGTGAGGGTGATATCTTGTTCACTGATGGTGGTTGATGCGGGCCTTTTGGTTTGTGTCCATAGGAGGTTGGTGATTTCTCTAACCATGGGGACAAGTTCATTGGGGTCATGTGCACAGAAAAGGTCCCATAAGTTGGTGTTAACTGTTAGATGTTAGATGGTATCCTTTGTATATAAGCATTATTGGGTGATGGTGATAACCATAGAACTGGAGGGATATGTAATAGTTTTCCATGAGACTTTCATGGTGATTGAGATCATCGGTTGGGAGCATAATTCTTATTGTGTGAGGAATCAATTAGGTTTTTTTATCCAAAAAAAGTATTAAGGATAGTAGAAAAACATAGTTCAATGATTACTTAATCACAAGGTTTCGATGGGTATGTAAATATGTGTTACTTGTTTATGAGACAAGGGTTGATGCATAATTCTCCCTCTATGTGTGTACAAACTGTGGGCACATCATTACACTCTAATATTATAAAAAGTAAGTTGAGCACTCACGCATACTTGTTTGAGCATGGAATTAAGTGTTTTGAGTTGGTTATGGTGGTTTCTACAAGTTTCACTTTGCATAAACTAATAAAAAAGTGGATATTATTTAGGGGCACTGACTGACCCTCATAGTTTCATTGATGTTGAGATGGTATGTGAGTATGATATACTCTATAATACCAAATCTAGGATCGAAATAATATAAATATTGTGTGTAGTATCTAGTGATGCTCAAAATACAAGAGGGGGGTAAATTGTACACTTTAAAAAATTCCTTTGGAACTTTTAAAAATGGTTATTTTTAACAAGGTTAAACATGGGAATTCACAAAACCTCTAAATCAGAGTACAAGTATAAGGAAGTATAAAAAAAGTTATACTTTCCTCAAGAAACAAAATGCAGCAGAAAACTTGTAATAAGACAAGTGACAAGTAGTAAATATTTTAACCCAAAGAGAAGGGTATCCAACAACCTTGGATAAAGTTCCCTTGATTTATACTTTCAAGAAATTCTATCTTACCCATACTAGGGTAATCCCTAGATACGAAGATCGGAGTCTGTCTTATTATCCCCGCAAGCCCTCAACTTCAAGGTAGTCGGAACCTATGTCTTCCTTAGTAAGGAAGTCCTCAACTTCAAGGTAGTCGGAACCTCTGTCTTCCTATCCCCGAAAGCCCTTGAATGTACTCATCAACATTCGGAGTCTCACAAAGAAAAACTGAAAAAGTTCAGTACGCACGAAGCAATGGAAGTCTCTCTCTAGAAATCACTTCAACAGCATGTAATCTCTAGAGTCTTAGAATAGTGTTGAGCTCTTTCAAATGAGCTCCTATTTATAGGCACAGCACCAACAGTCGGCTCTCTCCTCCAACAGTCATATTTTCCTTGAATTTTGGAGGGACCTGTACACGTGTCACTCAAACAACGGTTAGTTAGTAACTGAAATCACGACATCATTTTATAACAAAAACAAGTGTAAGCAAAAATATGGTAACATAACCAAAATCCAATATTCAGAATGTAAGCAAATAAAAGTTCAGCATCTAACCAAAAAATAATTTGGATTCTACAATACAATGATATTCAGATTCTGTTTTTCTAAGGAATTCAGAACCTAAACTCTATATATTTCTGGTGTCTGAATTTCAAGGAAATTCGGAATCTGGATTTACAAAGTTCGGAGTCAGAGTTCGTGAGAATTCGGAGTTAGAACTTTGAAAGTTCAGAGTCTGAATTCAGAGAACTTAGAGTAAGAACTCAGAAGAGTTCAGAGTCTGAATTCAGAGAACTCAGAACCTGAATTCAGATCCTGAAAACAGAATGCTCTTTATCTAAGTATTATATAATTATGAGGTTTTAGATATGAAACCAAATTTTATACTTAGTCAAGATAATGAACAATGAAAAGCATGATAAGGATAAATTTCCTTGGGGAAGGAAAATTTTCCTTAAAGAAGTAAAACACAGGGTAAAAAAGAAATTTTCCATGAGATAAGGTGTTTTTAATTTTCAAAACAAGAAGGAAAGTAAAGTCATAAGGATAACTTATTGACTTAACAAACTACACCAATCATGAAGGAATAGAAAAGTCATAAGGAAAACCTTATTGACTCAACAATATCCCCCTTTTTGGAAAGCAAAAACATCCTTATGAAAAAGAATAAAAGGACTTAGTCAATATTTTTCTAGACTTTGAAAATAAAACTTATCTCTCTTTATACATGGACGATGATGAATACGACTAACTCCCCCTTAGGCTTTGGAACTCTGAGGATTGTATTATAGATTTCTGGAATGAGATTTTTCATTGACTTGATTATGGAAATATCTGTAATGAAAACTCCCCCTTGGATAAACTCCCCCTTACTTAGGGATATTTATTCTTTTCTTAGTATTCTTTCTCCCTAATTCCCCTTTGTGATTTTAAAAAAGAATTTGAGGGAATGGAAAAGGAATTATAGTACCTGAAATATTAGTACAAAGCATACAAAAAAAGACAAACAACCAAAATTTCATTAAGATAGGAAGAATTTGTACAAGGAAGAAAATACAACAAAAGATCGGATTGGATCTATTTTCCTTCCTTCTCCTTGGGTATCAATTTCTTCACAATGGTTTTCATCTTTTTGAGTTTTTTATGGTCTTCCTATGCTTGCTTTAGAATCTGATCCTAATCCTCTGCTTTATTCTCTAAAGCTTTGATCTTTTATTACTGAGCCTTCAGAGCCTTTGCCTGAGCCTTCAACAACTCATCTTGCTTAACTAGCTTCTCTTCAATCTCGATCCAAAGATCCTTTTCCCTCTTCCAACTTTGAGTAACAGAATACAACTTCCCATTCAGATCTTTTACTTCTTGAATCTGGTTATTCTGTTCAAGGGTTATCTTTTCCTTAAATCTAGTCGTGAGACCCTTGATTTTACTATCTTCATTATCAAAATCTTCCTTAACTTCATGTTGAAATTCATCAAGCTCTCTCAAATATTCAACTATTTTCTTTGACCACCTGACCACTTTCTTACAGGATTTTTTGTGGGCATCGTAGTTGATGAGGAAGTTCTTGTAATCAGCCTCAATCTGTACACACTTGTCCATCACCATGGACACTGAATCCAATTTTTGATTCATTCTGTGTTGAAGCATCTGACATCTGGATTCAATGCTTGGAAAGATTGGAATGGTGTCAACAATCCTTTTTAGAGATTGAATGACAAAATCTTGTCCTTGGGAAGATGATTCTGAATCTGAGATTTTTCTTGGTGAGGAATCTTTCTCTAAATCAACAAGCTTCCTCTTCGAAGATCCATCAGCTTCCTTCTTCCTCAAAACAACTTTAGTAGGTGTATCCTCAGCCACCTATTTCCCCTTATCGGTTCTCGGAACAACTTCTTCATCCAGAGACTCATGTTCATTGTCAGACAGCTGAACAACTCTATCTTCATCTATCTTCTCCTTCTCATCTCCTGCCTCAACATCGTCAGGGTGAATGAAATGTTGATTATAACTCTCTTCCTTAGAGAGCTTATTCACTTCATCTTTAGCTTTTTCATCAACCTTAGGAGTATCAAGCTTCGAGGATTCATCTTGAGAATTCCAGATTGATAATTTCTCGGAAGCACTTTCCTTCTCATGAAAGTCTTTAACTTGTTGTATGAGGTCTTATGTGTTACCACTACTTTCCTTTTCTTGCACTTCTTCCACAGCTTCCTCCTCTTCAACAAATTTCTCTTGGTCTTTTTTTGGAGTCATGTACTTCTTCCCCGGAGTCTCAGGTAAGGGTTCTACCAGAAAGGATTTTGGTACGGGGATATTCTCGGATGAAATTTCAGTATCCCTCAGAAGGGATTGCACAATCTCAGCTTCTGACATCTTCTTATTTTGCTTCTTTTCTTTGGCTTGCTTCTCAAGATCATCAGCGGTCTTCTCTTTCAAATCCTTGGCCTCAGCAGGATCCAATCCAAACTGTGGCTCTCCTTATTTCCTATTCTTTTTGTTTTCCCACCACTTTGCAACAACCTCATCCGGATAGGCTTTTTGCTTCTTGGGTTTTGTAGGTAAAAATTGAGCTTCTTTAGCTTTAGGAGTTTTCTCTTCTTCCACTTCCTTCAACTTCCTCTTCTTTCCAACCTTTTTTGATGGTTCTTCCACCTCTTGCTTCTTCGGAACGGCTTCTGCTTCCTCATCTGGTAAGTCATATAATTCTCCAAAATCTTCAGAGAAACCAATATTCATTCTCTTCAAATTATCATCACTTACCAACATAACTTTGAAATTCCTCAGCTTGGAACTGTAAGGAATTTTGAAGGATTCAAGACACCAAACAATAAAATTGGGAAGAATAGTCGGATACATTATAATCTGAGCTTTCAAATTCTCATTCTTGATATTCTCTATCCTAATGAGAATATGCTTTATCAAGTTGATCTTCCTCAGATTCACCAGAAAATCTAGGATATAAATGTTGCTCTTATTCAAGGTGTCCTTATCACCTTTTCTCGGTATGATGAAACCTTGAACCCACAATTCAAGGATCTGATTATTTGTTGACAAATTATCAATTTTTGGAGTCTTGAAATCTGAAAGTCCAAGACACTCCATAGCTTTCACCTTGATAAAAATTCCTTGTACATCCGGTAATTTATGGGAACAGAACTCAGTTTCCCCATCAAATGGAACTCCAACCAAACTAGCTACCTTTTTAAATGATAGAGCATAGGTCTTACCATAGCTTTTAAAGGAAAACTTCTCTCTACCTTCTTCCTTAAAGAAACTAACTGATTCATAAAACTCGATAAGCATATATGGATACACCAAGTCTTGAGCTCCTGTATTTGAGATTCAAATGTTTTCCCATCCATTCAACCTGGTGTTCTTGGATATAACGGAATCGTACTTGTCAAAGAAATTCAGATGCACCAATCTTTCTCTATAAATCTGCTACTTCGAAATGGATTTGACAGCTGACATTTCTTGAGAAGGAACTTCACCAGACATTTGGATTTGAGCAATATTTAAGAGATTCGGAACGGAATTTTGAAAGGGGGGCAAAGCTTCGGCACCCAAAGACTTGAAAACCGATGTGGGACAACCCTTCAGGGGTCCTTTATATAGGCATCGATGCGACGGTTGAACTTCCAAAGACAATCCAACAGTTGAGAAATCTGCTGATTAGATCTGACGGTTGAAATGATAGCTGCAAGGAAAATTTGGTAGGATCCGATCTTTTGAGGTTTTAAAGAAAAACATTCATATTTAAGGAAACTAGAATCTGAAAATTTTAAAACACAAAAGAAAATACCAGCAAGTAAATGATGATTACGAAGACTTAAGAAAGAAAACATACCTTTCGAATTACCAGGAAGATTATTCGTATTGAGAAAAAAAACCTTCTTGAAGAAATTTAGATTCTGAAAATTTTGATTACGAAAAAAACCATTACGATAAAAAAATTTGAGTACGAAAATTTTCATTACAAAAATCTTCATTATGAAAAATTTATAAAACTTCATTATGAAAATTTTGAAAAGTTCATTACAAAAAATTTTGAAAACTTCATTATGAAAAATTTTCATTAACAAGCTAATGTACTCCCCCTATGAAAATGAGTTTATTACTATAAGGAGATTGGTTTAACAGAAATTTAACAAGGAATATTACCTTATGGTTATCATTCCTAACTTCTATTTAATGTATTCAAATCTATCGGAGGGTAAATATTTTGTGAAAATATCAGCAAGTTGATCTTGTGTTCCAATAAATTGAAGAATGATATCTCCTTTAAGTGTGTGATCCCTAAGAAAGTGATGCCTAATATCTATGTGTTTTGTACGAGAGTGATGTACAGGGTTTTTACTAAGGGCAATGGAACTTGTATTATCACACAAAATTTTTGTTTTGGTAAAACTCATACCATAGTCTGTGAGTGTGGGTTGCATCCACAACACTTGAGCACAGCAACTTCTAGCTGCTACATATTCATCTTCAGCAGTAGAAAGTGCTACTGAGTGTTGCTTATTGCAAGACCAAGAAACTAATGAATCTCCTAAGAAATGACAAGTTTCATATGTACTTTTTATATACATTCTACATCCACCAAAGTCAGCATCTAAAAAACTTTTCAAAACAAAATCATTTCCAAAAGTATAGAAGAGTCTTAAATCCATGGTTCCCTTTAAGTAGCGAAAAATTCATTTCACTGCCTTTAAATGAGATTCTTTAGGATTGGATTGATATATTTCACATAATAATACTGAAAAAATTATGTCTGGACGACTAGTTGTCATGTAAAGTAAACTTCCTATCATACCTCTAAAAGATATTTGATCTACTGGTTTCCCAGCTTCATCAAGATCAAGTGTATTTGAGGTACCGATAGGAGTACTTATACTCTTAGTGTTGTCATATCCATACTTTTTAAGAAGATATTTAATATACTTATGTTGGGATATATAGATTCCTTATAGTTTTTGAGAAATTTGAAAACCATGGAAAAATGTTAACTCACCCATCATACTCATATCAAACTCAGATTTCATTAGATCCTCAAACGAATCAGTTAAGTATTGCTGAGTTGAACCAAATATAATGTCATCAACATAAATTTGAACAATAAAAACATTTTTCTTATCTTTCTTTATAAAAAGGGTTGGATCTGCATTTCCCTTAACATAATTATTTTGAAGCAAAAATCTTGTAAGTCTATCATACCAAGATCAAGGGGCTTGCTTAAGTCCATACAAAGATTTGGGAAGTCTAAAAACATAATCAGGATGTCTTGTATCTTCAAAACCAGGAGTTTGTTCAATAAAAACTTCTTCTTGAACATAACCATTAAGGAAAGCACATTTCACATCCATTTGAAAAACTTTGAAATTGAAGAATGCTGCAAAGGCAAGTAAATACGAATAGATTCAAGTCTAGCTACTAGAGCATAGGTTTCTTCATAGTCGATTACCTCTTGTTGATTATAGCCTTTAGCAAATAATCTAGCTTTATTTCTAACTATGATTCCATTTTCATCACACTTACTTCTAAAAACCCATTTTACTCCAATAACAGAAGTTTCATTAGGTCTTTCAACCAAGGTCCAGACTTTATTCCTTTCGAATTCATTTATCTCATCTTGCATGGATTTAATCCAATCATCATCACCTAAAGCCTCATCAATTCTTTTTTGTTCTAATTGGGAAATAAATTCTAGATGTTCTACTCCATTCCTTAAGGAACTTCTAGTCCTTACGGGTTGATTTAAATCACCAATGATACTATCACTAGGATGATTCTTAAGAAACAACTGATTTGGGTTTTGTAAAACCTATTCATCAACATAGGGTAGAAAGTATTCTAGGTTAAATTCCTTAGAAACATCTTCTTGAGAATTTTCCTTATCAGAAGGATCTTCTAACAAATGTTGATAATCAGTTTTTGAAAACACATCTGAAGATGTAGGTTGGGGTTGTTTAAAAACAAAAGGATCAGTTTCATTAAATTTGATGTGTACTGTTTCTTCAACAGTACAAGTGTTTTTATTGAAAACTCTATAAGCCTTAGAAGTTGTGGAGTAGCCAAAGAAAATTCCTTTATCAGATTTTGGTGTGAATTTTTGTATATTATCTTTAGTATTCAGAATGAATACTTTGTAACCAAAAACCTTGAAGTGGGAAAGTCTAGGTTTTTTACCATTCCATAACTCATAAGGAGTTTTATTAAGAAAAGGTCTTATCAAAACACGATTTATAGTATAACAAGTAGTACTTACATCTTCACACTACTACAAAATCAGGCTATAGCCACGGTTTTAAACCATGGCTACAGGCCCAAAAATTGTGGCTATAGGTTATAGCCACGGTTCCCAACTGTGGCTATAGCCCTTTAGCCATAGTTTAAACCTTGGCTATAGCCCTATAGTCATGGTTCCAATTGTGGAAACAACCCTAAAGCCACAGTTTTCAACCCGTGGAATAGGCTAAAATAACTCATCTCCTATATCCATGATTGCAACTGTGGATATAGACATATAGCCATGGTTAGTAACCGTGGTTGTAGACCTATAGCTATGGTTTTAAACCATGGCTATAGGCCTACACATTTTGTAAAAAAAATTAGCACCATTCAGCTGGTGTTGGACCCTTGCATCCTCCCCACCGCCCCCTACAAATCCCCCCCCCCACTCTCCCCCTTGCACCCCACCTGCACCTTAAAGACCCCCCCCCCATGCACCCCTCCCTCTACAGCCCCCCTTCCTACCCTGGACAGACCCCACTCACCCCCCCCTGGACAGACCCCCCCCCCCAGACAGCCCCCCCTAGACACCCCCAAGACAACCCCACCTGGATAGCAGCCCCCCCTGCTGGGACACCCCTTTCACCCCTACTAGAAACCCCCTAGGACAGACCCCCCTACAAACCCCTCCCTCCTGGACACTGGACACCCCCACCCTACATAACCCCCCCCCCTCCCCTAGACAGCCCCATCCCCCCTACAAAAAACCCCTCCTGGACAAACCCTGGACACCCCCCCCCCCCCCAGACAGACCCTAGACACCCCCCCCCCCCTAGACCCAAGACACCCCCCAGATAGACCCTGCACACCCCCAGACAGACCCTGCACACCCCCCTCAGACCCTGGACACCCCCCGGACAGACCCTGGACACCCCCCGGACAGACCCCTGGACACCCCCCCCGGATAGACTCTAGACACCCCCCCCCCCCGGACAAACCCTGGACACCCCCCCCCACCCAGACCCTGGACACCCCCCAGACCCTGGACAGATCCCCTTGGACAGCCCAGACCTCCACTCCCCTAGACAGCCACCCCCCACCCTCCTGGACATTACCCTGGAACCCCCCCCCCCAGAACCTGGACACCCCCCAAACCCTGGACAGATCCCTCTGGACAGCCTAGACCTCCACTCCCCTGGACAGCCCCCCACCCCCCCACCCTCCAGGACAGACCCTGGAACCCCCCCCCCCCCCAGACCTCCCCAGTCCTGCTCCCCCCCCCCCCCACCCCCACCCCCACCCTGCCCATTTCCCCTCCCCCCTGCCCCTGCCAGCCCCCACTTGCACCCCCCCTGCCAGTCCCCTCCCCCCTGCCCCCCTGTCAGTCCCCTCCAAATTAAATCATACATGAAATATACTTACATAATAAGAATTAAAAAAATCCAAATATAAAAAAACACATAACTGCACTTACATGAGTCTCCCTATAAGAAAAACTATCAAAGAAGTTTTGAACCAGATCAAAAGTACCTACAACACAAGGTAGAACATAGCAGTGCTCATCCCCTAAAATTATGGTAAAACAAAACATCTTAGAATATTCACAAAGAATATAACTCAATAAACAAGAATAGTGCAGCCCCCCCCCCCAAACTCCCTGGACAGCCCCCCCCCCCCCCCGGACCCCCCTAAACAGCAGCCCCCCAGACAACCCCCCCCCCCTACTGGACCCCCCTAGATAGCAGCCCCCCTAGACAGCAGCCCCTCTGGACAGAACCCCCCCCCCCCCTGCTGGACCCCCCTGAACAGTTGCCCCCCTACTAGACCCCCCTAGACAGCAGCCCCCCCTACTTTGGATGCTTCTTAAGGTTGAGGATGGATATGCTGGGTTTATCCAATAGAGACTTACAGAGATTCTCATAGTGGGGTTATAGGTTTCTTGTGGAGGATTTAGGAGGTGAGGTTGGGAGTTTCATGTTTCTGTTTGGAATTATAGGACCTTTGAAGATGGTTTTCAGTTGGGGGTGTTGCTGTTTGGATTTTTCTACATGGTTTAGTACAGGATACACTTACATGGTGCATGGTGCTGGTTGGTTTTTGATTTCTACTATGGTTGGTAACATGTTTTGGGTGCATAGGGGTTGGCTTTCTGGTGTTTCTTCTTTGTTTTGGATTACTATTGTAGGCTTCTGGTTCTATCGATTGTCTAGTGTGGTGGATATAGTTGGGGTGGGTCTTCATGTGGTGGTTTGGAGTAAGTTCAGTTGGCTTGTTCTTGGTTTCCCCATCTTGTGTATTCTGGTTGTTGATGGTGTAGGGATTTCTATGGTGGATGTTCTAAAATTCCCTTGAGATGCTGGATGATGCAGGTTGGGAGGCATGTTTCTGCTAGATGGGTGGTTCTCTTTCTAGGGTGGGTTCATTTTGACTAATTGGTGGGTCTAGAGGTGTTGGATTCAGGGTGGGTATTAGCTCACATTTGGGATCAGGGACTTCTTGGGGATTATTTAGGTTGTATGATGGGTTAGGCATGGGTGATGTGGGGCACTTCTGATGGATGGTACTAGTTGACTGCTGGTTGTTTAGACTTTCTTATGGTGGGGTGGTCCATTTGGATGCAAGGTGTTCAGATGGTGATGGATGGGGCCAGATGGTGGTCTGGGGATGATTTGGTTTCTAGCTAATATTTTGGGTGTTGTGTCTACTATAGGTGCGTATTGTGGTTGTATATGGTGTGGTTTAGGGTTCTTGTGCAAGTAGGTGTTGGTGTAGTGGCCATTAGTTGGCATAGTTGTCTAGAGGTCTTTCACTCTAGGCTTTTTTTGGATAAGGATGCTGGTCTGGTTGGTTGATGTTGGCTGTGGGGCTGGGGGTTCAGTGGTTCTATTTCTTTGGATAAAGCTAGACTTTTGTATAGGTGATGGATTTTGGCAACTTGTGGGTGGGTGGGTGGGTGTGGGTGGGTGGGTGGGTGGTTGTGAGTGATTTCATGAATGTGTGTGTGTTGTTGGTTTCTATCATTTGTGACTACTTCTTTTTGGGTTTTTATATTTCTCCTTTAGTCGCCTTGTTTCCTTGGTTATACTTCCCCTAGGAGTGCTTGTTGGTTTTGTGCTTGGGAGCTTCTGCGATTCCTTCTGCTGGTTTGTAAGTGGTGCATATGTTGGGATCTTATGCTATTTGGTGAGTTTCTAGTGTGCTATTGATATGATACAATATATATATAGGGTATTCATTAGATGAAATGTGGAAACACAAGTGGTTCCCAGCATATGCACCACTTGAAGCTGCTTGAGTTGCCTTCCGCCATCGACGCACTGCTGGTTCCCTTAATCAGACGATCGTGATATCGAAGTTTATTTGCATCAGACGCCTCGTGTTCAGCAATGGCACACTCAGTCACAAATCGTTAGACAGGGTGTGCACCCCCAGGTGGCTGCCCGAATTGTTTTTCAGGAAGGACAAAAAAAAGAGTGAGTGCGGAGCTCGATATTTCCATTGAAAAAACAAGGGGAGATAAATAGGGTGTCCAGAGTTTTTGTTTTGGAGGAGAGTATTGCTCTCACGGGATGATGATGATATCGAGATATGAGGTTCTCTAGCAACTCAAGCAACTTCAAGCGACTCTCATCTCGATCCAACAATGCCAGATAGACCATGAACTGGTGATGACTTCCGAAACGACAGTTTGAGAATTCTTTGAAGCTGTAGGACGTCGTCGGGAGCTGATGTCGCAGCTCGAGACAAATGTCTGGGCAAAGATCTCGGACCATCAATTCTTTTCTAGGCCGCAGGTGCAACTCGAAGATCACCTAGAGCTGCCTCCACTGCCTCACTCCTTCGCACTGCCTGTAGTACATCCCGGGATGTCTAGTGATTTAGAGGTGCAGAAGCGTGTTGCACTGACACTGTCTTATTTGGTGAAAATGGTGGATTCAATTATGCTGGATACGACAGTTCAGTCCTGGGTTGACGACTGAGATTCACCACTCAGGAATTTAGGAATTTTGTGAAGGAGGATGGATTTGGGTTCTAGCTCTGTAGATAAGGACCACATCATATTTGCGATCATGAAGGACGACGAATATGGGAGATTGCTTGGCACCAAGTGCGTGCAAGATGTTTTTTCAAGGACTTAAACAACAGAGACCTCCATTATCAGTGTTGGGAATCTAGCTAATTTTTGGTACTGCTCAACACATATGCGTACAGAGAAGAATTTGGAAGATCTTTTGACTCATTTGCATATAGGACACCTTTCCCCAGTCTTGAGGACAAGACTACTTTTTAAGGTGGTGCGGGTGATAAACACCTGACTATAGGAGAGTGAGGGTAAAAACGTCATTATATTAGAGGAATATTATTTATTAGAATGTGGTTAGTATTTTGCTAGGATGTGACCACGTGAAGGTAGGGGAGCTATTATAAATAAGTAGCAAGGGGGTGAAAGGAGGTAGGGAGAATTAACCTGGAATCGGCTTCAGCTTGGATCGACTTTCTAGCTGGGGCGAGGAGCACTTGCCCTCTCAAAGTGTCCTCTTCATTCTTCTTCCACTCCACTATAGTTATCTGATTCTATTCATAGATATATATACAATCATTCTTCTGCTCTTATCACACTCTTTCACTTTTACTTCAGTATTTTCTTTCCCAGTTTTAGTAGTTTAGGTTTTAAATAAGCCCTTAGACTCTTATCTATTTTCCTTGTGGTTCAACCCTACTTTCTACTATCTAGTAAGAGCATGTGATATAAATTGTATTTTATAGTACAAATTACAAGCTATCAAAAATTTAGCATCATTTCTGAGGAAGGTTTGGAGCTGACTATCTAGGGTAAAAAAACAAATAAAGAAATCGTTGCTGTTTTTGCACCTAAAATTCTTAAAACTGCCTTTAGAAATTGTTTCTATCTGCTGCAGTTACATTTACATCTATTTTTCTGTGTGAATTTTCTATTGTAGAATCTGTTTTCCTTTTAATCATAGCTTTGAAACTTTCAAAAATGCATATAATAACTAGTCATAGGCATAGTCACTATAGGATCTTGATCACCAATTTCATTAAAGGGTATCAAGGAGAGATTTAATGGTGCATGAGATAAATTTAATGAATTTCTTATTCAATGTCCATACCATGGTTTTTCCTTGAGAGTCTTGTTACATTCCTTTTTGATGGATTAAATGATGATGAGAAACACGATTTTAAAAAATTCACTCAATGGTTTCATGCATATCACATTGATGAGAAGTTATGGAAATTTTATGTTGGTCTAGCTAGAAAAGATAGGAATAACTCCCAACTTTTTAATGATAAAATCTCATTTTGGATTCTTCAAATGAACAATTGTTAGAGCTGGTGATCAGTGAAAGACACACATTCTCTGAACTTATCAAAGCTAAAATCTCTGAATTTGAGGAAAGA
Source organism: Viscum album (assembly GCA_963277665.1). Taxonomy (NCBI): domain Eukaryota; kingdom Viridiplantae; phylum Streptophyta; class Magnoliopsida; order Santalales; family Viscaceae; genus Viscum; species Viscum album. The sequence goes on along the minus strand of OY728143.1, from coordinate 1,650,058,104 downwards.
ACTATGAACTAGAAGTAGATTTGTGAAAAAAACGATCAAATGTCCAACAATTTTAGGAGTTTAAGAGATAAAATATTTCAAGAAACTCAAACTACAATTCAAGATTTACAAAACCAAGGAGGTAAAATTGATCAAAATCTTGAATTTGAAGAGGTTCAGATAAGTGATCTTGTTTTGGAAGAAAAACCAACCTCCAAAATCTGAAAATGAGGTAGATAATAAATGTTTTTGGAGTTTGTCTTAATGGAAGATTAAATGGAACTCTTCAGTCATTTATAAATAAAAAACTTTATATTTTCCACTGATTTGGGAACCAGGTTAGCTGAATTTGTTTTTGAAGATGAGATAAAAGTGGAAAAGGATTTTAAATTCATTTTAAATGCCCATAAATCTTTTCAAACTGAACTTGAAAACCCTCTTCCTGGATTGTTTTTTCGAAACTCAGCCACTTTCACATTTGTTATTGAAAACTCAGAGGTGAAAAATGTGGAATCTTCAAGAGGGTATGAAAATCATCAGTTATTGAAAAATTCCAGAACTGGATAGCATGTTTTCCAGCATTGTTAAAGGGTACATTCAGGGGTATTTTGCAGCTGTTAAGAGATTTAGTTTTATACCTAAATGGCATGAAGCAAAAATAAATAAATTCTCACCGAAAAATGAATGGACCGAACATATATGGTGATTTATAGATAAAAAAATACACCCCAAAGTAACTATGTATAGCTTTTTAGTGGTGTCCAGTTGGGGACTTTAAAACTATCATTGCATGAGAGGAAACTCGTAGTTTGTTATTATTTTTCTATTTGTTTCTTTTCTTTCAAGTAAAAATCCCTCCCTGATTTATTGATCTTCTCTCCCTACTCTCCCATTTCTTTCATGAATGACTTCTATTCATTGCTATATCTTCTCACCTTTTAACTTGGCTTTATTTTTTTGACTTTCATTGGTTGGATTAAGTTTTAATCTTTTTCACCCTTGTTAATGGATAGGCCAAGCAGAGAATTTTTTAAGAGAGTTTCTAACTTGGATGTTTTAAAGAAAAGAACCAACTACAAAGGAAGTCTTCTTGATCATTTATACTAAATTTCAACTATTTAAATTAATTCACAATGCCTTGAATAGTATAATTACCTATGTGGATCTAACTCTCACATATGGGCAAGATCAATTCATTCCCTTTTTTATAGATCTTGATCATGTGTATTGATTCATTGGTGAGACTATTATTTCCAAGAAGTTTAATTTCCTGTGGTTATGATGTCATCTATGTAGTTTAATGTCATGCGGTAAGGTGATATCTTGCAATTTAACGTCATACAACCAAGACAGAAAAAAATTTGCAATTTAAAGTTTTTCTACTAGAACTTATTCCGTAAAGTTTATAGAAATGTGGTTAGGATGTCTTAGGATGTTTTAAATTCCATGCAACCAGGATGGTTTCCCCTCATATTTTAACATTCATTTGGTCCAGACGTGGGATGTTGTGATGATGGTTATGAAAATTATTTCTTGAAGAACCCCCCATTGGTGGGGGTGAGACATGTTCCCATCAAATTGTGGCTAGTGAGTAAGCTTTATTATAATGGACATTATGTATGATACAATTCCATTCACATTTGGCTTCCAACATGGTAAGTTGCATTCCTGGTATCATTGGGGTTCTAAGATCCAATACCAGTTCTCTATGAAAGAAACAACGTAGAAGAAAATTTTTATTAAAGGATTGCATGACCCAATTATGATGGACTTGAAGGTTGTGTAGTGTACACAACCTATTCTCGTCAAGCCATTTCTTCTTAAACAATTTCTTTTTCGATTGATCATCATCTGAGAGTTTTCTATAGATAACTATTTTTAGCGATGGAAACTGGACTTCAATGAGAAAAACTAGCTCGGTTTTGTACACCAGTGAGTACGGTGTCTCTTGGGTAGTAGTTCACATGGTGGTATGGTAGGCCCATAAATCAGGTAGGATCTTTTCTGTCTAGGACTTATTCTATTTTTCAACCATCTTCTACTGCTTATTCAATAGAGACTTATTGAAGGCCTGAATCTGTCCATTTGTTGCTACATGATAGCGGTATGAGTGGTTAGACTCAATGGTATACTCCTGGTACACTTTCTTTAACTATTTATAGAAGAAGTTGGTCTCATTGTCTATATTGTAGAAGGATTTTTTTTCTTTTGGTCCATCCGGAAGCGTAAAGATCTATGCCTGATGCCAAATTTATTCCCTTCCAACTCGCTATATCAGGAGGGTCCCATTTTGAAGATAATCAATTATGGGAACCTGCCATCTAGGCATTACCGCGGCATGACCGCGGCATGTTGGCCCGGTCCAGCGACATCCGTGGGGCAGCATCTTCCAGCCAGGAGCGAAGGGAGCAGGAGGAGGTGGGGCAACATTCCGGCCATCGACCCGCCGGCAGAAATTATGATTAGTCAGTCTCAACATTGATCACAAGACTCATGGAATACTATCACTGTGAACTGCCACGGGGTGTCGTCCTGGATCAAGGCCAAATCACGGAATTACCGAGGTGTGACCGCGGTGTGACAGCGGCGTGACCGCAGCGTGTTGGCCCGGTCCAGCGACATCCACAGGGCAGCATCTTCCGGCCAGGTTCGAAGGGAGCGATAGGAGGCGAGGCAACATTCCGGTCGTTGCCCCACTGGCAGAAATTGTGATTAGTTAGTCTCATCATTGATCACAATACTCATAGAATACTGTCATTGCGAACCGCCGTGGTGTGTCGTCCTGGAGCAGGGCCAAATCACGGCATTATCGCGGCGTGACTGCGGAGTGACCGTGGTGTGACCATGGCGTGACGGCGGCGTGTTGGCCTGGTCCAGTGACATCTGTGGGGTAGCATATTCCGAATAGGAGTGAAGGGAGTAGGAGGAGGCGGGGCATCATTCTAGTCGTCACCCCCCGCCGGCAGAAATTGTGATTAGTAAGTCTCAACATTGATCACAAGACTCATGGAATACTATTAATGCAAACCGCTGCGGGGTGTCGTCCTGGAGTAGGGACAAATCACAACATTACCACGGCGTGACTGCGGTGTGATCGCGGTGTGACCGTGGCGTGTTGGCCCGGTCCAGTGACATCTGCAGGGCAGCATCTTCCGGCCAGGAGTGAAGGAAGCAGGAGGAGGTGGGGCAACATTCTGGTCATCGCCCCACCGGCAGAAATTGTAATTAGTTAGTCTCAACATTGATCACAAGACTCATGGAATACTATCACTGTGAACCATCGCGGGGTGTCATCCTAGAGTAGGGCCAAATCACGGCATTACCCAGGCGTGACCGCGGCGTGTTGACCCGGTCCAGCGACATCTGCGGGGAAGCATCTTCCATTCAGGAGCGAAGGGAGCGGGAGGGAGGCGGGGAAACATTCTAGTCTTCACCCCGCAGGCAAAAATTGTGATTAGTTAGTCTCAACATTTATCACAAGACTCATGGAATACTATCACTACGAACCACCGTGGGGTGTCGTCCTGGAGTAGGGCCAAATCACAGAATTACCACAATGTGACTGCGGCGTGACCGCGACGTGTTGGCCCGGTCCAGTGACATCTATGGGGAAGCATCTTCCGGCCAGGAGTGAAGGGAGCGGGAGGAGGCGAGGAAATATTCTGGTCATCACCCCACTGGCATAAATTGTGATTAGTCAATCTCAACATTGATCACAAGACTCATGGAATACTATCACTACGAACCATCGCAGGGTGTCATCCTGGAGCAGGGCCAAATCACGGCATGATCGTGGCATTACCGCAGCGTGACCGTGGAATGACCGCGACATGTTGCCCCTATCCAATGACATCTGCGGGGCAGCATCTACTGGCCAGGAGCAAAGGGGGCGGGAGGATGCGGGTCAACATTCCGACTGTCGCCCCGCCGGCAGATGATAGAATAGATCAACTATTTAATATGCTATAACAAGGGATCTCCAGAGAATGTTGTAGCGAGAATCATAATAACACAACATATAAAGGGAAACAAAATGAAGGAAAATAATTACACACCCTACACAAACCATTTATAAATTCATTCACTTTGCCTAAACATGGAAATTTTATTTATACTATTCAAAGCGTGAAAAGGAGTGTCATGGTCAAGGAATATGCCTACTTGGGTAATGTCATTTGAGTTAAATGAGCATAATAAGACAATTTATATTATTCAAAGAAAACAAAAACTAACTAGCCGCAAAACAAACACCAACAAGAGGCATATAAAAGACTTAAATCAAATCTAAACATGATACAAATAACTATCAGTACTCTTTGGTTTAGAAGACAGCGCACCTCAGTTGGAGGGGTTTTATTATAAAATCATGGCATTGCTTTATCACACAATTCATTTAATTATATTTAACATTTATTCTAAAACTCATTCAGCACACATCAAATGCAATAATTTAAGCACCTAGATCAACATAACTATCACTGTGAGTTTTTGCAGACAGGTCACCTCCATTGGAGGGGTTTTATTATAAAAACATGAATTTATTTATCAAATGAAACAATTATATTAAAGAACACTTATTCAAGATATGCAATTTAATATAATTAATCATAATTAAGAAAGAAGATAAATTCAATTTAAATCATTCTTGAATTAAAGAGGCTAGAAGAGGGATTCTACCTCAAGGTGGAACCAAACCGTCCACTTCGGCTCTTGGAGCTTTCTAACTAAAAGTTGTTACTCCCCCACTGGGTATACGCACCTTCACACACATGCAAGATTTCCAATAAGTGGCATCATGAATGAAGTGTTCTAAACAAGTAAAAACCAAATTAAGTACTCCCCTGTAATGATATGATGCAGTTTTCTTCTTTTTAATGAGCCAACCACCCTCTTATATTTTTCACTCAAGCTGGATATTTTCATTAAAGTAAATAAAAAGAAATAAAATCAACATCAGATTCCCATAACTCTATTCCTTATTAGATAACATTAAATAATCAGAAAAAAAATTGTAAATTACTGAGTTTCAAAGGACATATTCAAGAAAACACCCCCTCCTTCCTGGACAGACCCCCCACCCACCCACCCCCTCCCTGGAAAAACCCCCCCTACACACACCCCCGGAAAGACCCCACCCCCTGGATAGACCCCCTCTTCCTGATAGACCCCCCAGCCCCTCCCCCTCTGGACAGCCCCCCATCCCTCCTGGACACCCCCTGGACAGCCCCTCATCCCCCTTAGACAGCCCCCATCCCCCCTGGACAGTCCCCCCCTCCCCTTTCTGGACAGACCCCCCCCCCCCCTCTTGGACACCCCCCCTCTCCTTCCTGGATAGACCCCCCTCCCTGACAGACCCCCCTGGACAGCCCCCCATCCCTCCTGGACACCCCCCTGGACAAACAAAGGCATCATTCGAATTGATCGAATTCCAAGTGTCTTTTACAATTTTATTACAATCCTCTACAGTGTTCTAGGCATTATTGAATATAAAAGTAAGAATAGGATTGTTGTCTCTAGTCTTGAGGCTCACCAAAATTGGATGATGATCAGAATTAATCCTAGGTAAAGTAATACTAGAGATGGTATTCCAGTTATCGAGAGCTTTGAAGTTTGTGAAATCTCTGTCAATTTTACTTGCTAAAATTCTATTGTGTTTCCTTCTATACCAGGTATAATTATCCCCAACCAGATTAATCTCAACAAGGTTATTATCATCAATACAGTGATTAAAATCTTTAATAGAAGTGTTTGAGTGCAAGGTCCCTAGCTTTTCACTAGTTCCAAGGATAACATTAAAATCACTGATAATGACCCAGGGCACTTGAATAGTGTTGTTAAGGGAGGATATATTGTGCCACAAGGTTCTTCTATCTTGATATTTATTACAGGCATACGCAAAAGTACATTATAAAGTATTATCATGCAATTTTATTTCACATGTCAAAGACTGAGAATCATCATTAACAATATGAATTTTATCTATAGAGATATGTGCAAAGATCCACAAAGAATAAAAATTGTTATTATTGGAAGTTGCTCCTATAAAAGTATAACTATATTTTTCAAGACTATTAAATCCAAAAGTAAAAGTGAATTTAGGTTCAAAGATAGCAAAAAGTATCGGTTTATGAGTAAAATGAGAATTTTTTAAAGTTGTGATGGTGTCAGGGTTAGCAATACCCTGACAGTTCCAATATAAAATATTCATTTATACTTACGTTTGGGGTTGGGACCCTTGTTTTTGTTACCTCCGGAATTCTTTCCTCACTTGGATATTATTAATTGCTTGGTATAATTCTCTTTAGGTGTCGCTGCATTTTTTCCCTGCAAAGTCCTTGAAGGGTTAGGAGAGCTATGATTATTTTGCATACTTGTTGAGACCTCTTCTTGGTGCATTTATTTGTTCTCAGTTTCCTTCTGTACCACTATCCATTTTGTTTCTGGTTTTATGTGATCAGATTCCCCAGATTGGTCACCCAGTTTCTGAGTGGTGAATTCAGCCATAGCAGGGGTTGCTGGTTGTATGTGTCTGTTGTAGTTCCAGACCTTCGTTATCATCTTACATGTGTTGTGCTTTGCTAATATCAGCCATCTGCATATTGAAAACTAGATTTTGAACTGCTACTTTTTCCAGCATCTCATCACTGTGTGAAGGTGAGGAGAGTTGATATTGTTTTGCACTGTCAGTAGTCGCAGCATAGGTGTCCTGCAGACCCCCCTGCAGACCACCCCCTACCCTGCAGACCTCCCCACTCCACCCTGCCCTTTCCCCCCTCCTCCCTACCCTGCAGACCTCTCCCCTGCCCTACAGACCTCCCCCCCTCCCCCCTCCCCCCTCCCCCTAACCTGCAAACATCCCCCCTGCCCCCTTCCCCCCTCTACCCTACCCCCCTCCACCCACCCCCTACCCCCTACCCCCCTCCACCCTCCCCCCTGCCCCCTGCCCCCTGTCCCCCCTGCCCTGCAGACCTGCCCCCTACCCCCTACCCCCTGCCACCCTACCCCCTTCTTATTTTGAACCTCTATCACCTATTAAGATGAGTGGATCCAATATGAAATGAAAAAATTAAATGAAATATAACAAAAAATATTTTTATATTGTTCAATACTAACACTTACCCGTTGCTAAAACTAGTTATGCATACCCCGGTTATAGATTATCCATTATAATCTTATTATTAATTATAATGGTTTATGAATCAACAGGTTATACCCCCATTAGTTAATACTCCATTTGATCCTAATTATACCCCCAGTGATTCAACCCTTTTTCCTCCTTTAGTTAGACCCAAAACATTTGAATGGTTATAACCTCTAGTGTTGAGCCTCTTCAATAACTGTTCCCCCTATTCACAAGGTCATTCTTCTTATCTTGATCAATTATATGATGATTTCATGATCTTCCTCAATGGGATTTCTATATTTTATTTTCTAATGTACAACTTCAAATACATTCAATAGAAAAAAAACCTTTTATGTAGATTTTTCTTAATAATTTTAATCACATGTCTATGATCAATTGGGTAAGGTAAACCATGATCAGGAAAATATTATTTCTTCTCCTGGTGTTTTAGCCTCACTTAATCACTAAATTATCATGTGTGAAATCTTCTGATACTACACCCAGATTAGTCTCAAAACACTACACAATATTTATGAAAAATATATCACATGGTCTTTTCTCAAACCACATTAATGTAAGAAACAGTGAACCCCCTTCAATTTAATACATTTAGATACAAAAATTAACAATATAATCACTTATAATGAATTAATTACTTTCATTTCCATGAAAATAAACTCATTCATGCATATTATTTTATGTATTTTATTTCTTGTACTCTTCACCTAACTCACTACTTAACAATAACGTCACTATTTTTCTCCATCTTGAAAACTCAAGAATTTATACTATTACATTTAATCCGGTCAATTTATTTTAACATTCAGGTATGGAATAATAGAATACATGATTTCTCTTCCTTCCCCCTCTCACCCAACTAAGATCGCACTTATATACCTCACGTAATAGATGTATATGTGAAAACTACTTCATGTCCCTCCTGAAATATAGTGCGGATCATACACTGGATTGTGTAATCAAACCATGATAATGAAAACATGAATGTATAGAAATAATTTGTATGAATTCATAGAAACCATACACAAATATTGACCTTTCTTGTTTTCCCTATTTCATTCTCAGCTCTGCCAAATTATCTCTTGGATATTCTTACTATTTTTACCCAAGAAAAGAGCATGTTGGGGTATTAATGGAGAATACTCCACCGAATTATCCCCACCACATATGTGCACTGCCTATAATATATATGATCCACTCCACTTAAAGCTTTGAAATTACAAAAGACACCATCTTTGTAAAAACAAATCTCACTACCACCGTTTTCTATTCACTATTTCTAATAATAAAATACACCACTAAATTCAGTTTATTAATTTATGGAATCTTACAACCATATTCATCCCCTCTTAGGATTTGACGAGATGAATTTGATCACTAATCATTATGATATGAAGAACTGTGTATTGAAGCTTCACCAATGAAGCTTAAGGAAGAATACAACTTCTTAGCTTGACCAGATAGCTCAAATAAAACATATCAAATAGATGGAGTTATATATGAAACATTTTAAGTGGATGAAAAGTGTTCCATGTAGAACTTTTCCAAAATCAATAATACGCTTGGACTGCTACTCCTTAGTAATACATAGGTGTGTCTCCCTACATTTGAGCTGGCATTGGGGTTGACACATTGATATACTTTATATGGTCATTCCTCCCTATGTTATACCACATACCCACTCCTCATACATGATCAAATCAAAGCACATCCATGCTGGAACTATGAATCCCACAATCCTTAGGCACTCCATGTGAGTGTTATGCACTCTCGCTGGCTACAGTGGGTTGGGTGATTGAACATTCTTTCTTTCCTAAGAAGTGGTCATCCTTGGTTGGCCTATGGTTGACCCCATTTTCTAATAAAGGATCACTATTTTGTTTTAAATCATGTTATAAATATTAAATACAATCTCAATTTATTTCTCACCATCAAATACAAAACAACATAAATATGATCATCTATAATATTAATATTTCATTTTAAAATGTTGTAAACAATGTTCACTTCTCCTAGTGTAATTAGATAATGACTTTGACATAATAAATAGTTCAAAAATAATCATAATTAAAAATCCCTAAATTTTCATTGAATAAAATTATTAATATAAAATTAAAATTCAATAAATCAATTGGGTTATTCAATCTCCCACTTCGGATTTATTGTCAATACCTATTTCATTTCAAAATTCAATGTTTCCATATAACCTTTATTGATAATAAAACCAATGATATAAATATGGGAATGAATTATCATTTCTACTATTAAAAAGTTGAGATCTTCTTGTCCTCTTATAAAAAATATAGTATGATTTACTCCAAATAGGGATGGAATCAAAACAATCATATAAATGAAGAGTCTTAATAAAAGATGAAATCTCTTAATATTTATTTAGATTAGTCTCTAATAATGATAATGAAGTCAAAATATTATAATTTAAGCGGGATACGATGTCCTCCTATTTTGTTATCTGAGTGGTCAAATCATCTATATGGGCATGCATTTGATAGATTATATAATGTATCTATTCAAGAACCTTTGAAGATTCCCTTATTAATTCGGCCAGGGGAGTCATGTCATCAAAACTATGAAAGTCCCCATCATTGCTAACCATTTTTTGTAGGGTTAGGAAAAATTTTCTCTTGATATCATACAATGGTTGGTAATCAAATCCACCTACCCCCATATCGTGAAAAAGCTGGCGTAGGTGTTCTTATTGGCCAAATAACTCCTCCAAGGGAGTCTCAGTAATCAGGGCATGGATTTTATGCCAAATATGCCTTCATTATACATGGGTTTCTGTAACCACTTGGGTGGGTATGCCAAAAGTAGGAATGATTATCTGAGAAGATGAAGAAGCAAGAGAATAAGTTTTATGTTCTCTCCTCGCAATTGACACATCTTCCATCACTGATATTAAGGGACCATCCCCCTCAAAAAATGTTTCCCACTAATGGGATGTTCATCAATATGATGATAACAATTCCTTGGTGGCTCACCTAAGTCCTGAGTAAACTCCATTGCTACTACAGATAAGGGGTTCAGTGAAGCACAGGTCTTGTCTACCTAATGGATCGGTCGATTCAACAAACCACCCATATAATCTTCCACCCAAACCTGGGCATAATCATAAGACATGAAGATAGGTGAATCGACCAGTGGAAGAATAATCTCAACATTTTTCTCTTCACATGCCAATATAAGACAAATTTGGTGGATAAGTCCAGGATGTTGTTCGACTCTCGTGGCATCTTAAGGGAGAGAAGAAACTCTTTGAATGCAAACAAACTAGAGAGAAAACTGATAGGGTGAATATGCATTGTATATAGTTATCTCTTCTAAGGAGCCATAAGAACCCCATCCTATAGATAAATATTGTATGACCTCTCATACAGAGACCCCCTTCCATTATCAAAAATCATTCCAGACGGTGTAGGATAGGGCATGAATTTGAAATGATAATGTTGTATCAACATGCCAATAACCTCATAAGGACCTAGTGGCATCACCCCAACCCTTGAAACATTCAACATCTGAGAATAGATCAAATCATCATGGATTCCTTTAGTGTTATGATATTTGTAACACCGAAAATGCTCTCCTATCTATCCAAATAAGAACTGGAAGGGTCCTCCAATCCAGTAAGGGATGTTGCCTTACCTAATATGAATGTGGGGTTGATAAAGGCATCCAAGAGTCATCATTACTAGATTAAGAAGGCACCCCTATCCCAATCGGACTACCATCACCAATATGATTACTTGAATTCCCAATAATATGCCCCCATGTAGGAAAATCCATCTATTAAAAAACATGGTTATAAACCCCTCCAGCAGAAGGCTTGTGGATACCTCTAGTCTCAGTCATTATCCCCATGTGGTATACTCCCTAGCTTCAAGGATGGACCAATAAAATCTTGTTCTATCGTGAACCTATTAGGAAGAGCATCGATGAGGGTGTATAGCAGTTGGTCAAGACCTGTTGTGGTAGAGAAATATATTAATCCAATCTTTAAAAGAAACAAGTGACTGTAGGTTTAGATCCTTCCTTAACTTATCCTTAACAATGGTGAGAACATCTCTTTCCAATATCAAATCTCGTGAGGTTTCATCCCAAACATCTTTAACTGAAAGATTTTCTTCATACATCTCCCAAAGAGGAGGTATTCCACCCAATCAATAAAAATGACAAACATCAATCCCAAATTTTCCATGGGATAAAAGGAAGGAATTAGTTCTAAAAAACCAATGGATAATTAGCTATTTAAGTTTCTATTGATGATACATGATGAAATGAGAAGTACATACTACCTCATAAATATAGACAACAAGTAACTGGTCAGAGAATTATGATCATCTCTTTCTAACCTAAAAAGGTCATGCACATTCATCGGAGAAGTTACCTCTAGGTCATAAGTCCCACTTAGAGATCCAACCACTTGTAAGAGAATTCAAGGAGGAGATGAGTGTGCTCAAATAAATTTGATCAATTGGTTGGTGGAAAATATTTAAACCTTCTAGATCTCAAGGGGAGTTAACCAACATGTAGTATAACCCATGGAGGAGTGGTACAAAAAATTGAGTGTCTTTAGAAATCATTGTTTGAAGAAAATCAAGGGGATATGACAGTCAGTAAGATGAAAGATTATAACCATGTGAAGGAGTGTAAACATCATCCAGTATACCGAATCCATTCAAATAAATTCAGTGTAATAGGGGATATCTCTTAAGTTCAAGAAGTATAATCCCTTTAAAATCCTTGTTGGCAGAGAACACATCATAATGAGGGTTGAAATTTGATTCCCAGTAATCATATTACTATGTATGGTTACATTGGAAGATTTCTATGAAATGGAATCCATCTATATGAACACAAGAAACGCATATATTTTATTATCAATAATTCTTATATCACCATCACTGTGTATGGTTCCCTTATATGTTCAACATCATCACACCAATATGCCTTCAATTTCTACTCATACTCTACCCATGTCTTCTATAAATACAAGAGTAAGGGAGATCTAAATAACCATCACATGAAATTCAAATCACAGTATAACCTTAAAATCAGAACATTGATGAAATAGTATGGTATAAAATACATGTGTGGATTGGAAGCCAGTAGGAGGGTGTCGCAGTGAGAGAGGTCTCCGGGGAGGAGGGTGACACTATGAGAGAGGTCGTCGGGAGGAGGGCGTCGCGGTGAGAGAGTTCGTTAGAGAGGAGGGCGTTGCGGTGAGGAGAGGATGAGGAGGAGAGGTCGGGAAGGAGAAGTCGTCGGGGAGGAGGGTTCCGCGATGAGGAGAAAACGTCGAGGAGGAGAAGTCATCGAGGGAGTAGGGAATCGCGGTCAGGTGAGGTCGAGGAGGAGGGTGACACGGTCAGGTGAGTTTGGGGAGGAGAACTCGTCAGGAGGAGGAGAAGTCGGGAGGAGAAGAAGTCGGGAGGAGTGCAAGAGTAGCGAATCGAGGACCCCGATACCAAATAGGAAAACACATGGTATAGCCATGGTTATTAAATTAAACAGTGGCAATTAGGAAGATATATCTACAGACCAATAAAATTGTGGCTATAGGTTCGTGGCTATAGCTTTAATTTCTAGTAGTGTCAGCCCAAAAATGTTTGGATATAGAATATTCACTCAACATGATTCTTGTTATCTCTTGAAGAATTCTATCTATTCTTTCAACAACACCTTCTTGGTGCTGAGAAATTGTGAGTAATGCCTTTTCTACTATAAAAATTTTCAAAATCAGAATTTTGAAATTCTCCACCATGATCACTATGAATAGTTTTCAATGGAAGGTTTTTCTCATTTTTAACATGGACTCTAAAACTTTTAAAATACAAGAAGGCTTCAGACTTCTTTGCTAGAAAATAGACCCACGTAAATCTAGTGTAATCATCAACTAAAACAAATACATAATACTTACCTCCAATGTTTCCAGTTTGTGTAGGACCAAAGAGATCCATATGCACTAACTGTAATGCATCAGTAGTTGAGACTTCACCGATTGATATAAAACTTGATTTATGTTTATTTCCGTATTGACAAGGGTCACAGACTTTTGAAGAATCAAATCTAAGCTATGGTAAATCCTTATTAGTCCTTACTTAGAAATTTTACATAGGTTCCTAAGGTTACAATGACCTAACCTTCTATGCCATAACCAAGAATGATCTTCCATTGCACTGAGGCAAGGTAGATCTTGGCTCCTAAGGTCTTCTAAGTTTAGTGTGTATACATTCTATTGCCTATATGCAGAAAGAATAAACTCTTCCTTGGAATTGTGTACTAAGCACCTGTCATTCCTAAAATTCACAAGGTAACCTTCATCACATAATTGGATTATGCTAATGAGGTTGTGCTTAAGACCCTTAACAAATAAAACATTTTAAATCAGAGTTTTTCCAAGAAGAATGATGTTACATATACCAATAATTTCTCCCTGAGCATTATCTCCGAAAGTTACTTTTTCTCCTTTCGTCTTGATAATCTTTTCAAAATAGTTTTTGTTACCAATCATATGTTGGGAACGTCCACTATCCATGTACCAAATATTACTGTTGGTACTCTCTTTATTTTCCTAAAAACAAAAGAGTTAGACTTTCGGAATCCAAACTTTCTTGGATCCGAAAATTTCAGAAAAAAAAATTTAGGAATCCACGTTTTCTTAGAAAAATAGGATTTATAAAATCCAAAATATTGGGTTTTGTTTAATGAACATTTTTTTGCCCAGTGTCCACCACACTGACACTTAGTGCAGAATGGAGCACTTTGAGGAACAAAATAATTGTTGCTAAAAATCGGTTTAGAACTAGTATAACCAAAACCAGAACTATTCCTTAGAGGTCGGATTTGAGAATACATTTTATCAAAATTTTCCTTACCTAAGGTAAAGTTTGACAAACATTTACTTAAGGAAAAAATTTCAGATTTTAGTTTGATAACTAAGTTCTTGTCTTCTAAAACATCTGATTTGGAACTAGAGTTAGGCTCAAAAAAAATTTCTTAGAAATTACATTTTCTAGATCCTTAGAAAGTTTATTCTTCTCAGAATTTACTTCCTCAAGATTTTTTGAAATACTTTCAAAATCAACAATTTTCTTATCAAGATCTTTAGAAAGATCTGATATTTCCTTAGTAAGAATAGTATTCCTAGAATTTTCCTTATCAAGTTTTTCCATGAGTTTTGAATTCTCAATTTCAAGGAGTTTGAAAAACCTAGAAACTTCTTCATAAGAAGGTAAAGTATTATCTTCATCAGAAGAAGATTCTTCATCCTAAGATTCATAATATTTATCATTACTATAATTTGTATTTAAAGAAACATTGGTCATTGATTCAGCATTGTGCACCTTATCCATCAAAAAATGATTTTCAATAGGTAATCTGGCTATTAGACCAAGATTCTTCTGTCTGGAAGATTCGTAATCTGAAGATTCATCCGAAGAGTCACCACCACTGGCACTCCAGGTGTAATTAGCTTTCAAGACTTTCTTAGCTTTAGCTTTGTATTACTTCTTTATGTTTCTTTCGAAATACTTTTCCTTTATTTCCTTTCTTTTAAACATAGGACAATCAGGCCTTATATGTCCAGATCTCTTGCATTCATAACATGTAACTTCAGAATCTTTCTTGTATTTCCTTTCCTTCTTTTTATATCTGGATTGAAAGTTATTCTTTCCAAAAATCTTATTCATTCTTCGAGCAATATTTTCTAACTCATTTTCTGAAGATTCACTTCCACAAGATTCAGATTGGTTAATAACCTTCTTAGATTTGGATCTAGTAACTCTCTCAGGAGTCTTGGCTTTCATATGATTTGAAGTAGTTGTAAAAGTAACTCCTCCGTTCCCATTCTTCTTCTTAACATTGTCAGCATCTCTCTTCATTCTTGTCTCATGCTGAAAAAGAGTGCCAAATAGCTCATCTAAGGAAATCTGGTTGACTTTTCTGTTCTCATCAATTGTTGTCCTCTTGGACTCCAACTCATTTGGCATAATGTCTATGATCTTATCTACAAGAGCCTCATCATCCAAACTTTTTTCTCTCATATACTGTAATATATTCACAATAGTCATAAACCTTTGCTGATCTTTTCTTATAGGTTCTCCATAAGGAAAGTTAAAGTCATAGTATTCAGCTCTCAACATAGCTCTTCTTGTCTCTATAGCTTTAGAAGTACCAAAATGTGTAACTTCAAGTTTCTTCCAGATACTGTTTGAAACTTCACAAGAAGATATTTGGCTATATATATTTCTAGTCATAGAATAAAGCAAGGTATTTCGTACCTTATAATTCAGTTGATATTCATGATTTTCTTGATTGGTGAAGGTACTAACTTCCTTGTCATGGATTTTATATCCTCCAGTAAGCATGACAAAATTGTCAACTCCAGTATTGATAATGAATGTATTCATGTGATCTCTCCAGTACTCATAATCATTTCCATCAAAAATAGGTGGTCTTGTTGGATTTAAGTTGTCAATAGAACCAACATTGATTCCTACCATCTTAATGAAAATCTTTCCATAAAAACTTGTTAATAGAAAAAGTTCATAAACAAGGAAAATATTCCTCAGTAAGAAAAATATATATATAACAAGAGTATTTCTAAGAAAAATATGAATTCAAACTTAATGAGTCTGAAAATATGATTCCGAAAAATAGAAGAAGAAGATTTCTCTTCTGAATCTAATCGTGAGATTAATTCAGATTGTACCTTTCCTCTGATACCAATTGTTGAATTGGTTCAGACTATGAAGTGATCTTTCTCAGTAGAAAAACATAACAATGAAAAACTTGAGTAAGGAAAACTTATATGTGAATATAAGTATTTCAGAGACCTCCTCTGATACCAATTGTTGAGATGGTATGTGAGTATGATATACTCTATAATACCAAATCTAGTATCGAAATAATATAAATATTGTATGTAGTATCTAGTGATGCTCAAAATACAAGAGGGGGGTGAATTGTACACTTTAAAAAATTCCTTTGGAACTTTTAAAAATGGTTATGTTTAACAAGGTTAAACAAGAGAATTAACAAAACCTCTAGTTCTAAACACTTGCTTGATTCAGGAAATACGATTCCGAGAAATTGATTCCAGAAATATGGTTCTAAAAAATGAAACTTAATAAAAGTTTACAAAGATAAAGATTTTACCTTAAAGCGTATAGAATCTTACTAAATCATAGTACAATTATAAGGAAGTATAAAAAAAGTTATACTTTCCTCAACAAACAAAATGCAGCGGAAAACTTGTAACAAGACAAGTGACAAATAGTAAATCTTTTAACCCAAAGAGAAGGTTATCCAATAACCTTGGATAAAGGTCCCTTAATTTATACTTTCAAGAAAGTCTGTCTTACCCACACCAGGGTAAGCCCTCGATACGAAGATCGGAGTTTGTCTTGTTATCCCCTCAAGCCCTCAACTTCAAGGTAGTCGGCACCTCTGTCTTCTTCAGCAAAGAAGTCCTCAACTTCAAGGTAGTCGGCACATCTGTCTTCCTATCCCCGGAAGCCCTCGAATGTACTCAGCAACATTCGGAGTCGCACAAAGCAAAAATGAACAAGAAGTTTAATATGCACGAAGCAAAGAAATTCTCTCTCTAGAAATCACTTCAACAGCATGTAATCTCTAGAGTCTTAGAATAGTGTTGAGCTCTTTCAAAAAAGCTCCTATTTATAGGCACAACACCAACAGTCGGCTCCCTCCTCCAACGGTCATATTTTCCTTGAATTTCGGAGGGACCTATACACGTGTCACTCAAAAAATAGTTAGTTAGTAGCTGAAATCATGACATCGTTTTATAACAAAAACAAGTGTAAGCAAAAATATGGTAACATAACCAAAATCCAATATTCAGAATATAAGCAAATAAAAGTTCGGCATCTAACCAAAAAAGAATTCGGAGTCTACAATACAAGGATATTCAGATTCTATTTTTCTAAGGAATTCAGAACCTAAACTCTATAGATTTTTGGAGTCTGAATTTCAAGGAAATTCGGAATCTGGATTTACAAAGTTCGGAGTCATAGTTCATGAAAATTCGAAGTCAGAACTTAGAAAGTTCGGAGTCTGAATTCATAGAACTCGGAATCAGAACTCAGAAGAGTTCAGAGTCTGAATTCAGAGAACTTGGAACCAGAATTCGGATCCTAAAAATAGAATGCTCTTTATCTAAGTATTATATGATTTCGAGGTTTTAGATATGAAACCGAATTTTATACTTAGTCAAGATAATGAACAGTGAAAACATGATAAGGATAAATTTCCTTGGGGAAGGAAAATTTTCCTTATAGAAGTAAAACACAGGGTAAAAAGAGAATTTTCATGAGATAAGGTGTTTGTGATTTTCAAAACAAGAAGGAAAATTAAATTCATAAGGATAACTTATTGACTTAACAAACTACCCCAATCATGAAGGAATGGAAAAGTCATAAGGAAAACCTTATTGACTCAACAATTGATTATCCGCGGGCATTGATTAGATTAAAATTTATATTTCCCAAACTACACTCAGCTAATAAGGCATAGTAAAGTAGTGCAGGGTCAAACCCATAGGGATAGATTGTAAGAAAGCAACATAGTGTTGAGAACCTATTGGAAGGAATCCTCACAATCACTATTTGGTTTGTATTTTCTAAGAACTAAGTATCTTGGGATTTAAATTAGATTAAACGAAGGGTTTAAGGTCAATTTCAGGGTATAGTAAAAAGATAATCCTAAATATAGCTTGGGATAGACCTATAGATTTGGCTAAAAAGTAATGAAAAGGTCACCAATTGGTCTTAGTACAAAAAATTGGATCTACCTAATCTGGAAACTACTCCTTGGTCGAGTGATATTTGAAATCCTAAGTGTAAAAACCTTGGATTCTAGGAGGAAATAATCACATGTTATTGGTCTTATCCTAATCAACTCCAATTAAGTCATGGTCACTCGATTTCATCTCTGATGGTTGTGGTAGATGAAAAAGAATGAGATTAATAATTGTTTTAAACCTAATTACTTGCCATAGGGTTACCAAGTTTTGATTTAGAGATTCATTACATTCAAATTCATCCTTACTCTCGGACCCCAACCCTAAGCGGATTAGTTGTGCATGATGGTATTAATTGAAAGTAGGGAAACATGAAACATGATCAACATAATAAATAAAAAACTTAAATCAAATAAATCCACAATTTAAATCATGTAAAATAAATTAAAAAACTTGAATGAAGAAACAACAAAGAACACAGTAGAAGATTGGTATTGAACAGAAAACATATAAAGACCCGGAAATTCCATATAATTTTTTTTAATTAAATGGAATTATTATGAGTCTATGAAAATTAACAGCATGTGATTCCGAGGCCCGGAGAGCCCGGAATAGAATTTTGAGCTTTTTTTAAGGTACGTTCAGTAAACGTGCGAGTGGTGATTTCTATATTTTGAACTGGTGCTCGGATTAAAAATTTGTGGGCACCGTTGAATTCACAGTGCCAGGATTCGCTTAGACAGAGCTTAACTTCCAACGGCAAGGGTCGGACGAAAAATTTAATTTTTGGACTTTACAAAAAAACAATAAAATAACTCCATGAGTTATTTTATTATCTTCTCACCTTTGAGCAGTGGATGGCGGGACCGTGGTGTAACGTCAGGCTTGAACGGGAGTCATTTAATGACACAACCCTTGGGTTGTGTAACCACGAAGTTCGTTGAATTAATGGAACATTAATTGCACATTAATAAAATGCAACATGGGTGGTTCCTTTTCTTCTATTTAAATAAAACTATGGCATGGGTTTTGGGGATCGACGTGAGGAAGCTCTGATGAAATGTCGGCGGAAACCTACTCCAATGAAGAACGAAGAATGAACGAATGCCGACGAACATCTTCGAACGCAAACCATTCTTTCTCATCCGCAACGTATTCCAATGAGTTCAAGGTAGGGGTTTGTCTTGATTTATTTCTAATATTTTTATGAATTCATCTTCTCTTGATGATGTTTGAACTCTTCCCTTATTATAAGGCTAATGCGGAGGGCGCCAGCCAAACCAAACAAGGCCTAGACCCTCCGTTGTTCTGGGTTTGGTTGCGTTCTTCATGGGTGACTAAGCAATAAGGAGGCAAGGCTAAACCGAGGGCCACGCAGTGTAGGCGGCGTCCCGGGAGACCCTTAGGTGCAGACAGGAATTAAATTGGACCACCAGAACATCACCGGTGGCCCACGGAAGTTCTACCGGTACAGTACCACCGGTGTGGTAGCGCTGGCGACTGGCGGCGGCAGCCAGCGGCCGGCGACGGTAGCCGGCCATCGCCGGTTGTGAGGAGGTGATAGCACCCGAAGGCGTTGCGGCGGACAAAGGGAGGCTGCTAGCCATCACTGGCCACGTTGAAGCAGGCGGCGCACCACGATAGCGCACCACGGAGGTGGCGTCGCGGCGAAGGCGGACTCAGACCGCGGGTCCCACCCTAGACAGGTCAGCTAGAGGAGTGGCGCCACCGGTTAGTGAACCCAAATAGACCGCCTCCATTTGGGAGGGGAGCGGACCCCTCGTGCCCAGCTGGCGGGCCGGGCCCAGCCGGGTGGGCCGGGTCGGCCCGGCGGGTCGAGCCCACAGCCCAGCGGGCCAGACCGGGCCCAGCCGGACTGGGTCGGGCCCAGAAGGTCGGGTCGGGACCAGCGGACCGGGTTGGGTCGACCCAGACTAGGTTGGGTCGGACTAGACTCAGACCTAGTTTTGGCCCAGTTTCACTTAAAAGGGCATATCTTCTAAACCAGACGTTCGTTTAACAAACTATTTGTGGCGCTGAAACCCTTAGGACGAGGAGGTCCTTTTAGATACTCCACTTGGGTTTTGGAGAAAGTTGATGTATAGGGGTTGGATCGGACTCGAATCCAATTGGGTCATTGGCACTAAAATGTCTATAACTAACAGACTGGGTGTCCGATTGACATGTTGTATGTTGCGTTGGAACCCTCATGACATAGCGGATATTTGGGTTACTTCTTCGTGGGACTTAGAGGAGGTTAAAATATGTTTGATGTATTGTAGAGAGGATCCTACGAAAATCAAGCATGCTTAGTGCGGGAATCTAGTGGTTGGTTGTGATGTGAAGAAAGGATAGCAATCTTTTGTGGGTCAGAACCTAGCGATCCTCTGTGGTTCATCACCTAGCGATCCTCTGTGGGTTAGCACCTAGCGACATTGTGCGGTCTAGCAGCATAAGCCTCTCTACATAATAAGATGATCTATCTTTATGAATAATCATATTTATTCATGTTCTTTAAGTTATATACCTAGTGTGAGCTGTCTTTTAAGTTGTACTTTTTGATTGAGATCATGCTTTGTGGTTTTTCCTTTGTGGAATTCTGAGAGACCTTCGGGGGTCTCGGGGTCCCTACTGGGTATTATTATACTCACCCCTGAATTGGTTTCGCCCGCACCTTGTTGGGTTTGGTGCAGAAAATGGACAGCTTTGACCGAGACTTGGGAGCTAGGACTAGACGGTGTGCGGAGGTGACCGGTTGGCGTGGAGAGCCGTAGAGACGAGTTGTACTGACCCTTTAGGTAGGATCCTTGGCGGACGATCTTAGAAGCTGTTTTTTATTTTTATTTTTTTGTACCTTCTTTCATGTTGGGCTTGTATGCTAGTCCCTTTACTTTCAGTACTTACCTTTACACTTAGTGGTGGTTTTTTAGTTGTGGTTGCACCTTTCTTCTTCCTTTTTGTTTAACTTGTGCATAGTGTGTCATGTCTGTGTGTGTACAGGTTTTGAGGAAATGTCTTCCCATTTTAGGGTTAATCCTTTCTAGTTCTAGTTGCCAACCCCTGGCCTATGGAAGGTGGTCTTGGGGTAGTCACAGCATGGGCCCTAGGGGACAATTCATGACAAAGTGTTATCAGAGGATGGTCGGTTCTACCAGAAGAACTAAGAGTCTATGTTTTCAATGAAGAAATAGTGTTAAGTGTCTTGAGTTTGGTTTTCAGTTTGGGGAGTCTAATGTTGGTGTGAAAGCCGACATATCCATATACCAGGACCCTGAATTCTGATTTCCGACTCGGTACACGAAAACACTATTTGCGTGTGTTTTGAAAATGTTGTTTTACTTTTGACCTTTTGAGTCAGCTCACCAGGTATAACTTATTGAACATAGTGCATCTTTTTCTTTACAGGATGCCATCGCGTAGACAACCATCCATGATTCTAGTGAGAGATCACGATGACGGCCCACCGAGCGATGAGGCTTCAGTACATGGCCCTCTTACGGCGATGGTACCTTCGGTTGGTCTACCAGTATCACCACTACCCGTAGGGCAGAAAATGCCACCATCCCCACCAGCAGACTGTGCACGCCGACTGAGCATGTTGCATGAGTTCCATAGACAGAAGCCTCTAAGGTTTTGAGGTGAGACATATCCTCAGGTAGTTGAGGACTGGATGGAGGCCGTCGCACAGGTTTTCTGCTTGGTTGAGACACCAACAGACCAGATGGTGATCCTAGCTGCTAGCCTTTTCCAGGGCACAGTAGGGAGATGGTGGAGCCTGACACTCCAGACACACGAGGAGATGACACTCTCCTGGTTGGACTTCGAGAGCCTCTTCATGGCGGAGTTCATACTAGTGACTTTACGCTCAGTGCGTATTCAGGAGCTACTGCACTTACAGTAGGGAATCCTGACAGTGACCCAGTACTCAGCGAGATTCACTGACCTCTCTCGCTACTCCACCAACATGGTACGGGGGCCATTCTTCAGGGCCCGAACCTTTGAGCAGGGTCTTCGATGGGAGATCAGAGCGTCGATGATATCGATCAATATCCCGATGCAGGATGGAGTTCTAGAGTGATCACTTTTGGTAGAGAGATTCCTTGTCGAGCTGGAACCGACAGTGAGAGTTACCACCAAATGACATGTAGCCGAGTCATCTTTAGCAGACAGTAGGCAGATGACGGGGAGTCCCAAATGGGCCAGACCTTCCGGAGGATGACCCCAAGACGCAGGGTCCGAGGTGCGGAGCTCACGAGGCAGAAAAGGTCATCTGAGGACTATAGTCTGTTACTCTTGTGGTGAACAGGGGCACATGGCTCGTGATTGTCTGACTCCCCGCGTGGATGATCAGCAGATGGATGAGGGACCACCGAGTCAGTGACATAGGCCCAAGCGAGGAGTTTCATAGGGCGACGGATGTGGAAGAGGAGCAAGTCGTGCAGTAGGCAGTGGGCGATGATTTGAGATTCTACCGCCACCACCCCTAGGTGGTCCACCCCGACCACAGGGAGTAGGTGAACAAGGACGAGCTCATATACAGGCAGTTGAGGCCTACGACCACGGTACTCCAGAGATGATTCGAGGTACGATCTGTGTCTACTCAACCCGAGCTTTAGTTCTTATAGACACAGGTTCCAGTCACTCTTTCATTTCCACGGCTCTCGTTCAGATCTCAGAGATTCTGATGGAGTCGTTGGCTTGATCCTTATGATTAGAGACTCCTAAGGGAGAGGATTCGACGATTACGTACCGCTACAGGCAGTGTGATCTCACTCTAGGAGGCGAGATCTTCGACTGGGATATCCTACTAGTAGCGTCGAGGCCTTACAACATCATCTTGGGTATGGACTGGCTATCTACAGTCCATGTTTAGATCAACTGTTTAAGGCGCAAAGTGCGGTGTGTCCATGAGGATGAGACCAAGTTTTCCTTCACCGGTGAGAAGGAAACCTTTACAGCATAGGATGGACTTTCTCGGAGGAGGGTGCAGCCGACCACTCATTAGTTAGCTAGCCTCATCCTCGGTGTAGTGGATGAGAGGAGTCTGAGCTATCCACTTGTGGTGGACCAATATGCTAATGTCTTTCCTGATGATGTTCTGGGACTACCACCTCGTAGAGAGGAAGACTTTTACATCGACATGTACCCCAGGACGACACCGATATCTACACCAACATATCGGATGGCTCCCATAGAGCTTCGTGAGTTGAGGGTATAGTTGGAGGACTTACAGAGAAAGGGGTTCGTAAGACCCAATGTCTCTCCATGGGCAACCCTGATTTTGTTTACCAAGAATGAAGATGGAAGTTTGAGGCTTTGTGTGGACTATCAGTGCCTGAATTAGGTGATCATGAATAACAAGTATCCTCTATCGAGGATTGATGATCTCTTAGACCAGCTTAAGAGAGCACAGTGGTTTTTGAAGATAGATCTCAGATCATGCTATCATCAGCTCGGGGTACGGGATTAGGACGTACCAAAGACATCCTTCAAATGCCAGTATGGCCACTACGAGTTCTTTGTGATGCCTTTAGGCATGACCAACGCTCTGACAATGTTTATGGGGCTCATGAACAGGATTTTTCAGCCTTACCTCTATCGTTTCGTGGTGGTTTTCATTGATGATATCTTGATATACTATGCGTCGGAGGAGGAGCATGTTATGCATCTGCAGATAGTTCTGGATACACTCCGAGAGCACCAACATTATGGAAATCTCTCTAAGTGCCAGTTCTGGATATAGGAGGTCCACTTTCTGGGACACGTTATCTCGAAGGTTAGAGTTTCAGTAGATCTAGCAAAGATAGTGGCAGTGTTTTCTTGGGAGCCACCTAAGAGTGTGACCAAGGTGCAGAGTTTCCTGGGGTTGGCTGGGTACTACCGGAGATTCGTACCTGACTTTTACAGAGTAGAAACACCCTTTTCATCTTTGACAAAGAATGGAGAGCCTTTCTTGTGGATAGAGAGATTCCATCAAAGTTTTCAGGAGCTGGTGGAGACTGACGAGTGCCCTCATCTTGAGGCTACCAGAAGATGGTGTTGGGTATGTAGTCTATTGCGACGCATTAGGGACCGGACTGAGATGTGTCCTGATGCAGGATAAAGCGATGATGCCTACGGATCACAACAATGGTTGAAGTTCCTCCAAGACTATGACTTTGAGATAGTATACACTCCTGGGAAGGGGAACGTGGTGGTAGACACACTCAGTAGGAGGTCTAGATTATAGTTGTTGAGTGAGGCGACAGAGCAGCTAGTCGCGTTGCAATTATCCTTCATGGATAGTGATGGAGCAGCTTACCTCCAGTCTATGACAGTCACTCCTCCACTCCTTCAGCGAGTCAAGGAGGCACATCTTGGGGATGTTGACTGTGAGGCCCGACGTGCTCATATGTCCCCAGGACAAGCTCCTAAAGGATTTTCTAAAGGTGGGGAGCATGTCGTCCTTTTTAGAGGATGCACCATGGTACTAGTGAATCTACGAGTGTAGTGGGGGTTTGGCTTAGTGGTAAGCACCATGTAATCCTACATGAAAAATAGGGGTTCAAAACTCATTGGGCGCAGGTACTACAGCGTATTGTAATAGTGACGGCACTGTAGTAATGGCAGACACTGTAGCGGCGGCGGGTCACTGTAGCAGAGGAAGGTCATTGTAGCAGCGGTGGTGATGTGCGGTACTGTAGCAGGTGGTACTGTAGCAGTACTATTCACAGAATGGGTCTTAGGCCAATAATTTGGGCCTACGGGCCGTGCAATGGGCTATATGCTCACTGGGCCTTCGGGCTATGTAATGGGTCCCCCTCTACCCAGTTATAAAGAGGTCTTTACTTTGATTTAATAATAAATGAGGCTTCGCCCTCAACCTTTTAAAAAAACTAGTGAATCTACGAGAGGAGGTGTTGAGGGAGTTTCATACATCCCCTTTTGCGGTACATCCTGGTATGGTGAAGATGTACCAAGACCTCCAGCATCGATACTAGTGTCCAAGGATGAAGAAAAAAGTGGCAGAGTTCATTTCAAAATGCCTCACTTGTTAGTAAGTGAAGGTCGAGCACCAGGTTCCAGCAGTCTTGACTCAGCCACTTGAGGTGCCGGAGTGGAAGTGGGATGTTATCTCGATGGACTTCGTAATAGGAATACCATGTATGTCCAGGGGCTACGATTCTATCTGGGTGATCGTTGACTGACTCACCAAGTCGTCCCACTTCCTACCCATCTGAGAGCAAGGATCAGTAGAGGGTTTGGAACGCCTCTACGTACAGAAGATTGTACGACTTCACGGGGTTCCATCGATGATCGTTTCATATCGTGATGCTCCTTTTACATCTCATTTGTGGAAGGGATTGTAGGAGGTGTTCGGGACTCAGATACGCTTGAGCACCGCCTTTCACCCTCGGATAGATTGTCAGACGGAGCAGACCATACAGACACTTGAGAACATACTTCGTGCTTTCATCCTTAATTTTGGTCGTAGTTGGGAGGACCACCTACCACTGGTGGAGTTCGCATACAACAATAGTTATAACTCCACCATCAGCATGGCACCGTTTGAGGCCTTGTACGGGCGACCATGCAGATCACCTCTATGCTGGACAGACCCAGGGGAGTCAACACTTATGGGTCCAGAGTTGGTACATGCTACCACTGAGAAGGTGCAAGTCATCCAGGAGCAGATGAAAACTGCACAGAGCAGGCAGAAGTCTTATGCTGATAGAAGATTAAGACCCTTGGAGTTCGATGTGGGAGACCATGTCTTCCAACGGGTCTCACCTCGACATGGTTTACGAAGATTTGGTCGGGGTGGCAAGCTATCTTCTAGGTTTTTCAGACCTTTCCAGATTCTCATCAGAGTTGGCAAGGTGGCGTACCACCTAGCTCTTCCCCCACAGATGCACAGGGTGCATGACATTTTCCATGTGTCACAGCTACGGAGATATATGCATGATCCATCGCACGTCATCTACTGAGGCGAGCTGGACATTGACGATGAGGTGACATTTGCAGAGTTCCCATTAGAGATAGAGGATTGATAGGAATGGGTCCTTCGTGGATGATAGATTCCTTTGGTGCAAGTTTGGTGGCAGCACAGGAACCTTCAGGAGAGCACATGGGAGCAGGAGACTCTGATTCGTGCTCAGTACCCCCATTTGTTTTCTTAGCTTTTGTTGTGACTTTCAGAGACAAAAAGACCTAAGGTGGGGAAATGTAAAGACCCATAAATTCCATATAATTTTTTTTTAATTAAATGGAATTATTACGAGTCTGAGAAAATTGACGGTACGTGATTCTGAGGCCCGAAGAGCCCGAAACAGAATTTTGAACTTTTTTTAAGGTACGTTAAGTAAACATATGGGCGGTGATTTCTATCTTTTGAACTGGTTCTCAGATTAAAAATCTAAGGGCACCATTGAATTTTCAACATCGGGATTCACTTAGGTGAAGCTTAACTTCGACCGGCAAGGGTCGGATGAAAAGGTTAATTTTTGGACTTTACAAAAAAAAATAACTCCATGAGTTATTTTATTCTCTTCTCACCATTGAGCGGCGAATAGAGGGACCACGGTGTAACGTCGGGCTTGAATGGTATTCATTTAATGACATGGCCCTTGGGATGCGTAACCACGATGTTCGTTGAATTAATGGAACATTAATTGCTGTTCATTAATGAACTGCATTAATAAAATGCAACGTGAGTGGTTCCTTTTCTTCTATTTAAACAAACCTATGGCATGGGTTTTGGGGATCAACGTGAGGAAGCTATAACGAAACGTCGGCGGAAACCTACTCCAATGAAGAACGAAGAACAAACAAACACCGACAAACATCTTCGAACGCGAACCCTTCTTCCTCTTCTACAGCATCTTCCAACGAGTTCAAGGTAGGGGTTTGTCTTGATTTATTTCTAAGAGTTTTATGAATTCATCTTCTCTTGATGATATTAGAACTCTTCCCTTGTTATAACGCTAACGCGAAGGGCGCGGGCCGAACCAAACAAGGCTCAAACCCTCCGTCGTTCTTGGTTTGGTTGCGTTCTTCGTGGGCGACTGAGAAACAAGGCGGCAAGGCTAAACTGAGGGCCACGCAATGTAGGCGGTGTCGTGTGAGGCCCTTAGGCGCAGACAAGAATGAAATCGTACCACCAAAACATCACCGGTGGCCTGTGGAAATTCTGATGGTGCAGCACCAGCAGTGCGATAGCGCCAGCGATCGGCGGTGGCGGCCAGCCACTGCCGGCCGCGAGGAGGGGGCGGCACTCGAAGGTGCCACAACGAACAAAGGGGGGGGGGCAGCCATCCAACGTCGGCCACATTAAAGCGGGAGGCACGCCATGGAGGAGGCATCGCGACTCCGGCCGTGGCGGAGGCAGACCCGGACTGAGGGTCCCACCCTAGACCGGTCCATCGAACCGGTCAGCTGTAGGGGCGGGACCATCCTGGCATCGCCGTTTTGTGAGACCGAACGGACTGCGTCCATTTAGGAGGGAAGCAGACCCCCCGTGCCCAGCTGGCAAGCTACACCCAGCCGGGTGGGCCGGGCTGGTCCCGCGGCCCAGCAAGCTGATCCCGTGGCCAACGGGCCGAGCTCACGGTCCAGCAGGTCGGATCAGGCCGGGTCGGGCCCAACAGGCCGGGTTGGGTCCGGTCGACCCAGACCCAGTTTTGGCCCAGTTTCACTTAAAAGGGTATATCTTCTAAACCAAACGTTCGTTTGACGAACCGTCTGTGGCGCTGGAACTCTTAGGACGAGATGGTCCTTTTAGGATACTCCACTTGGGTTTTAGAGAAATTTGGAGTACGTCCGGGTTGGATCGGTCTCGAATCCAACTAGGGTCTCTGCACTAAAATGTCTATAACTAACAGACCGAGCGTCCGATTGACGGGTCGTTTGTTGCGTTGGAACTCCTATGACATAGCGGATATTTGGGTTACTTCTTCTTGGGACTTCGTGCTAGTCTAAATACAACTTATGTATTATGGAGCAGATCCTCCAGAAATCAAGCGTGCTTAGTGCGGGAATCTAGTGGCTGGCCGTGACGTGAAGAAATAATAGTGATCCTCTGTGGGTCAGCACCTAGCGATCCTCTGAGTGGGTCAACACCTAGTGATCCTCTGTGGGTCAGCACCTAGCGATCCTCTGAGTAGGTCAGCACCTAGAGATCCTATATGGGTCAGCACCTAGCGATCCTCTATGGGTAAGCACCTAGCGATCCTTTGTTGGTCAGCACCTAGCGACTTTGTGCGGTCTAGCAGCATAAGCCTCTCGACAAAATAAGATGATCTAGCTTTATGACTAATCATCTTTATTCATGTTCTTTAAGTTACATACCTGGTGTGATCTATCTTTTAATTTGTACTTTGTGATTGAGATCATGCTTTGTGGTTTTTCCTTTGTGGAATTCTAAGAGACATTTGGGAGTCTCAGAGTCCCTACTGGGTATTGTTATACTCACCCCTGCACGGGTTTCGCCTGCACCTTGTTTTTTTTTAGTGCAGACAATGGGCAGTTTTGACTGAGACTTGGGATCCAGGACTAGACATTGTACGGAGGTGACCGATTAGCGTGGAGATCCGCAGAGATGAGTTGTACCTACCCTTCAGGTAGGATCCTTAGCGAACAATCTCAAGAGATGTTTTTCCTTTTTGTTGTACCTTCTTTCTAGTTGAGCTTGTATACTGGTCCCTTTACTTTCAGTAATTACTTTTACACTCAGTGGTGGTTTTTTAGTTGTGGTTCTACCTTTCTTCTTTTGTTGTGTTTCACTTGTGCGTAGTGTGCCCTATCTGTGTGTGTACAGGTTTTGAGTCAATGTCTTCCCATTTTAGGGTTAACCCTTTCCAATACTAGTCTTCAACCCCTGGCCTCTGGAATGAGGGATTGGAGTAGTCACGGCATGGGCCACAGGGGATGGTTCATGACAAAACAGAATTAGATTGTTGGATAGAAACGTGCAAATAACAAGCCTTGGAATCAAAATAAGAAATAATGGAATGAATAAAACAATAAGATAATTAAATAAATGCAAACTAGAAAGAGAATAGGAAAGAAAATAATGGAATGAATAAAACAATAAAATAAATAAATAAATACAAACTAGAAAGAAAATAGGAAAGAAACAAAGAACTGAGGAAAGAGGTTTACACGTCCAAGATTTCTTCTACGTGTCGGGGTCACTGCATATATATATAGACATTGAAAGTTACGTGTAAATAGTTCACATCGTGTATGTTCTTTAAGTAGCTTATGCATTGAGGCTTTCATGGCATGTAAGTGGATTTCACGCCATGTACATTAGATCTAAAAATTTACTAGAAGATCTTGGATCTATGGATTTCATGGTTTGTATCTTTAGTGAAAATTAGGTTTCAAAGTTTT
Source organism: Viscum album (assembly GCA_963277665.1). Taxonomy (NCBI): domain Eukaryota; kingdom Viridiplantae; phylum Streptophyta; class Magnoliopsida; order Santalales; family Viscaceae; genus Viscum; species Viscum album. Next base: position 1,650,028,834 of record OY728143.1, on the reverse strand, counting down.
CACATCGTGTAATGAGTTCACGCTATGTATCTCATTAGGTTTGGAATTTGAGTCTTTCATGATGTGTAATCAGGATTCATGTTAGTACTTGGTTTACACCTTGTATTTTGGATTCATAGGATGGACTTAGGCTCACACAAGTGCTCTTCTTGAGGAGTACATGTCGTGTACTTCCGATTCACGATGTGTAATGTTGATTTTTCTATTTTTCCAGCATCTCCTCTGATTCTTGAGTTCCTAATTCCTGTTAAAACACATCAAAACTCAATGTATTATAAAATAAATCATGATTAAACATTAAATAAATATATCCAAGAGATGTATATAAATTCATCTTATCAAGTTCCCCCACACTTGAACAATTTCCTATCCTCAAGTAAAAAATAATCTCAATGGGGATTCCAAATAAAAAAATTAAACAGGAAATATGCATTACAACCAAGAAAATAAAACTAATTGCAAGCAGAAAAAGTAAGACCTCCAAAAACAATCCTGCTGAGAAAATTACTCGTGCCTCATAGTTAAGTTCTTTATTCAGATTCTTTCTTCTTTTAATAACTATTTCATAATTATTCCTCAGAATTTATACCCATTTTTCAATTTACCACACGATAAATTTCTCTCATCACTCAATGTGAAATAAAGCTGGAGTTATGCACATAACCGAAATACATGTTCCTAACCGTAGGCTTGCATTGGTTCTAATATATCCACTTCATAAAGAAAAATATAAAGGCGGGTGGGTAAATAATAAAAATCAATCTCAAAAAGGAAGGTAATCTCTAAAGTATAATGCATGATAATCATGAATAGTTCTTTATAGAAACTCCTCCAAGATTGAAATGTCATTGTACTCCCAATAGCGCAAAGTGGGTCTATGAATATACCATAAAATCAAAAATAGTGTTCCATGATCCTTTTCCTTTTTCATTTTATTTATTTTTCTAAAAACCATGTCTAATCCAGATCTCACATCAATCACCTAACCACATATGATCCATCATAAGATTCATCAGTCTGGTAATGGTGATTTTTGACCTTCCTAATAAACAAAAAAAAATATTTTTTTTGTTATTATTTTTTTCAATGGAATAGGGTATGTGCAGAAAATGTCGAAAGTAATTATGAACCATGTTATATAACTCTAGTGAAAATGTAATTGTATGTCTCCTCAGTATCAATATAATGTGTATGGAATAGATGATAAATACCCCCACACTTTTTCAAAAGAAAATCATGTGTAGAACTAAGAGTAGGTTAGGAAGGGATAATAGGCTTGAAACGGATTCATCCTAACAAGGTTATTCATGGATACAATGGGCTAAAGAAGGATAGATGTACTAGTGGGTCTGAGGAAAAATAACTCAATAAATATTTCCTTAAATCATTTTAAGTGTATTTGTTCAATCATAGTCTCAATAAGATTCTAAAACATGTTTTGATAGGTTTACATGTCCCAAGTATCGCTCAAGAAATATACTTTGAAAAGAACATGACAATGTAGGTCGAGATTTCTCTCAGAAATGTAAGTAAAATAATTGGCAATCACTCGTGGAATAGTATCCAGTAATAATTTAATAAAAATCAATTACAAGAATCCAGAATTAGAATTAAATTACTCAACTCAACAATCATGCTAAAATTCTAAACAGGAATAAAAATGGATTTCAAAAATAACCAACCAAACTTTGTCTTTTATTTAAATAGTTGTAATGATATTGAAAGTTAAAGCGTTATTTCAATGAAAAACAACTCCTAGAATAATTAAAACAAGAAAAAATCCAATTGCATAGACAATAAATCTTAATAAAGACTCCCCCTCACTTAAAGTGATACAGAATCCAAATTATTTTGGAAAGCTTCATGGGAGAGTTAGCTAGTATAGTATAGAAAAAAATGAAATGGAAATTTATTAATTTTAAATTAGGGAATCAAGAGCTCCATTTAGTGAAAGTCATTCTATGGGGAAATGGTGATTGGAAATTGTGCTACCAACAAAAATTGTTAGAAATAAAATACCTACACTAGATAAACCATTAGTACATAGGGGTTAATTAATATAGAAGTAGAAAAATGGGGAGCCACACACAGTCAACAGTATGAGAATGCATCTTGGATAAATGCATGAAATGAATACAATGAAGTTTGGGATGATCAAACAACATAAAATGATAGCAAAGAAAAAATAAACGTCCTAAGAACACAATGAAAATATAGAAAACAAAAAATATGGATTCACTCCCATAAAGAACTAACTATGACATCATCACCCAAATGGATGGAAAAAAGAATCAATTGATGTCATCCATCAAATTAGATGTCCTCTACCTCATACAGGAACCGGTGGTTGTATAATCAAGCTCATGGGGGTTCTTGGCGGGATTAACCACCTCAGAAATGGGTCTCCCAAAATTCTCATCTGGAAGTAATAAATTCCATGAAATCATGGAGGAGATGCCTGTTGAGTATAGATCTAAAGATGGATCTCCTCAAGTTATCTTTGTATGTCAGCCACATACTGATAGATCTCATGCAGGAGGCGAGAGAGTGGCTTGACAGACTCATCAATGACCATGGATGATGCATCAGTGCTAGACATGGCTAAATCAATGTATAAATGAAAATGAGATAAAGGCAATAAATTCATGAAATCAAAACTGTATATCGACCATATATATGATAAATTATACATCAGTGAATAAGAAATACAATGGGAATCCAAAAAATACTCCCAGACGCAACATACAGCAGGGGAGGGGTACATGGATAAGACTAAATGGTATATACGGTGTTGTCTCTATCCACATTAGTAGTCCCCTCCCAAACAGTGGGTTCTTGAAGATGCCCTGCCCTATTGGCGTCATCTATGGATGTTAGGGCTGGTGGATTGACTGTCGTAGTGGGTGTTGTGGTGCTAACAGCAGGCTTGGTCGAGGATGGAGGAGGTAAGGTTCTGATCCATACTAAGGTCATATGTCTGGCAGTTATATCGGTATGAGTCACCTCATAGGAAGATGAGAGGGTGGGGCCCTTACCCCATCAAGCCTGCTCTGCAAGATACTCCTATTGGGCCACAGGGTTAGTGAGCTCTGAAGGTAGGCTGACCTGGGTGAGAGGTGGTGTGGGGATAGAAGTATAGGTGGGGTTTTCTAGGGGTGGTGGGTGGGAAGAAGCAGGGGATGGTGGTTGGATGGGGGTGGGGTACTGGGATGGATCGATGAATGGAATGTGAAGGTCATGGAAAATTTATATCTAGTTCTCCAGTAGGAACTAGAGAACAAACCGGATATATAATAGAATGGATGGGGTAGGTGCAGTGGTGGAAGGTGGTGGAGAGGTGGAAATGGGAGGTGAAGCTAGAGTAGAAGTGGTAGTAGGGGCAGATACAGAAGCAAGGGCAAGTGATGGGTCAGTAAGGGAAGGTGTTGGAGCCACAGCAGGATCCTCCAAGTACTCGGGGGCCCATTGATAACTCCCCTCAATATTTATTAAGAGCCCCATATTATGGAGCATGAGGAAGTCAATGGACTCCATCCTCCTAATATAGGAAATAGGGTTAGTTGCATCAAGATGCCTCGGTCTCTCTGTACCTAGGTCTGGTAGTTAAACGTGAACTGGAGGGCCATGTTGATGGATGGACCACCCATGGATGAGGCTAAGACGATGACCTCAATATAACCGATGTTTTCGTGTGCATCTCCTCTGTCCAACCAAGCATGAGTGAGATACTGGTGGAGAACTCATAAGGTGGCACCCCGTAGCTGGGTGCTCTTCATTGTATGCAGATCATGGAAGCTCGGGGGGTCATGGGCGATCAATGCCCAGCTCCTGGCTGCATCCCCCTTACGTTTATCTAGTCACGTGGCAGCGTAAGCAGGGGAAGCGATGAAATTCCTACCGTAGATACCGAGTTTGACAATAAAATCTCCCAAGGTGAGCTCCAAGGGCCTGCCACCAAAGCAAAAGGTGACGTGTTCCGCATCGAGCTCCAATGTGTCCAAGAACTCAAGGAAGAGATCCTGGGATGTCTCCTCCCATACCTTAGTGATGTTGGATAGGTTCCTTTGGACCAAAATATCAATAACCTACTCGTGCACATGAATGTTCTCAAGCACGACCAGGTCCAAAGTCTTGTTGGACCTCATCGGCTTGGCCTAGAGATAGACCAACTGAATTTGATGCTATGGGGATGAAAATTGAAGACACAGGTGAAAGTGTGGGTGCAGAGCAGTGTCCTAGGATAATCTGGAAGTGGACTCTAACTTTTTAAAGTCTGATGGAGTGGTCAAACTGGACGCGGACAGTGAAGGTGTCGGTTCTGCAAGCGACGGTGAAGGTGAAAGTGCTTGCTGCTTCGGGGAAGGTGAAGGGTCATCACCTTGGGCCGGTCATTTTATGGTCTTGCTCCGGACCATGATGAATGGATACAGCAATCAGGGGTAGACTAGAAGGTGTAGGAGGATTGATTGGAATAGAGAGAAGAAGAGGAAGGGTGCGCAGCAAGGGAGGAACGTCGGCGGTCGGGAGAGGGGGCGGAGTTCGCAGGAGTAGAGGTTGAGGGGGTTTTTGACCGTGAACCCTAACTCGTGGATTTTAAATTCATCCTATGATTTTCACATCATGTTTATAATACATGACATATAAAAAACATTTATTAAAATTTCATATCATGATAATTTCACATCATTCATATATAGCACACGACATGAATTAGATGATTTTTTTGGTGTTTTAAATTATAAATTTTAAATTTTAAATTTTAAATTTTTTGGAAATACAACTCTAAACTATCTATGAAGTTATGGAACCTTCCTAATTTTTATAAAATCTAATATAACCTATTAAACCTATCATGGGTTTCCTCCCACTTAGTGCTTTGTTTATTTTCAAGATCTATACATGCTATCATTCAAATGATTTTAAAAGCAAGGGAACACCCCTCATGGAATGGTTCTTGAAAATCTAGGGTATGAATGGTGGGACGAAATTCCTCATCTAAGGTGTAGTGTAATCTACGTCCTTCTGATCACTATATCCATTTTCATCAGGATATAATTTCTTTATTCCATCCTTACTGATCATATAATCAACTTTCATTTCAGTAAGAAATATGACTTGACAATCCAATGACTTGCCACATTTCTTGGTGGATTTCACTAAATTGAAAACAAATTCTTCTTTGATGACTCTAAATATCAACCTTCCTTGGTTTAGATCAATCAATTCCTTCCCAATGTTGAGAAATGGTTACCCTATAATTATGGAGACATCTCCTTTTTCCTCTATATCTAGGACAAGTAAATCATCAGGAAATATGAACTTACCAACTTTGACCAAAATATCCTCAAGAAGTCCTCAAGGGTACTTGATTGAGTGGTCATCCAGTTGAAGTGAAACTCTTGTTTGTTTTAATTATTTTATCCTTTCCTTTTGTTAAGACACTCATAGGCATGATATTGATACTTGCACCAAGTTCGCACAATGCTCATTCAAAATTGCATGTACCTATAGTGCATGGAATAGAGAAACTTTTGGGATCTCGAATATTGGGTGGGAGATTCTAATTAATAATTATGGAGAATTATTCATTTAATGAGATAACTTCAAGTTATTCCATTTTCTTTTTGTTGGAATGCAAGTCTTTCAGAAACTTAGCATAAGTAGGCATTTGAGAAATTACTTTTGTAAAGGGAATGTTTTTGTGCAGTTGTTTAAACATATCTAGATTTTTTTTGTAATTTCCCTCTATTTTAGATTGTCTCATCCTATCTGTAAAGGGGGTAGGGGGATTTTATGGTAGATATTCTATATAAACATCATCCTTTTCAGGATTCTCCTATATAGGAGCTTTTTCATTAGGTTCTGATTTTAGATTGTTATCCTGACAAACTTAATTTGTGGTGTCATCGCTATCCTTGTTGATGATTGTCGCATGTTTTTCAACTTATTTTAAATGATTTTGCTCATCTCTACATGGATACCGAAAATCCATCATTCTTCCGCTTTTAAGGACTATATCCTTTGCCTCCTCTCTTGGTTGAGTCTTGGAATTACCGAGCAGCATACCCGATAATCAATCTAATAGGGTCTTTGAGATTTTCCCTACTTGATGCTCAAGGTTTCATAGGGAATTCCTTTGGTTTTTCATTTTAGTCTCTTGGGTAGTCATCCTCTGATCCACTTTTTGAAAAAAATTGGTGAGCAAGTTTTCAATATTATACTAAAGAGTTTGGACTTGTTGTGGTGGTCTTAGTGGAGCTTGGTGGAATTTCTGCTAAGCTCTAGGGGGGAAGGTTGTTGAGGTATTTATTATTTTGGTTGAGGAGTTGTAATATGGAGTGGGTATCCATATGGTCCTTGATTCCATGGTGGCACTTGACCACTCCTCTGTTGATAATAACCTTTATTAGGCTATCGTGATTGCTGAAGCAGTCTCTACTGATAGTAATCTTGTTGATACTATTGGAGTTATTGAAACTACTAATTTTATTGATTGTAATTAACATAATTAAAATCTTGGATTTGAAGTTCTTCCATTCCTGGTTGACATTCTTGATATGGGTGCGGGCCTCCGCACATATCACAAGATTGGATCTCTGTAACAGGAGAAGGAGGGGGTGGTGGCATATCAGGTAGCGTAAATGAATCAAGATTTTTAGTGAGGGCCTCAACCTGAGCTACTAAGAAATATTTCTCTTCTACTTGATGGCAACTGCACTGAGGAGGTCTTCTATTTCTTTGAAACGGGCTGGAATTATAGGATATCTCATCTGAAAACATTTTTCCAGCTTTAGGTGTCTTGATCATGATCCCACCTTCAGCGGTGGTGTCTAAAACAGTGCATATAGCCGTTTGGAGTCCATGGTAGGAAGTTTGGAGTTGAAGCCACATATCAAGTCCATGTTTTGGTCACTTACATTTTATCTCTTTAAAATGGTCCCAATCCTCCCAAATTGATTCTCCATCTACCTGATTGAAATTTTGAATCTCATTTCTGAGCTTCCAAGTTCATATCGATGGGAAATATTTATCTAGAAATTTATTTTATAAATCATCCCAAGTCATGATATACTTGAGAGCTTGAATTTTAAGCCTATCCTTGGCTTAGTCATGCAAGGAGAATGGGAAGACTCGCAGTCTGACGACGTCAGATAATACGCCTTTTTTGTGAAAAAGTGTTGCGAACCTTGAGGAAATTGGAAATGTGTTCATGGGGATATTCACTTTACAGTCTACTAAATTGTACCATGTTCTAGATCATATGGATGAGTCCATGTTTGATCTCGAATAATTTCACCAAAATAGGAGGGCGCAAAATGCTAGGCATAGCACCACTGATGGATGGAAAGTCATAATCCATGATGGTGTGCTCCTATAACACTATTTTCTCATCTTGATGTTTAGGTGGTGCATACTGGAGGTTTTGGGGATGTGGCGGTACAAGATTGTTGCATTCAGACATAGTACAACGTCATCATGAAGAAATTTATCATTTGATCTCAGTATCTAAAGCGAGTGGTTCTTCAGTTTCAAGTCTCCTTGAATAATTCAAAGGTCCATGATGAATGCACTAGTCCAAAGAAGAATATTGGACGCATGTTCTAGTCCATGCCCAAAAATTGTAAAAAAATAAAATGGGAAGGAAAAAAGAAGAATAGGAATGTGGTAATCATAGGTTGATACTAAAGGTCATTGTACCTAATCACATATATATCTGAAAATGACACTAAAATTTGACCAGCCCACACAACATCATTGATTATGTGTGGGAATTCATCAGATTAAAATTTATATTTCCCAAACTACACTCAGCTACTAAGGTGTAGTAAAGTGGCGGTGTGAGGTTAAACCCACATGGACAGTTTATAGGCAAGAAACCTAGAGGTAAGAACCTATTGGAAGGATTCCTCGTGATCACTCTTTGTTTTTTGTTTTCAAAGAACTAAGTATCTTGGGATTTAAATCGGATTAAAGGGAGGGTTTGGGATCAATTTCAGGGTATAGGCAAAAGATAATCCTAAATCTAGCATGGGATAGACCTATGGCTTAGGCTAAAAATCATTACAAAGGTTTCCAATTGGTCATGATCCAACCAATAGGATCTAACTAAGCTAGAAACTACTCCTTGGTCCATATATAGTCGACAACCAACATGTAGGATGCTTGGCTTCTAGGAAGAAAGAATCACAGGATATTATTCCTAGCTTTATCAACTCTAATTAGGTCATGGTCATTTGATTTCATCATTGATGGTTAGGGTAGATGAAAAAGAATGATATTAAAAAAAATTAAACCTAATTACTATCCATAGGGTTATTAAGTTTTGATTTAGAGATTCATTACATTCAAATACACCCTTATTCTCAACCCTTAATCCTAAGTAAATTAGCCGTGCATGATGGTATTAATTGAAATTAGAGAAATAGGAAACATTCTTGACATAATAAATAAACAACTTAAATAAAATAAATACACAATTTAAATCATGTAAAATCAATTAAAAACTAACTTGAATGAAGAAAAAATGAAGAAATCAGTGGTAGATTTGTATTGAACAGAAAACGGAATTGGATTCAAGCGTTGGAAAACAATAAAAAAAGAATGAGTATTAGAATCAAAAGTGGAAACAACATAATGAATAAAATAATAAAAATAAAGTAATAGAAACAAACTATAAAGAAAACAATAAATAAATAAATAAGAATATAGGAATGAGGTTTAGACATACTGGTTTTCTTCTGTGTGTTGGGGTCACTGCATATATATTGACTTAGAAAGTTACACAATGTGTAAATGGTTCATGTCGTGTATGTGATTTAAGTGGCTTCTTCATTGAGGCTTTCCCGGAGTGTATATATATTTCACGTCGTGTACTTAAAATCCACAAGATTCTCTATAGATCTTGGATCTCTAGATTTCATGGTTTGTATCTTCAGTGACAATTAGGTTTCGGACTTTTCATGTTGTGTAATGAGTTCACATCATGTATCTCATCAGGTTTGGAATTTTAGTCTTTCACAATATGTAATCAAGATTCATGTCATTTACTTGGTTTGCACCTTGTATTTTGGATTCACGGGATGGCCTTCGGCTCACACGGGTGCTCTACTTGAAGAGTTCACATTGTGTACTTCAGATTCATGATGTGTAATGTTGATTTTTCTATTTTTTTTAGTATCTCTACCTTTTATTCCTGAGTACCTAGCTCCTGAGAAAACACATCAAAACCTAATTTATTATCAAATAAAGAATTATTAAACATTAAATAAATGTATCCAAAATATTTATATGAATTCGGCTTATCAGGCACTATTGGTGGTGGTTTACTAAGTCCCTTTATGATGCTTGTAGACTTTATATATCCTGATGTAAGAAAGGTCAAGATCCATATGACTAGTGTGTAGCTAGCTAGAGATGTAGTAGATACATAGATGGGATAGAAAAGGACTTAGGACTGGACCAGATGGATCCTCACTACCATGTTGGTGTTGTTTTTGTACTTTTGGATATGTTTGTATTTGATCAACCTATAGATGCTCCAAATTATTTTTATATGATTAGAGAGACATTGTAGATATTTATTTTTCATATAATGAGTTGCATTTATAGTCATGCTTTTGATATTAAATCATGTTAATTGTTTATGTATTCTTTTTTTTGTTTTCCCTTGTGGTTATTTATTAGAGGGTATATTCTCCCCATTATCAACTCTTAGACCACCTCTGTTAGTGAGAAGCATCTGGTATGCGAGGAGGTGCACCTGAGGTTTGTGTCTCTTGGACTTGAGTGTCACTTAGGAGATCTGAGTTATAGATTCTACAAAGTGGTATTAGAGTGGGGTTTTTATTCTATTATTTAGGGCAGATGGACATTTATGGATGTGTCAATACTTATAATTATTATCATATTATGTGCCAAGATATCAAAAGTATAGGCTGGAGTACATGTTTTCAGGGAGTAGAGATTTTTTTTGGTTTTTTATTACATTTGAGTTATTTGATCTGTATAAACATGATGTTTTAATGTTATTTATTTATGGTTTATAAATATTAGCCCTAAAATACAAGAGGTGTGTGATTATACATGAATGTAGGAACATGGGACTCACATTATATGTGTGTTCCTACTTGTGATTTCTATTCAGGTTTTGTAAAGTTTTTTAGTCATTTAAAGTTTCAATAATAAGTTATATATAATTTCCCTATATATCTTCTTGGTGAAATTATACTTAACTAAGCCATGTTAGTGATTTTCAGTGTTATTGGGTATGTGGATCCTATATGGTTGTGGTGTGTGTGATACTTGACCTTAGAATGGGTAAGTGGGGTTATAATACAAGATGGTATAGGGCCTAGGTATGGGTAGGAAATTGTATGTACTAGTAAGATGGGTTGCATAATCTTTCCATGTTTTCAAGATCTAAGATGTTATGTATGTATTGAGTATGGTATTTTTTATAGTGACATGAAACCTCGACAACATCTATTGGAATTTCATAATGGAAAAAATGTGTTTCCATCGAATCATGAGCTAATTGGGTTCCCTGAAGACATAGATGATCATGAACCATATTCAGAGATATTTAGGTATCTAGATCATCCATTTAAGCTACATGATCTATTTGATGATTAGAAGAGGGTGATTTTATTACATTTTATATAGATTATTGACCCAAATACTCAAGGAGTTGATCCATATATGGAATATCTAGATAGGGAGTTTCAATATTAGCATCCTCCCTTGTTTTAGGGAGAGGGTGGGACCCATGTATTTGAGTTCTGGATTCAATTAAAACAAACTATCATTGATTATATTAAGAAACCTCCAAGCTAGAGGGTGAAGTTGGTGATGTATATACTTAAATGGATAGTGAAATACTAGTGATATGTGTAGGTATGGGATGGTATACATGAGGGTATGTCTTGGAAATATTTTAATGTGAGATTATTTTTTCCTTTATTTTCTAAGATGTTGAGGGAGGATGGAGCCAGTGAGTTCCTACACTTGGAAAAGGGGGAGGAATTATTCATGTATTATACTATTAGGTTCATAAACTTGTTTCATTTTTTTCAACAATTGTGGGATATGATATCTCCAAGGTGAGGAAATTTTTGCATAGTCTTCAACATGATATCAGTTGGATAGTAGTTTTTAGTGAGCCTGGTAGTGGAGATTCAGGAAGTCAGAAGCATGGGCATGAGGAGCCCTAATAAGAACATCAAAGTAGGGTATCCTCTTTTCCACCTAATATTGGTTCATCTTCCAGATGTTATTGGTAAAAATAGGTGGGTTACATTCAATCTTAATGTGATCGAATGCCTAAGAAGTTTTGAGACAACGACCAGATGGGGAATCTAGAGAGGTTTTGTTGGATGATCTCATATTCAGTTAGAGGTCAGGGATCTGGTCAAACTCATAAATATGAAATTGGACTAGGAGTAGTGAATGGTGGTATTAATTAGAGTTTTTTGTGCATTTAGTCCATGGAAGAGTACATAGTGATCAATAGTGGGGGTAGTGATTGACGCACTCCATGTATAGGTCATACATCTAGAGTTCGGGGCTCATGGTATTTCTATGTGGTTGATCCGGCCTTTTTAGAGAAGGATAGAGAGTCATTGATGATCAAAGGTGTGTTTTTATTATGTTGGTTTGGGTTTTTCATGATAGGTTTTGGTGCACAGTCTGTGTTATGTGCAAGTGGACCAACTAAGTGATGGTTGAGGTATGAATATTAGGTATGATGTGTGTTATAGATTGTACATATAGAATTCTGGATGATGTTCGGGTATAGTATTGTTGTTTTGTTAGGTAGTTTGGTTGTTATGTGACCGGGTTAATTGCTCCTATAGTGGGGAGTACCGATGGTTGGAATCAACTTACTTATATCTATTAGTCATGGTAATCAAGAATAGATTATTATTCAACACCGTATTAGTGTTTCAGGGATGTGATGAGTAGGATCCTTGGGTTTCAGTTAGGGTTGGTTGGTTTTTTGGATAGAAACCACTATAATATGAGTTATTCTATGGTGGAGAGGTTGTAATATTTTGAGTATTTGGGTGAGTTGATTTGAGTCTAAGTTTAACCTGATCATGTGTAATTGGTCATGTTTATAATATTGGTGAAGGCTCAATAGTCAGTTTTGGGAGGATAGTCCCAATGTTGGGTCTTCCATGTTGAAGACGTAAGCTAATAGATACCTGATGGACTAGTACTTGGTACTTAGTAGGCACAACAGTGGTGGGGGAGGTTTTTTGAGGTCCAACAGCCACCCAGTAAACATAGAATGGGTACCTGGTGGGTATTGAGTACTAGGTGGAGGGATAGCGGGTACTTGGTGGGAACTCAATGTGTTTTTTCATTTTTAATTTAATTAGGTAATTTGTAATTTAATTAAATGAGAATGGGGTCTCATTTTGATCCCAAAAGACTGGGAATGTCAACCCCTCCCCTCCCCTCTCATTCTCTCTTCATCCTTATAGATTTATTCTCCTGAATTATTATTTCTTAGAAACATCTATTGTAGGGAGTCATCATAAGTAAGGATAGAAATTATCTATTTTCTATTTTTAGTTTTATCATCATTTAACATGTTTCAACTGAAATATTTTTTTAGGTATTTTTTATGGTTTATCTATTTATTCCTCTTCAGACTAAATCTATTAGGCTCAGATATAAAGATAATTTTATAACTCGATTACTAAGTCTACTAAAAGGAGAAATTATAGAATCCTAACTCCAAATACATGGATGACATGGTGGAGAAATAGTTATTAGGGTCTAGGATGCATGGGTGATGATTAATCAGAAATTATGTGTACTAAATGGCCTATTAATTCAATCATAAGATATAGTCAAATGATGTATACTAGATGTTATATCCAAAAGGTACAGATAAAAGTTAACCTGATTACTCATATTGGATTTTGTATGGGAAATCGGCAAAGGGAAAATTCATAAGAGTCGACTTGTAGATTTCTCAGGATATGGCATAGTGTACTATTTGGGAGAGTTGAGACTGTAACACCCCAGGTAAATAAAGAATATGACATTTTCATATTTATCCATATTTGTGAATGAAATATTAATATGACTTTAAAGGGGACGCTATGCTCAATGGCGTACCCAACACGCAACAATGAGTTTCTTGGGAATCTTACGTTTCACTCTAATAATAAAATAATATTATTTTAAATGGTAGTTAACATGTAGCCATTGTATTGGCGGGAATGGATAGAAATAACTAAAATATGATTACATATGTTTTTAAATGTTTTTACATTTATCCAATAAAATATAAAGGCATAAAATACAGAAATAATTCAATTTTAGGCGTATATGCCCTAGTTTTCACTAAAGGCTCACTTATCGCCTTTCGATGGAGAACCGTCATTAAATATAGTTTTGTTCACTCTTATAAATCCTTTTGGACCAAATAAAACTCTTCTTAAGAATTGGGACATCAAAATTTACTTAGTGTAAATTTTTGGTATCTTTCTGATAAAGTTCATTTTTTAATGAATAGTGTAAAATGTTGTATTTTAATTCAAAACCTCTTTTTAATCTAATTTATTTATATGATTAGATAATCTTTTGAATTGGTTTTAAAGTGAAATTAGAAAATATTTTTACCATTAAATCCAATATTGGTCGTTGGAATTAATTTCACTTTGAAATCAGACTTAAACTAGTGCCAATCTTTTGATACTTATTGTTTCATAAAAACACGCTATTTGCTTTGACAGCGGGAATTAATTATTAAATTAATTAATGTGACTTATATGTTTTGAATTTTGTAAAATAGACTTCATTTTTGAATTCGGAATATCAAATATATCTTATGGTGAATTTTTTGGATTTTTCTGAAAAACTTCAATTTTTGATGAATAGTGAAACCACTAAGTGGTACTTATAAAAACTGATTTTCCGTTTAAATTAAAATTTTCCACCTTTGTGTTTTGAATTTCAAAAATCCGACATTCATGGTTGTCATTAAGAAGTAAAATGTGGTTCAATGGGATAAAAATAATTTTTTGATGAATAGTAACTTATTAAGTTTTTAATCGCGATTAGTGGTAATTAGTGTAGTTTAAGGTAAAAATAATGTTTTAATAATATGAGATGACCTAGAAACATGTCCTACCCTCATTGGATATGTCATGGCCGACCAATACAAGCCATGGGTCAACTTGGGGACCCCATGGAGCCACTTTGGTTGGAAAATGACATAAATACCTTTTATTTAATGTTAATGTAAAAAATGGCACAAACATGATATGTTTTACTAAAACAATTTTTAAATGGGGTTATACAAGTCATATTTTTTATTATAAATAGTCATTGGAAAGATAAAACGATATCCTACATCATAGTATTTTTTTTATAATTTTTAGACATTAAATAAATTAAATTATTTATGACATCATAATGATGCAGCGATGACATCATTATCTGACGATTTAAATAAAATGAGAAGATAATGTAAAATCTATGACCTACACTTGTACAAAACTTATTGGATGGGTGGATTTAGAACCTTTATCACATTATCCACGAATTATATCAATGTGGGACCTTTTAAAACCGAAACACATTTTCAAATAAAGTAATATTTCTTTACTTTTCAAAAGTGCCCCTCCTCTCCTCTTATAAAAGGCCCTCACCTCTACCACATTTCACACACTCCTCAAGCCTTTGGTTCAGCCATACCCTGCCCATTTACTCTCTCCACATCCCTCTCCTCATCCTAGTGGTTTCCCTTTGGGCAGAATCCTTTCAAAGGAAGCCTTTAGGCTCAAATCAAAAGGAGTTACACTTTTAAAGGTAATTCATTCTCTCATGTTCATTTGTTTTATTTTGATTCTCCAACCCCCTAAACTCTTTTTATTTAATTCTTTTGTAACAACACCAGTATCTTCAATATACTAGGATGTTTTTATAAGATTTATTCGAGCTACACTCTCACACAACTACATCAAATGGTTAAAGAACATACGGTTTCCGTGGATGGTGAAATTCTGCCTCCTGAAACGATGATTGTTCAATACTCATTTAACACCTTCAAAGGTGGCCATTATGATGTCACTATTTTTATATGTGATATATAATATGTTTATTATTTACTTAAGCTTCTGTATTTTTCATTTGTGGCTTACCTTTATGGCTTCCATTATTGGTACACGCGATATCTTCATTTTAGGAAGTGCGGACTACCGCCCCCTCAAAGTGATGTGATTCGTTAATGTCATACGCGAGACGTATAAAGGATGGATTTAATGTTATTATATATGATGTTATACTGGAATTATAATATACTTCTATATCATTATTATTTCTTTCCATTAAAGTATGATATAGAAATGAAAGTAGCATTCATGCGTACGTACGGCTTACCGTCTCCATGAACGGTGCATTTCATTTCTTATCCCCAAATGTAATGTACTATTAAAAGTACATGTATATAATGGATATATATAATTAATGATACATATAAATGATAAATATAATTCTGGAATTAAAATATACATACCTCTCATTTAGTTTTAATTCCATTAATATGACAAAGAAATGAAAGTAGCGTTCATGCGTACGTACGGCTTACCGTCTCCATGAACGGTACATTTCATTTCTTACCTCTAAATGATTATGTAATATTATAAATACATATATATGCTGGATATATATGATATATATTCTATACAAATCAGGAATGTCATTCTGGATATAAAGAACCTTTGACCACACGAACAACATGTAATTGTAAGAAGTCCATTTTCGACTTAAGAACCAAATATCGACAAAACAAACATTATTAACTTAAATGGTTACATAATGTTTATAACATGGAAATAAGTGATATAAAAGGAATAATGAACTTGAAAAAGGTTCTTAAGAAAATATAAATTAACTCAAGTTTATTATTCAGGACGTTAAAGAACGATCGAGTCAAGTCGGACCCGAGGTAAGAGATCTTACTCCTCTCTTTCTTTTTAAGTTCCCTCTTTTATGTATTTCCTTCTAAAGCTCATATTTCTTATTATTGGGATGTTCTTTTATATTACTATTACTGTATTTTTTATTTTCATATGATGAGAGACCCTATTCTCTCTCATCAATCCATTTTGGAAGTTTTGAGTGGCGCCGTTAGGCTGCCGAATTTTCGTAAGAGATCTAACCTCTCTCTTTCTTTTAAAGTACTCTCCTTTATGTCACTTCTTTTAAACTCATCTTTGTTATGTTGGGGGATGTTCTTTTATATTCCTCTTTCAGTAAACTTTATTTTAATATGATGAGAGACCCTATTTGATCTCATCAATCCATTTTTATAAGTTCTATGTGGCGCCGTTAGGCTGCCGAGTTTTCATAAGGGATTTTCCATCTCACTTTTATTCCCGTGAGATTTATGCTACATTTGCCACAATTTCCTTTGAGTGGTGTATGTACTGAAATTATTCTACTCTTTGTGTAATATAATTTCGTTTATGAGTATTTACGTCAATGATGTATTGTCTTTCTTTCATGGGGTGTATGTTTTGAAAGATACCCAAGTCGGTAAGGGAACCTTTCACCCTCCTCTTTTTAAAAGACTTATTTTGCTGGTCTTTTAATTTAAATATTGTTATGTTGGGATATGTTCTCATATATCCTTATTGATGTAAATTTTGTGTCCAAGTGATGAGATACGCTTTTTTTCTCTCATCAACTCATTTTGATGTGACGCCGTTAGGCTGTCAAGGGAACTTCTTAACCCAATTTCGATTTCTTTGGGTTCAACATGTAGTTATTGAATATTTCATCCTTTGAATATGTGTGAATGACCTTTTATTGTTTTACACTTAATATCCACTTATATTGGGTGTATTTATATTTGTCACACATAATTTTGAGATTGATTTATCCTTAATTTAAGGATACCTTCTTTATAAGGGATTTCATCACATTTGACATTTCTATTGAGACTTCATTGTTGTTATGCACCAATTCACTATTATATGGTGTGTATACTGTCCTTTGACATATTATATCATGAATCCCTTTATTCTCATGATATTATAAAGTTTGGATTAAATGTTATTCTGCAATTATTTGTATTCAAGAGTCTCTCATTTTGTTAAAAAACTCTTTAACAAAAATATCGTTTTAAATGTTTTAAAGATTTATTATTCTAAATCTTTATATTTAATGTCCATGTTTTCAAAATGGTTTTCAGTATTTATTTATATGGATATTAATGTTTTAAAATTATAATTCCATTAAAATCTTCAAAGTGGTATGGGACACTTTGATTCAAAAATCTATTTTAAATGGTTTTTGAAAATGGATTGATTAATTCAATATCTGGGAATTACTTGTTGTGATTTCAAATGAAATGTTGTTATTGAAATGTTTATATTTTCAATATTTTATGTGTAATAATGGTACTTGGACATTATGACGGGTGGTGCCGTGAATACCAGGATGAGTGGTTACGTTATAACCTCCAATGCATTGGGTATGGAAGTCGGCCGTATGGCTATTCCATTAAGTATGTATGGAAACTGGCCGTATGGCTATTCTATTAAGTATGTGTGGAAGTCGACCGTATGGTTATTCCACTTAAGTGTGTTTATGTCCCAAGTTACCTTTATATATGCTATGTGTTCTTTATATGGGTTTTAAGGTAATACTTTGGTTACAAAAAGGTAAGTAATGATACTTTATTCAGTGAAGAGTTTTTACTACTTCATGAAGGTGAATGTATTACTTTGATAGAGTATACATGGTTTACTTGATTTTTGAAAAACTAACAGTTTTCATTCTCTGTGTATCCCTTACTGAGCTTTTTATGCTCATCCCAAGTTTTTGAAATGTTTTTCACAGGGCACGGGGAAGGTACATGATAAGATGACAGAGTCAAAGATGTGTCAAGAAAGAATCCAAGTTTTATTTTAAATATGTTTCAGTTGATGGGAAGAATGAATCCTGTATTTTATGTAACCACTTTGTTTAAAGGTGGAATGTAATGCAAGTTTCATGATCTAATTATCTAAAACTCTAAACCTGAAAAGATCCTCAACGTGTAATCTTGTGATAAATCAAGATTATGTAAGGTTTAAGGCTGGGGCCTTACAGTTGGTATCATAGGTCGGTTTAGATAAATTTAGAGGTTAGGGTATTCTTTAAGCATAAGTGGCATTACCATAATGGTTAAGATTTCAGAAAGTGTCTTAGTTTTAGATAAAGTAAATGAGTAAGTATATCTTAGTGTTTATCTTCCTCATTAGTACTTGATGGTTTTTTTTATATACTCACACTGACCTTTTTGGTTTTAGTAAATGGATGGATCTAGCAGGAACCAAAGAGACAACAGGTTTGAAGGAAACTGTGGTGGTTCTCTGATTAAGATACTAGATAAAATGGAGGATTCAATGAGGAAACTCGTGGTTGTCCTAAACCAAATATCAAGGAGTCATGATCAACCACTTGAACCTTGGTATGTTCTGTAATGCATCATGTACGAGATGACCAATCGATGTGGAAGTTCAGGTAATAGTTATAAAGGTAACCATTAGAGTTTATATGATCCTTACTTTTGAGGTAATTATGGGTTATTATATGATATGCTGGAAAATGAAAGGCATGAGATAAACTTGAGGTTAAAATATGTTATGATCATTTTTTATGATTTTATCTCTTTTTGGGGAATGATTTAAGAATTATATAGTTTTGGAAAAAGGACAACACGCAGACCGTGTGACAACCCGTCGCGTCGGACAAAGCTGTGGGAATCGAACCCACAACCAAAGTGCGACTGGTATTTATCGCCTACCACTGGACTACGTGAAGTCCCTGGTTAGTTTGACTAATTATTTTAGTTATATGATTTTATGAATTAAGAGTAAGTTGATTTTGGGTTATTTATGAAAATGATTAACCTATCATGGAGGATATGTGATTAGGTTAATTACTTTTCAATACGAGACTTTTGGAGCAACTAATGTTGTTTGGAGATAAATGTTACGATTTAACTTGGAATACTATGTGACTAAATCCTTCAAATATTTGGGTTTCAATCTTAGATTGGTTTACTTTGAAGAATTTTATGGAAAATTTTTTTATCTAATGATCCTTGTTGAACTTTGGGTTTTGTTTGACAAATTTTGGAGATTAAGAATAGATTTTATTTTTATAAAGGGTTATCCTTTTCTGGATTATCTGACCTTGTACTAACCTTTTTGGTTTTGGTTTTGGTTAAAGCCTAAAGATATGGGAAGTATATAGTTCTCTTTGGTGGATTAGGTGATTCTCTAGAAGTTGATTATAGTACTCTTAATGCGAACAAGTCTCCCTAAATACTCGTCTTTTGGAAAAAATATGAGTTTGATTAAGGAATCTAGTAAAAGTTGAAAGTCAACATGATAAGTGATTATGTTTCCTTATGAATAAATTCCTCAACAAAAAGTAACTTAAAACAAAAATGTTGTCTATTAACTTTTCCTACTGGGGAATCGAATACCGTTTAACCCATCACAAGTTTGTGATTTTCTTATTGTTAACTTTCTCCTAAACATGTTTTCTATCACTCTCCATCAGAACATGACCCTATGTTTTCTCCTCCATGTCCATGTTTTCCTATATGGAATCCTAGTATGGGTTAACTCGGGTGACCTCTGTACTTATCTTTCTTTATTTTAAAGTGATTGTTTTAACGACTCTTGTTCCGATGTGGGACTTTCAAAGATGTTTCCAAGCTCAATTTTAAAAATTGCGAGGACACAATTCCCAAAAGGGGGGAAGGATGTAACACCCCAGGTAAATAAAGAATATGACATTTTCATATTTATCCATATTTGTGAATGAAATATTAATATGAATTTAAAGGGGACGCTATGCTCAATGACGTACCCAACACGCAACAACGAGTTTCTTGGGAATCTTACGTTTCACTCTAATAATAAAATAATATTATTTTAAATGGTAGTTAACATGTAGTCGTTGTATTGGCGGGAATGGATAGAAATAACTAAAATATGATTACATATGTTTTTAAATGTTTTTACATTTATCCAATAAAAGATAAAGGCATAAAATACAGAAATAATTCAATTTTAGGCGTATATGCCCTAGTTTTCACTAAAGGCTCACTTATCGCCTTTTGATGGAGAACCGTCATTAAATATAGTTTTTTTCACTCTTATACATCCTTTTGGACCAAATAAAACTCTTCTTAAGAATTGGGACATCAAAATTTACTTAGTGTAAATTTTTGGTATCTTTCTGATAAAGTTCATTTTTTAATGAATAGTGTAAAATGTTGTATTTTAATTCAAAACCTCTTTTTAATCTAATTTATTTATATGATTAGATAATCTTTTGAATTGGTTTTAAAGTGAAATTAGAAAATATTTTTACCATTAAATCCAATATTGGTCGTTGGAATTAATTTCACTTTGAAATAAGACTTAAACTAGTGTCAATCTTTTGATACTTATTGTTTCATAAAAACACGCTATTTGCTTTGACAGCGGGAATTAATTATTAAATTAATTAATGTGACTTATATGTTTTGAATTTTTTAAAATAGACTTCATTTTTGAATTCGGAATATCAAATATAACTTATGGTGAATTTTTGGGATTTTTCTGAAAAACTTCAATTTTTTATGAATAGTGAAACCACTAAGTGGTACTTATAAAAACTGATTTTCCGTTTAAATTAAATTTTTCCACCTTTGTGTTTTGAATTTCAAAAATCCGACATTCATGGTTTTCATTAAGAAGTAAAATGTGGTTCAATGGGATAAAAATAATTTTTTGGTGAATAGTAACTTATTAAGTTTTTAATTGCGATTAGTGGTAATTAGTGTAGTTTAAGGTAAAAATAATGTTTTAATAATATGAGATGACCTAGAAACATGTCCTACCCTCATTGGATATGTCATGGCCGACCAATACAAGCCATGGGTCAACTTGGGGACCCCATGTAGCCACTTTGGTTGGAAAATGACATAAATACCTTTTATTTAATGCTAATGTAAAAAATGGCACAAACATGATACGTTTTACTAAAACAATTTATAAATGGGGTTATACAAGTCAGATTTTTTATTATAAATAGTCATTGGAAATCTAAAAATATATCCTACATCATAGTATTTTTTTTATAATTTTTAGACATTAAATAAATTAAATTATTTATGACATCATAATGATGCAGCGATGACATCATTATCTGATGATTTAAATAAAATGAGAAGATAATGTAAAATCTATGACCTACACTTGTCCAAAACTTATTGGATGGGTGGATTTAGAACCCTTATCACATTATCCACGAATTATATCAATGTGGGACCTTTTAAAACTGAAACACATTTTCAAATAAAGTAATATTTCTTTACTTTCCAAAAGTGCCCCTCCTCTCCTCTTATAAAAGGCCCCCACCTCTACCTCATTTCACACACTCCTCAAGCCTTTGGCTCGGCCATACCCTGCCCATTTACTCTCTCCACATCCCTCTCCTCATCCTAGAGGTTTCCCTTTGGGCAGAATCCTTTCAAAGGAAGCCTTTAGGCTCAAATCAAAAGGAGTTACACTTTTAAAGGTAATTCATTCTCTCATGTTCATTTGTTTTATTTTGCTTCTCCAACCCCCTAAACTCTTTTTATTTACTTATTTTGTAACAACACCAGTATCTTCAATATACTAGGATGTTTTTATAAGATTTATTCGAGCTACACTCTCACACAACTACATCAAATGGTTAAAGAACATACGGTTTCCGTGGATGGCGAAATTCTGCCTCCCGAAACGATGATTGTTCAATACTCATTTAACACCTTCAAAGGTGGCCATTATGATGTCACTATTTTTATATATGATATATAATATTTTTATTCTTTACTTAAGCTTCTGTATTTTTCATTTGTGGCTTACCTTTATGGCTTTCATTATTGGTACACGCGATATCTTCATTTTAGGAAGTGCGGACTACCGCCCCCTCAAAGTGATGTGATTCGTTAATGTCATATGTGGGACGTATAAAGGATGGATTTAATGTTATTATATATGATTTTATACTGTAATTATAATATACTTCTATATCATTATTATTTCTTTCCATTAAAGTATGAGATAGAAATGAAAGTAGCGTTCATGCGTACGTACGGCTTACCGTCTCCATGAACAGTGCATTTCATTTCATATCCCCAAATGTAATGTACTATTAAAAGTACATGTATATAATGGATATATATAATTAATGATACATATAAATGATGAATATAATTCTGGAATTAAAATATACATACCTAACATTTTGTTTTAATTCCATTAATATGACAAAGAAATGAAAGTAGCGTTCATGCGTACGTACGGCTTACCGTCTCCATGAACGGTACATTTCATTTCTTACCTCTAAATGATTATGTAATATTATAAATACATGTATATGCTGGATATATATGATATATATTCTATCCAAATCAGGAATGTCATTCTGGATATAAAGAACCTTTGACCACACGAACAACATGTAATTGTAAGAAGTCCATTTTCGACTTAAGAACCAAATATCGACAAAACAAACATTATTAACTTAAATGGTTACATAATGTTTATAACATGGAAATAAGTGATATAAAAGGAATAATGAACTTGAAAAAGGTTCTTAAGAAAATATAAATTAACTGAAGTTTATTATTCAGGACGTTAAAGAACGATCGAGTCAAGTCGGACCCGAGGTAAGGGATCTTACTCCTCTCTTTCTTTTTAAGTACACTCTTTTATGTCTTTCCTTCTAAAGCTCATCTTTCTTATTATTGGGATGTTATTTTATATTACTCTTACTGTATTTTTTATTTTCATATGATGAGAGACCCTATTCTCTCTCATCAATCAATTTTGGAAGTTTTGAGTGGCGCTGTTAGGCTGCCGAATTTTTGTAAGAGATCTAACCTCTCTCCTTCTTTTAAAGTACCCTCCTTTATGTCACTTATTTTAAGCTCCTCTTTGTTATGTTGGGGGATGTTCTTTTATATTCCTATTTCATTAAACTTTATATTAATATGATGAGAGACCCTATTTGATCTCATCAATCCATTTTTATAAGTTCTATGTGGCGCCGTTAGGCTGCCGAGTTTTCGTAAGGGATTTTCCATATCACTTTTATTCCCGTGAGATTTATGTTACATTTGCCACAATTTCCTTTGAGTGGTGTATGTACTGAAATTATTCTACTCTTTGTGTAATATACTTTCGTTTATGAGTATTTACGTCAATGATGTATTGTCTTTCTTTCATGGGGTGTATGTTTTGAAAGATACCCAAGTCGGTAAGGGAACCTTTCACCCTCCTCTTTTTAAAAGACTTATTTTGCTGGTCTTTTAATTTAAATATTGTTATGTTGGGATATGTTCTCATATATCCTTATTGATGTAAATTTTGTGTCCAAGTGATGAGATACGCTTTTTATCTCTCATCAACTCATTTTGATGTGACGCCGTTAGGCTGTCAAGGGAACTTCTTAACCCAATTTCGATTTCTTTGGGTTCAACATGTAGTTATTGAATATGTCATCCTTTGAATATGTGTGAATGACATTTTATTGTTTTACACTTAATATCCACTTATATTGGGTGTATTTATATTTGTCACACATAATTTTGAGATTGATTTATCCTTAATTTAAGGATACCTTCTTTATAAGGGATTTCATCACATTTGACATTTCTATTGAGACTTCATTGTTGTTATGCACCAATTCACTATTATATGGTGTGTATACTGTCCTTTGACATATTATATCATTAATCCCTTTATTCTCATGATATTATAAAGTTTGTATTAAATGTTATTCCGCAATTATTTGTATTCAAGAGTCTCTCATTTTGTTAAAAAACTCTTTAACAAAAATATCGTTTTAAATGTTTTAAAGATTTATTATTCTAAATATTTATATTTAATATCCATGTTTTCAAAATGGTTTTCAGTATTTATTTATATGGACATTAATGTTTTAAAATTATAATTCCATTAAAAGCTTCAAAGTGGTATGGGACACTTTGATTCAAAAATCTATTTTAAATGGTTTTTGAAAATGGATTGATTAATTCAATATCTGGGAATTACTTGTTGTGATTGAAAATGAAATGTTGTTATTGAAATGTTTATATTTTCAATATTTTATGTGTAATAATGGTACTTGGACATTATGACGGGTGGTGCCGTGAATACCAGGACGGGTGGTTACGTTATAACCTCCAATGCATTGGGTATGGAAGTCGGACGTATGGCTATTCCATTAAGTATGTATGGAAAATGGCCGTATGGCTATTCCATTAAGTATGTGTGGAAGTCGACCATATGGTTATTCCACTTAAGTGTGTTTATGTCCCAAGTTACCTTTATATATGCTATGTGTTCTTTATATGGGTTTTAAGGTAATCCTTTGGTTACAAAAAGGTAAGTAATGATACTTTATTCAGTGAAGAGTTTTTACTACTTCATGAAGGTGAATGTATTACTTTGATAGAGTATACATGGTTTACTTGATGTTTGAAAAACTAACAGTTTTCATTCTTTGTGTATCCCTTACTGAGCTTTTTATGCTCATCCCAAGTTTTTGAAATGTTTTTCACAGGGCACGAGGAAGGTACATGATAAGATGATAGAGTCAAGGATGTGTCAAGAAAGAATCCAAGTTTTATTTTAAATATGTTTCAGTTGATGGGAATAATGAATCCTGTATTTTATGTAACCACTTTGTTTAAAGGTGGAATGTAATGCAAGTTTCATGATATAATTCTCTAAAACCCTAAACCTGAAAAGATCCTCAACGTGTAATCTTGTGATAACTGAAGATTATGTAAGGTTTAAGGCTGGGGCCTTACAGAGACAGTGTAATATCATGACCAAATGGAGGACTACCAAAGATATCAGCTAAGCTAGACTTCATCCTGCAAATATTAGAAGGAAATTTCTACTAATAACACCATTTGGGTCCTGCTATTTAATAGTGGTATGGTTCATTATTTTACAATAAAAAACTATGAATTTGAATCATCATTCATTACTTGAATAAAAATAATTATAGTGGTCCCCATATCGATTAATATGTAATTCTAAACCATGTAAAACTTGTTATTATTATACCTTTGTTTTATTTTTTTCATTGTCTTCTAATAGTTATTTTCTAAGAATTTATGGGTGTTATTCATTATGGTGCAGTGATTTAGGTGTTCATTATTCAAAGTTCCAATCTCCATAGAAGAGGATCATCTATCGGTGCTTTGTTTCTACCTAGTGAGTTCTAGTGAAAGTTTATTAGGTGGTTTTATTATATGATAGTCATGATCCTAATAAGTATTATAACTATTTGGATTGTTTCAAGTAATTAGGACCCAGTGAATGTGTTTTAGATCATGTTTTAGTAGCATAATTAATCCCTTTTTCTTATAGGATAATATTAGTAAGAAGTTCATAATATATTCTCAACGTTGTCTATAAGTTAGTAGGATTTTAAAATTTATATAGTATGGTGTAGGAAGAGAGTAAGTTCCAAGTAGAGGAGTTTTATGTAATGTATTTTTAGTTATGGAAGATGTAGAAGGATAATCATCTTCTATAAAAGGACCATAATCTTCCATTGAGTGGTACCAAGATGAAAGTGATGAAAAATAAATAATGGGAGAGTCTTGATAATAAAGAATTGGCATTGATACAAATTTCATTAACCCAGAACATGGATTTTAATATCTATAAAGTCAATAATGCACTAGATTTTATGAATACCCTCATTGATATGTATAAAAATACCATGAAAATGAAAAAAGTTTACATGTTGAGGAAACTATTTGGAGAGTACATTAGACGTTAATTCTATTTCTATATTAATGACTTCAATATGATCGGAAGTTTATTGGATTCAGTGAAGGTAAACTTCATAGATATGTATTGAGCATTATTGCTACTCTCATCACTCCCTGAATCTTAGGATGTGATGGTCACCAATGTTAGTAACTCAATTGGAAAGAATGAACTAGAGTTTTTGGATGTTAGAGACTTGATATTGAATGAATAAATTTTTTAGGAGGAGATCTAGGAAACTTATTTAAATTCTTATAGTGTTGAAGGAAAGGTCATCCCACAACACAGAAGGTTCATAAGAAAGGTAAAGGGATAAGAATCCCAAGTATGAGTAGCTTGGTGTTAGGTGGCCTCGTGTGTTGGAATTGTGGGAATAAAGGTCACCTTAATAAGTATTACCAAGAGTGTATGGTAAATTACAAAAGATACTCTCCAAGAATCAGCTCTGTAAATATTGTGTCAGAAGATAGGAGTGGTTTAACCTTAAGTTCCACTAGTTCACTTTCATCTTGGGTAATAGACTTTGGATCTCATTTCACTCAACATCTAATATAGGAAGTGTGAAGAAATATATTTCTAGATTTTTTAGGGTAAATCTAGTGGATGATCAAGCTCTTGAAATAGTTTGTATGGGAGACGTTTTCATTGGAACAAGGGGTGGAATCTTGTTGAATTTTTAAGTAGTGAGTTACATCTCAGGGTGAAAGAAGAACTTAATTTATATTAGAAAACTTGATGATGTGAGCTTCTATAAAACATTCATAGATGGATCATTGAAGATTTTTTGTATCTCTATTATTATAAAATAATGAGTGAAGGATAGGATATTGTACCATATGGGAGTATCGAAAGGTAAGATGCATGTTGGAAAGGTAACTTCCATGAAGTTATGGAATGATATTCTGGGTCACTATAGTGAGAAAGATATGAAAATACTAGCTTCTAAGGGGATACTAAAGGCTGGAAGCATGGAGTGATAAATATAAAAGGAATGTATAATAGGGAAGTAGTGAAAGGAGACCTTCTAAATAGAAGGTAAGATGCCAAAGAAATAAAATTTAGGGTTGTTTTATATGGACATATGAGGACTAGCTTTGGTTTATTCTCATAGAGGATCACTATACTACATGACTTTAATCAGAAATGTGACACAGAAAGTGTGGGTTTTCTTTCTCAAGAACAGGTCTGAGGTATTCAAAATCTTCTATCGATGGATATCCATGGTGAAAAAGGATATTGGTTGCATGGTTAAGTGCCCAGGGTTATACAATGGTGGGGAGTATGGAAGAATAGAATTTTAAAGGTTATGTTGGTGGGAGAGAATACAGTTTGAGAATATCATACTAGGTACTTCTAAACATAATGGAGTTACAAAGAGGATGAAGTGGATACTAGTGTTAGGTCCAACAGTTTGATAGTAATAGATAAGAGGGGGTGAATTTTCAATCTAAAAAAATGTCAAAGTTATAAAAATTAAATGAGTAATTTGGTAGTTTAATAAGATTAATCAATTCAATCCCAAAAAATAAGTAAAGAAATATAAGGAAATAAGAACAGTAAATTTATAGTAGTTTATATCTAAATGATGCTATGTTTACTCTTTATACACCAACCTATGTATACACCAACCACTAAAAAACAAGATAGAATTTTACATGGGAACAAACTAAACCCAAACTTATACAATAGGAGAAATCCCAACCCAGATATTTTCTAAATAGTAGTACCTAACCAAACTCACATATCCTTTTACAGTAGTATAAATAACATGGGATTTTACTACAAGTAACATCCCTTAACCTATTAAATTTTTGACAGGATCAATCATAACCTGTGTAATACTTTTTGGTCAAGTAGCAGAACCAAGGATACCTTTTAATGATAATATAACCAATGTATGTTATGATTCACTACAAAAAACTCCCAATATAAAAATAAACACTAAATAAAATGAAACCCATTGGAGAGTTATGAATGGATTTTATGGTGTAGATAGATTCTTCTTGGTCCTTTAAAGTAATTGAATGTTTTTGTGCAGGTATTCTGTCTCTTTTTGTTTTAGTAATCAATGAGGAATGAAGAAGAATTATTTTGGATGTAGCTTGTAGAACTTCATGTTGAGAGTATGGTTCATGAAATAGCGTCTCCATTCTTTTTTATTGTATCATAGTTTGTTTTCAAAATTTTATCCTCACCTTATTTTCCAAGAAGACTCGAACCCCATAAATAGAATTCATAATGACATATACATCCGTGTAATTGGTTAGAGTTATTCAAAAATAATAATAATGAAAATACAAAATTATTATTTGAGAGAAAAAATGGTTTCCTCAATTATCATTTGATACTTTTAAAACCACACAAAAATTTAAATTAATTTAAATACAATATTTTAATAGTTTGAAAAAATTCCATAATAATTATTCAAGGAATATCCCAAAAATATCGCATGGTTTAATACTTCAAAATTAAAATTTGAAGTCTATCCATTTTCATGCATGAAAATATACCAATTCAAAAACACTACATTAAATACAATAAAATCACATTTAATGTGATTTTCATATTAAAACATTAATTTAGAAGCAATTAAAACTAGAAAATCAACTCATAATAAATATATTCCAATTTTTTGAAACATTTGTTACAGGTTCATATGAAAATAAAGAACTATTTTAATATTCATTTAAAACTATTTTAAATACTAAAAAACTTTTCATGATTTCTATATAATTAATATGAATTTAAGAAACCAACAAATAATTTAAAACACTTGGAAAATTCATGCAGTAAATCCATATATCAAAAATAAAAAAAGAGCATAGTTTATATAGCATATTACATGAAGGTGTTTTATGTAAGGGTTGGATAAATAGTCTATGTAAAGGTCATTTATAATACTTGTGTAAGGTAAAATATCATACTCATGTAAGGGTAATCTAAATAGATTTTGTAAATGTAAAATGAAAAATATACTGTCTACAAAAGGGTAATAATAAATTAAGATCGTATAAGGGTAAGGGATAATTCTTGGGTAAATGACTTTTTAAACCTGTGTTAAGGTAACTTGAAAAAATTATATGTTACATAAGGGTAAAGTGTAAAATGTTGATATGTGTAAGGGTGTATCATTTCACCAATATAAGGGTAATAGAAACTTCACTATGTAAAGGTAATACTTAAAAATCAAGTGTTTTGTAAGGGTCAAAAACAAAATATAAATATTTCGTAGAGGTAAATGTTTCTCAAATAAAGGTAAAATGAGTTTTATAAATTCTACCTAAGGATAAGAACAATACTCACATAAAGTCAAAATCCATTTTCTTCATCTTATGTAAGGGTAAATGTGAAACTTAGAAAAATTTAAAAATATTTCAAACCAAAATATAACCTGAATAATAAAATGAAAAATTATATGAAAAAATAAATAATTAACAATTAAATTCAACATTAATAATAATTAAATATTAATTAATTAAACAATATATCTTTAACTGTTAATGAAATCAATATTAAAACCAAGATAGATTATACTTTAATAATGTTGTGAGAAATTATAATTATCCAATTTATAAAATTTAATAAACAATATAAATGATTAATAAATTCAGAATTAATCTTTCCTTCTAAAAATTATTTATTTTTAAAATCAAATGTTAAATAAAAAATAAAATTTCATAATTATCAAAACAAAAATATAATAGGTTCAATAAAAAATTCTAATAATCTCTCACTTTTTAATAATTACAAAAACAATTATTAATATAAAGATTTATCCCCCTTTTTTGAAATAAATGAAAAAGATTAAAATATTTAAAACAAAAATTCTCTAAAAATATATTTCTCCCTTTTTGAAAAACATAGGTTAAAAATAATTAAAATACAAAACACATTTTCTCCCCTAAATATAAATTCAACACATATATTTTTTAAAATAAAATCAGTCATACTTATAAAAAAATTAAATACCACATTATCTCCCACTAAAATCATGATTTCTTAAAAAGAGATAAATATAGTATTAAATCAAAATAGGAAATGTATCCCTAAATTAAAAAATGATATAAAAAATTAATAGTTCTTATTAATTAAATATTCTATTAAAAATATAGCAATAAATATCCATTTTAGTAAAAAAATAAAAGGATCCGTGAAAAAAAGTTAATAATATATATATATAATATAAATCATTTAAAAAATAAAAAACAATTAGATCACATTCCAGTGAACTAAATAATAAAATGATAAACATGTGTTCACTAACAAAAATAACTATAAATTTTAAAACACATTCCAACATACCATATGATAAAACAATATGAATATGAATGTTGGCCATAAAATAAAAGAATACTTGGTCATCCAGAGTAGTTTTGGTCTATTATAATTTATAAATGATTTCTTATGCACCCTTTTTATAGAAGGTTTATTCTTCTTAACTCTAAAATTATATTTATATAAATAAGCCTTTGTGTGACCAAGTGATTAAACAAATTATAATGAGAAATCAGAAACATAATACACAAAAAATCCACATTTAAACCATATAGCATATGAGATACCCTTATTTTTAACTTTAAATTATCTATTTTTATATATTTGAGGTAACCTCTCATCAAAACCAATACAATTTATAACTTTTTTATTAATTTTTTTTGCAATCTCATGATTTCATCTAAAGTTTTACTTCTAATTGTAAATTTAGATAACATTTTCTTTAAATTCTCAATTTCAACCTTAATCTTCATATTTTCCTTTTGAATAATTTCTAAATCATTAAAAAAAATTCTTTAGTACTTGAAGTATAATTTTTCAAACTATTACCATCAATTTTTAACTTGGATAAATTATTTTTCATAGCCTTAAATTTCTCCTTTTCTACATTAAATTTAGAAATAGAATCTTTCAATTTTCCATTTTCTAAAATGAGACTTTTCTTTTCCTTTATAACCTTATTATAATCCTTAGTTAATATTTCATATTTTTTTATCAATCTTTTCCATTTATTCTTTATATTCATTACATAATTAACTTAACTTTTCAACTTTGGATTTGTCACAGTCAAAACTAGAAGAGGATTGAGAGTCAAAATAAAAAACACTTTCTTTACCCATGTTACTCATTAAACAAATATTTCTATTTTTTATCATGTGAATCAAGATTAATTAAAGTTAATAAGTAATGAGGTGAGAAATAAATATTTTGATATTTAGAAATAAGTACAAGGTTACATTTTTTTCACTTATAGATTCATCAATAGAGTTTGATTCTTTAGTGTAACTATAACCTCCAATAAATGTTTTCTTCATTTTGTCCTTATCTTTTTCTCTTTTATCTTTCAATCTTGGATACTCATATTTTTTATATCCAAGTTTTGTATATTCATAACATATAATAGTTGAATTACCTTTATTAACTTTTCTTTTTAAATGTATCTTATATCCCTTGTTTTTTCCTTCATGATTTTTGGTAGCATTACTTTTATTTTTGAGTCCTTGATTTCACTTAGAAACATGATTTAGATCATAATTTTCCTCTGAGAAAAAGGATATGATGAATCACTAGAAGAGTTAGAAACATATTTAGTTATAAAAGAAACTCCCTTTATTTTTTCAAATAAATCAAGCTCGTTATTCTTCAATTCAAGATCATGTTATAAAATTGACAAAATTGAATCATCTAGAGAGTATTCAATAAAATATTTGATTTCTTTAATGGATAATTTATTTTAATTTCATTTCATCAGTAAGGCTCAAAGTATTATTTCAATCAGCATATCATTATTCATAGTTTCTCCAAGAGAAACAATTTTTTTTTCATAATCCTTGTGAATGTACTGTATGTATTATTAACACTTTCATTATCAGACATTATAAGCTCTTTAAATTTGGACCTATGAATGATAAGTTTAGTTCTCTACAATTTTCTAGTTCCTTGATGAGTGAATTTTAAAGTCCTTCAGATTCCATAAGCATTTTTATAAGAAAATATATGAGTATAAACACTTATATTATGATATAAATAAAGATAATTCATGAATTTATAGTTCAATACATATTTTACACTATCATTACCGGTTAAGGTATCAAGATAAAATTTAGGTAATTTATAGGATTTATCTATGATATTTTAATATTAAATACCTATATTCTTTAAAAATACCTACATTTGATCCTTCCAATAACCATAATCACTTCAATTACAATGATGTGGTCTCATGAAATTCAAAAGTTAAACTTCTTGACTACCCATCACTGGAAAAGATCTTCCCCTTAGTCTTATTGAGGAATATGACATATATTAGCTCAAAAATAAATTAAAATCAAGAGAGTACAAAAAAACTATCCCAAAAATAGAAAAACTTTGATACCAAGTGTTGGGTCTGATGGGATCATGGTAATAGATAAGTGGGGTGGTGAATTTTCAATCTAAAAATTTATCAAAGTTAATAAAATTAATTGTAGAATTTGGTGGTTCAATAAAATTAAATACTTCAAACCTGAAAATTAAGTGTAAACATATAATGAAATAAAAAAAATATTATAGTAGTTTGGATTCAAATGGTCCTATGTATACCCTTCATACACCAACTGAGGTGTACGACACCCACTAAAAAATGAGAGAGACTTTTATAAGGAAATATCCTAAATGCAGACTTTTATAATAAGAGAAATCCAAACACAGATCTTTTTTAAGGATCGACACCTAACCTAACTCACGCATCCCTTTACAAGAGCAAAAAAACTTAGGCTTTTACTACAAGAAGTGTTCCTTAACCTACTGAATTCTTAACAGGATCAATAAAAACCTATGTGTTCATTTTTATTAAAGTAATATAACCCAGGATACATTTAAATGTTAGTATAACCAGTGTGAATTATGATTCATTGTAGACAAATATCATCCCAAAAATAAATAATAAATATAATTAAACTCGTTGTAGAGTTATGAATGGATTTTTTGTTGTAGAAAATTTCTTCTCGACCCTTCAAAGTAAATAAAAAAATTTAGTGTAGGAATTTTAGATCTTTTTGATTCATCAAGTAGTGAGGAATGAAGAAGCTTTATTTTGGATGCATCTTGAAGCACTTAATGTTGAGAGTACATTCCATGCATCAGTGTCTCTGTTCTTTTTTATCATATCATAGTGTGTTTTCACAATTATATCACCTACTTATTTTCTAATAAGTCTTATACACATTAAATATAATTCATAACAAAAACTATAACCATGAAATTGGTTAGAGTTATTCAAAAATAATAATGAAAATCCAAAAGATTCAAACTCACTCCTCATCTACCCTTTTCATCTTCCCCATCACGCTTGACCCCATCTCGGTCTAGTGTGATGGTTCTAATGGTAGCTTGGGATGGTGAAGGTGGAAAATTGGTATGTGTCTTTATTTGTTCTCACATGGTGTTTTTGTGACTGGTGGGTTTTGCTTCTGCAGTCATTGTCATAGTGTTAGACCACATTTTCTCAACCTATGACCTTGTTTCTTGATCCATCATGTTAGAACCCATTTTGTTCTATCATGGTGGATATCTTGGTGGTTTGGGATTATATAGGTGTTGTGATTGTTGGTGATTCTTGTGTGCATGTTTTTTGGTTTTTGTGAGACGTTGACATCTTTATCATTGGTTTTCTTCCTCTCTCCTAAAGTTCCCTTCTGGATCTAGGGTTTCTTATCCCCTTTCTTGGTGCTTGAGATTTCTGGTTATGGTTTCACTGGTTATGTTCCTATGGTCTTGGGTCATTTCTGAGGCCTTATATCACTTCCTCCCTACTCTTTCTTTTTAACCCTTCATTTCAAACCCAATATTTTTTTGGTGTGGGGACTCTTATGGTGGCTTGGGATGTGTTTATTGAGCATTCAAGGTTTTTATAGGATCCATAACCTATGTTTTTGTTTCATTTTTTTCATTGGGGTTCCTATTATTTAATTGTGGTGTTCTGTAGTTCTGTTATTAGTGATCTCAATGTGCTTTGATATTCTATTATCTTGATTGTTTTTTTTGTGATGACTATTTTGTTAGTTCGGTGAAGGGTT
The DNA here is from genome assembly GCA_963277665.1 of Viscum album. NCBI lineage: Eukaryota > Viridiplantae > Streptophyta > Magnoliopsida > Santalales > Viscaceae > Viscum > Viscum album. The sequence goes on along the minus strand of OY728143.1, from coordinate 1,649,994,936 downwards.
TGGGGTTTGGTAAGAGTATGATTCATCTCAATTGTAGGCGATGTCGATGAAGATGATGTTTGGAGGTTTCTTGGTGTTTTATATTGAATGTTGTAGATGTCAATTTGTGACTCTGGTTATAGTGAATTTCATTTCTATTTATGGTGGTGGATGTAAATGAAGTGGATAGAGGTTATGAGATGATGACAACAATGATGTGATGATGTTAACAACAACGTAGATGATGAAGTAGATTTGACATGACATACCATGATGTAGGGGTGCTTGGGTAGCTCTCATGCTTTGTGTGGACCGCCATTGATGAAAATTTCATATAACACCCACTTTGTTTTGAATTATTGCTTTTGGTTTTTGAATTTCATATTTTTTATCATGTACACACGTGATTTGGAAAATGTGATGATTCCCACTCTAACCCTGAAAGTGGTATTATGAAAATTTTAAAAGAAAATGACTTGGAGAGAAAACTATTTATGTTCATGCACATGAAATATACCAATTAAAAAACATTGCATTAAATACAATTAAATCACATTAAATATTATCATTATACTTAAACATTAATTTAAAAAAAATTAGAAATATAAAATCAACTCATAATATATATATATTCTAAACTTTTGAAACATCTGATAAAGGTTCATGTGATAATAAAGAATAATTTTGATCTTCATTTAAAACTATTTTACATACTCCAAAAACACATCACATGGATTCTAAATAATTAATATTAATTTAAGAAACCAAAAATCAATTAAAAAAATTGAAAAATGCAAGTAAAAAATCCATATATCAAAAATAATGAAAACAACACAGTTTATACTACATATTACATGAAGGTGTTTTGTGTAAGGTTTAGATATATAGGCTGTATAAATTTTGTTTCTCATATCTGTGCAAGGGTAAAATTTCATACCTATGTAAGAGTAATATGAACAAACTGTGTAAATGTAAAATGAAAAATATTGTGTCTATGTAAAGGTAAGAATAAACTGAGATCATGTAAGGGTAAGTATTAATTCTTGTGTAAACTTCTTTTTATACATGTGTAAAATTAACTTGAAAAACATATACATTGCATAAGGGTAAAGTGTAAAATGATGTGTAAGGGCAGATCATTTTACCTGCGTAAGGGTAAGTAAAACTTTGTTGTGTAAAGGTAACACTTAAAAACTAAGTATTGTGTAAGGGATAAAAGAATATATATATATATATATTGAGTAAAGGTAAATTCTTCTCATGTAAAGGTAAAATGAGTTTTAAACATTCCGCATAAGGGTAAGAGAAATGCTCACATAAAGGTAAAATCCATTTTATTTATCTTACGTAAGGAAAATTTTAATACTTAGAAAAATTAAAAAATATTTAAAACCAAAATATAAATAGAATAATAAAATTAAAATTTAAAATAATTAATAAAAAAATTAAATTCAAAGTTAATAATAATTAATGAAAAATTAATTCAATAACATTTCTTTAACTATTATTGAAACCAATCTTCAAACCAAGATAGCTCATACTTTAACAATGTGGTGATAAATTATAATTATCCAATATAATGAATTTAATAAACAATATAATTGGATAATCAATTCAATTCTAATATTTCCTTCTAAAAATTATTTATTTATTAAAACTCATGTCAAATAAAAAATATAATTTTGTAATTATAAAAAAAAATAGAAGTGGTTCAAGAAGACAATAAAACATCTAGTTGAAATAGAAAGGAATATAATAATTCATTTGGGATTCCCTAATGTGTTTTGGATGAAATCGTTCAGTTTTCTAGCATACTTAATCGATCAAAGTCTTTTTTCTACATTAGGGTAGGAGTTTCTGGAGGTTTTTTGGCCTATAAGGAAAATCGATTCACCCATATAAAAGTTTTTTGTGCGCTTTCTTATGTCTATGTTTATTATAAGGATATATAAAAGTTTGAGTCTAAGGTTTGAGCATGTTAATTTATTAGTTATGGTGACAAAGAGTCTAGATTCTGGATCTAGGATAAAAACACTCAAAAGGTTGTCATAATTCAAAATGTAATCTATAATGAATATATACTATGGAAGGATCATAACTTATTAGAGAATACGGATGAGAGTAAAGTATCATTAAAGAATGAAGTTCAACTAAATGGATGTTTAGACATTATGGATATTACAGAATATTTAGGAAGTATGTCATTACCATAAGTTACAGACTGCCCAAAGGAAGTTTTGGAAGGGATTCAGATTCCAATGGTGTTTTTAAGGCCTAAAGTACTAAAAATATCAAGGATTGTGTGATATCAAGAAAAAGATGAAAAAGAAGAATCTATTGAAGTTACTATGTGGATGTATCTAAGACACATAGTTAGTTGTGGAGATCTACTAGGTTTGGGAGGCAAGTGTAGAGGTATGGAAGTGATCTATAGTACTTTCTTCTAAAAATGAAGGAGAGAATAAGAGTTCAGAAGAGGTGAAAATTTTGAAAGATTCAAATCAGTGGGATTTATCCATGAGGGATGAAATCTATTCCCTTTATTTGTCCAAATCATGGGAGATGATAGATATATCTATTAGGGATAAATTCCTTCAAAACAAATGGTTTTATTGACTAAAGGAAAAAATGGATGGTAGATAGATTTACAAGTATTGGATAGTTATAAAAGGGTTTAAAAAAATAAAAGGTATGTCTTTCTCAGATATATTTTTACCATACATTAAACATATGACTATTCATAAGGTTTTGAGTTTAATTTCCTTGGAGAATTTACATTCAGAACATCTTAACATGAAAATAGTATTTCTTTATAGGGAATTGGATGAAAATATATATGTGGAATAACTAATTAGTTTCATAGAGAAATGAAACCAAGACCTTTTTGTGAAAGATTAACTAGATCCTATATGGTTTAAATTATATGGTAAGAAATTTTAATTTTAATTTTAATGGCTTCATGAAGGATCAAAATTTCATCCAGTGCAATGTTGACCATTTTTGTTATCAAAAGGTTTTTAAAGATGGGTTTTTTATTATCATTCTTATTTATGTTGATGAAATTATGATTATTGGTCTGGTAATGGAAAGAATCGATGAGTTGGAGGATAAATTGTTTAGTTTTTTTAAGATGAAGGATCAAGTTCTGGTGAAGCCGATTTTAGGGATATAGATTGTGAGAGGCTTAAGTTTTGGTTCTTTATACTTGATTTAGGAAAAATACATCTAGAAGGTGGTGTATCACTTTGGAATGAGTGAGGTGAAACTATAAACCTCACCCATTACCATAAATTTCAAGTTGATTAAGGAGAAGGCACCATGAACAGACATTGAGATCGAGTGCATGGTGGATATTCCATATCATCGGTGGTCAAAATCTTGATGTATGCATGGTTTGTACTCATAAATACATTGTGTAAGTAATGGATTTTTTTTGTAGATACATGTCAACCCCTACAAGAGAACACTGGGAGGATTTTAAGTGAATTATCCAATAATTAGGGTTCTATAATCATGGAACTTTTCTTTGAAATAGATGATCCATTACAAGGGTTTTCAAGCTCAGACTTTGGTGGAGATGGAGACACTTGGAATAACACTACCATATATGTGTTTAATTTTAGTGGAATATTTTTGAGTTGGATATCAAAACCTCAAACAATGGTTTTACTCTCAATAATAAAATCATAGTACATTAGATTTATAGAAGTAGGGAAGTTCATATGGATGAAGGGTATGTTTGAAGATCTTAGGAGGAAAGATAATGGGATGTGATTTTGTGATTAAAAAAGTGTGATTCATTTATCCAAAAATATGAAATTACATTCCAAGACAAGGAATATTTAGTTAAAATATCTCTTCAATCGAAATACATTATAGGATGGAATGATGGATATCCAAAAGATAAAAGAGACTCAGAACCCGACATACATTCTAGAAAAGGTTTTTTTTTAGGATGTGTTGAGGCGGTGTTGCACCTTAGTAAGACAAGGATAACTGAAATCATGTTGGGGGAACCATACAAGATGCAATGAAAGATTCAAGATTGGAAGGAAGTCTATGGATGCTAATGAGGTACTTGGTAGTAAATCTAGGAAAATAATTATCAAATAGAATATTGTTAAGATTGGATATGAAAATCATTTTTTGGATTGGATTCTAAGTATACCAGAATAAATTATGGAAGATTAACTTTTTATGCATGGATGAGATAGTGGATTAGAAGTTACCGGGTTCTATGATGTTAAATGATAGTCAAATAGAAGTTATGTAGACTGAATGGTTAGTCGATGAAATCATACAATATAGTTGGGAAATCAAAACTAGACATTACAATTGGAAGGTACAAATAGAAGTTGGCCTAATATCTCATCTTGGAGGCATTATAGGAAATTAAAAAAGGAAAAATTCATAAGATTATTCTTATGAATATCTTGGTATATAGAACTATATATTGGTAGGGGAGTTAAGGAAGTGGAATATCATGACTGAACAGAGAACTGCCCATGGAGATTAGTGAAGGTGGACTTTATCCTAAAAATATCAAAAGGCGGTGGTAATCGAATGCACCAGATGGGTCTTTCTATTTAATAATGGGATGTTTCACTATTTTATAAGATATAATAATGAATTGTGATCATATTTTGTTACTTAAATAAAAACAATTTTAGTGTTCCCCCATGGATTAGGATGAAAGTCTGAAGCATATAAAACTTCTTGTTCTTATACCTTTGTTTTCTTTCTATAATTTTCTTCCAACAGTAGTTTTCTAAGAATTTTTAGAGCTTGTTTGATACAGTGAAGTAATTTGGGTGTGTATTCTTCTAATTTCTAGTCTCTATAGTGCGGCCTCATCTATTGATACTTTTTTCCTCCTAGTAAGCTTCAATGAAAGTTCATCTTATGGTTTTATTGAATTATAGTCATGAGCCTAATGTAATCGATCCATGGAATCAGACAAGAAGTTTCCTGCATATACTAGGTAGGTAGTTCCTAGATATTTCTATTTTTATATGTGTTTTTATATTTAATGTGATTTATAGGCATGTGTAGGGTTGTGTGAGTGACCGAGACTGGAACCACATGTGGTTTTCATGGTTTGAGGGAGATGTCAAAGGGTTTTTGTGAGGGGTTTAATATGAGCTATGACATGGATGTTTTATATGGGTTGGTAGTTTTGGGTCTTATTTGAAAAACCAACTTGGGTTGTCAGGTGATGGTTTATAGGATGGGATGCTTGATATGGTTCCTTGGGAAGGTTATGGGTGTGACTCATGTGGTTATGGGGAAATGTGCTTCACCAAAATGGTATGATGGTGATATATCATTCAAAAATGGTGTTCATTGGGAGTTCGTTGGGTTTAGGTTATAAGAGGTTGGTGATGTTTCTCACCATGGGGTCGAGGTTATAAAATTCATGTACATATAGAGGGCCTTATGGGATAGTGTTAACCATTAGAATTTAAGTAGTATCCTTCATATATGAGAACCATGGGGTGATAGTGATGACCATAAAATTAAATTAGGGATACATCATAGGTGTATATGTGAGTTTATGGGTGATTGAGATCACTAGTTGTGAGTAGAATTCTCATTTTTTGTAGAATTATTCTGGTCTATTGAACCAAAAAGTATGGAGAATAGTGGAAAAACATGGTTTGGTGATTCCCCACTCATTAGGTGTCCATGGGTATGTGATAATTTTTTATTTGGTTATGTGATGAGGATTTTGAGGAATGAGAATGAAAAACCACTAGAAATTAAGGTCACCCAAAACTAGGACTGCCAAAAGTTATGCACAGCAGAACACCTCCTCCACCAATCTTAGTGTGTCAGAACTTAGGAAGTTGGAAGCACCCTAAATCATGACACTAAGTCTTATAAAACACAAATCACATAAACAAACAAACAAGAGAAATCAGGGGAACAAAAAAAATATTTTTTTATGTGGTTTGGATATTACATCCTACATCCATGGGATAAACACTACAACATTTCGATATAAATTTCAGAAGATACAAAGTGTTTTCAATAACTTGTGACTAAAAAACTATGTTGATCACTAAACCCAATGATCATGGTAAACCTCGTTATGTAGTCCCACCCCTATTTATAGAGGGTGTCATCTAGTCATCTAGTTTCACCAACCTCCTACAAATATGAGGGTCCATTTGTTTCATTGTACTTACTATAAATCTCCTATAGCACTCCTTATCTTGACAAAAAAATACCGATATATTAACAATGAACATCTTCATGTGATCTGACCATCATATGCACATCCATTGGAATATGATACCTTCTGATCACACCACTTCCTACCATTGAAAATCACTTGTCAATGTCTACACAAAACTGAAGGATCTTCTGAAATCCCTCCTTTCGGTCAACTTACACCAATACTTGAAGAAGATTCACAATACCAAAAATTACCCACTATAATACTTCTTCAAGGACCTCCATAAAATTCTTCAACACTTTGTAAAAAAAATCCACTTTCATTATGTGTAATTCTCCTCCTTTAGATCCATTCATCCAAGACTAACTAAGTCACAATGTTTCTTCAAACTCTCTTGGACCAAACACTTAGTGAACATATCTACTAGATTTTTTTCAAATATCTTCTACAAATCTTTATCCTATATAATCTTCTAGATAAAATGATACTTAAGGAAAATTTGTTTTATCTGATCATGAAACACTGGATTTTTCACCAAATGGATTGAACTTTGAATATCATTGTAAAGAAATAAACTTTGATGGATACTTATGATATCCTTAATCAGACACCTCAACCATACCATTTCCTTATTAGCTTTTGGTGTTTCCCCATTCTCTACTTTTGATATGTAAATTCAAATTATTAGTTGAAACTTCAACATCCAATTGATCATGGTACCACCAAAAGTGAAAACATGCCAAGTTGTGCTCTTTCTTGTTTCTGAGACACCCATAGAGTATGATCTAGCACACCCCTACAATGGATCATCATCACCAAAGAAAACGGAAGTATCCTACAATCATTTTAGATACTGGATAATCCACTTCACAGCTTCCTAATGATCTTTCCCTGGATTTCCCAAGATTTCCCATATACTAGTTAACCACTCCCATTACATGAAAAATTTCTAGACAAGTTCACACCATGGAATATATGAGACTCCATACTACTTATTCATATGGTAATCTCACCATGTGATTTTCCTCATCTTCCATTCATGGTGCCTACTCCTTTGAAATTTTGAAGTGAAAGAAAATAGGTGTTGAAACTGGATTACATCCATTCAGGCCAAACCTTTCAAAAATCTTCTAGGTGAAGTCCTTCTGAGATAGTAATAATTTTTTTGTCTTCCTATATCACTCAGTCTGCATGCCCAAGATCTTATTTGAAACACCAATATCATTCATTTAAAAACTTCTATACAAGTCTTTTTTGAACTCTTGAATCCATTAAATCATGGACCTTCTAGCAACATATCTTCCACATGCATAAACAAAATGATGAATTCCCCATCACTGTACATATTCTGATAATAGCAATGGTTAGAGTTCCTCCACTTAAAACCTTTTCCTCCATGAAAGAGTTAAATTTTTTGTTCTTATACCTTAGATCTTATATTAGACCATAGATACTACACTTATGTATTCCCATCAATTCCTAATTCTAATTATCCACAAAACCAATAATAATCTTCATGCATATTTCTTTATACAAATCACTATAAAGGATAGTCATCTTCGCATCCATTAATGTTATATGTAATCCTATGGAAGTGAACATGCTTAGAAAGGTTTAAATGGTAATTTATTTTAATTCCAAATAAAAAAATAGATAATTCTATTCCCTCCTTAAACTGAAATCATTTGACCACCAATCTTGATTTATACCTTCTTCTTCCATCTGTTTCTTTTTTTAATCGGGAAACACATTGGTTTTTTAGTTCCCTATTTTCAGTTGGTGTTTATATCTGCTCCCAGGAGTTATTAACATGAATTTAATCTAACTCATCCTTCATAGTTAACTCCCACTTTTTAGAATCACTAAGGCTAACCACTTATTCTGGTCTTTCAGGTTCTCCACCATTCATTAAAATTGAGATGTTTGAGTCAAATCCATACCTTTGTACCAGTTGTATTACCCTTGTTAACATCTAAAATGTTAAGGGGTATACTCTTTATAGAACTATAAATTCCATAATATTCTATTTTTTACTCTGTTCTGAGCCTCACCATTTCTATAGATTTTAGATAAATCTTCCACCAGTCTAATTTCTGGACTTTTTTTACTTCCCTCTGAACTTTCCTCCAGAACTTATCAACTTTCAGTAGAATCAGAGCTATCTAAACTCTCTAAAACATATATCCCTCTAGAAGCTTTATTTGGATCAAATTATATTTAATATTATTCTTTAATTCCAACTTATTTCTATACCAAGTTTCAGTCCTTCCACTGGACCTACTCATTAAAGAGAACATTTCAACTTATGGTAACCTACCTTTTCTCATTATCTCAAAGTTGAAACCCAAGATCCTTATCTCCATAGATCATAATGAAACATTCACTTGACTTAGCTTCAAATTTTTCTCTATTTTATTCATCTACATGTGCTTAGGCTAAACTTCCAAAGATCTAAAGATGGGTATATTTTGGTGCTTTAACTATTCACAATGCTTCTGACAATTGTTGCTCCATTTTTATTTAAGGGATCTAATTGATCAAATATATTGTTGTGTTCATTACCTCTGGTTAAAATTCCTTAGGCTTTCCTAAGTGAATACTTATTCTCCACACCCTTTCCATCAATGTCCAATTCATCCTTTCCACTATTCCATTTTTTCATGAATTTCAAGTATAGTCTTCTCATGCCTGATGCCCCTATCCCTATAGAAATTCTAAAAACTTATTTTGGTATATTAAACTTTATTTTCTGACCTCAAGAACTTTAGTTTATTTCTCATTTACCTTTAAACCATAGCTTACCACTAAACAAAGGCTCCAAGAACTTCTGATTTATGTTTCAATAAGTATACCCATACTTTCCTTGTGGAATCATTAATTAAATCCATAAATTATTATGAACCTTTGTGAAATTTGAATGGTGTGAGCTCCTATATGTTTGTATATACAATTTTAATCTTTCATCATTTAGGATTTTTTCTAGTCAAATTGAATGAAACATTACATTACTTACTAATTATGTCACTCTCACAACATTTGATGTTTGAATGTTTTGGATTTATCATGACTTTTTCCACTAAAATCTCCATACCCTTGTCACTGAGGTACCCTTGTTAATATTATAGTTCCACTAGAATATTGACTCTCAATAGTAGATTATAACTACCCTTAAATTTTGAGTTTATAATACTTAGACTTCCAAAACCTATCCTTTCGGAATTTACCCTGCACTCTATCCAATCCTTCTTGAGATTCCCTTGATTACCGCAATGCCGACATGATAAACTTTTCATTTGATTGACTATGGTTTCTTCAATAAGTTGAGCACCCTCTTTCCACTTCATCCAATGCATTTCTGGAATATGTTTGAATCTTCATCCTTCATAGATCTTAATTTAGAATCAAGTTTCATACATCCTTAGACACCAAGTCTCTTTTTTCATAGTAACTACTCATGCACATAACATCATTCATAGAAGTCATTTTCACTTACTCAAGTTGACTGTTGATCAAAAATAAATCATTCATGTGATCAAAATCTATAATACCTTCTAATATCCTCATACTAAAAAATATCTTCATCAAACACACTTTGTTAAGTGAAGTAGGCTTCTCATACGTGTCTAGCAGTGCTCCCATCAACTTGGTTGTTGTCGTTTTCTACCGAATGTCCAATGTTATGTTCCAAACCAAATACATATGTATCAATCCTAATGTCTTCATGTCCAACCTTTCCCATTCTCCTTGTTTCCACTACTTCCTGCTTGAATCCATTCAAATGAACCTCCAAGTCTTATTTTGGATGTGATAATCCCCTATCTGCATCCTCCAAAACCCAAAATTTGTCCCATTGAATTTTTTGACTCTAACCTTGGTATCTTTTAATGTCATCCTTATGAAAAATAATAACTTCTAATGAAATAAAAAAATTACTAAGAGAAAGAGTATATTACCTTAGTGAACTACTGAGCTTCTGAGAACCTATAGTTCTCAATCTGATGCCAATTGTTAGGTAAAGATAATATGAAACCACCAAAACTTAAGGTCACCAAGAACTAGGACCACTAAAAGTTATGTGTAAGGGAACACCTCCTTAACCAAGCTTAGTGTACCAAAACATAGAAATCTGGAAGCACCCTAAATCACCGTACTAAGTCTTCCAACAAAACACATCTCTCAAACAAAAAAAAACAAGAGAAAGAAATTAAATAAAAACACTTTGATTTTATATGGTTTTGGACATTGTATCCTATATCCATAAGAGAATCACTATGGTATTCCATTAAAAATTTCAAAAGATACAAAGAGTTTACAATTACTTTTTAATAAACATCCACATAGTTCACTAAACCCAATGATCATAGTACACATCAGCATGTGGTCCCACCACTATTTACAGAGTGTCCCACCTAGTCATCTGGTTGCACAAATCTTTTATAAATGCATGGATTCATTCGTTACACTATACTAACTATTGATCCCATGTGCCACTCTATGTACTGGATGTTAAATATAGGTAGATCAGCAGTGCACGTCTTTCGGTGACCAAACCATCACATTTACCTCCATAAGAGTATTATATCTTTCTATCACACCACTTTTAATCATTAAAGATAACTTGTTTCTTCCTACATAAAACTAAAGGGTCTTATGGAATCCCGCCTTCCGGTTAACTTACTCCATCACTTAAAGAGGCTTTACGATCTTGAAAAGGGGGTGATACAACATTTTCCCTCAGGGTGTGTATAGATCACGGGTTCATTGTTTCACTTCAGTATTGGATGAAGTTGGTAGAGTGCTCACCTATAGCTAGTCGAGCACTGGGTAGAGTAGGTTGATTTGGTTTTAGTGGTTATCATAAGTTTCAATTTTCATACACTAATATACAAGTGAATATTATCTAAGGACACCATTTGTGGAGGTATACTTACTGGAATTCATTGGATTCTATTGACATTTAATAGATGCAATATGAAATCTTGTAAAACTAGGAATGGAGAACCGTAAACAATGAATACCTTACATTGTAGAAGCTACTGCATCTTCATCTTGGTATGAATTTTAGGAAGATCGCTAGAGTGGTAATCAAAGGATTCCCATCACCAAAGGTATTCACGGGCTGTACCTAAATTTCACATTGTATATATAGTACACTCCCCACTCCACAACATGATATTACCTAATTGTGAAAAGGATTTGGGATGTAGAGAGATATGGGTGATAGGGAGTCTCTATCGCTCATGAAGCACTCACATACACCACTTTCATCGCATGGTAGTGGTCTTTATAGGCCCCATGAGGATGCTTCTTGGGGTAGTCTCATTTACTTATGTATTATAACACATGAGTAAATTTTATGGCCATATCATATAACTCTTACATAAATAAATATTCATGTGTTACATCTTATGAGATGAATCTTTAATGACAGTGTATGTGAAAGACATTTTTGACTATCATGATAATCAAAAGTGGTGGCAAGGTATCACATGTCAAGATTTATGATGCGACATATACATGTAATATGGCTACATGGGATTTCATGGGTAGTAGAATTAAATCTTATTCCATGTTACTCTTTATGACATGATGTTATTGTATGTTGTGATATAAGAGATAGTGGAATGGTTATTCCATACGATATCCCTCCGATCATAAAATATGATTAGGCTATTGTATCTCATACAATGGGATTTAAGGAATATAATCTCCTTCAATTTCCCACTTTCACTAAATCCATATAGACTTTGTGTCATTTCACCTTATATTATATTGTATGCAATAACATGTGAAACCATATCCAAAACTGTTTTGGATATCTTTCCAAACCCTTTTGTAAATCTATCATTAATGTTCACTGTGTATCACATCGTATGCAATAGCTCATGAATACCCATCCAAAACTCTTAAATTAACTCTAAAATTTTTTTAGATAAGCTCTCTGATTCAAATTCAATCCTCATTCAATCAAATACAATGTGTAACCCCATGGACCTTTGTATCATGGAAAAAAATATGAACCACTAGGTATATAAATGTAAGTAAAGAGTGATCTCTAATGAGTATCAATGATACTCAAGCTACAAAGGAATATGGTGTGATCTCTATTAAAAACATGTATCTATATACCTATATAAACCAGTCACATCACATGCTTGCATACATTCTCATATGTTCCCTATTTCTAAGACATAGACCGACCATGTAACACAAAGTATGTCAATCCCACATATTCAACTCATGCATTCTTGATTCTCTGAGTATAAACTAACTTGGTTGATGAATGCATCACATGTCATTTTCTTTTATGGATTAGCACACCACATTCTCGTCATTAAAATAGATAATAACATAATATATACTATCTAGTTATGGAGAAAAACTCCCCAGTCTATCTCAATCGAGGGCCCAAATTTCATAATCATCATATCAGATAAAAAATCTCATCTTAGTTGAGCTCCAACTGATGACGCAGTCAATAACAAACACAACCACCCCCTGATTAGCTAAATTTTAATGGATTAGGTAAGAAAGTTATCAAATTATGAAGGTTATCAAGCTAATTATAACTCCAACCTCAGGTAATATAGACTGATTATGATCCATGCACCCCTAGTATACCAGATACATAGTGTATGACACTCCATGAGGTATATTTAGTGGGTCATTCAGTACACACACAAAAATTATATACCTCATGATAATATTATGTATCTCATATTAGAATCATACTCATTCTAAACTTTACATTTCATCATAAATTATAATACTCCTTGAAAAACATCAGTTAGGGATAACTCAAAGTCATACTTGGAGAGGTCAATTATCATTACACTTCAAGAAATGTATATCTATATATGCATTTATTCATCCAACATGAAAGAATGATAAAGTGGAGATATCCTTTAATATGATGCATTTTATATTCTTAAAACTCTTTTAATAATACTTAACAAAACCAACATAAGCATCTGTTTATCATATCGTATATGATAGACTATCAGATCAGCCTTATGTATGTTGCACTTTCTGGGGGGGTTTATCTCATTACATTTATATGTAATTTCTGCCACATTTCTATGTAGCCAACTGATAAAACCCTCTCACTAAACTATTTAATAGGTAACATCTATGAAGAAAGAAAGTTTGAACAATGGTGATATTTTATAATCATATTCCTAATGTTCAACTCTTTGAATGTATTCAAACTCCTTAACTTCACAACAAATGTTACGATGTTTATCTTCTATTATCTACTTAGAACTCTTTCTAAGTTTATCATCATCATACTTGGAACCCTTTCCATCAAACATTTCCCTTGAAATATTTTTCACAATGAATGAAACTCTTTACAATATTACTTTACTAGAACATCTTAAACTCCTTTAAGATAAAGTGACATTAACTTTGTTATAGTAACTATACATAAATCTTTACATTTCTTTTACCTCCATTCCCTAAAACACTATTAGGGTATTAAGTGTAATTATCTTTATACTTTTACTAACATAATCCATTAGGAAATAGTGATATTCACTTTCTTATAGTAGCTAAATGTAACTTTTACATTTTTCATTATTGTAACATATCATAAACTCTTTAAGATATCAAGTGAAAAAACATTATAAATTTTAGACCGGTATAATTATTTTATTTATTAATTTTTAACTTTTTTAAGTTCATGCATACTCCTACTAACCTCTTAGCCACTATATTCTCTTCAGAATACCATACTAAGATACGTAAACTTCTTTTTATTAGGAAATAATAGTTATTTTCTTTTATTGGGAATATGTAACAAATAACCCATTATTTTCATATCATATATGGTATTATATGTGTTTGGAAAATTTTCTACTGAAAATAATACTTCTTTAAAAAATTTCATTGATGGATGGCAGGACCATCTTCCCTCATTTTTTAATGAATATCTGGATAAACTTTTTATCTTGGATAAAACACTTTTATCCATGTCTCATTTTCAAAATTGTTATAGAATCCAATGAATCATAAACCATGTGTATTTATTTAACAATCTTAACTTGTTTATAATAACTCTTTGTTAATGAAAATTTTCTATTATCATATAAGAGAAATAAGATGAAGATGCACATTTTTTACTTAGATTCATAAGAACTTGATAAACTCCTTTATATTCAAATATTTGATGCAAAAACCCTTTGTTACATCACTTGAATACAAACTACAAGCTCTATCAATTATTCCTTTAATTTTTAATTCATGTATACTCACAACACATATAAAGTATATATTTGGTACCATATAAAATTAAAAACCAAAAAATCAATTTCTATAACATTGATACCTAACATAGACATTCCATGGAGTTTTATAAACCCCTCTAGGTATTTTTAACAATTCCATCATATATAATCTTTACTCTTTTTTCCTGATAACATCCTTAAGATTTAAGGACCTTGACTATCTACTAGATGGAATATTATTGTAATTTCCAATAAACTTTTCTTCTTCCAGTTTGAACTTTTACCCCTTGTACTATCTACATGACACTAAAACCTAGACATCATATGCCCAGATCATATATTCTCAACACTTTGAGAATAATAGGGTAAACATTTCTTGAACTCATTCATATTTTCGAAACATTTCCATAGATGAAAATCGATGAATTTATTAACCAGGATAATCCATAATTCACTGTTGGACTCCTCATGTATTAATCATGTTTTAATGATCACAAATTGTATATATTCTGTAAATCCTAGTAATCCTGTAATATGTCTCAAATCATATATAGATGATTAGTATCCTTATGCTTTAAGTAAAGCTATCCAAGATCTTATTTGATATACATTCTGTCTGATTATTATACACTATATTTGACTTACTTTATAATGATTTCTTGGATAAATGATTAAGTCTAATCCATTCTATGAATATCACTGCTTAAGTCTAAATACAGATATTTGGCTAAGCCTGAGACACTGTGAACTAAACACCATGACCATACACCGTGAACCAGACACCGTGAACCAGACACCGTGAACCAGACACCGTGAACCAGACACCATGAACCAGACACCGTGAACTAGATACCATGAACTATACACCATGTACTATACACCGTGTTAATCCTATAATCTATCTCAAATCATATACAGATGATTAGTATCCTTATGCTTTAAGTAAAGCTATCCAATATCTTAATTGCTATACATTCAGTCTGATTACTATACACTATATTTGACTTACTTTATAATGATTTCTTTGATGAATGATTAAGTCTAATTCATTATATGAATATCACTGCTTAAGTTTGAATACAGATATTTGGATAAGTTTGAGACACCGTGAACCAGACACCATGACCAGACACCGTGAACCACACACCGTGAACCAAACACCGTGAACCAGACACTGTGAACCAGACACCGTGAACCAAACATCGTGAACCATACACCGTGAACCATACACCGTGAACCAGACACTGTGAACCAGAAACCATGACCAGACACCATGACCATGAGACACCGCTTCATGGAGACATTGTTTCCTAACAAACTGTGACACCGTTTCTTAATCTTTTTCGTCGTTTTTCAATTTAATCTCTAACGGTCATATTTGAAGATTTTAAATGCACTGACATAATTAATGTTTCTTTGTAGACATGTCACATGACAGTATGAGGTACGAGGTGCAGAATACATGCATCCTGTTGGCTTCAACACATGCACTCCAAGAATAAAATAGAAGAGCGGCCCAAAAATAATATATACAGAGAGTGTAATACCAAGAAGAACACAAGAGCTTACCTGAGAAAAGAACTGACACATGCAGCTCAACATTACTAAAGAACACACAAAACATACTCGAATCCCAGAGTTGAGGACATATTTGCACTGTCAACACCATGAAGAACACACACCAGATCTAGCTGACTTACGATACTCTGTTTTTCACACGAGGACTCGATTTCTGCATCTGCTTCATCCTAAAAGTCCAGAGCTAAATAAGACAACCACTCAGAGCATGTATAACCTTATCTCATCATTTCTGCTCTGTTGTGTATCTTTTTATTAGCTTTCGACCAATGTGTGTATCTGTATAAAAACACACTCTGTCTCCTCCACTAAACTGAAGGATACAAGATATCCTTTCTCAAACATCCTTTTTACACTTGTGTATACCCACAGATAAGTGTGAAAGAGGTCCCTGTGTGGCTTGGTAGTTTATACCCATGAAGAATTGTGGAAGAGGTCATGTGACCTAGACAGTCATGTGTACTATTGTTAACCCCGATCCAAGGTGTGGATCAAGTTTATCTATATAAACTGTTTGGTGGTAGGTGATCACCAAGTGAAGTGGATTAGGTCTCAGCTTGAGACTGAACCACTTGTTTTATATCTGTTGTGTTGTCTAATTTAGTTTTCTCGATTTTACTGTTTAATCTAGAAATCGCTAAATTTACTTTGATAGTTAATCTTGGAAAGAAATTATAATTGTATTTCCTTATTAGAATAACTTCAAAAGTAATGTTAATAACCAATATTAAGATTACTGAGAATTAATCAATCTTCTAAGAAGTTATTTAAACAGTCAAACTTTCATAACAGTATAACCTTGATTAACTAGGTTGTAGTTAACTTTATTGGGAAAGCCTTTTAGGAATAATTTTTAACAGAAATTTTAAATAGGTACTCAATTCACCCTCCCCCTCTTGAGTACTCTACTCCATCCAACATTTGGTATCAAAGGTTGTTTGTTAATCCTATTAAGACTTTGTTTTTAACCTTATTTATCTGTGATTGTAGTTGTACTTTAAAGATCTGTCAATTTCTGTCAATTCTAAATTTCTAGCTCTTTTAAGTTATTTCTTTATCATGGATAATAGATTGGAAGGTGTTGCAACCAACATAACACCATTCTTTAATGGAACCAATTATGATCAATGGAAAATTAAAATGAAAATGCATTTAGAAAGTATGAGTTTTGAAATCTGGTCTTCAATTATAGATGAATATAAGATTCCTACTACTGATAGAATCACTTGGGATGAACCTACCAAAACTGCCTACAATAAAAATTATAAATCTATGAATTTTTTATATTGCTCCTTAGGAGATGAGGAATTTAATAGAATCTATGCTTGTAAAACTACCCATGAAATTTGGGATACTTTGTTTGTTTTACATGAAGGAACTTCTAGTGTGAAAGAAATGAGACTTAATACCTATACTATTAAATATGATAACTATAAAATGAAACCTGATGAGCCTATTTCGGACATGTATCTCAGGTTCAATGAAATTTTCAACACAATGATTTCTCTTGGAAGAGAAGTCACTGCTAAGGAACAGATCATGATAATTATTAAATGACTACCTGATAGATAGAGAGGAACCTCTGTCTCTATTAGAGAATCATGCAACATCATCAAGCTACCTGTAAAAGAACTCATTGGAAAACTGATGATGTATGAAGAGGAGATGAAAGTCAACAAGGAATAGGTGGATGAACCCAAAAGAAAATTTGTGGCATTCAAGACCACCACCTCGAAACACAAAGACAAAGGTAAATTGGAAGCTTCTGTAGAAAGTTCCAGCAGTGAACAATCATCACCTGACAGTGATAAAGAGATGGCTCAACTTGCCAGAAGGGTTAAAAGATTTTACAAGAAGATGCACTTTTTTAGAAAGCCTAACTTCAAGGAAAAATATGATCAAAAAGGAAGTTGGAAGAAGGAATAGAAAAGAAGTGACAAGTCTGGTGAGATTGTCTGCTATGAATGTAAGCAAAAAGAACATATCAAGGCTGACTGTCCAAAGCTCAAGTATAAAAAGAAATATGAGGACAGGCTAACCAAGCCAATATGTTTTATGAAAAACACATCTGAGGTAACACTGGACTCTCCTATATATAATTCATACTATTATGGTGATGAGAGTGACTCTGAAAATGTGTCTAATGAAGAAATTCTTGAATACTGTAATATGCTTGAAGAGACATGCAATGAACTAAAAGATAAATACAAATCTTTGAAGAAGCGACATTCTCTTACTATAACTGTTAAATCTAAACTCACAACTGAAAAAGAGAAAAATGCTCAACTATTCAAGGAGAATAATGAATTAAAAATGTCTAATGAACAATTGAATAAAGACTTAGAAAAGTTTACCAATGGAAAAAATACCCTTACTCAAATTATAGGTAAACAAATTGCCCCTAAATATACTACTAGCATTGGCTATCAACCTGGTAAAAGAAATTTTGGAAGAACTAACTTTGTTTCTAAATCTAGGACATACATCTTTACTCCCAATTCTGGAAAACATTCAACCAGTTCAAGTTATGACACACTATCTACTGTTTCAAGTTTTTCTAGACCAAATAGAGTTCATTTTTCAAATACTTTACATAATTCTTATAGGAAACCTATGAGGCATATATGGGTTCCTAAATCACTTATCGCTAATATTACTGGACCCAAACAAGTATGGGTGCTGAGGTCGGTTTTTATTTGATCATTTTATAGTAAATTTTCTTAAAGAGTTCCTGTTAGAGCATATGGTACTTGGACAGTGGGTGTTCAAGACACATGACAAGAGACTAATCATGCTTCAAGAATTTAATAAAAATTTATGGAGGACATGTCACCTTCGGTGATAATGCCAAAGGAAATATTATTGGCCTTGGCCAAATCGGTAACTCTAACTCAGTTTTGATTTCTAAAGTATTGTTTGTTGATGGATTGAAATATAATTTGCTTAGTATTTCAAAATTATGTGATGATGGATTTCATGTTAAATTTGAAAATGATGCTTGCAATTTTTTAATTCTAAAGACGAATTAGTGTTTTCTGCATTAAGAAATGAAAATTTTTATTCTGTTAACTTAGATTCTTTAGCTTCTCAAAATGTTTCATGTCTAAGTGTATTTCATAAAGAGTCTTGGCTTTGGCATAGGAGACTAGGACACTGTAATATTCACTCCCTTATAAAGCTAACTATAAAAAGCTTAGTCAAAGACCTACCCACACTTGAGTTTCCAAATGGTAAAGTGTGTAATCCCTATCAAAAAGGAAAGCATAACAAAATTTCCTTCAAACCAAATAAAGAAGTGTCCACTTCTCAACCTCTCGAACCGGTTCACATGGATTTGTTTGGACCATCTAGAGTTTCTAGTTTAAATAGGAAGCACTATGTTTATGTTCTTGTAGATGATTTTTCAATATGCACTTGGGTATACTTTCTAGCTCACAAAAATGAAGCTTATTCTTACTTCAATAAATATTTTAAGTCTATAGAAAATCTTAGTGGACTTAGAATTAAGACCTTGAGAAGTGATCATGGTCATGAGTTTGAAAATAAAGAGTTTGAATATTTTTTCTCACAAAATGGCTATAGTCATAATTTTTCTTCCCCTAGAACACCTCAACAGAATGTAGTTGTAGAAAGAAGAAATAAAACCCTGAAAGAGATTTCTAGAACCATGCTTAGTGAATATAACCTACCTATTTACTTTTGGGATGAAGCTGTAAACACGTCATGTTATATAATCAATAGAGTGTTGATTAGACCTATTCTTAAAAGGACTCCTTATGAGTTATGGAACAATAGAAAACCCAAAGTTAGATACTTCAAAGTTTTTGGTTTCAGATTCTATATCCTTAATACTAAGGAAAATCTTGACAAATTTTCATCCAAGAGTGATAAAGGAATATTTTTAAGATATTCAATTTCTAGTAAAGCCTATAGAGTGTTCAATGAAAGAACTAAATGTGTGGAAGAATCTGTCCATGTCAAATTCGATGAAACAGGTCCACATAAGACTAAAAATATTCTAGAGAACCTGGAGGATGGTGTATCAAATCTGGAAATTAATTCAAAATCCTCAAACCATCATGTGAAAGAATCTGTGAAAAATTCCAGATCTGGAAATTCCTTAGACTCAGGTCACAATGAGCCTGAACCTATTGATGAACCTGAAATCACTAGTCTTTCTTTTTCTAGATATGTTAGAACTCTTAAGAACCATCCTTTAGATGTTGTTGTAGGAGACTTAGACAAAGGAACTCAAACTAGAGCTTCTCTTAGAAATAAGGTTGAACATCAAGTCTTCTTGTCACAACTTGAACCTAAAAAACATTAATGATGCTATCAATGATGAATTTTGGGTGATGGCTATGCAAGAAGAACTTAATCATTTTGAAAGGAACAAAGTTTGGAAACTTGTTGAAAGACCCAAAGACACATTCACCATAGGCACTAAGTGGGTGCTTAGAAATAAAGTAGATGAAGTTGGTAACATAGTTAGAAACAAAGCTAGATTAGTTGCACAAGGATATAGTTAAGAAGAAGGAATTGACTATAAAGAGACCTTTGCACCAGTAGCCAGACTTGAATCCATAAGAATTCTGCTTGCTTATACAACACATATGAATTTCAAAATATATCAAATGGATGTTAAAAGTGCATTTCTAAATGGGTATATAGCTGAGGATGTCTTTGTTGAGCAACCCCCTAGTTTTACAAACCCTCATTTTCCAAATCATATTTTTAAGTTATCAAAGCTTTGTATAGTTTAAAACAAGCTCCAAGAGCTTGGTATGATAGGTTGAGTACTTTTATTATTTCCAAAGGTTTTAAAAAATGAATATTTGATCCTAACCTTTTTATAAAATGAATTTCCAATGATTTTTTAGTTGTTCAAATCTATGTAGATGACATTATCTTTGGATCTTCAAAAAATTCTTTATGTATTGATTTTTCTAAAATGATGCAAAAAGAATTTGTAATGAGTTTAATGGGTGAACTAAAATTCTTTCTTGGATTTCAAATATTTCAAAATAATGATTGTATTATTTTAAATCAAAGTAAATATACTAGAGAACTTCTAAAACTTTTTGGATTGGATAGCACTAAAAGTAGTGACACTTCAATGAGTACCACTTGTAAGTTGGATCTTGATGAAAATATAAAATTCATTGATCAAACCACTTATAGAGGAATGATTGGAAGTTTAATCTACTTAACTTCTAGTCGACCTGACATTCTATTTAGTGTGTGTATGTGTGCTCATTTTCAAGCAAATCCTAAGGAATCTCATTTAAATGTTGCTAAAAGAATTTTTAAATACCTAAAGCTCACACCCAATTTAGGACTGTTCTATCCCAGAGGACAATCATTTGAATTAGTTAGTTATTCTGATGATGACTTCAGTGGTTGTAAGTAAGATAGAAAAAAACCTCTGGAACATGTCACTTTTTAGGCAAGTCACTAGTATCATGGTGCAGTAAGAAACAAAACTCTATTGCATTATCTACTGTAGAAGCTAAATACATAGCTATTGGTAGTTGTTATGCACAAATTTTTTGGATAAAACACACATTACTGGATTATGGATATAAATTTAGGAATGTACCTATAAATTGTGACAATACAAGTGCTATTAACATCTTGAAAAATCTTGTTTCACACTCTAGGACAAAGCATATTGATCTAAGACATCACTTTTTGAGAGATCATTATCAAAAAGGTGATATCACTTTGTAATTAATTGGTATTGAATATCATCTCACTGATATATTCACCAAACCACTAAATTCTGAAAGAATAGATTACATCATACATGAATTAGGTATGATAAATCTTAAGTGGTTATCTTACTATTTCATATCTTACTATTTCATATCTTACTGTTTCATGTTTACAGTCTCACAGTTACTATTTCTTGGTCATTGTCTAACACTTACTGTCTATAACAATACGATCACATAGTCTAGAAATCACACTATTACGGTCCCATTGTGAAAATTGATTACGGTCTCACCGTGAACGCCTGTTACTATCTCACCGTGAGAGTTAGTTATTATCTCACTGTAAAGATACCTTATTGTTTTATTTATAAATTAGAATCTGTATTGTGGTAATTCATTATTTTACCCTTTCACTTTCCTATGTTGTTGTTTTTGTGATGATTGGTATTCCTAAATGATAAAATAAAAGAAGTTTCACTTGTTCTTCACTTGATCCCTCTTCTATTCTCTCAAACCGTCACCCTTATTCAACCCTTAAACCCTTCTCTCTCGAATATTCGGTGAATTCCCAGGATAAAATGTCCTTCATCGTCAACTCTTGAGAGACACAGTTCAAAGAATAAGAGGGAGATCATGCCTGAGTTTTCACCCGAGGGTCCTCTGAATCCAAACCTAGTGAACAGAATAGTAGTACCTAAAAAGGAGATTTTCCCCAAGTGGCTCATGTCGAGTAAGTATCTGGTTTTGAAAGTATTGAAAGATAAAGGATGGTTAGATTGGTTTACAAAGGAAGATCGGCCTATTTACCCTAAATTAGTTTCACAATGTTATCAATATGTTCAATTTTCTTTTGATTTTGAAGATGGATATGTTGTAAGAAGTTGGATAAATGGGTAGAGATGCACATTTTCTTTGAGGTTATGGGCTTCATGCCTTAGGATACCTCATGAAGGTATTTGTGAGGAATACCAAAGAGGTCCTCCACCTCCAAGTGAATTATTTGTTTTGGAAGATGCTTTGAGAAGTTTAACTAGAAATGGAATCAAGAGAAGAGCGATCACTGCTGAGCTAGATAAAGAATCTAGACTTCTGTTCAAGTTTATTCAGAATTTGATTAGCTGCAGAAAAGGTGATTTCACTGTACTCAAATATTAGGATGTATTTTTGATACATATCATAAAAATGGACATAAGATCAATATTTGCAAGTATATTATACACCATATGTGTGAGTTGATCAAAACCACCTCTAAGTCAACCTCCCTATTTTATTCTTGGCTTATCTCAACCATAATTCATGCCAAAGGATTGGTTGGACCAAATGAAGAATTTATCAAGGATTATGAGTTCTGTCTTTCAAAATTTATTATAAAGAGAATGAAAATCAATTGGAATCCTTGGAAAAAGGCATGGGTGGGAGATAATGATAGAGTCTATGAAAAGTTTAATCCAGTGGAACACCCTTCAAGACCTAAAGGTATTTTTGATCCTGGTTTGGAACCAGATGAAGTTGTTGAATATTCTAATGAAGAAGAAGAAGAGGTTTTTGTACCTCTGAAGGAAACTGTTCTTGATGAGGAAGACAATACACCTACTCCTCAAGTCGTAATTGAGAAGGAAATGCTTGTTCCTAAAGATGTTGTTGATTTGGAAGAACAACCCAATTCTAAAGAAGAATATGTTTCTAAGGAAACTGAAAAAGATGTTGTGGAAGAACATATAGAAGAAGATCTTTCTGTTATGCAAGAAGCTACACTTGAGGAACTCCTATAGGAAAAAGTTGTTCCTGAAGTCATTCTTTCTGTTGAAGAGAGAATGGAGCAAGCCTTTTAATTGGCTAGAAAGGAAATGGTTGAGGAAATCAGGGATGACATCGTTCAAATAGATCAATAACCTAAACCTCTTAGTCCTGAGAAGGATGCACGTGTTGAGGGGGAGCAGCCCCCCAGTCTGGAATCTGTTGAAGTGACAAATCTGATTGATCCAAGCTCAGTGGATACATGGTATAAATTCCCCAATTATTTTGATGTGAATGATTCACAGGAAGTCTCAGTCAAAGGTCTTTATCTAACTACTATGATTTAGTTGAAAATGACATCTTCTCCTGAAGTTATTTCTGCAAAATAACATGATCCTGTCTCATATTCAATCTCTAATCCCTCACAAGATCCTTCACACTTGGTGAATAAGGATGATATGAAAGAATTTAGAGCTACCCTTTTGGCTGGGATTGAAAATCTCATGAATAATCAACCTACTCCTGTAACCAATTTAAGTGAGAGAGATGCTTCCTTGTTATTGGAAAAAGTCATATGGTAGATTCAACCCAAAATGATTCATGAGATTTATGAAGTCAGAGTTGAGAACAAACTGCTTAGTGATGAAGTAAAGACTCTAAGAGATTTGGTTGAAGAAATGCAGCGAGTGATAACCTCATGATCAGACCCTATTTCTCATCCTGTTTAGAATTTTGTTACTCAGACCCCACAGGCAATAGCCTCACTGATTCAACCTCATATAACTTCATTAGATAAAAAATTAGCTAAAATAAATAAGTAGATTGTTCAAGAGATGTGTGAACTTGTTATTGGACTTAACAAGTTAACTGATGAGTATAAGGGGTGGCTTCAAAAAGTGATAAATCAACTGAAACCCCTTACATCGGTTTTCACTGCTTCTAATGCCTCTGTCCAATCTTCTCCACCTTCCTTAGATAGTGATTTTCTCAGAATAGTTGTCAAAGAGTAACTTTAGGCTGTGCTTAGTGGTTTTAATAAAGAATCTCTATATGAAGTTATCAAGAATAGTGACAAAGTCCTTGATTTGGTAAGAATCTACTCCAAGATTTCTAATGATGCTCAGCAAGTAATTTCCAAGAAATTAGACTTATACTTCAACCAGATCTTCTCTAAGAATGACTTGACAAATCACTTTAAGTACCTTGTGGAAAATTCGAGGATTCCTCCTATTACTCAAGCCTTCAAGACTGAAGTCCAAAATCTCACAGAGTTCACCCATTTGTTGGACAAGTTTATGGAGAAAAATGATGACTTTGAAAAGGCCATGCAGTATGGTGGTGAAATCATTGATAATTTTATCAAGATTTTAAGGCCTTATCTTCATGTTTAGAGTACTTCCATTGTTGCTCCTGCAGTTGTACCTCTGAGATTGGGTTTTCCTACTTTCACCTCTGCCCTAGCCTCCACATCTATGTCTATTAGCCAGGCCTTGAGTCAGATCAGGCATGTAATCCTTGATCAACAGTTGCCTCGGTATTCTACTACCCCTAATTTGGACCCTTCTGTCTTTGAAGGTCGTCCTTTACCTTCTTTGTCAACGAGTTCACTCCCTTATTCTACTTCAAACTCTGCTCCTATAGATTCTTCTTCTTATGTTGCTGCCAAGGGCAAGGAAAAAACCATCCAGTGATGAAGAACAATGACTACTCTCTTTTGATAGGGATGTTATTGCATTTGTTTTGCTGTCTAATATTTGTAATGACACTTTTTATCAAATGCATTGTGCCCTTTTATTATCTACTTCATATTCAATAATTTTGATAATCCCAAAAGTGGGAGAAATATACACCTCCCCAAATTAAGAATAGTGAAATATGTAATTTATATTGGAGACATATACACTCTAAATACACATGATTTGTGATCATAAAAAAAGGGATATTATTGGACTCCTCATGTATTAATCATGTTTTAATGATCACAAATCATATATATTCTGTAAAGCCTGGTAATCCTGTAATCTGTCTCAAATCATATATAGATGATTAGTATCCTTATGCTTTAAGTAAAGCTATCCAAGATCTTAATTGTTATACATTCAGTCTGATTACTATACACTATATTTTACTTACTTTATAATGATTTCTTTGATAAATGATTAAGTATAATCCATTCTATGAATATCACTACTTAAGTCTGAATATAGATATTTGGCTAAGTCTGAGACACCATAAACCAAAAACTGTGACCAGACACCATGA
The DNA here is from genome assembly GCA_963277665.1 of Viscum album. Taxonomy (NCBI): domain Eukaryota; kingdom Viridiplantae; phylum Streptophyta; class Magnoliopsida; order Santalales; family Viscaceae; genus Viscum; species Viscum album. Next base: position 1,649,969,263 of record OY728143.1, on the reverse strand, counting down.
ACCAGACACTGTGAACCAGACACCGTGAACCAGACACCGTGAACCAGACACCGTGAACCAGACACCGTGAACCAGACACCGTGAACCAGACACCGTGACCAGACACCATGACCATGAGACACCGCTTCATGGAGACATCGTTTCCTAACAAACCGCGACATCGTTTCTTAATATGTTTTGTCGTTTTTCAATTTAATCTCTAACGGTCATATTTGAAGATTTTAAATGCACTGACATAATTAATGTTTCTTTATAGACATGTCACCTGACAGTATGAGGTACGAGGTGCAGAATACATGCATCATGTTAGTTCCAAATCATGCACTCCAAGAATAAAAGAGAAGAGCGGCCCAAAAATAATATATACAGAGAGTGTAATACTAAGAAGAACACATGAGCTTACCTGAGAAAAGAACCGACACATGAAACTCAACATTCCTGAAGAACACACAAAGCATACTCGAATACCAGAGTCGATGAAAACTTTGCACTGTCAACACCGCGAAGAACACACGCCAGATCTAGCTAACTTGCGATACTCTATTTTCCACAGGAGGACTCGATTTCTGCATCTACTTTATCCTAGAAGTCCAGAGCTGAATAAGACAACCACTCAGAGCACATCTAACCTTATCTCATCATTTCTGCATCTACTTTATCCTAGAAGTCCAGAGCTGAATAAGACAACCACTCAGAGCACATCTAACCTTATCTCATCATTTCTGCTCTGTTGTGTATCTTTTTATTAGCTTTCGACCAGTGTGTGTGTTTGTATAAAAACACACTTTGTCTCTTGTACTAAACTGAAGGATACAAGATATCCTTTCTCAAACATCCTTTTTACACTCGTGTATACCCACGAATAAGTGTGTAAGAGTTCCCTGTGTGGCCTGGTAGTTTATACCCACGAAGAACTGTGGAAGAGGTCGTGTGACCTGGACAGTCCTGTGTACTGTTGTTAACCCCGATCCAGGGTGTAGATCAAGTTTATCTATATAAACTGTTTGGTGGCAGGTGATCACCAAGTGAAGTGGATTATGTCTCGGCTTGAGACTGAACCACTTGTTTTATATCTGTTGTGTTGTCTAATTTAGTTTTCTCTATTTTACTGTTTAATCTAGAAATCGCTAAATTTACTTTGATAGTTAATCTTGGAAAGAAGTTATAATTGTATTGCCTTATTAGAATAGCTTCAAAAGTAATTTTAATAACCAATATTAAGATTACTAAGAATTAATCAATCTTCTAAGAAGTTATTTAAACAGTCAAACTTTCATAACAGTATAACCTTGATTAACTGGGTTGTAGTTAACTTTATTGGGGAAACCTTTTAAGAATAATTTTCAACAGAAATTTTAAACAGACACTCAATTTATCCCCCTATTGAGTACTTTACTCCGACCAACAACCACTAGTCTCACCAAGTCACTAGCATAATCAATTATATTAAATATATGAGCAGAAACTAAAATTCATTAGGTCATATTACATCTAATGCCTTTGAAACCTTAAGTTAATCATTCTATGCTTCTCATAAGAATATAGATTCACCTTTTGAACAATTTCAATACTTTGGTTACTCAGGAAGGTATTTTTCTAATGCATAGAATCTTTCTTTTACTTAAAAACTTTTCTTAATTTACAAGTTTGAGGAGTTTCTTGAATTAAGCTACTCCTTCCTAAAGTATTGATTTCAAATTAAAGTTTAATAGTGATGATGATATTATCAACAAAAGAAGCTATATTTAGATGAGTATCATGTTTTAATAACCATTTAATAATGACTTTTATTAAATGGGCTCTCAATAAAACGATGTTCCATTTTAAATTCATCATATCCATTAGTGGACCAAGATCCAAATTTCATCATGACTTACACCAGTTTGAGCATGTAAATGATCCATGATTATATTTGGTAGATAACTATTATCAATCATATCATATGTGAATCGTGGATAGTTAATTGGGTAACACTTTACTCAATCTATTTAATTGATAAAATCAACTCTATTTCTATGGTATCCTAGTGGTTTGGGTTTCCCAGCTAAATATAACCTAATGCAAATGCCAAGAACAAGGCACCTAATTGTTAGGGTCACCTCATCACTTGTGTGCCTTACACAAGATAATTCACAAGCACCTAATGGTTAGGTCGCCCTTATTGAATGATTAGTGTCTTGATAAATGTCACTTTGGAAGGAATCTAACACTTAGTATTTGAAGGGGATTTAATTTCACCATATTATCTCATGTTATTCCCTTTATGTATGTATGTTTCTAATAATTTAGTTTTGGATTCATATTCTATCCACCAAACAAATATGTTCAAACCAAATTGATGTGTAAATCTGTACACAACCCATAGTTTGTGTTACTCATCAAAAAATAGATGTCAAACATATTTATACATATCCAAATACATCTCTTTCATAAGGTACATAAACTCTTCATGTAAAGGTTTAGAAATATATGAAATTGAAGAAACTCCACATGAGTAAGCTCGTAGTCATAGACAGTCAACCCCCGCCCTTCTAGAATAAGGCTTAAGCCTCCCGGCCAGTGGGAAGTCCGACTCAAAGTCCCTCTATCCTGGGATACTTTACTCAAGAGAGAATTCAATTCATCATAACTCTAACACCTGATATGTATAAGCTATACTAAACAAATATATTCAAGTTAACAACTTTAATTACAAACTGAGGTCATGGTAGACAAAAACTAAACCTTATGTAATCGTACCTAGTATGTAATGCAAGGCTTGATAGTTTATAAGAATCATTTTATCACATAAACTAAATAAGACATGTATTCATAATATAAAGAAGTTATATTAATGAATAAAGTAAGAAATAACCTTAAAATAAATTGACATTTCAAATATTTAGACATGTGATAATAGTTTATAAACAATCCATAAATAAAAGTTAATTGTAAATACTTTATAACATAGCTTATTCATTATGGACATTCCATAATTTTAAATATAAACACTTTATATTCATGACATGATATAAACTTATCATATTATTCATTATATGACATTTTATTTTAAGTATATGATATTTCAATGAAATATAAACATTTTATATTTTATTATGTAAACATTTTACGTAATATAATATCACATATTAATATTATTTAAGCATTTGATCGTATTAATCTTCAAAAACTATTTTTGATGGGGTTTAAATAATTTTCTAAAAAATAAGGCTTGAATTTGAACAATTCAAATTAATCATTGTTAACATTACATAATTAAATATAAACACTTTGTATTACACCTTATTTCGTAATTTAAAAACACTATAAATTACCCTTATGATTAAATAAACACTTTATTTAATACATAAGGCATGCCATATAATTGTATAAATGGAATTTTAATATTAACATTTAACATTAAGGAATATTTAATAATAAATGTTTAATAAGAATTTATTAATTAATTATAAACTCTTTATAATTAATTAATTTATTAAGTTTTTATAAATTAATAAATATCCCAAAAATACCTTTTAACATTATTTATAAACAATTTATAATTAATTAATTAATTTCATAATTGAAAATAATAAAAATAAATTTTTCTCTCTTCAACTGTGTTCTATGATACGGGCCAATAATATAGTATGATTGATAGTGTGCAACACTTAAAAGCTAACAATCATACTTTGTGATTGATAAATGTGTCATCGAATACGAAAAACCCATGACATGAAATCAATTTTATTTTATGACTTAAATTCCTATTGTTACTTGTGATATCATATGTCATACTTAACAATGTGCATCATAGTGTTTTTATAATATGATACTTTTTTTTCTAAAAATGGCGTAGGCAGTCATATTTAATGATAGGGATATTCATACGCTACGAACAAAACAAATTTGCAGGTTTCATCTGTGTCGCGGTTTATAATATTCCTGCCTTCGGAGGTATCCATGGGTTTCACCTGAATCGCACGTCGTATGTGCGGGACACTATGCCCTCCATGGCATGCTCGCACCTCGTGGCATAAAGGAGGTAAGAGATAGAGAGTTACGGCTGATGGGGAGTCTCAATCGCTCATGAAGCACTTGCGTACACCACTGACAGCGCATGACAATGGTATTTATAGGACACTCAAGGACGCTCCTTAGGGTTATCACATTTACTCATGCATTATAAAGCATGAGTAAATGGTATGACCATCTCATGTAACTCTTCATGAATAAATCACCACGTGTTGCATCTTATGCAACTGCTCCTTAATTACAACATATGTGGAAGATTGATTCAACTATCATGATGATCAAAAGCAATAGCAAGGCATCACATGCCAAGCTTTACGATGTAGCATAGTCGTATAATGCGGCTACATGGGATTGCATGGGCAGTAGCATGAAATCTCATTTCATGCCATTCCTTACAAAGTCATACAATATCCCTCCAATCATAAAATACGACTGGGCTATTGTATCTTATACAATGGGCTTTAGGTCATATCATCTCCTTCACTAATGAGTTCACACTCACACCTTGCATGGGCCCTCTAGGATGTGTGCATACTTTATATCCCATGACGCAGGCAATGGCAAGGGTCTTGCAATTGATGTGTAATAGGAAAAAGGGGCAATGGATTCGCAGACAACATGGCAATGGACTTGGGACTGGACCAGGTAGATCCTTGGTGCCTCACTAGTGTTGTTTTTGTACTTTTAAACATGTTTGTATGCAATCGAAATATGGGTGATCCATGTTGTTTTCGTATGATTTATGGGACATTGAAGATATTTATTTTTCATGTCATGTGTTATATTTTTTTATGTACTTTTGATATTACGTCATTTTGACTGTTTATGTATTCTACTTTCATTGTTTCTTAAGGTTATTTATACAGAGGGTATAGTCTCCCCACTATCATCTCATAGACCTTCACTACTAGTCTGCATCTTCTGATGTATGGGGAGATAAACCTGAGGCTTGTGGTTCTTCAACTCGAGTATCGTTCGGGGTGATCTAGGTCGGGGACGTTGCATCACTCGAACTTCTTCATTGATTGAAATGAGGCTATATAAAGGGTAGGATCTTTCATGTTTGGTAGTGTCGATGAACCAAGCCTAATTGAAGTGCCCTTGTTCCTTGATCTTCATTCATCTTCGAGGAAAGAGTGCTAGCATACCTTTTAGAGATCGAGCGGTCCCCAAGTAGTGTTCATGGATTATAGTGGCCAGTGTACTACCTTTAGAGCTAAGAGCTAAAGTGTTATTGGTTAGTGATCTTTATAAAACATACTACATCGAGATGGAAGTCACTAAACTTGAGGTACACATGGTTGTTTTATGTTCCTCATATTACATGTTGGTTCTATAATGATAAAGCTGTATTTAAATGGGTTTCTTCGGCTGTTTTTGAGCATGTGATGTCCTAACAAAACCCATCACATGTCTGTCAGGTTCACCTCTCTAGTGATAGGGATGCCCATGGGGGGCCTTTCATGTTTTATATTAAGAAGTGTTATATTATACATACTAAAGTAATGTCGTTATTTAGTGAGCGGTGAGAGTGAGCTACAAATAGCTTGATAAGAATTGGTCATGAATATGAATATGATTGATGATACATTGTGATTAATGATGACATGTTGTGGCATTGGTTTTATCTACACTTCGTTTATTGATGGTGCACGTAGACACTAGTTGTTCATGGGATCAATTCATTGTTTAGGGCGACCATACTAAGTATTATTGTTCACTCTTATATCCATGCAAATTTATGGATGTAGACAATAGATGATCTCAGAAGCTAGAGATAGGTATTGGATGTTATAGATTGTGGCTAGGCCCCTCACGCTCGGTTGGGGTGAGAGGAGTTTGGGGCGTGGTTGTGCGGTCAAGTCTTCAAACCAGCGGTTTCAATGTATTTTCTTCTTTACGTCTTGTGTCGCTTTCGTAGTTGTCCCATTTTTTTAGATTGTGACTAGGAGTCTTTATTGTGACGAACACATCAAACTTACTTTTCATCACATTTGTTAGGGATGTGCTACATCTATATGGTGATTTATTCATTTTACATTACATTGTATTATGGAGCTAATGTTATATGTGTGCAAGTGTTGTAACACATGGTTGTTTATTCATTCTTTTTTATGATGGATGACATTGCATGATAGTATGTGTATAGATGCCTAAGCATTGATGGCTAACCCTTAACCTATTAAACACGGGTTTTGGAAGTTCATTTAATGATAAATCGAGAAGTGAGTTCCTAGTTAATTATTTTATCAATGAATAAATAATCAATTCATTTTCTTAACTCCACAATTCTCAATTGTTTTATTTTGGAGGGGCTTGCTCATATAGTCAATTCAACTAATTTAATAATTGAAAAATAGCAAATAAAAATTAAAACACCAAAACCAACACCTCCTAAACACCATCACAGGACTAAGCCGCTAGATGGCACCCATGAAGCATACCAACATCACTATTATATAACAGCGGCAATATCATACTTTTTTACAGTCCGGCCAGCCAGAGCCATTCAATTTGACAAATTTATTTTCCACCACAGAAACCGAGGCACCCCATGGAGCCCTGCCCATACCGCAACCCAACTCCAGCCTTGAAAATAAAACGGCCGCCTGCACTCTCATTTCCTACAGGAATTTGCATTATAACGCGTCAACAATGGCAGCAGGAGATAAAACTAGGAAATACTCAAGGAGTCTAGCCCAGTTGTTTCCCAGCCATTCAAAATCAGATTTTTATTTTATGAACCGTTCTGATTAATCGCTTTCCAAATAGACTTATTTATTTTCCCGATTGAGATATAACATAAAACAACTTCTGGATTTCATAAAATCTGTTGATATAAAATCACTTCTCACAAAAAAAAAAGCGTAAACAAACGGTTCCTTGTTCACATAAATACATTTAAAAAAAATAGGTCGCACTTAGTTATGAAAAACGCTTTAGGTTTTCACTCAAAAAACATATTGAAAATGTTGCAATATGTTTTGAAGATTGAGATTAAAACAAGCAATTCTGCTAGCAGTATGTCTAACCATTTTCATTTTCAGAAAACATTGATACAACTTTTCTTTTGTTTTCCAAAAATCACACATCTTCATAATCATTTTCCAAAAAACATATTGTACATGCGCATAATCAATACATTTTCTAATATATTTCTGAAAACGAAAAACAGAAGATTTTCCATAACTAAATACAGCCTTGTTTCAACTGAAATTTGAACAGCAATGGTATGTGCTAGGAATGGAAATGCATACCAGGGCAGTTTAAAAGCCTCTTTAAGCCGTCCTTGTTTAGAGCCGTTCAACACTACCCTGTTCAACCGTACAATGATCTCCGAAAAAGTAGGTCTGACAAATGGTCCTGGATGCCAACATTCCTCGATCAACCTGTGCATTATTAAAAGGATATCATAATCAAACGCATATAAAAAAACACCTTCTCTTCTAAGTTCGTCTAAAAGAACAAATACTTGCTACATTTATCCATTATGACAAATAATTCAAAAAGAAGGCATTTATTTCATATTAAAAAAAAACACCAACACTTAAATTACTCAAATAAAAGAGAAATTTACACACAAATCCATTTTTTTAACTTCATTACCACTTCAAAAAGAAAAGAAGACATTTACGACATATTAAAAAAAACACCAACACTTAAATTACTCAAATAAGAGAGAAATTTACACATAAATCCATTTTTTAAAATAAATTACCAGGAGGTCCAATTCACAGTTCAAAAAAATGAATTTATCAGTAAAATATTGAGAAATTTATCAGTAAATTTTAGAAGGTCAATGGACTTCCCTGCCTTACCCCACCCTCCCGTCTCACAGCAAAGCTCAACGCACTTGGAAAATTCTTGAAGCGGGAGGCATTGGGCGGCAATGGCTGTGGAAGAATTTTCCAATGTGCGAAGGTTTACCGAAAAGGGCACGAGGCAAAAAACGGGCCCTTCAACGAAACTGTGGAATCCAGATCGCCCCGCGACACCATTGGCCATGGCAGTCAAACCGCCAGCATCGCCGCCGGCTCCCCCGTGGCCAACGCAAGCTTACTGGGATACGCCCAAAGAACGGCGCGCGGAATCGCCCCAACCGCCCGTCTAGGCGCGGGAGAAGCGGAATTACACATTAAATAAAATAATAAAACATTATGAAAATGAAATAAAATAAATGTTTAAGATATAATAATAATAACGTTTTTGTCTATATGAAAATGTTTTTTTAAAATTAAAATTGTTAATGATCTTATTATCAATAAATTGTTATAAATATAATTATCATTATAGTGATAATGATAATCATAATGTTATTTATTTTCTTTGAGATAATATAATTATGACTTGAAGCGGGAGGCATTGGGCGGCAATGGCTGTGGAAGAATTTTCCCGGCAACTTCCCATGCACGCACGACCCACCCACCCCCTTATAAAATGGGAAAATGGGGCGGGGCAGCGCAGGGAAGTCCTTATCAGGAAACTGAGAGGCATGGCCACCGAAGCCGAAGCCGAAGCCATCATTCACGTCAACGGAGATGATCTGGGCATCGACATCGGCATCTCAATCCCGGCGCCATCTTCCCCCGCCCAACAACGGAAGGTGATGCTCGGGATGGGGTTGCTCACTATCGGTGCCGCCGAAGCTGCTATCTCCAATCCCCCACACCTCGCCGGTAACATGGTACACACCGCCCTCGCCTCCATCCTCTCAGTCGCCGCCCATGCAGCCCTCGCCCTGGGGGCTCTGCAGATCCTGCTGGCCTCCATCTTCCCGTGGCTCCCCACCCGGGTGCAAGCCAAGGGGAGGCGTCTGGCGGGGATGGGGTTGGTTCTGGTTCGGTTCATCACTGGATATAGGGTGTGGGTGGAGATTCTGGCCACGACGTCCCCCTGGTTGCTCCCCTACCTCCTTTTACTCTCCTTCCACTTCCAGTAATACTGTTTATTGAACGTCACTGGGTCGATTTCTGTAAAATCCTTAATGAATTTAATATCAACTACGGATTGAATATAAAGTGGCAATATTGGAAACGGTGTACTGCCTGCTGGGTGGGTGGATTTGTGAGCATGTGATAATTTGGGAGTACATGAAGATAACATTCAAGGAATGAAAGAGACAAACCGATCCCACTGAGATCCATCATGCATGGCAACACCATAAAATAAAGCCATAAAACTCAAAAAAGGCCAAACCCATGTCCAAGCGAAGAAACTATGTCCAGGGGAATAATATAATTAAACCGATGAGAAAGGCGGATGGTGTCGCCTTTTCCGGCCAAGTTGTTGATGGCCCACCGCAAATCCATCCTGCTGCTCGGCGACAAATCCATCGCCACTCCGATCCTCCGATCACTCGCCATCCTCTCTCTAGGGATTGACTCTCCGACCGTGCAAGCATGTAATAAAAAGCGACGGCTGGAGAGTTTTTTTTTTGTTTACAAGTTAAAAAAATATATATATGTATATTTTTAAAACGGGTGGGTTAAAAATATATTTGAAAATACACCACAAAGCCACTATCACGGATACTGTCTTTAGGCATCAGGTGTAAGACAGTATCCGCGATGCCGCATTTTCACTAAAATCAAAAAAAAAAAAAAACAATAATCATAATTAATTTTTTTAAAATTTTTATTTTTTTGTTTTGTTTTGTTTATATATATATATATATATATATAATAAAACAAAAATAAAAATAAAAATAATTTTTTCAGCAGAATTTATTTGTTATTTAAAATCCAACAGTACTGTAATTACACCAGTCTAAATTCTAACAGAAACTCTCACTCATGGCTCCTTTTTATAAGAGGATTTACCCTATAAATCATTCTACATTTCTGATTTGAGATTCTGGTTCTCCCTTTCCTGTACAAAACATTCTGCATAATGAATAAATGTAATTAAAAATTATATTACTAATTAATAATTAAAAATTATAATGAATAAATGTAATTAAAAATTATATTACTAATTTACTAATTAATTGTTATATTATTAATAATTAAATATGTCATAATTAATTACTTAATTAGTAATATTATCATTAATTATATAATAATTAATTAGTAATATAATTATTACATATATAATAAATATTTAGTTAATTAGAAATACAATTAATAATTATAACTAATTAATTAGTAATTATTAATTATTAATTAGCTAATTAGTAATATAAATATTTATTATAATTATTCATTATAATTAGTAATTAGTAATTAAAAATTATTAATAAGTAATTAGTAATTATTAATTAGTTAATTAGTAATATAAATATTAATTATAGTTATTCATTAAATTATTAATTATTAATTATTACTCATTAATTATTACTTATATAATAAATAATTAGTTAATTATTAATATAACTATTAATTATATAATAATTAATTAGTTAATTAGTAATATAATTATAATCTTTCAAATTCACGTACTTGAAACATTTTTAAGTTTCAAGTAGGCGGTTTGGAAAGCTTATAAATTATTTTTCATTAACATTTTTTTGTAAATTGCTTTTGTTTTAAACTATTTTTTATATGTTTAATCCATTTTTTAAGTTTCATTTATATTGGTCTTCTATTTTATGTTTTATGGTCTTTCAAAGTCACGTACTTGAAAAATTTTAAGTTTCAAGTATGCGGTTTTGAAAGCTTATAAATTACTTTTCATCAACATTTTTTTGGAAATTTCTTTTGTTTTCAACTATTTATTATATGTTTAATCATTTTTTAAAGTTTCAATTATATTCGTTTTATAGTTTATATTTTACAGTCTTTCAAATTCACGTACTTGAAACATTTTTAAGTTTCAAGTAGGCGGTTTTGAAAGGTTATAGATTATTTTTCATCAACATTTTTGAGGAAATTCTTTTTGTTTTCAACTATTTATTATATGTTTAATCAATTTTTAAAATTTCATTTATATTGGCCTTATAGTTTATCTTTTATTGTATTTCAAAGTCACGTACTTGAAACAGAATCCCACATCGGAAATGCAGAATGTACTGCGCAGTAAAGGTAGAACCTGAATCCCACATCGAAAATGCAGAATGATTTTCAGGGCAAACCCTCTTATAATGAATAATTATAATAAATATTTATATTACTGATTAACTAATTAATAATTACCAATTACTAATTAATTAGTTATAATTATTAATTATATTTCTAATTAACTAAATATTTATTATATATGTAATAATTAAGTATTATATAATTGATAATTTTATTACTAATTAACTAATTAGTTATTATATAATTAATGATTAATAAACACTAATTACCAAATTACAAATTATATACTAATTAATTAGTTATTTCGTAATATAAATATTAATTATATACTAATTAAATAGTTAATTAGTAATAGAATTATTAATTATATAATTTGTAATTAGGTAATTAGTAATTATTAATGTTTTATTATTATGTTCGTATGGTTATATAAATATATATAAATAAAACCTAATTTACCCCCTCCTGAGATTCCACTCTGACCAACAAGTAAAAATAGTATTTTGATTTCAGTACACATAAAACATGTAAACAATAATGTACAATCAATGCATATGTCTGTGGCGAGGAGATTCCGTCCCACATGGTGGTCTGCGAATAGGACGTCCGCGTCGAGTGCGCAGTGGAGTCTGATGACCTGGAGAAGGCTGATCCTCGGGCACTGAAACGCCGACCGTCGCATCCTCCATCTGTGTGTCAGTTGGAGGAGCTGTCAACTGCATCTCGTACTGCCATTCGGATCCTTCTCCCACTAGGGTGGTAGAAGGACCTGCCTCCATCACAGAGGGGAACGAAGCCTGTGATGGAGCTATACCCCAAGACGACGACGGCTCTAGAATCCAAGGTTGTGAAGGACCTGGAACCCAAGATGGAGAGAACTGCGGATATCCTGTCAGGAAAGACGGATCCCATGCCACCTGAGGCACATCCTGAATAGGCTGATCCTGAACTACTAGAGGCCCGACCTCTGCCTGTGGAACAGGCGATGCCTCACGTGCAGCACGACGCTGTCTACGTCGCCGTGGTCGTGGCTCCTCAGCACCAGCAGCAGCTGCAGGATGTTCCTCTGGGGCAGGAACCTCCTGTCTCCGAGCCAGACGCGTGAAGATGCTCTCAGAAAGCGTATGAAAAGATCCCCTCGCCTCCAGCGTTGTAGCATGGACGGCTGCCCGGCTAAAGACCCCCTCCTCCTCTTCATCGCTCATGCGAACAAGCTGCTCTGTGTGACTTCCCTGTAAGTAGATTCAAATGGAATTAGAAAATAATTCAATAAACAAACTAATAGGAATTTATTAACTTATCATCCTCTGCATCTCTATGCCAGCTTGGGTAAGATACAGTATAGACTTCAGTCTATACCATGGCGCATAGTCAACCTGCTCTGAAAGAGAGAATCGATTTGTAGGAACACCTTGAATACGTAACTCTGCAGGTCTGTGCCAGCAGTCGATAAAACTCGCATGTACTTGGGACCAGTCATCATCCTGCCTCCCTGTCAGCTTCATCCCATGAAGCTTGTCTGTCTGTCTAGATGGTAATGGAATCGGCTGAGTACGAAAAAATTGGCGCATGACCCTGTCAGGCTGCTGCCACTCAATAATATGAAAGTGAATGAGGGGCACTACAGCCATAGCATCCTCAAGCCCAACAGTGTAGTATGTTGGCAACTGGTCCATAATACTCCAGTATGGAAGCCATGAAATCTGAAATGACAAGTGATTTTGTCAAAAAAACACCCAACTAAAAACCAAAATTGATGTTATTATTAAAAATGTTAGACAGTGATAGATTGTATATACATACCTGATCAGGTAAGAGACAATCCAACTGTAGCCGATATACACCCAAATGCTGTCTCGGAACCACGTCAAAATTGTGTCGCTGACACCACCTGTAAAATACAACGATAATGACAAATAATGAGAAATTATAGTCAATAACTCATAGTAGAATAAAAAACCAATAGAAATGACTTATCATACCAGCGTCCACGCGGAGCGTCATGCAACACCTCCATCTCGACCGGTGGACCAGCAAGGTCAGGGCGGAATGATGGGATGCGCTCCCATGCCCACATCTGAATAAGGATGACGCATCCTCCAAGACCTGTACGGTCCCTATGGGATAGTCTGCATAATGATCTGTACGTGTATGCCAAGCAGGCTGATCCCCAACTGTACGTCCCAGCCCGATCAAAGTCCTCTAGTAGGGGTAGATACATCATATGCACGTGCATCCCCGAGTGATCAGTACACATGGTCCCACCAATGAGTCGTAAGATATATGCACGGGCGTAACGCATGACGGTCTGCTCATCATCATCATCCTGTAAATGTGGAATCTGCGACTCCAACCAACGCATAGATATGGACGATCCATTTGTAGCCCTACGGTCGGACAAAATATCAACGCCTAACAAGCGTTGAGCAAGGTCTGGCCAAGCTGCACGAGTGGGTCCAATAACGGGTCTCCCCTGGATAGGAAGACCGAGAAGAACTGCGACATCCTCGAGGGTGATGGTCATCTCCCCCTCAGGCAAGTGGAATGTGTGTGTCTCTGGTCTCCATCTCTCAACGAGGGCAGCAAGTAGGTAATGATCTACAAATGTGAAATCTGATACGGCAAGGCCATAGAAGCCAGCACGGCGCAAGTAAGGTCTAATGGCATGTGGAGGCTCCATGTGATGAAAATGGTGCGCTCGACGCACCTTCACAAATCGATCTGGATGAACCTCTAACACGGCCTGCGAAATATGGGTAGGCTGCTGAGTGAGTAGTATGGTATCATCCATCTGCATATAAACAAAGAAAATGAGTCGTAAGTGTAAAATGTAAATATAACATTAATGGGTTAACTGACATACACTTTTCAAAATGGGTTAAGTGTTCCGCTTTCAGAGTTTTGAAATAAATTCTATTATTTCATATTTAAAGTTATTTCTTGAAAGCATGAATATTAATATGAAATAAGTTATGTTATCTAAAATATTGAGTCTTGAATTTGGTTACACATATTTTGGGGGAGCTCTGTGATTAACTACTTATGGATTGGATTAAGATAAACCATGTCAATTAGTAATGATGTTTTTAGAATTTATCTAATTGTATGTATTCAATATCTTATGCTAATTATTATGATACTATAAATTTGTTATAGAACAGTTTGCTAAAATATCCTGCATGTTTAGATTGGGGTTTAGGTTGGAGGGTTTAGGGTTAAAATTTTTAATATTAACGTCCATGAAACATGTTAATGGGTTAACTGACATACACTTTTCAAAATGGGTTAAGTGTTCCGCTTTCAGAGTTTTGAAATAAATTCTATTATTTCATATTCAAAGTTATTTCTTGAAAGCATGAATATTAATATGAAATAAGTTATGTTATCTAAAATATTGAGTCTTGAATTTGGTTACACATATTTTGGGGGAGATTTGTGATTAACTACTTATGGATTGGATTAAGATAAACCATGTCAATTAGTAATGATGTTTTTAGAATTTATCTAATTGTATGTATTCAATATCTTATGCTAATTATTATGATACTATAAATTTGTTATAGAACAGTTTGCTAAAATATCCTGCATGTTTAGATTGGGGTTTAGGTTGGAGGGTTTAGGGTTAAAATTTTTAATATTAACGTCCGGGAAACATGTTAATGGGTTAACTGACATACACTTTTCAAAATGGGTTAAGTGTTCCGCTTTCAGAGTTTTGAAATAAATTCTATTATTTCATATTCAAAGTTATTTCTTGAAAGCATGAATATTAATATGAAATAAGTTATGTTATCTAAAATATTGAGTCTTGAATTTGGTTACACATATTTTCGGGGAGCTTTGTGATTAACTACTTATGGATTGGATTAAGATAAACCATGTCAATTAGTAATGATGTTTTTAGAATTTATCTAATTGTATGTATTCAATATCTTATGCTAATTATTATGATACTATAAATTTGTTATAGAACAGTTTGCTAAAATATCCTGCATGTTTAGATTGGGGTTTAGGTTGGAGGGTTTAGGGTTAAAATTTTTAATATTAACGTCCAGGAAACATGTTAATGGGTTAACTGACATACACTTTTCAAAATGGGTTAAGTGTTCCGCTTTCAGAGTTTTGAAATAAATTCTATTATTTCATATTCAAAGTTATTTCTTGAAAGAATGAATATTAATATGAAATAAGTTATGTTATCTAAAATATTGAGTCTTGAATTTGGTTACACATATTTTGGGGGAGCTTTGTGATTAACTACTTATGGATTGGATTAAGATAAGCCATGTCAATTAGTAATGATGTTTTTAGAATTTATCTAATTGTATGTATTCAATATCTTATGCTAATTATTATGATACTATAAATTTGTTATAGAACAGTTTGCTAAAATATCCTGCATGTTTAGATTGGGGTTTAGGTTGGAGGGTTTAGGGTTAAAATTTTTAATATTAACGTCCAGGAAACATGTTAATGGGTTAACTGACATACACTTTTCAAAATGGGTTAAGTGTTCCACTTTCAGAGTTTTGAAATAAATTCTATTATTTCATATTCAAAGTTATTTCTTGAAAGCATGAATATTAATATGAAAAAAGTTATGTTATCTAAAATATTGAGTCTTGAATTTGGTTACACATATTTTGGGGGAGCTTTGTGATTAACTACTTATGGATTGGATTAAGATAAACCATGTCAATTAGTAATGATGTTTTTAGAATTTATCTAATTGTATGTATTCAATATCTTATGCTAATTATTATGATACTATAAATTTGTTATAGAACAGTTTGCAAAAATATCCTGCATGTTTAGATTGGGGTTTAGGTTGGAGGGTTTAGGGTTAAAATTTTTAATATTAACGTCCAGGAAACATGTTAATGGGTTAACTGACATACACTTTTCAAAATGGGTTAAGTGTTCCGCTTTTAGAGTTTTGAAATAAATTCTATTATTTCATATTCAAAGTTATTTCTTGAAAGCATGAATATTAATATGAAATAAGTTATGTTATCTAAAATATTGAGTCTTGAATTTGGTTACACATATTTTGGGGGAGCTTTGTGATTAACTACTTATGGATTGGATTAAGATAAACCATGTCAATTAGTAATGATGTTTTTAGAATTTATCTAATTGTATGTATTCAATATCTTATGCTAATTATTATGATACTATAAATTTGTTATATAACAGTTTGCTAAAATATCCTTCATGTTTAGATTGGGGTTTAGGTTGGAGGGTTTAGGGTTAAATTTTTTAATATTAACGTCCAGGAAACATGTTAATGGGTTAACTGACATACACTTTTCAAAATGGGTTAAGTGTTCTGCTTTCAGAGTTTTGAAATAAATTCTATTATTTCATATTCAAAGTTATTTCTTGAAAGCATGAATATTAATATGAAATAAGTTATGTTATCTAAAATATTGAGTCTTGAATTTGGTTACACATATTTTGGGGGAGCTTTGTGATTAACTACTTATGGATTGGATTAAGATAAACCATGTCAATTAGTAATGATGTTTTTAGAATTTATCTAATTGTATGTATTCAATATCTTATGCTAATTATTATGATACTATAAATTTGTTATAGAACAGTTTGCTAAAATATCCTGCATGTTTAGATTGGGTTTTAGGTTGGAGGGTTTAGGGTTAAAATTTTTAATATTAACGTCCAGGAAACATGTTAATGGGTTAACTGACATACACTTTTCAAAATGGGTTAAGTGTTCCGCTTTCAGAGTTTTGAAATAAATTCTATTATTTCATATTCAAAGTTATTTCTTGAAAGCATGAATATTAATATGAAATAAGTTATGTTATCTAAAATATTGAGTCTTGAATTTGGTTACACATATTTTGGGGGAGCTTTGTGATTAACTACTTATGGATTGGATTAAGATAAACCATGTCAATTAGTAATGATGTTTTTAGAATTTATCTAATTGTATGTATTCAATATCTTATGCTAATTATTATGATACTATAAATTTGTTATAGAACAGTTTGCTAAAATATCCTGCATGTTTAGATTGGGGTTTAGGTTGGAGGGTTTAGGGTTAAAATTTTTAATATTAACGTCCAGGAAACATGTTAATGGGTTAACTGACATACACTTTTCAAAATGGGTTAAGTGTTCCGCTTTCAGAGTTTTGAAATAAATTCTATTATTTCATATTCAAAGTTATTTCTTGAAAGCATGAATATTAATATGAAATAAGTTATGTTATCTAAAATATTGAGTCTTGAATTTGGTTACACATATTTTGGGGGAGCTTTGTGATTAACTACTTATGGATTGGATTAAGATAAACCATGTCAATTAGTAATGATGTTTTTAGAATTTATCTAATTGTATGTATTCAATATCTTATGCTAATTATTATGATACTATAAATTTGTTATAGAACAGTTTGCTAAAATATCCTGCATGTTTAGATTGGGGTTTAGGTTGGAGGGTTTAGGGTTAAAATTTTTAATATTAACGTCCAGGAAACATGTTAATGGTTTAACTGACATACACTTTTCAAAATGGGTTAAGTGTTCCGCTTTCAGAGTTTTGAAATAAATTCTATTATTTCATATTCAAAGTTATTTCTTGAAAGCATGAATATTAATATGAAATAAGTTATGTTATCTAAAATATTGAGTCTTGAATTTGGTTACACATATTTTGGGGGAGCTTTGTGATTAACTACTTATGGATTGGATTAAGATAAACCATGTCAATTAGTAATGATGTTTTTAGAATTTATCTAATTGTATGTATTCAATATCTTATGCTAATTATTATGATACTATAAATTTGTTATAGAATAGTTTGCTAAAATATCCTGCATGTTTAGATTGGGGTTTAGGTTGGAGGGTTTAGGGTTAAAATTTTTAATATTAACGTCCAGGAAACATGTTAATGGGTTAACTGACATACACTTTTCAAAATGGGTTAAGTGTTCCGCTTTCAGAGTTTTGAAATAAATTCTATTATTTCATATTCAAAGTTATTTCTTGAAAGCATGAATATTAATATGAAATAAGTTATGTTATCTAAAATATTGAGTCTTGAATTTGGTTACACATATTTTGGGGGAGCTTTGTGATTAACTACTTATAGATTGGATTAAGATAAACCATGTCAATTAGTAATGATGTTTTTAGAATTTATCTAATTGTATGTATTCAATATCTTATGCTAATTATTATGATACTATAAATTTGTTATAGAACAGTTTGCTAAAATATCCTGCATGTTTAGATTGGGGTTTAGGTTGGAGGGTTTAGGGTTAAAATTTTTAATATTAACGTCCAGGAAACATGTTAATGGGTTAACTGACATACACTTTTCAAAATGGGTTAAGTGTTCCGCTTTCAGAGTTTTGAAATAAATTCTATTATTTCATATTCAAAGTTATTTCTTGAAAGCATGAATATTAATATGAAATAAGTTATGTTATCTAAAATATTGAGTCTTGAATTTGGTTACAAATATTTTGGGGGAGCTTTGTGATTAACTACTTATGGATTGGATTAAGATAAACCATGTCAATTAGTAATGATGTTTTTAGAGTTTATCTAATTGTATGTATTCAATATCTTATGCTAATTATTATGATACTATAAATTTGTTATAGAACAGTTTGCTAAAATATCCTGCATGTTTAGATTAGGGTTTAGGTTGGAGGGTTTAGGGTTAAAATTTTTAATATTAACGTCCAGGAAACATGTTAATGGGTTAACTGACATACACTTTTCAATATGGGTTAAGTGTTCCGCTTTCAGAGTTTTGAAATAAATTCTATTATTTCATATTTAAAGTTATTTCTTGAAAGCATGAATATTAATATGAAAACTTATCTCAGATGTTTGGGGTTTAGAAAACCAAGGAATAAAAAAGAGATAACAACATTTAGTTTACAATATGGGAATGTCACAATAAAGACAATACATCATTATGAATGAGACTGTGAAGTCGACCCAACAACGTTAGGGCATCGCTTCCGGTTATGACCTTCTTTATGACATATTGTGCATCGCAAACTCTGCCCTTGTTCTTGAGGCCAGTCCATCTCATTACGCATCCTACTCGCCTTTGGTCTCCCACGAGGATGTAACCGATTCATGTCAGGTATCACTATCGGCTGGCCTTCAGGCATTGGGAAATAACGATACTCCCCAATAGGTGTCCATGGTGCAGCATAACAGTTGGAAATGATATCCATCTGGTACACTAGATCAACATATGCTTCCCATGAGATGTTCACAGAGGCACATGCTGCGATGACGTGTGTACATGGAAACCGTAAGGCCTGAAATTTTCCACATTGGCATTGCCTTGTTTCCAGTAATACCACCATTTTTTCACCGACATGATTTGTGATGGGGTCTGAACGCTCTTGAACTTCAAATCGGGAGTCTTCTCTTCGAAAGAGACATACGTGATAACCAGAAGCTTCTTCAATATTTTTTTCAATCTCTCGTTGAAAGTGTATTCCATATCTTATCCCTTGATGTATTCTGTCTGATGCTAGTTTTTGTCTATCCACAAAGTACTTCACGCATCGATATAATGTCTCCTGAACTAATGCGGTTATAGGTAGCTTGCGAAGTCCTTTGAAGATACCATTGATGCACTCCACAATGTTTGTCGTCATGTGTCCGTACCTCTTTCCCCCGTCGTATGCCAATGTCCATTTCTCTTTTGGAATCCGCATCATATAATCATAAACTTCTTGATTAGCCTGACGAATTTGTTCAAAACGTTCTTCAAATCGTCGTTGGTCCGACTCATATGCTACAAAACGTAGATGATATTTCACATAAATTGATTTTATATTTATATTGAAACATTAAAACAGAATGAATAAAATACGTACCAAGCCTCGTGATTGCCTTCTTCATCGGTTCGTTGTGGAATTTTTTATGTACATTGCTAGCAATGTGTCTAATGCAGAACCGATGATGTGCATTTGGGTATCTCCACGTATCAGGATCTGCATTGATTGCCTCATTAATTGCTCGATGGCGATCAGATATCAAACAAACTCCCTGAATGTTGGTGAAATGGTTGCTGATACATGCCAGAAACCAACTCCATGATTCATAGTTTTCTTTCTCTACAATGGCAAAGGCAAGAGGAAGAGGTGAACGGTTTCCATCTTGGGTTGCCGCAATCAACAATACGCCCTTGTATTTTCCATACAGAAATGTTCCATCAATCTGAATAAATTGTTTGCAAAAACGAAATGCAGAGATACAAGGAAGGAATGCCCAGAACAACCGATGAAATTGAACACGAGATGGATCAAGTCGATTATCAGGAGACACATGTTCGTTTGTATCCAGATGGAAGACAACTTGGTTATGATGCCTCAGTATGGCTAGCAATTGCGACAATACTCGATATGAGTCATCCCAATCACCATATACCTTCACAATTGCCTTATGTTTCGCCATCCATGCCTTATTATAGGAAATCTTATAACCGAATGTCTATAGAATCCTCTCTTGCACAAGGGATATTGGAACATCTTGGCATGTCCTAATCATCTCAACAACAATAAATGACACAAATTCTGCATCCAATGAAGTATGATCTTGTGTGAGACTTGGCTGAACGCAAGTATGAGCCGCCTAAATCCTTGAGATTCTCCAACCTCCAAATGTAATGTCTGGAATAGCCCTTAAGCGAAATCTACAATCATCCCCATACTTCACGCATCGTATAACATATTTACTACGGCATGATTCGTGAACTACATAGTTGAAGTTTCTCTCAATATGAAATCTCTTTAACGTGCTTTTTAAGGCATCTTTACTGGGAAAATTCCTTCCAATATATAAGGTTTTGTCCACCTCACTAAACCTATCTGGTACAACTCCAGGGAACTCAGTTGTCGGTGTGAGAACAGTATTATCGAATTCAGGCACGCGTGTCATTGCTTCTGACCAAGATGAAAATAATGGTGGATGATTTATTGACCGAGGTTGATGTATAATAATTGCATTTCTCAAAACCTCCTCTCTATCTTTTGTTGGTCCCTCCTCATCAGCACTGTTGTCACCATCTGATCCATCATTACAAAAATCCTCATCAGAAGTCGGATTGACATGTATATCTGGAAGATCATCTAGGTTGTCCTCTTCTGCTGCATCATTTGGAATAGGCTCAATGTCATGGGGTAGACTGTCTTCAACCACTCTTGTATTTCTACGTCTTTGTACAAGTGGACGTTGTTGTTGTACAGTAGCAACAACAACGTATAACTCCATCATGGTACCATCTAACCGTTGAGAAAATAAATTAATTGCTTGGACCCACTGCGCATCAGCAACCAATGGACAAGCTATATGCCACAGTGTTGTTGGAAATTGCAAATGTCTATAGCTCATAGACATTATCTCTTGATCGGGTCCCAGATTTAAGGAAACATGAATTCTCTCTTGAAGGTCACTTATGGTAACACAATCAACTGTACTAACCATCGTAATTGGTTGTGTACTGTAAGAAGCTCCTTGCTCAGTTTGAATAATCTCCCCATAACAGTACACACAGGCAAACATGGCTCTCTATGTCAAAAATGTTTCTTTCATCAAAATTATGACAGTGTAACAAAATATTAACAATTATGTTTGACGATATGATGTTTATTATAATGTAATTTTATTGCGCCTTTCTATACCATAAACTATGCTACTGATGTTTGACCATATGATATTTATTAGAATGTAATTTTAGAGCGCCTTTTTATTTAGTTTGTTTGTTCTTCTTCATTTCACTTTATATGTTCATTAGTATCGTTAGCTAATCATTATATGAATTCATGTTTTAATCCTATGTTATTTATTAATTATTCTAAAATTAACTAATAATAACTAATCGTTAATTATTCTATTATTCTATAATTAACTAATAATAACTTTAATTTGTTAATTCTTATGTCCTTATTTGATTCTATAACATTATATTTATCATTTATCATTGATAAATATACTGATCATTAGTATCGTTAGCTAATCATTATATGAATTCATGTTTTAATCCTATGTTATTTATTAATTATTCTAAAATCAACTAATAATAACTAATCATTAATTATTCTATTATTCTATAATTAACTAATAATAACTTTAATTTGTTAATTCTTATGTCCTTATTTGATTCTATAACATTATATTTATCATTTATCATTGATAAATATACTGATCATTAGTATCGTTAGCTAATCATTATATGAATTCATGTTTTAATCCTATGTTATTTATTAATTATTCTAAAATTAACTAATAACAACTAATCTTTAATTATTATATTATTTTATAATTAACTAATATTAACTTTAATTCGTTAATTCTTATGTCCTTATTTCATTCTATAAAATTATATTTATCATTTATCATTGATAAATATACTGATTTGCTTTTTCTTCTCTTAGAAATTTTAGTAGTTTATAAAGAAAATATGAATCATCTTAAGCATATTCCCCGGGAGTGTCAAACCAGGATGCAGCAAGGCCTGTTATCGTGCACCAGTTCCCGTTCGAGTCTAGCTTGAAGCGGTGTTTTCGGGTTTTACCCCTATGTATATCTGTGCCAGAGCCACATCCACTTGTTTGTATCCAGACAGGAATTTAATTGCGTAGATAACCACATAATCTTTAAGCTACCAAAATTTCTAAATACTTAATCTTAAGTTAATCTATACTTAATCTATACTACCTAACAGTAATTATTTAAAACTATATATAACTAATTACAAAAACTAAATAACCAAATATTAAGAACTACCTAAACTGCTTAACAAATGAAAGATTTAAAACTAAACAAAATTAAATTAATTAAATAAAAACATTAAATTAAATAAAGAAACATACCTCTAAATGAAGCTTCGTAAAAGCTCGCACAGCAAAGGAATTTTTTAGAGAGAGAGAGAAAATCGGAGAGATGAAGTTGCAATGAACAAGTGAGGAGAGGGGGGGGGGTGGCCGCCCTTTTATAAGGAGTTCAGGCGAAGGCGGCATCGCGGAAGCCGCCTTTCGCCTCTGCGTATGGCCAAAGGCGGCTTCCGCGATGCCGCCTTTCGCCTTACCCTGAGGCGAAAGGCAACCTCCTCCCGGCCGCCTTTGCCATGTCATCGATCCAGGCCAAAGGCGGCGCGGGGGAGAAAAGGCGGTATCGCAGATGCTGCCTTTGTAGCGTATTTTTAAAAAAAAAATTGACCTAGGCCGTTTTTCAGAAATTTTTTTTAAGAAAAATGTAAAAAAAAAAATCCTACGGGGGAAGGACACCTGTTGACTAAAAATCCTGCAATTGCCTTTCTTATTATCCCTCTTAGCTAGAACTCTCTCATATCATGATCTATTATTAATCACTCTAAAAGGGTTTGGTCACTAGTAAACTCTACCCTTTTTCTTCAAATTTTTTTGCAGCCACCACCTGCTATATTCTCATTCACAGTTGTTCCTGCATATTACAACACAACATAAAAATCTCCCTATGAACTCTCATACAAAATTCATTTACTTCTATTTCCTTTACACCGACCTTTGGTACATCTAAATTTATATAGAAATTATAATATGAAAAACTCATTCATGCACACCTTTTTTATCACACGCCCTTCCAAAGTACGCAGTTGCTTCTTCCATTTCATAGATGTGATTTTTTTAAAGCTCACATCAATAACTCATCCCAACTGTTTGAAATTCTGTTTTTCATGTAGAATCATTTGACACAACATCTTATTCCAGTATTGCACTTCTATAACCTCATTTGTTAACTTTATCTTCCCACAAACTGAACTCACCTTATGATTATCCTGCTTTTGATAATTATTGGCACCATATAATTTTCACACTGGGTTCCAAGCTCCAATCCATAATAATCTTCTCATGAAAACATCACCAAGAACTTTTGAAGGCACTATATTTTCGAACTTCTGAACTCCTTCCAAGGAATTCACATAATGATCGTAGTTATTTTTCCTTTCCGATGACGTCAACATTTTCTGGTCAATATCAGGAAAACACACTTGGATTGAAGTGAAATTATAGGAGACCAATCACCAAGCCATTTTTGATCTGTAGGAATCAACGCCTTATCCATTGGATTCCCTTGTTTCCTGATAAGATAGAAAATGACGGGTAACGTTGTCAAGTGTTATTAAAATGACGTATCTCTCATCAGAGGGGGTCAAAAAATGAGCAAACGACTTTTGATTGATGTAAAAGCTAGGAGAACATTCCTCGAATCATATGTGATCTATTAGAATCAAGCACATGTTAATCTGATTCCCAAATCAGTCAATACAATTAAAAGATCATTATCACGTTTATTATCATTTTTGTAATAATGAAAAAATCAAGTGTGTAGGGGTCAAAACTGACCAAACGAGCTCCAATAAACATGAAATATTAGAAAAACGATTTTTAAGTCATTTAAAATATACAGGAACCATCGGTTTGTGGATCAAATACCTGACTTTCTTTGTATGATCAAAAGTGGTGTTTGTCCCTCAGACTTGAAGTTAAGTGACAAATCACATAAAAAAAGAAAATACCTAGAAAACTATAACATCCGGGTTCCGGAAGCCACCCAGAGGCGCCCCGTACCCGGTTGTTCAAATGGCCTCAAGCGCATTTTCTCAAATGCTAGAGGCTGCCGACTAGCAGTGAGGGTCTTGGATGTGATGGTGAGGAAACTATGTCCTCATTGGCAAAGTACATAACGGAAATAACAATAAGCAATAGCGGAAACAGTAAATATCCAACAACAATGCACAAGTAAACAACGGAAGACTAAAGCAATAAACCACTGAAGCACATATGTATATATGAAATGATGCATGATACATATCTAGGAAAACAACCAAACAGGTCACAATGCTGGAAATACAAACAATACCAAAACAAGTACAAAAGAAAAAATAAATAGCTTTTCAGCATCACAAGCCTAAGCTTGGTCCCATGCTCTCCAACTCAAAAGCAATCAAGTACCGGAAGTCGAAGGGCGCTTGCCCTTGTCTATACTTGCAACAACATAGTCTGTTTGGGCCCAAAAGCATGACCCAAACAGGGTGTGAGACTAAATCCCAGTAGGCAACCACCCGAAGATCTGTGCCTCACAATCAGTGAGCATATGGCAGGTAATAGTGCAGTAAGTAGTAAACAGTAACAGTAAACAGCAGGCAGTAATCAGTAAGCAGTAACAGGATGATATACAACAGTAATCAATCCACAGAACAACAAACAGTAGTGAAGCAAACAACTAACCACAACAGGAACCCCTTTGGGAAGTACTCGCAACCAACCCCTCTGGTCTTATCCAAGAAGTACCCACAACCCTCTGATCAGTGCACTCAGCCTAACCCCTCTGGTTTGGTCATACGAAATTATAAGACTCTCTGGGGAAGCTCGCTCGGTGAATTTCCCTTATAATCTAGGGTAGTCAGGGACTCTCTGGGGAAGCTCGCTCGGTGAATTCCCCTTATAATCTAGGGTAGTCAGGGACTCTCTGAGGAAGATCACATGGTCTAACCCTCTTATAGCCCCAAGGTCTAGAAACTCTCTGAGGAAGCTCACTCAGTCAATTCCTCATATAGTCTCAGGTCTATCACTGACTTTCTAAGGAAGCTCACTCAGTCAATTCCTTCTCTAGCCTGGAAAGATTTTAAGGAAATTCAAACAAAGTAAAGACTCTTTGAGGAAGCTCACTCGGTCTACCCTCATGTAGTCTATAATATCCAAGACTCTCTGGGAAGCTCACTCGGTCTATCCTCTGTAGTCTATAATGTCCAAGACTCTCTGAGGAAGCTCACTCGGTCTACCCTCCTGTAGTCTATAATATTCAAGACTCTCTAGGAAGCTCACTCAGTCTATCCCTTATAGTCTATAGCACTAGGTTCTCACGGTCCCGTGCCAGTCAGTTCATAATAATGCTATAAGACCAAATTACACCTACATAGCTACTTGGCTAACCAGTCTACAACAAAACAAGCAGGTCAAGAATATCATTCCATCATACAGTCACAAGGTATGGAAAACAGGTATAACGACCAAAGGCTAACAAGACCCAAAAGTTATAACAAGAACAAGGCATGGGAAAAACATCCAAGCACAACAATAATCCACAAACATGATCAAATTACCTCTACACAAGCATACAAGCATAACAGGAAAACAACAGGGTAAAAAAGGTAAACACACAACACCCTGTTCATGGGTATTGGTGGAATTTTCACATAAAACTCAAAGACTTCAAAAGGTAAGGCACAAACCACCTACCTCGATGCTAGGAGATCAAAATACTAGAATCACGAGGCTTGATTATCCTTAGAATGACGTAGATCTACGAGAACGCACAAAACGTTCAACCCACGATATCTTGAGAAAGAGGGGAAAACATGGAATGAAACTCAAGAAGAAGGAAGAGCTCACCCCAGCAGTTCCAATGCAATCGACGACGGTCGATTCAGAAAACAGACGGAGGCTCGGGGGCTCGGAGGATGTTCATGGCCGTACGGGTCGCTCTCAGTCGAGTAACCTGGAGAAGAAGGTGTTTTTGTCGATTAGGTGCGACCCCGGTCCGTTTAATGAAAAAAAAGAAACTACACAGCGTGTACTTCTGGGGTACACGGCGTGTACTTGGCCTTTCCATACTCCGCTTTAAGAGGCCTCCACATTTCCCCTACACACCATGTGTGTGGCCCGGACACAGCTATCACACGGCCTGGCGCTGCATCAAAGTACACAGCGTGTACTTCGAAAATTTCTAGATTTTCCTCTTTTTCTCAAAAATGACCAGAAAAGGAAAAACATACCTGAAATGAAGATCTGGGTTCTTACAAACTCCCCCCCCTTAAAGAAATTCATCCCCGAATTTCCCTAGAGAGGGGTAGAAGAAGAAACCCCGAACAGTTCTGGCCACTACGATCGTACATCAGCCTCCCTCTCCCAGGTCTCATCCTGTACTCGCCCGTGCTGCCATAACACCCGTACCAGAGGAACAGACCGACGATGGAGAACCTTCGTACTATGATCGAAAATCCTGATAGGATGCTCCTCAAACGACACATCCACTTCGAGCTCAACCTCCTCAGGTTGAAAGACATGAGATGGGTCTGAAAAGTAACGTCGGAGCTGAGAAACATGGAAGACGTCGTGCATAGCCCGGTACCTCTGAGGTAACTGAAACCGATAGACAACTGAACCAACTCTCTATAATAACTCAAACAGTCCGACGTACCGCGGTGAAAGCTTACCCTGTCTCTGAATCCTCTTGTGTCCCAACCTTGGTGTGACACGCAGGAAAACCTGATCCCCAACATCGAACTCCAGAGGTCGTTTCCTCTGATCAGCATACGACTTCCGTCGAGACTGTGCTGTAGCCATCCTCTTCCGAATCAACTCTATCTGCTCTGAGGTCTCCTGAACAAGACGAGGTCCCAACAACGCTGCCTCTCCTGCCTCCAGCCAGTACAAAGGTGATCGGAATGGCCTACCGTACAAAGCCTCGTAAGGTGCCATCTAAATAGTCGCCTGAAAACTATTGTTATAGGCAAACTCCACAAGAGGAATATGCTTTTCCCAAGAACCTCCAAATTCTAGAATGCAAGCTCAGAGCATATCCTCAAGAACCTGGATCGTACGCTCGGACTGGCCATCTGTCTGGAGATGGTATGTTGTACTCAAAAGTACCTGTGTACCCAAAGCCTTCTGAAGCCCCTTCTAGAACCGAGAAGTAAAGCGCGCATCCCTGTCTGAAACAATAGAGTGTAGAACTCCATGAAGATGTACAATCTCTCGGATGTACAACCGACCCAGCTCATCGACGATGTAGGTCTCCTTGATCGACAAGAAGTGAGCAACCTTCGTAAGTCTGTCGACAACAACCCAAAATGCATCAATCCCTCAAGGTGACCTCGGTAACCCGGTCACGAAGTCCATCGCGACATCGTTCCACTTCCACTCAGGGATGAGTAACTACTGTAAAAGCCCTATTGGTCGCTGATGTTCCTCTTTCACTAGCTGACAAGTAGAACATCTCATGACGAACCCAGCGACATCTCTCTTCATACCTGGCCACCAATACTGGCGGTGTAGATCACGATACATCTTGGTGACGCCAGGATGAACTGCCCAAAATGAAGAATGAAAATCCCGCATCAGTTCTTTGCATATGTATACTGGCACCCATACACATCCCTGGAAACGCAAGATCTCATCCTCACCCACTATCCATCCAGGAAGAGGGTCCCTTCTGAGTCGATAGTTGCCTCATCCGTACCCGATCAAGAAGAGTTGAGGTAACAGCTACAGAAGAAAGAAAAGTTTATCCCTGTCTATCGTGCACCTCCAAGTGCATCTCAGAGAATAGAGCCATAGGCTTCCACTCACTACTGGCCTCCTGAACAGCCTGAATCTGAGTTCTCTTGCTCAACGCATCAGCCACTACGTTGCCCTTTCCCGGCGTATAGGCAAGCTCAAAGTCGAAGGACTGAAGATACTTGACCCACCTATGCTGTCTCAGGTTTAGATCAAACTGAGTGAAGATTTACTTGAGACTCTTATGGTCGGTGAAAACCACAAAGTGCTCTCCCAGAAGGTAATGTCTCCAACAACGTAAGGCATGAACAACAACTGCCAACTCCAGATCGTGCGTCGGGTAGTTCCTCTCGTGTGGCCTCAACTGCGGAGACCCATACGCAAAGACTCCATCTCCTTTCATAAGCACAGCTCCCAAACCGACACCTGAAGCATCACAATAGACTATATAGCTCTTGCACAACTCTAGAAAGACTAGTATCGGTGCTGACTTCACCCTTTTTTTCAGCTCCTGAAAGGCTGACTCACAGGAATCTGACCATAAGAACTTCACCCCTTTCTTGGTCAGACCTGTCAGTGGTGCTGCAAGGCATGCAAAGTCCTATATGAAATGCCTGTAGTATCCAACCAGCCCTAGAAAAATCCGCACCTCAAAGACGTTCTTCGGCTGCTCCTAAGAAACTACAACTCTCACTTTCTCTAGGTCCACTGATACTCCTGCCTCTGAGATAAAGTGACCCAAGAAGTGAATCTGATCCATCTAAAAGTGGCATTTCGAGAGCTTAGCATATAACTGATGCTCTCTCAGTGTACTCAGAATGATCTCAAGATGGGTAGCATGATCGTGTCGAGTGTGAGAGTACACCAAGATATCGTCCATGAAAACCACCACGAAGGAATCCAAGTATGGATGGAACACTTAGTTCATCAGTTCCATAAAAACTGCTGGCGTATTTGTGAGACCGAATGACATGACCGTATACTCGTATAGACCATACCTTCTCCTTAAGGATGTAAGAGGTATATCTGATGGTCTAAAGCGCAACTGATGATAACATGACCTCAAATCGATCTTCGAGAACACCCAGGCTCCTAGAAGCTGATCAAAAAGGTCATCGATCCTTGGCAATGGATATCGGTTCTTGACCGTCAACTGGTTCACCTTCCAATAATCCACGCAAATCCTAAGGGTTTCGTCTGCCTTCTTCGCAAACAGGACATGCAAACCCCAAGGAGAAGTACTGGGTCAGATGATACCCTTTGCTTACAACTCCTCCAAATGCTTCTTGAGCTCCTGTAACTCAAGTGTAGCCATCCTATAAGGAGGAATGGACACCGGTGCTGCTCGTGGCACGAGCTCAATCGAGAAGTCTACCTCACGCTCCGGAGGCAAACCTGAAAAGTCCTCTGGAAAGACATCCCTGAAACGATCCACCACTGGAGGAAAGTCTAACTGTGAAGTCCCCTGGTCATCCAGATAAAGACTGGCAATCTGGGCTATAACTCCTCCTAGCCCATGATGCTCTGGTCCAGCTCTACCCGCCTGGACATCCCACTTGCCTCTATGAAGAAAAGATCCTCCCTCTGGTGATACGAAACTCACCCTGTAACGATAGCAATCAACGACTTCCTGGAAGGGAACCAACCAGTCCATACCGAGAATGACATCATAGCCTACCATCTCTAGGACATAGAGGTCCCATAAGAAGTGAAACCCTGCAACCTCAAGAGGGCACTCTCTGCACTGACGTACGCTAGATGTCCTCATTACCAACGGTGTATCAAGAGTCAACATGTCGGCAGATTAAAAGATACAGAGCCCAAGTCTCTCCACAACAGAAACAGAGATAAAACTATGCAAAGCACCAATATCGAAAAGAGATGAAGATAAAACTGAGGATACTAAGATCATACTTTGAACTGTAGAAGGGACGAGATCTTGCTTCTGATGGGTCTGCTCTACAGCGAAAGTCTGGCCTGTACCGTGGCCCTGCACCCCTGGATGACCACTCTGAGCTGATCCACTCTGCTGTCGCTGGTAACCTGGTGAATGACCACCATGATCGCGACCACCACCTCGTCCCGAACGGCCGGAAGAACTCCAGTTCCCAGACTAGTGAGAAACTGGAGATACATCTCCTACATGCGGGGTCATAGAAGAACCCCTACCACCAACTATAGGTGAGAAGATCTGACAGAAACACTGAAGATGACCCATCTTACCACAAGATCGACACTCCATCAGGTCTCTATGGCACTGAGGCCTAGTATATCCACTCCTACCACACTGGTAGCATACTACCTGGCTACCTGAAGATGCATTCCGCCTACCCTGATCTCCTCGAGCAAACTCCTTGCAGAGATTACTGCTATCATTAGGAGAAACACTAACTCTGGATATTGAACCGCCTTGGCTCACTGCTCCAGAATCCCTCAGATTGCGCTCAGTGATCAGTGTCTGGTTGACGATAGAGGATATCGAAGTCAACCTGAAGATATCCACCTGGGAATAGATCTCCTGCCTGAGACCATCCTCAAACTTCCTAGAAAGTAACAACTCATCACCTGCTGGAATCGACGTGAAGCGCTGCAGCTCGGTAAAGCGAGACGAGTACTCCATAACAGAAAGAGTACCCTGCTCGAGACTCATAAACTCCCAGGCTCAGTCGGCCTCAAGGTATCTGGAAAAAAGTAATCATAGATGATGCGCCGTAACTCATCCCAAGTCATACTTTGTTAGCACCCAGACTGTGAGATCACCTCCCACCACCTCTTGGCGGTGTCTTGGAGCATATAAGTAGCCAACTTTACCCTTTTCTCTGGAGGTATCTATAGGTGCTCGAAGATCGTCAGCGTGGCCTCTAGCCACGAATTTGCATCCTGGGGTCCTCCATCCCCTAAGAAAGTAGGAGGATGCTGCCGCTGGAAAACCCGCGTCAACTCATCCATTGACGGGGAGGAGGAAGTGCTCCCTGAAAGGTATCCATCATCCTCAGGAAGTCCTCCCTGAACTTCGCATCGGTGCCTGCAACGGGTATAACTGCTGGTGCCAAGGCTGGACCAATAGGAGGATCTGCAGGAGGATCTTCAGGAGATCCCTGATTTGTAAAGACCCGTAAAATTCAAGGAAATTTGTTTTCTTAATTTTCTTTTGAATTTTACAAGAACACAGTTTCTAACGGCACCTAATTCCGAGGCCCGGTGTGCCCGGAATCTTTTTCCGAAGTTTAGCTCGGGTACGTTCAGTGAACGAACGAGCGAGTTTTTCTAACTTTTGAACCGGTGCTCGGAATCGAATTCTGAGGGCACTGATGAAATCGCAGCGCCGGTAATTGCTTAGAAACACATTTTCCGGAGTTGTGTTTTCTCGGGTGTGGTTTTAATTTTTGAGGTTAATTTAAGAAATAAAATAAAAGTAGTGCAACCGATTTTTATTTTATTTTGCTTAACGTAAGTTAAGTGGATGATGTGGGACCCACCATGTCCTACCCACTTGGTAGGATATTTGTGAGGTGGAGCCCACACGAGCCCCACCGTTTATTTTCTTCCTAAACCCCCTCCTTTAATTAAGTAATGCACCCACACCCCCTATTAATGAAGTCAACCCTTGCATTTAATCTGGATATTAAACGCCTCATTAATTGGGCGGTTTAAAACTCCTCAATTAATTCAATTAATTGGTTGTTTCTTTTCTTTTTTTTAAATTTCAATCATTGGATTGAGGAATAAAATAAGACAACTCTTATTTTATTGGTCTTTTTGTGTTGAGAGGGTTTGGGAGAAAGAGGGGAGGCTTGAAGATCTTCATCTTCCTCGACGAAGAACGCGAAGAACGCCAACCTCCAACGAAGGTTGACAAGAATGCAGGATCCTCAGAGATCGACGACGCGACACGATGAATCCTTTCTTCACGACGCAACGACCCTTCTTCCACGACACTTCTTCTGTGACGTTCCTTCTTCCGCGATGTGCAATTCCGCGATGAACCCTCACTCGACGACGCTTGAGGTAGGGGTTTTGGTTCAATTAAATCTATGTGATTTATATCATCGGCATGTTTTTAAAATTTGTCGGAAGCCTTTTTAAAACTGCTAAAGCGGTGGGTGCAGACCAACGAACAATTCTGAACCCACCGTCTCTTCGTTCTTGGTGTGCGGATCGGCGGGCGACGATGAAGTAGGCCACACGGGCATTTTGAGGTCTTCGTAGTGAAGAAGCGGTCCCGGGAGGGCCGTTGGCGAAGACGGCAGGCAAAACCGACCACCGGAGCTCATCCGGTGGTCCACGGAACTCTCCGCCAGCGCGCCTCGCCGGCACGGCGGTGCCGGCGGTCAGAGGCGGCGGCCAACACCGGCCGACCGCCAGGAGACGGCAGCGCCCGGCGCGCCGCAGGGAAGAGCTGTTGCGGCTGAAGCTGCGGCGGCAGGCCGCTGGTCCCGCGACCGCGTGGGACCGAGGGAGGCGGGATGCGGCGCTCGCCCACGTCCATTGGCAAGGGGCGGCCCCCACACGGGGCCGCAATTTCGTTCAAGGGGGCGGCCCCCCTTTGCGCGGCCGCTTGGCCAGCGCCAGCGCACCGGGCCGAGCCGCCCGACCGGACCGCCAGGCCGGGTCGCGCCAGCCGGGACAGGCCGCGCCCAAGCGGGCCGGACCCGGACTCAGGTCGGGTCGACCCGGTTCGGGCTGACCCAGGGGGTACCGGGCCGGGTCGGACCGGGCCCGAACCCCCTAATACCGGACTTTTTCGGTCTGTTGCCCATAACTTGGGCTACAGACCTTTGATCGATGAACCGTCAGTTGAGTACCGATCCTTGGATCGAGATGGTCATTTAAGTATATTACACACAAGGTTTCAGAGAACTTTGGGTTCGGCTGGGTTGGTTCGTACACGAAACCAACCGGGTCCTCGGAGCGGAAATGCTTATAACTTGAGCTCCGGACGTCCGATTGACATGTCGTCGACTTTGTTGGATTCCTCTTAGTGAGACAGACCTTTTGGCTTACTCCGCTCGAGGTTTGGACGCAGTTGGAGTATGGTCGGGTTGGTTTTGACTTAAAAAGCAACCGGGCCCCCGGGACGAAAAAGCCAATAACTCTCAGACCAGGCGCCCGATTGACGCGCCGTCTGTGACATTGAGTTCCTGTTGACGATACGGAACTTTTGGATACATCAACTCCGGACTATGTGTCATTTGATGTATCAGCCCCTCAGCTCGTGGAGCGGCCCCTCCCGAATGAGCTTGCTGTGTGCAGGAACCCTAGAGCTGGCTGCGACTGTGACGACGATGAAGACTGTACAAAAATCCTCCGTGGATTCGACGACGACGACTACAGCACTCGGCGATCCTACGTGGATCAGTGCTACCGATCCTGTGTGGGTCAGATCCTGTGTGGGTCAGCGCTCAGCGGTGCTGTGTGGGCCAGCGCCTACAGATCCTGTGTGGGTCTGATCCTGTGTGGGTCATTGTGGGGGTTAGTTACCTATCGATCCTGTGTGGGTCAGATCCTTTG
The DNA here is from genome assembly GCA_963277665.1 of Viscum album. Taxonomy (NCBI): domain Eukaryota; kingdom Viridiplantae; phylum Streptophyta; class Magnoliopsida; order Santalales; family Viscaceae; genus Viscum; species Viscum album. The sequence goes on along the minus strand of OY728143.1, from coordinate 1,649,935,402 downwards.
TGGGTCATTGCGGGGGTTAGTTACATATCGATCCTTTGTGGGTCATTGCGGGGGTTAGTACCTATCGATCCTTTGTGGGTCTGACGGCTTAGATGAATCAGTGACTACATCTGATTATCTCTATCGTCATATGAAGAAGTATACCTGTGTGAGCTGAATTTTGACCTGCTTTCCTATGTGGATTGTGTTGTGCTATCCTGTGCGGATGTGATCGAACTTGGGCTCGAATGTTGGAGCGAACTGAAATTGATGACTTAGGTATATGTATGGGCATATACCTAAGTGGTGTCGGATGTTACTTTGTGATTGTATTTTACTTTGTGGATTATCCTTTGTGGATTCTGGGAGACCTTCGGGGGTCTCGGGGTCCCTACCGAGTATCTTATACTCACCCCTACACGGGCTATGCCCACACTACGTTGTGTTGGTTGCAGACGACGGACAACGCTGATCGTGGTTGAGGCTTGCGGAGCAGGTCGGTACTTGTAGGTGGACTATTGGGCGGGACGTACACGGAGCGGACGGCTGGACCCGAGGAGCTGTGGAGGCTATCTATACCCACCCTTCAGGTGGGACTTCCAGTGGACGGCTTGAGGCTGTGCCTTTACTTTTCAGTTGCTGTACTCCCTTTTTCAGTGTACTTTTCTTTCAGTTTGGGTTTGTATTATGGCCCACTTACTTTTCCGCACTTACTGTTGTACCTAGTTTTTACTTAGTGGTTACTTCTGCTTGCTTGCTCTGTGGTGTTTGTTTACTTTACAAAGGCAATGCCTTCCCTTTTTACTGGGAATTACGCCTTGGTGCTAGTCGCCAGCCCCTGGCCTATGGAAGGTGGGCTTGGGGTAGTCACGGCATGAGCCCCGAGGACGGGTTGTGACAAATTGGTATTAGAGGAGTTCGGTTCTAACGCAGAACTCAGGACTCTGATATTTTTCTATGTGAAGCAATAGTGTTAAGAGTATTGAGTGTAGTTATTAGTCCAGGGAGTACAGTGTTGGTGCGGCGGCCGACGTATCCGTACACCAGGACCCTGACTTCTGATTTCCGACTTAATGCACGAAAACATTGATTGCATGTGTGTTTCAAGCTTTCTTTGTGATTACTTTGTGTCAGCTCACCAGGTATACTGTTCTGACCGTGGCACACCTGTCTCTTTTCAGAATGGCCCCACGACGGCAGCCAGCTAGGGTTCTGAGCGTTGTGCGTGACGACAGCCCACCGAGCGACGAGGCCTCGGTACAGGGCCCTTTGACAGCAGAGGCACCGGCGGTACCGCTACCCGCCGAGCCACCGATGCTACCAGCCCCAGCCGCTGACGATGCACGTCGCCTTAATGCACTTCAAGAGTTTCAGCGCCAGCGACCGCCTAGGTTCCGCGGGGAGACGGACCCCTAGGTAGTCGAGGATTCGCTGGAGGCAGTTGTACGGGTTTTTAGGTTAGTGAGGACACCGGCAGACCTCATGGTGATCCTCACAGCGAGCCTACTGCATGCGGCAGCAGGAAGATGGTGGAGCTTAATGCTCCAGGTGCACGATGAGGCATCTCTCCTCTGGACGGACTTTGAGAGCCTCTTCCGCTCAGAGTTCTTCACATCCACCCTTTGTGCGGTGCGCATCCAGGAGCTTCTATAGCTGCGACATGGAAGCTTGACGGTCGCCCAGTACTCGACGAGATTTACAGATCTCTCGCGCTATTCGATGGACATGGTACGGGACCCATTCTTCCGGGCCCGGACCTTTGAGCAGGGATTGAGGCATGAGATCAGGGCATCGCTGATCTCCCTCAGCATTCCGACACAGGCAGGGGTACTGGAGCGAGCCCTTCTCATCTAGAGCTTCCTTGCTGAGCCTACTTCAGCAGCGAGACCTACCGCAGGGTAGCACGTAGCAGAGTCTTATGCAGCAGGTAGTTGAAGGATGACTCATGGGTCCAGGCAGAACAGACCCTCAGGCAGACGACCTCAGGACACTGGCTCAGTGGTGCGGGGCACATAGCGCGGAGCCAGTCTTTCGAGAGGCAGGCAGTGCTACGCATGCGGCGGGTAGGGCCACATGGCACATGACTGCCCGACCTGCCATACTGAGGAGCAGCAGACGGTCGAGGGACCACCCAGGCAGAGGCAGAGGGTCAACCGTGGTGGTCCGCAGGGAGCAGGCAGACGAGGCAGAGGAGCTAGCCGAGCAGCAGGTGGTGGGCGACGCTTTGAGGCTCTACCACCACCACCACTAGGAGGCCCACCCCGACCACAGGGAGCTGGTGGGCAGAGACAGACACAGCTCCAGGCAGCGGAGGCCTATGACCACGTCGCGCCCGAGATGATTCGAGGTAGTATCTGTGTCTATTCTACCCTTGCTGCAGTTCTTATAGACACAGGAGCGAGTCATTCTTTCATAGCCGCTACCTTTGTTCGGAGCTCGGAGATTCCGACAGAGCCGTTAGCTCGATCCTTATAGCTAGAGACTCCTACTGGAGTAGACTCGATGATTATGCACTGGTGCCGGTAGTGTAAGCTTACTCTAGGAGGCGAGATCTTCGGCTGGGATCTTCTTGTAGCGGCGTCGAGGCCTTACGACGTCATCTTGGGCATGGATTGGTTATCTACAGTCCATGCTCAGATTGACTGTATTAGGCACAAGGTGTGGTGTGTACGCACCGACGGGAGCAGGTTCACCTTCACCGGTGAGAAGGGAGCCTTCGCAGCACAGGATGGACTCTCGCAGAGGAGAGGATATCCCATCACTCATCAGTTGGCTAGCCTCATCCTAGGAGTAGTTGACGTGTGGAATCTTGGTTTTCCTGCAGTGGTGGATCAGTATGCAGACTTTTTCCCTGACGACATTCCAGGACTACCTCCTCGCAGAGAGGTAGACTTTTATATTGACCTGTACCCCGGGACAACCCCGATATCCACCCCAGCATATCGGATGGCTCCCTCCAAGCTTCGAGAGCTATGGGTACAGTTGGAGGACTTGCAGGGCAAGGGATTCATCCGACCCAGTGTTTCACCCTGGGCTTCCCCGATATTGTTCGCCAAGAAGGCGAACGGGAGCTTGAGACTTTGTGTTGACTATCGTCTCCTGAACTAGGTGATAGTGAAGAACAAGTATCCGCTACCTAGGATTTATGACCTCTTCGATCAGCTCAAGGGAGCACGGTGGTTCTCGAAGATAGACCTCAGGTCAGGCTATCATCAGCTCAGATTTCGGGACGAGGACGTGCAGGAGACGACCTTCAGATGTCGGTATGGACACTATGAGTTCTTGGTTATGCCATTCGGCATAACCAATGCTCCAGTAGTGTTCATGGGCCTCATGAACAGGATCTTTCAGCCATACCTCGATCGATTTTTCATGGTCTTCATCGACGACATTTTGATTTACTCGACGACTGAGGAGGATCACGCCTACTACTTGTGGGTTGTACTTGACACAGTCCGAAAGCACCAGCTTTATGGAAATCTCTCGAAGTGTTAGTTATGGATACGTGAGGTCCAATTCTTGGGACACGTCATCTCTGAGGCGGGAGTTGCGGTGGATCCTGCGAAGATCGAGGCAGTGCTAGCTTGGGAGCCACCCAAGAGCGTGACAGAGGTGCGAAGTTTCTTGGGACTAGCTGGGTACTACCAGAGATTTGTTCCCAACTTCTCCAGAGTTGAGGCACCACTCTCAGCCTTGACGAAGAAGGGGAAACCCTTTGTGTGGTCAAACAGATGTCAGCAGAGTTTCCAGGAGCTGAGACAGTGATTGACCAGCATGCCTATCTTGAGGCTACCAGAGGAGGGAGTTGGGTACGTAGTTTACTGCGATGCATTAGGGACCGGACTCGGATGTGTCCTGATGCAGGATCGGGCAGTGATCGCCCATGGATCACGCCAGTTGAGGCCGCATGAGCAGAACTATGCTACCCATGACCTGGAGTTAGCAGCAGTGGTCTTCGCTCTGAAGATGTGGCGACATTATCTGAAGGGCGAGCGCTTTACAGTCTATTCTGACCATCAGAGTCTTAGGTACTTCTTCTCTCAGAAGGAACTGAACCTGAGACAACGACGATGGATCGAGTTCCTCCAAGACTATGACTTTGAGATAGTCTATACTCGTGGGAAGGGGAACGTAGTAGCCGATGCTCTCAGCAGGAGGACGGGCATCCAGCTACTTGGGGAGGTGACAGAGCAGCTAGCTGCTTTGAAGATATCCTTCGTGGATAGAGATGGAGAAGCCTTTCTTCATTCACTCACAGTCACTCCTCCACTACTGCAGTGGGTCAGAGGGGCACAACGTGGGGACACCGACTGTGAGAAGCGGCGTGCGCAGATATCCTCAGGGCAGGAAACTGATGGTTTCTCCTTAGGAGGAGAGCACGACATCCTTTTCAGAGGACATACCTTGGTACCGGTTTCTTTACGGGAGGAGGTACTGAGAGAGTTTCACACTTCCACTTTGGCAGTACATCCTGGAGTGGTGAAGATGTACCAGGATCTCAGACGACAGCACTGGTGGCCGGGCATGAAGAAGGTTGTGGCATAGTTCGTTTCTCGATGCCTCACCTGCCAGCAGGTGAAGGCAGAGCACCAGGTACTAGTAGGCTTGGTACAGCCCTTGGAGGTCCCGGAGTGGAAGTGGGACGACATATCTATGGACTTCGTGACTGGACTTCCACACACTTCCAGAGGTCACGACTCCATTTGGGTGATTGTCGACCGACTCACCAAGTCGTCTCACTTCTTACCCATCAGAGAGCAGGGCTCAGTGGAGAGCTTGGGACGTCTCTACATTCAGGAGATTGTACAGATTCATGGTGTGCCGTCTTCTATCATCTCCGATCGAGATGCTCACTTTACTTCCCGGCTTTGGAAGGGGTTTAGGAGGCATTCGAGACGCAGCTACGCCTGAGCACCGCCTTTCATCCTCAGACAGATGGTCAGACAGAGAGGTGCATTCGGACTCTCGAGGACATGCTCCGTGCATGTGTCCTCGACTTTGGTCACAGCTGGGAGGACCACCTACCCTTGGTGGAGTTCGCGTACAACAACAGCTACCACTCCACCATCGGGATGGCACCATATGAGGTGTTGTATGGCTGACCTTGCAGATCACCGCTGTGCTGGACAGACCCTGGGGAGTCAGCACTTGTGGGACCGGAGATGGTCCAGGCCACGACAGAGAAGGTCCAGGTCATCCAGGAGTGGATGAGGACATCTCAAAGCCGGCATAAGTCTTATGATGACAGGAGGCGGAGGCCACTGGAGTTCGAGGATGGCGACCACGTCTTCTTGCGGGTCTCACCTCGACGTGGATTACGGAGATTTGGCCGAGGTGGCAAGTTATCTCCACGCTTCATCGGACCTTTCCAGGTCCTCAGCAGGATAGGTGAGGTGGCTTATCGCCTGGATCTACCACCTCAGTTGCACCGGGTGCACGACGTCTTCCACGTATCCCAACTGAGGAGATACGTGCCGACCTGACACATATCATTGACCATGGGTAGCTGGACATTGATGATGGGGCGACTTATGCAGAGGTCCCGGTGGAGATTGAGGATCGACAGGAGAGGGCCCTACGTGGACGGTTGATTCCTCTAGTGCACATCAGATGGCAGCATGAGAACCTCCAGGAGAGCACTTGGGAGCGGGAGGCTCAAATGCATGCTCAGTACCCACTTTTGTTTCCCTAGTTTTTGATGTATCTTTACGGGGACGTAAAGCCCTGAGGTGGGAGTAATGTAAAGACCCATAAAATTCAAGGAAATTTTTTTTCTGAATTTTCTTTGGAATTTTACAAGAACGCAGTTTCTAACGGCACCTAATTCCGAGGCTCGATGTGCCCAGAATCTTTTTCTGGAGTTTAGATCGGGTACGTTCAGTGAACGAACGAGCGAGTTTTTCTAACTTTTGAACCGGTGCTCAGAATCGAATTCTGAGGGCACCGATGGAATCACAACGCCGATAATTGCTTAGAAACACCTTTTCCGGAGTTGCGTTTTCTCGGGTGTGGTTTTAATTTTTGGGGTTAAGTTAAGAAATAAAATAAAAGTAGTGCAACCGATTTTTATTTTATTTTGCTTAACTTAAGTTAAGTGGATTATGTGGGACCCACCATGTCCTACCCACTTGGTAGGATATTTGTGAGGTGGGGCCCACACGAGCCCCACTGTTTCTTTTCTTCCTAAACCCCCTCCTTTAATTAAGTAACACACCCGCAGCCCCTATTAATGAAGTCAACCCTTGCGTTTAATCTGGATATTAAATGCCTCATTTTTTGGGCGGTTTAAAACTCCTCAATTAATTCAATTAGTTGGTTGTTTCTTTTTTTTTTGAATTTCAATCGTTGGCTTGATGAATAAAATAAGACAACTCTTATTTTATTGGTCTTGTTGTGTTGAGAGGGTTTGAGAGAAAGAGGGGAGGCTTGAAGATCTTCATCTTCCTCGACGAAGAACGTGAAGAACGCGAAGAACGTGAAGAATGCGAAGAACGTCGACCTCCAATGAAGGTCGACAAGAACGTCGGATCCTCGGAGATTGATGACGCGACGCGACGAATCCTTTCTCCGTGACGCGACGACCCTTCTTCCGTGATGCTTCTTCTGTGACGTTCCTTCTTCCACGATGTGCAATTCCGCGACGAACCCTCGCTCGACGATGCTTGAGGTAGGGGTTTTGATTCAATTAAATCTATGTGATTTATATCATCGGCATGTTTTTAAAATTTTTTGGAATCCTTTTTAAAACTGCTAACGCGGTGGGTGCGGACCAACGAACAAATCTGAACCCACCGTCTCTTCATTCTTGGTGTGCGGATCGGCGGGCGATGATGAAGTAGGCCGCACAGGCGTTTTGAGGTCTTCGTAGTGAAGAACCAGTCCTGGGAGGGCCGTTGGCGAAGACGGTAGGAAAAACCGACCACCGGACCTCGTCTGGTGGTCCGCGGAACACTCTGCCGACGCGCCTCGCCGACAGGGTGGGGCCGGCGGTCGGAGGCGGCGGCCGGCACCGGCCGACCGCCAGGAGACGGCGGCGCCCGACGTGCCGCAGGGAAGAGCCGCCGCGGCTGAAGCCGCTGGTCCCGCACCCGCGCGGGACTGAGGGAGGTGGGACGCGGCGCTCGGCCGCATCCGTTGGCAAGGGGTGACCCCCACACGGGGCCGCGGTTTTGTTCAAGGGGGCGACCCCCTTTGCGCGACCGCTTGGCCAGCGCCAGCGCGCCGGGCCGAGCCGCCCGGCCGGACCGCCAGGCCGGGCCGCGCCAGCCGGGCCGGGCCGTGCCCAAGCGGGACGGACCCAGACCCGGGTCAGGTCGACCCGGTTCGGGCTGACCCAGGGGGTACCGGGCCGGGTCGGACCGGGCCCGAACCCCCTAATACCGTACGTTTTCGGTCTGTTGCCCATAACTTGGGATATAGACCTCCGATTAACGCACCGTCAGTTGCGTAGCAATCCTTGGATCCAGATGGTCGTTTAGATATATTACACTCAAGTTTTAGGAGAACTTTGGGTTCAGCTGGGTTGGTTCGTATACGAAACCAATCGGGCCCTTGAAGCGGAAACACTTATAACTTGAGCTCCGGACGTCCGATTGACGTGCCGTCAACTTTGTTGGATTCTTCTTAGTGAGATAGACCTTTTGGTTTACTACGCTCGAGGTTTGGACACAGTTGGAGTACGTTTGGGTTGGTTTTGACTTAAAAACCAACCGGGCCCCCGGGACGGAAAAACCAATAACTCTCAGACCGGGCGTCCGATTAACGCGCCGTCTGTGACGTTGAGTTCCTGTTGACGATACGGAACTTTTGGATACATAAACTCTGGACTATGTGTCAGTTGATGTATCAGCCCCTCGGCTCATGGAGCGGACCCTCCCGAACGAGCTTGCTGTGTGCGGGAACCCTAGAGCTGGCTGCGACTGCGATGACGATGAAGACTGTACAGAAATCCTCCGTGGATTCGACGATGACGACTACAACACTCAACGATCCTACGTGGATCAGTGCTACCGATCCTGTGTGGGTCAGATCCTATGTGGGTCAGCGCTCAGCGGTCCTGTGTGGGCCAGCGCCTACAGATCATGTGTGGGTCTGATCCTGTGTGGGTCATTGCGGGGGTTAGTTACCTATCGATCTTGTGTGGGTCAGATCCTTTGTGGGTCATTGCGGGGGTTAGTTACCTATCGATCCTTTGTGGGTCATTGCGGGGGTTAGTACCTATCGATCCTGTGTGGGTCCGACGGCTTAGATGAATCAGTGGCTACATCTGATCATCTCTATCGTCATATGAAGAAGTATACCTATGTGAGCTGAATCTTGACCTGCTTTCCTATGTGGATTGTGTTGTGCTATCCTATGTGGATGTGATCGAACTTGGGATCAGATGTTGGAGCGAACTAGAATTGATGACTTAGGTATATGTATGGGCATATACCTATGTGGTGTCGGATGTTACTTCGTGATTGTATTTTCCTTTGTGGATTATCCTTTGTGGATTCTGGGAGACCTTCGGGGGATTCGGGGTCCCTACTGAGTAGCTTATACTCACCCCTACACGGGCTATGCCCACACTACGTTGTGTTGGTTGCAGACGACGGACAACGCTGATCATGGTTGAGGCTTGCGGAGCAGGTCGGTACCTGGAGGTGGACCATTGGGCGGGATGTACACAGAGCGGACGGCTGGACCCGAGGAGCTGTGGAGGCTATCTGTACCCACACTTCATGTGGGACTTTCAGTGGACGACTTGAGACTGCGGCTTTACTTTTCAGTTGTTATACTCCCTTTTTCAGTGTACTTTGCTTTCAGTTTGGGTTTGTATTCTGAACCACTTACTTTTCCGCACTTACTGTTATACCTAGTTTTTACTTAGTGTTTACTTCTGCTTGCTTGCTCTGTGGTGTTTGTTTACTTTACAAAGGCAATGCCTTCCCTTTTTACCAGGAATTACGCCTTGGTGCTAGTCGCCAACCCCTTGCCTATGGAAGGCAGGCTTGGGGTAGTCACGGCACGGGCCCCGAGGATGGGTCGTGACATGATCATCCATATCCAGTGTCTAATCACCGTCTAGTAGCTGACATACAACGGAGGACGTCTCAGAGGCATAACTCTAAAAGATCAAAAGAACACCTTAGATTATAATTATCAAAGACTGAGAACACAATGGTAAAAAACGGGAACAGGAGGAAAGAACAAACAAGTTCTACAAAACACGACTACATGGCATGTATAAAACCACATGGTGTTCCTTCTTAAGCCAGACACATGGGCATGTACTTCAGCCACAACTGGTCATGTAACACCCCAGACTACACGACGTGTTGTCACCACACACGGCGTGTACTGGATCTCTATTCCCTTGCCTGCATCTCCATACACGACTAGCCTGCACAGTCCTCTTAACCCTGGGCTACATAGCGTGTTCACTAAGGACACGGCATGTACCAGACCAGGTTTCAGTAGACCATATTGTTAGTTACACGGCCGACTACACGGATGACCCTTACACGGCGTGTTCCAAACAAACATGGCATGTATAAGAGAGATAACACTGTCCTGTGTTGTTCATGACACGGTCGGGTATCTAGAACGAGGCTACACGGTGTGTTCATATACAACACGAAGTGTACTACACGAGCTTCCTCGACCCGTGTTGTTAGTGATACGGTCGGGTACACGACTCACTATTACACGACGTGCAACTATAGTACACGACATGTTTTCAAAAACTTTTTCACCACCCTGTGTTTCTGCTCACACAGTCAGTGACACAGTTTAAAACTACACGGCGTGTAGTCAAGTACACGCCGTTTATTCTAGGTTTTTCCAGGCAGTAGCTCAGAAACTGCACGGAAACCCATAAAACACTGAAAAGCAAGCATAGAAGTGCCAAATTACGATCCGTGGGGTCCCATACTCCCCGTGAATCAAAGCTTGGCATCTCCTACATATCAAATACAAGAAAAACAAGTCAATGATTCACTAAACTCCGATTCATGAGGGCCCATAACACCTCAAGAATCAAAATTTGGCGTTCATTTAAGTAAAGATTCAATAAAAAAAAATTTCTCTATTAAACTGCAAGGATTCTATCAAATCATCTATCAAAACAACATGCATAATCTACACAACGTCTATCACAACAACATGCAATCACTAATGCACCCTAGATGACATGGAAAGAATGCATTGCATGTGATTTCCAACAAGTGCCTATATGACGCATGAGATGGCATACCCTCATCTCCTCGGGTTGTGACAGAAATAGAACCGCAATAGCAACAACAATAATAACACAAATCATGTCAGTCACTCAAGGTGAAATCGTATAAACCGTAAATCTCAAAACCAGAAAACTGCAATAAACAAGGTAGATTGGCTTTTCCCTATACACGGGTTAGCTACTCCCGGGTATAGCTTATTACCAAGTACTAAATCCATCTTATCCCTGGATAAAGGCTCCAAAAATTAAATCAAGAGAAAAGAATTCCTCTGATACCACTTTGTAACGTCCCGATTATGGAAGGCACTCAGAGGCGCCCCATACCCGGTTGGTCACATGGCCTCAAGCGCATTTCTCCAAATGCCAGAGGATGCTGACTAGAAGCAAGGGACTTGGATGTGATGGTGGGGAATATATTCCCTCATTGGCAGAGTACACATTAGAAATAACAACAAGAAATAGCAGAAGTAGTAAATATCCAACAACAATGCACAAGTAAACAATGGAAGACTAAAGCAATAAACCACTGGAGCACATATGTATATATGAAATGATGCATGATACATATCTAGGAAAACAACCAAACATTTCATAATGCTGGAAATAAAAACAGTACCAAAACAAGTACAAAAGAAAAGATAAACAGATCCTCAGCATCGTAAGCCTAAGCTTGGTCCCATGCGCTCCTGCTCCAAAGAATTCAAGTACCAGAAGTCGAAGGGTGCTTTCCCTTGTCTATACCTGCAACAACATAGTCTATTTTGGCCCAAAAGAATGACCCAAACAGGGTGTGAGACTAAATCCCATTAGGCAACCACCCGAAGATCTATGCCTCACAATCAGTGAGCACATGGCAGGTAATAGTGCAGTAAGCAGTAAACAGTAACAGTAAATAGTAGACAGTAATCAGTAAGCAGTAACAGGATGATATACAACAGTAATCAATCCACAGAATAACATGCAGTAGTGAAGCAAATAACTAACCACAACAGGAATCCCTCTGGGAAGTACTCACAGCCAACCCCTCTGGTCCTATCCAAGAAGTACCCACAACCCTCTGGGCAGTGCACTCAGCCTAACCCCTCTGGTTTGGTCATAAGAAATTATAAGAATCTCTGGGGAAGCTCGCTCATTCAATTCCCCTTATAGTCTAGGGTAGTTAGGGACTCTTTGAGGAATATCACACAGTCTAACCCTCTTATAGCCCCAAGGTCTAGAAACTCTCCGAGGAAGCTCACTCGGTCAATTCCTCCTATAGTCTCAGGTCTATCACAGACTCTCTAAGGAAACTCACTCAGTCAATTCCTTATCTAGACTGGAAAGGTTTTAAGGAAATTCAAACAAAGTAAAGATTCTCTGAGGAAGCTCACTCGGTCTACCCTCCTATAGTATATATCCAAGACTCTTTGGGAAGCTCACTCAGTCTATCCCCTGTAGTCTATAATTTCCAAGACTCTCTAAGGAAGCTCACTCGGTCTACCCTCCTGTAGTCTATAATATCCAAGACTCTCTGGGAATCTCACTCGATATATCCCTTTTAGTCTATAGCACCAGGTTCTCATGGTCCCGTGATAGTCAGTGCATAATAAGGCTATAAGGCCAAAGTAAACCTATAGAGCTACTTGGCTAACCCGTCTACAACAAAACAAGGAGGTCAAGAATATCATTCCATCATACAGTCACAAGGTATGGAAAACAGGTATAACGACCAAATTCTAACAAGACCCAAAAGTTGTAACAAGAAAAAGGCATGGAAAAAAAATCCAAGCACAAAAATAATCCACAAACATGATCAAATTACCTCTACACAAGCATACAAGCATGCCAGGAAAACAACAGGGTCAAAATGGTAAACACACAACACCCCGTTCATGAGTATTGGTGGAATTTGCACATAAAACTCAAAGACTTCGAAAGGTAAGGCACAAACCACCTACCTAGATGATAGGAGATCAAAATAATAGAACCAAAAGGCTTGATTCTCCTTAGAACGACGTAGATCTATGAAAACACACAAAACTTTTAACCCACAATATCTTGAGAAAGAGGGGAAAACATGGAATGAAACTCAAGAAGAAGGAAGAGCTCACCGCTGCGGTTCCAACGCAATCGACGACGATCGATTCGGAAAACAGATAGAGGCTCGGGGGCTCGGAGGATGTTTGCGGCCGTACGGGTCGCTCTCAGTCGAGGAACCAGGAGAAGAAGGTGTTTTCGTCGATTAGGCATGACCCCGGTCTGTTTAATGAAAAAAAAGAAACTACACGGCGTGTACTTCTGGGGTACACGACATGTAATTGGCATGTCCGTACTCCACTTTAAGCGGCCTCCACATCACCCCTACACACCGTGTGTGTGGCCCGGACATGGCCATCACACGGCCTGGCGCTACATCAAATTACACAACATGTACTTATATAGTACATGGTGTGTACTTTGAAAATTTCTAGATTTTCCTCTTTTTCTCAAAAACGACCAGAAAAGGGAAAAAATACCTGAAACAAAGATCCATGTTCTTACAAAAACACACTTCGATTGACATGAAATTGGGGGAGACCGATCACCAAGCCATTTTTGATTTGTAAGAATCAACACTGCATCCATCGAATGCTCGTGTCGCCTGGTATGGTGGAAAATGGTGGGTAATGTTGTCTAGTGTTATTAAAATGACATATCTCTCATCACGGTGTCAAAAATAAGAAAATAACTTCCGATTGATGTGCAAATATAGGAGAAGATTACTCAAATCACATGCGATCCATTAGAATCAAATGTGTGTAAATCCAATTCCTGTATTGATCATTTCAATTAAAAGTTCATTTTTACATTTATTATCATTTTTATAATAATGGGAAAATAATGATTATAGGGGTCAAAAGTGACCAAATGAGCTCTAAATGACATTAAATCTTAGTAAAATGATCTTTAAGTCATTTAAAATATATAGGAATCATCTTCACATGGATCAGATACCTAAATTTCTTTCTATGATCAAAAGTGGTGTTTGTCCCTTAGATTTGGAGTTAAGTGAAAAATCACATAAAAGGTTCCAATACCAAGAAACACACTTAGATTGACCTGAAATCATGTGAGAATGATATCCAATCAATTTTTGATTTGTAAGAATCAACGCCACATCCATCGGATTCTCGTTTCGCCCGATATGATGGAAAATGACGGATAACATTGTCTTGTGTTATTAAAATGACATATCTCCTACCATGGGGTGAAAAACAAGAAAAAAGAATTATTATTGATGTGTAAATCTAGAAGAAAATTACTTGAATCATATGTGATCAATTGGAATCAATTGTTTATCATTAAATCTTTGGAAAATTATTTTTATGTCATTTAAAATCTATAGGAAACATCATCACATTGAAGGAATGCCTAAATTTCTTAGTATTATCAAAAGTGACTTTTGTCCCTCAGAATTGGAGTTAAGCGACAAATCATGTAAAAGAGGTCAATACTAAGAAAAAACACTTTGATTGACATTATGTTATGGGAGAATGACCATTGATCCATTTTTTATCTATAGGAATCAACGCTAAATCCATCAAATGTTTGTGTCACCCGGTATGATGGAAAATGGAGGTTAATGTTGTATAACATTATTAAAATGACATATCTCTGATTAGGGGTTCAAAAATGAGAAAAAGAATTCTTATTAATGTACAAATATTGGGGAAAATTCCTAAAATTATATGTGATCTATTGGAATCAACTGTGCATCAATCTAATGTTTGGATTGATCGGTATACAGTAAAATTAGTTTTCTACTTTTAATAGTCATTGTTTAACTGATAAATACTGTAAAAAATATTTCAGATTAGCTTTGCCTCATTTTTGTATTTATGATGCTTTTTGTAGGTAACACTATATAAAATATTTTATTATTATTATTATTATATTTATTTATTTATTAATTGAATAAATTTGATTAATGTTAAATATATTAATTTTTATTTTCTTTGTTTAATTGTTTTTTCTATATCTTATCTATAGGTTGACTGAAATAGAAGATTGGAAGGGATCTGTAGCTGTTTGGAAGGGATCCATGGAAATTTTTGTTTTATTTGGATCACTGCTTTTATTATTTTATAGCATTAGAGACTGTTATCAGTGGTTGTTATTCCTTTTATTTTTTTAGGTCTTTATCCACTTCCTTGGGTGGATGCTAATGCTCTTCTCAGCGACCACCATTGTGGCTGTCTAGGACTACCTATAGTGACTGCCTCTAGTGGTCACTAATTCCCTTTAGCGATGGCCCAACTGTGACCACCAAAAGTGGTCAGTTGGCAGCCAATAAAGCCCATTAGGGATCCCTTTTTTTGGTCTCTAATCATTTATTTTGTAGTAGTGATGACATGAGAATTCAATAAAATAATGAACAATCTAAGATAAGTTGAAAACATAACTTGAACTTCAAACAATTATAACTTTTGATTCGGGAATCTGTTTAGGCTCTACCACATATCAAATCGAAGCTTATGAAACAATATATGACGTAATAATTGGGGAACCTCTATCAATGTTTTTTTGATGTCAAAAAATGGCCTTGATAGTCTCCAAAACTGGTTTTTTTGTGAGGGTACCTTAATTTTGAACATTTGATGGAATTTTAGCTTGTTTTAAGAGATTATTCTTATCTTCTTTTAATAGAGACTATATTTATTCTCAATTTTTACACTCATATGAATATTATAATGTTTAGATTTTACCATTTTTCATATTGTAGTGTTATTTATAATTAAATATATACATATTTTTAGATATTTACATGAAAATATATTTTTAAATATATAAATCATATAGAAATAAATAAATATCATTTATTTTATTTAAAATAAACAATTATCTATTCTATTTACCTAAATTATAAAAATGCATTAATATATATATATATATATACTTAAGTAATGTTTATATATAAATATGTGTGTGTCAACAAAAAAATATTTATGTGTATATTCTAATATATTAAAATAAATACATATATGTAAATATTTATGCATGTATATGAGAAAAATAAATGTGTATGTATGTGTGTTAATATTATTCTATTGTTTCCTGGGAAACAGTCTTCTTTTCTCTTTGTGGTAGTGGTTTGTCGCTATTTTCCACATGCCACCCCCTTGTACACTGTGTTTGTTTTATTTTCAATAAATTTTGGGACCATGGGTTATAACCCATTGTTAGAAACATCTTGGTATGTGTGTAAATATGTGTGTTCATGTGTGGGTTAATATAGTGTAAAGACATCATATATAAATATATTTTTATAAATATATCTATTACAAACCTTCTCTTTATCACAACCTAATACTTGGTTTATTACATAAAATTACACTTAATACAACCCAAAAGATTGACAAGTCTAGTGTCTTTGGAAATTAGGTATATTACACAACAAAATATAACATGGGATATAAAACATTATTCAAAGATACCTTGGCATGATCATAATATTCCAACAAACTTAAAACTGCATGGGATAACCTGAGGACAAACATAAGAAACAAGTGAGATATAAAGCCCAGTAAGGTAATAAACATGACATAACATGAAGAGAATAATATATGTTACAAAATAGGTATATCAATGGGTAACAAAAAGATTATGAATAATAAACATAAAAACGAGACATGATATAGCATGATAATCATAAAGGCAACATGGGAAATGTGGAAACAACTTAAAACACTACATCATAAACTTAGGTCAAGACTAAATCCGCCAAGAACTCATGGTAGAAAAATTCAAATAAAGGAATCAGGTTTACTCCGTATCCCAACATGATATATCATGATACTAAATATTACCCAATGCATTGGAGTGCTATATGGGTGCACCCATCATATTCATTTCATTCTCATAATTAAGTGTTCCACATAGATCATAAAAATGGATTCATTCATCATAATTAATTCCAAAATTAAGGAGTGTGAAATAAATATATGTAAGTACCCAATCAAAAAGTATATGTTCATAAATGTGAACAACATTGATTGGAAACAGGTATGGTATTCACTACACAATCATTTTGGCATGGATGATCATGGTGAAATTTCGACAGCATAACAACATCACTTAAAGATTCATAAAAGTAGATCAATGAGAGAGAAAGGGTTATCTCATCACATAGACATAAAATGGGAAGTAATAGAGACATGTAAAATCATATCCCAACATTAAATATTTGTAAATAGAAGTCATAAAGTAATGAATAAACTTGAATAATGAAAAGAATTATAACTATATTTTGACATGGTAACTAGTGCACATAAAGGATCATGGGTGGTTTAATGAGAGAGAAAGGTGATCCCATAATTTATAAATTAAATAGACAATAAGGGGGAAATGAAAGAATATATTACAACATAATAAATATAATTTAAGTGACATAACAAAAAAGAATTTCTTGAATGGAAATGAGAATAGAGAAACCCCCTATGAAATTTCAGCATAGTAAAGACTTAGGTAAGCATCAAAATGAGAGAGTATAAATAGTTTCTCATTAAAATAATATCAATTGGATAGTAAGGTAATCATAATAAATGAATTAAAATATAACCAATTGAAATTACAAAGACTAATTTCAAAGAAGATGCTTGAATTTGAAAGAATGAAAGAAATGTGAGGATCCCATACGGAATTTAGGCATAGTAACGACTTAGGTAAGGGTAAAAAATGAGATAGGATAAATGATTTATCATTAATATAACATAAATTATACAGTATTTTAATGATTATAAATGAATGAAAATATAAAAAATTGAAATTAATAAGACTAATTTCAAAGAATGTGCTTGTATTGAAATGAGGAGAGGAAGGTGAGGATCCCTTACTTGAGTGTGTGACTCCAAAAGATTGGGAGGGAATTTTTGAGAGATTGGGGAATATTAAGAGGACTTTAGAGAGTGGAGGTAAGAGCATGGATGTGTTCCAAGGAGTTTAAGTGAAGATAAATGGTAGGTTGGGTGGGTTTATATATGAAAAGAGTGGGGATTCTTTATTATTTAGGTTTTGGACACTACATAATAAAATATTCAAAACCAAAAACCATCCCATGGTTTTTTCACATGGTTTATACCAAAAGGGATTGTTTTAAATTATTTTATAAGTTTAAATTCTGAACATAATAAAATAATTCTCTTATGTGGATGTGAGTCACACTCTTAAATAAAGAATTTTAAAACCTTAAATTGTATTATATGTTTTGGAGGACTCATAATGGATTTTAAAAATAAATTAAATTAAATTAAATCAAATTATTTTAAATGGAAAATATATATTTCTTCATGGATCCCATTTATAATAATTATTATATCACTTTTGGGTCATTATGATGTCATAATACACAAAGTATATTTATATGGTATTTAATTTTTACCCGAAAATTTGACTGTCTTAGAAAATTATGAAAAATTCACCATTGGATAATTTTGATGTTATGAATCCAAAAATAATATTAATTTTATATAAATAATTTTATAAATATGTAAATTTTTACTTTTAATATAAAAACTGACATTATTGAGAATTGCTGGGTTTTTGACAAATAACAGTTTTTCGAACCCTTATAAAAATTACATTTGACTCTATAAAAATTATATGATCATTAATATTTGATAAAAATTATTTATTAATAATATTTTATTAAAATATTATTTATTTAAAAAATACATTAATTTTAAAATTCATTAATTGAATTTGAATACTAATAAAAAATTGAATTTTTGCATTATTCTGTCAAAATATAAATTATTTACAAAGTAATAATAAGAGAATAAAAATATATTAATTAATATATAAAAAAATGTACATATTTATATTTATAGGGCTTTGATAAATATCCCTTTAATACCCCAGTATACACCCTAAGAGTAAGGTGCATGATGGTTGGACTTTCATGGTGTGGTTCAGCGAACATGGTTTGGGATGTGACCTCGATGATCTTGAAGTTATCCTATAAACAGTTTCAATCATGCTTAAGTTATTGGATCCCATCTTAGAATTGGTCAATGGAAAATCCTAGAAATTATATCTTACTAGGAAGCTCTAATAAATTGTCTTCATAGGGAATGATCCTATTGGTTGTGGTCATCACTTCCTTTTTCTGTGACAATAGGATTTGTCAAAACCCTATATTAATAATAATAATGTGATCACTATTCGACAACTATATTATCAATGGTAATGATAATTAATGGTCATTTAAATCCAATTGGATATAATAAAACATAAAAAGTTCAAGTGTTTTCTATAACCATATTACACAGTAATACATTTAATTAAATCCAAAGGGGAATTTTATTTATAACAGTTTGGATCATTACAATATTAACCCCTTGAGAAATTTCACCCTCAAAATTTTCTTTTCCCACACTAAAATAGATGAGGGCAACTCACTTCATTGCTTCCTCTGGTTCCCATATTGATTTTTCAATTTTTTGTTTTCGCCAAAACACTTTGACAAGGTGCATTATCTTATTTTATAGGAATCTGTATCTATATCTAAGATATTTGCTAGATAATCCTCATAACAAAGGTCATTATTTAAGGGTACCACCTCTATATTGAGTACATGTGAGGGTTCTGATATTTACTTTATCAAGTTGGATACATGGAATACATCATGTACTGGATATAGGTTTGGTGGGAGTGTTAGTCGATAAGACACCACTCCAATGCAATCAAGGATCTCAAAAGAGATGATGTATCTTAGAATAATATTTTACTTCTTCCCAAATATAATCACCTTCTTCCATGGAGATATGTAGAGGAATACCATGTCTACAATATCAAACTCTAGGTCTCGTCGACGATTGTCACCATAAATATTCTATCAACTTTGAGCAGCCTTGATGTGTTGTTGAATGATCTTAACCTTTACCACCATTTAATAAACCATTTAAATACCTAGTATTTTTTCCCTAACTTCATCCCAAAAAGCTATTATTCTTCTCCTCTTTTCATAAAGGGATTCAAAGGTATCCATTTGGATGGTTGAGTGGAAACTGTTGTTGTAAGAGAATTCGACCAACAGAAGATGTTTGTAACATCCTCATTTGAAATCCATAGAACATTCTCACAATATGTATTCCAGTGTATAAATTTTTCATTCATATAGTCCATCAGTTTGAGGATGATAGGTTGTGATGAAGTTCTGCTTCGTGTTTAGAGGATGTTAGAGAATTTTCTTGAACTTGGAGGTGAATCTTGTATCTTGATCGAATACAATCGATAGTGGTACTCCATGCAACATTAACACTTCTCTAATTTATATATGTTCTAGTTGATCCAGTGAGAAGTACTATTGAATTCTAATAAAGTGATATTTCTTCGTAAGATAATCCACAATAACTCATATAGCATTGTTTCCCCTAGATGTCTTCATATGTTTGGTGACAAAGTCCATAGTGATGTTTTTCCATTTACATGTTGGTATGGGTAATGGATTCATCATCACCTTAAACTTATTCCTTTCATCCTTCACTTGCTGGTATACCAGGCACTTTGATGTATATTCATCGATCTCCCTTTTCATGTTGTTCTGCCAATAGTGCTCACAGATACCTTATACATCTTCGTGCTTCCTGGGTGAATGGAGAAAGTTGAACAATATGAATCATCCAACAGTTCCTCCTTTAGATTAGGATTTTATGGAACACATATTCTTGACCCAAATCTCACAATTAATTCTTCATTAACATTAAACTCCAAGTATTTACCCTTTCTTATAGTTTCCACTCTCTTCTGAATTTCCACATCATTTATTTGAGCATCCTTTATTTTCTCCATGAGGGATGGTTGAGTAATAAATTGAGAAAGGATTGATGATGTTCCTTCCTTACCATGTACATCCTTTGTAGGTCTAAGAAGATTGGATCCTTCTCAATTCTCATAATTGATAAAGATGCATGATCTTTTCTACTTAGAGAATCTTCTGCATTATTTTCTTTACTAGGATGGTAGTGGATTGAGCATTCATAATCCTTGATGAGATATAACCATCTTTCCTAGTTCATATTAAGATATTTCAATGTAAATATATGTTTTAGTATCTTTTGATCATTATATATCTCACACTTCTCCCCATATAGATAATACCACAATATTTCAACATGAAGATCACAGTTTCCAACTCCAGATCATGCGTGAGGCAATTTTTCTCATAAAGTATCAACTACTTTGAGGCACAAGATATCACTCTATCAATTTCCATCAGTACACAACCTAATTCATTCTTTTAAGCATCACTATATACCACAAATATTTCCCCACTTATCGACAATGTGCGCACTCGTGCAGTGATAAGCCTTTTTTTAATCTCCTTAAAGCTTTCCTCACATTATTGCATCTAGAAAAAATTCACTCCCTACCAAGTTATATTAGTAAAAGGGTTTGACAATTTTAATAAATTTCTCACAAATCAGTAATAATACCTAGCTAACCCATGGAAACTAAAAAATCTGGCATAGATGTTGGCCATGACCATCCTTCAATTGCTTCTGTTTTTGAAGGGTCCACAGATATCCTATTTCTTATGATTATATTCCCAAAGAAAGAGACTTCCTTCAACTAGAACTCACATTTTCTGTACATGGAATAAAGCTTATCCTTTCATAAGTTCTTTATCATAGTGTTCAAACTCTTATCATGCTTCTCTTTACTATTGGAGCATATTATAATATCATCTATAAATACTACCACAAATTTTTTGAGGTAATATCTAAAGACTTTATTCATCATGTCCATGAAGATTTATAGAGAATTAGTGAGTCTAAATAGAATCACTATGAACTCATAGTTCCCATACCTTGTTTGAAAATAGGTCTTAGAAATATATTACTTATTAACCCTTACTTGATAATATCCCAACCAAATATCTAACTTGGAGAGGTATTGTGCTCCACATATCTGATCATAAAAGTCATCAATATGAGGGAGATGATACTTGTTCTTTATCATTATCTTGTTGAGCTCACAATAATCAATGAAAAGGCACATTGTCCTATCCTCCTTGATGAAGAGGACTGGTTCATCCCATGGTGAAGCACTTGGGTGTATGAACCCTTTATTAAAATTTTCATGTCATTGTTTCTTCATCACCTCAAGTTCCACAATAATAATTCTATATGGATTCTTGGATAATGGTAATTCCCCAGGTATAATCTCTATTGAAAATTTAACCACTCGGCTAGGAGGAAGACCAAGAAATTATTTAAGAAACACATTAGTGTATTCCCTCACAATAGGCATGTCTTCAAGGATTATCCTTTATGTAGACTCAATCATTTTATCTAGATATTATTTATCATAGGGAAATAATATCCATGATTTATATGATGGTGCTAAATAAGATTCATCATCCTCCTTGGACTTTTACAAAATTAGGGGTTGATTCACAATACAGAGAATAATTTCCTTCTCATGGAAATTTATGTTGTGTCTATATAGGGAAAGCCAATCCATGTCCATAATTGCATTAAATTCCACAAAAGGGTGTATGATAAGGTTCTCCAAGAATTTCAACCCATAATGTTGACATGGGAGGAGTTATATACTTAGGATGCAATAATTTCCCCATTTTTTGTTTTCACCAACATCTCTACTTCCATGATTTGTGGTGGTGTTTGGATAGTTCTACTAAACTTTAATTACATGAATGAATTCATAAAACCGAAATCAAAAAGTATATTCACTATTCTTGAATGAATAACTAGTGCACCTGTCACCACTTCATTGTCGAGATTCACCTCGGTGGTAGTGATGGAAAAATCTCACCCTTACTTCCTTGGAGGTTGTTGGTTGTCTCCAAAAACCATTGGCTTAGGGAATTGATTTGAAAAATTCCACATTTACTTATAGTTGAAGTAATGAACAATACATTGAGGGTTGAATAGAGCATTAATTTTATCTATCACATTAGTAGGTTTCTCCTGTTGGTAATTTTTAACTAGGTTACCTTCCTTCCCTCACTTAAAGCATTTCATTATTCCATTTAGGTAATTTTTGGGGTGCTTCTTCCCATACCTTTGAAAAGTGGGATGTTGAAATTTCTGGGCACTATTAGATCTCTCTATAAGACCTCAAAAATTAAATTCCACTTTCTTCTTCTTATCCCCATGATACCCTTGAGATTCTCTGATCTCCATTTCCACTTTGAGGGAATATCAAACAATTTCGTTATAGCTATCAAAGTCACAGATCACTAGGGATTTTTATATACTAGGTTTTATCCCACCAAATAAGCGTTAAACCTTACATTTGAGGGTAACGACAAATCTGAAGGTGTATCATGCAAGTATTTTGAAGTTTTACGTACATGCCACAATAGATTTGTTGTCCTTTTTCTTGAGGGTGAGAAAATCCATTTTCATTTTAAGACGGAGAGTGTGATGAAAATATTTATTGAAAAACATTTTATGGAATTACTTCCAGTCTGTTACTTTGATATCTTCCTTAGGATTCATATTCTTGATCAATGTATACCACTGATCAACTTATCCCTCTATATGATAAAAATCCAGAAGAAACTTCTCTTTTTCAGAACATTGAAGGATATAGAATATCTTCTCAATGGATTTTATCCATTGTTCCATGATTAATGGATAAAATGATCCATTAAAAGTAGGAGTCCATTATAGGATGAATCTCTTGATTATGGTTTTTTCTCTCTTAGGGGGTTTCTATGCTCCTATTGAGACAAGTTTCTATTAAAAACCTGATTTAGTTGAGAGAGTATCGTGACAATGTTTGTGATTCTTGCTCGCATCAGTTTGGGTATCTCATTGGGGTAGTCATCACATTACCCCTCACATTAGTTGTTAACCTGATTCCTCCTATTACCAGATATTTTATAGAATGAAGGGAAAATTGGGAATGAGTATTTTAAACTATTAAATACATAAATGGGAATGCAATGAAAATAAAGGGATAACTTATAAATTAAATTTATTTCCTTAAATTATGAATTTCTAGGCTTTAATCTATGTTATCCATGATTTATTTCCTAACATATATTCTTATATGAATTTTTTTGTTTCCTTAATAATGGTTCATAATGAGATTATGAATTTACCAAAGCATATACCCTAATAGTTTCAAACCATTTGTGCAATAAGACCCATTTTTGTGAATCGGGTTACCCTGAGTCAGGCCGAGAACACCTTGTCAGAGTTATTACTCCTAGGTACATCTATACCAGAACCACACCCATATATAGTATCTATACATGGATGTATTTTCTTGATAATAAAATTAATCTATAATTACAAAAATTTAGGTATGTTTTCTTATACTTAGTCTTAACCCTAAGTATTTTCACTGGAGTTTTATATTCCTAATCCCTGATATAACTAAATTTTTACTCTGATACCAACTATAACAACATTTCTCTTTATTACACATTAATACTTGGTTTATTAAATAAAAGTAAACTTAATACAAACAAAAATATAGAGAAGTATAGTGTATTTGGGAATTAGAAACATTCCATAACAACTTATAACATGGGATATAAAAAATTATTGAAATATTCCTTGAAATGATCATAATATTCATACAAACTTAAAACTACATGGGATAACTAGGGGACAAACATAAGAATGGGGTGAGCTATAAAGCCCAATAAGGGAATAAACATGTAATAACATAAAGATAATAATACATGTTACACAATATTCATATCAATGGGGCATAACAAGAGTAGGAATAATAAACATGAAAACGAGATATGATATAGAATGATAATCATAAAGGCAACATGGGAAATGTGGCAACAACTTAAAAAAATAAATCATAAACTTAGGTTAAGAATAAATCTTCCAAGACATCATGGTGGAAAAGTCCCATAAAGAAATTAGGTTCATTCTCTGTCCCAATATGAAGTATCATGATACTAAACATTACCTAATTAATTGGAGCGCTATCTGGGTGCACCTATCATATTCATTTCATTCTTATGCTTAATTGTTCCACAAGGATCATAGAACATGGATCCATTCATCATAATTTATTCCATGATTAAGGAGTAAGAATAAATATATGTAATTACCCAATAAAAAAGTATATGTACATAAATGTGAATACCCTTGATAGGAAATGGGTATAGTATTCACTACATAATCATTTTGACATGGAAGATCATGGTGAAATTTTGGCAGTATAATGACATCACTTAAAGATTCTTAAAAACTGATTTATGAGAGAGAAATGGGTCTCTCATCACATAGAAATAAAATGGGAATTAATAGGGACATGTGAAATCATATCCCAATATTATAAATTTTTGAAATATAAGTCATAAGGTAATGAAGAAACTTGAATAAAAAAAATAATTCTAACTATATATCAGCATGGTAACAGGTGTACATAAAGAATCATGGGAGGATTAATGAGAAGAAAAGGGGATATAATAATTTATACATTCAATTTAAATTAAGGGTAATATGTAATAATATATTTCAACATAAGCAAATGGAATTTAAGAGACATAACAAAAAAACTCTTGAATGGAAATGAGAAAAGAGAAATCCCTTATGAAATTTCAGCATAGTAACGGATTAGGTAAGGGCCAAAATGAGAGAGTATAAATGGTTTATCATTAAAATAATATCAATTTTACAGTAATTTAATCATAATAAATTAATTAATATATAAAAAATTGAAATTATAAAGACTAATTTCAAATAAGGTGCCTGAATTTGAAAGGAGAGAAAGGTGAGGACCCCTTATCAAATTTTGGCATAGTAACGACTTAGGTAAGGGTAAAAAATGAGAGAGGATAAATGATATATCATTAATATAATATAAACTAGAAAATAAGGTAATTATTATAAATTAATTAAAATATAACAAATTGAAATTAAGAAGACCAATTTCAAAGAATGTTCTTGTATTGAAAGGACGAGAGGAAGGTGAGAATCCCTTACTTGAGTGTGTGACTCTAAAAGCATGGGAGGGGATTCATTAGTGCTTGTAGGTGCTTTGGTAGGACTCTAGAGAGTGGATAGAAAATTATGGATGTGATAAAAGTATTTTGGGTGAAGAGAAATGTGATCTTGGGTGGGTTTATATATAAAAAAGAGTGGGGATTCTTTATTATTTAGGTTTTTGACACTACATAATAAAATATTCAAAACCCCAAACCATCCCATGGTTTTTCCCAATGGTTTCTAAAAAAGGGTTTGGTTTAAATTATTTTATAATGTAAAATTCCAAACATAATAAAATAATTCCCTTGAATATGTGGAGGCGAGTCACACTCTTAAAGAAAGAATTTTAAAACCTTAAAATATATTATAAGTTTTGGAGGAATCATAATGGATTTTAAAAATAATTAAAATAAACTTAAAATAAAATTATTTTAAATTTAAAACAAATATTTTTTCATTTATACAATTTATAATAATTACTGAATCACTTTTGGGTCATTACGATGTCATGATACACAAAATATATTTATATGGTATTTAATTTTTACCCAAAAATTCGACTGTCTTAGAAAATTATGAAAAATAACCATTGGATAATTTCAACATTATGATTCAAAAAATAATATTAATTTTTTATAAATATTTTTATAAATATTTGAATTTTAAATTTTAAAATAAAAACTGACATTATTTGGAATTGTGGGGTTTTTGACAAATAACAGTTTTTCAAACCCTTATACAAATTACATTTGACTCTATAAAAATTATATGATAATTTATGTTTGATAAAGATTATTTTCTAATAATATTTTATTAAAATATTATTTATTTAAAAAATCCCTTAATTTGTAAATTCATTAATTGAATTTGAATATTAACAAAAAATACAATTTGTGCTTTATTATATCAAAATAGAAATTATTTACAAAGTAACAATAATAAGATAAGAATATATTAATTATTCTATAAAAACAATATAAATATTCATATTTCTAGGGTCTTGATATTTATCCCTTTAACACACCAACATACCTTTTAAGAGTAAGGTGCGTGATGGTTGGACTTTCATGGGGTGGTTCAGCGAACATGGTTTGGGTTGTGATCTCGATGATCTTGAACTTCTCTCGTAAATGGTTTCACTCATGTTTAAGTTATTGGATATCATCTTGGTCTTGGTCAAGGTCAAATCCTAGATATGCTATATCCCTTTGAAGCTCC
Organism: Viscum album; assembly: GCA_963277665.1. Lineage (NCBI taxonomy): Eukaryota > Viridiplantae > Streptophyta > Magnoliopsida > Santalales > Viscaceae > Viscum > Viscum album. Next base: position 1,649,909,038 of record OY728143.1, on the reverse strand, counting down.
GATAAATGGGATTCATAGGGAACGATCCTACTGGTTGAGCTCATAACTTTATCTGTGATAATAGGATTTGTCAAAACCCTATATTTATACTAATCATGTGATCACTATTCAACAGATATATTATAAATGGTAATGATACTTAATAATCATTTAAATATAATTTTATATAATAAAACATAAGAAGTGCATGTGTATTCTATAACCATATTACATAGTAACACATTTAATTAAATTCAAAGGGGTATATTATTTATAATAGTTCGGGTCATTAAAATATCATTATTATTAAATAAAGTATATAAATGTATTTACAATAAATATTTATAAATACATTATAAAAGATTTATATCTATTTATATAATTATATGTAAATATGTATAAATATATAAGTATATATGTTAACATGTACAAAATTTATATCTAAATATACAATATAAAGACAGATTTTAAAAATGTGTTTTAAAATAATTATATAAATTTATATAATTATATTAGTAAATATATAAATAAAAATAAATTATGTATACATATATATATATATATATATATATATATCATAAAATATAAAACAAATCTAGATGGTGTAGTGGTAAATACGTTAATCTTGAAGTTAAAGGTTAGGGATTCGAATCAAAACACAAGCAAGACTAAATGGGAATAAAAAATGCTAATAAAGGGGATGGGAAGAACTAAAAAAGGGGGCATGGGATCAAGAAAGGTTGCGGGGAGGGTGCACATTGGAGTGATACGTGCACTAATAAAAGGGGTTAGTTGAATGAAAAAAATTTTAAAAATATTTTTAATGTTTTATAAGTGCTAATTTTGAGTGATGATAAAGGTTATGGGATTTTATGGGTGCTAAGCCTATAAATGATTTTTTAACACTGAAAATGGCCATTTCTAGATCTAACTATGACTGATTCTATAGTAGTGAAAACAAAATAGGATACGAACTACAGGATGTCATCACGAGTAGCTCTAGCTGTAACATCCCAACCTGGGGTCCTCTTAAATCGTGCCCTAAGCTAGTGGGTCACATGACCACAAGCGTGCCTCCACATACACTATAGGCTGTTGACTAGTAGTGAGGGTGAAAAGGTGTTATATTGGGGCCACTATACCCTCATGTTAGATTTTCACAACAGATACAACTAATAATAAACAATAGAGGAAGCATATAAATAAACAGACAGAATATACAGATAAGCAGCAAAAGACAATAAACTGAAAAACTGAATAATATAAACAAAAGCCTTTAAGGCAGTGGCTGATACATATATGCATGGCACGCTAGAATAAAAAGGGAATAGGGTAACATGTATACAAACATGCTATACAAAAAGTACAAAAATAAAAAAATATGCTCCACTAGAATCTCAAGCGAATGATCGATCCTCTACTCTTAAGATCCATCTATAAGAAATACATATCGGAAACCTATAATAGGGCACTTTCCCTTATCAATACCTACAAAAAAATAATCTTCTATGGTACCAAAGGTATCCCGAGTAGGGTGTGGGATATAAATCTTAGTATAACACTACCAATGGTTTATATGTGTAATCCAAGAATTGCTCGTAACTAAAGAGTGTGTGGGTAATATTAATTAATTAACAAAGTTGAATAAATAAATAACCAACCTTCTCAAGTTCCTATAGTACACCTGGCGGGTCTACCTGCTTCATCCCATAGCCAGGAAGTGTGTCTAAACAGTCACTATATATATATAGTAATAGTATATATATATATAGTATCCACCTATATAAACCAAGTATATGGGGATGTAAGTGGCCATATACTTAGAATACGAGTGCTGGCTAGACCGGGGTGTAACTCAGACATCCATGACCAGTCTAACGAACCTATGAGCTCAAGAAAATAGGGTAAATGACCTACATCCCAATAAGAGTTTGAGACATCATGCAATAACACTTAGGATGGGGAGCGAGCCATCATTTCATCACTCTAAATATGGAACATGGTGCATAAATACCAATGCCCATATAATATCATTAGTGTGAGATGAAATACTCAACACTCAATGTAAGGGAGTGTGATTTTCCGCCATTCTCAACACCCCTTACCATCGTACACAACCCTCTAGAGGAGTATTCATAATTATAAATGTAATGAGGCATAACCTCCCATGAAACATGTTCACCAAGACTTTATATATAAGTAAGGAATATTCCTCTTTATAATATAACACATGAGGAAATACCTCTCATATGTCCCTTTAGTCATGTTCAATCCCATTCAAAAAGTACAATTCATAACAAGCACTTAATAAAGCATAATCAAAGGTGTGGTCTTACCACCCTTAAGACATTCCATTTAATTAAACAAATTCATTTAGAGGAGGAAAACATCATGTATTGACCACTTAACCTAAACAAACCATTCAATTAACCTAATCATGGAAACTTCATTTATAATTCTCAATGGCTCATTAAAAAGTTGTCAAGGCCTTTAAGGGGATTTCCAACTTGGGAAATTCCAAGCCCATGTTAACCAACCACTTAGGATTCACCCATGGTTCAATCAAGCATTCATATTATAAGGTCAATTCAAATTAAAAGATAAGTCGAATGCTTAGTAGGAAAATCATATATGTACACATTTAACAAAAAGGGCATTTAACATAACATCCAATAGATCATTTCATCTAATTTATTTAATTCATTAGAGGAAAAAAAATCCAACATGTAAAATCCATACCATAATCCATTTATCACAACTACGGATTAATATCTTTCAAGCCTATGTGATTCCATTAAACTCCATAAATAATAGAAATTTCAATTAAAAAATCTTAAAAGGTCATTTAGAAAGATGAATTAGTTAAATATGGAAATTTCCTACATGTAAAGTCCAAATAAAGGTTTGGAAAAACACCTAGGAGGTTCTTTGGTCTCTTATAAAAATTACACTCCAATGGAAAATCATACAAAGAACCAAGCTGAACTCTCGGAAGGTGATTTTGGAGTTTATACAATTAACCAAAAAGTGGAAAGTGACTTGGCACACCCAAGGGGTGTCTATAAATGGATTCAACCACTTATAATCTTCTAAACAATGATCAATAGGTGTATACTAAGTTTAAATGATCAATTTGATATGAAGGAATCAAATAAAAGGTGACTGTCAACAAAAGCTGGCATGGGGCATAATGGCGTAGCTACGAGACATCAAAACTCAAAGGGAAAATGTCATTATTGCCTACCTCATGGATGTAGATGATGACTTGTTTGATATCAACATCATATTAGAATTAGGTTGGAAGAGTTGTGATAAATAGTCCAATGCCTTGAAAATAAGGAAAATGGTCCTTTACCTAAATAGCATGACAGATCTAAAGGAAAACTTAGATAAGAGGTAAGATATTGGGGGAGATTGTTGAGATAAATCCAATTCTTCCAACAGATCATGAATCAAACTTTGGATGGGAGATCAAGATTAAAGCCTATATTGAGGTATTTTTTATCTCAAAGGCGGAAAACCCTTATTTCATCCGCTGAATGAAGAAGGTGGAAATAAGAAAAGGTTAAAAACTTAAGCGAGGGGAAAAAATGTAATTTCACCCCAAAATACAAAGGCTCACAGTTTGGCCAAGACGTGCAAAAACTATGCCCAGTTAACTGATACTTTGGGGAACACCACATGTTTAGGTGCATGGTTTGACTAACTGTGTGAAAACCTTGTAAAATAGCTATATTCTAAACCTGCAATCAGCTACACGGCCGTGTACCCTGGGTTGCATGGTTGAACACAAACCATGCAGACCAATCCCTTCTTCCCATTTCAGAGCTTTGGGCTCTGAATGATCCCCACACACACCCATGACTTCCTTGAATTTATTAGACATCAATATTAGGGATTTTTAAGGAGTTAAAATTGAAAAACTAACAATCCATACCTTTTTGAAAATAAAGGTCATTACAACCTCCCCACCTTAGAACTTCTCATCCCTAAGAATACCTCTGGAATAATGAAAAAATCACCCAGCCTACGAGGGTCATGAAGTTTCATTCAAGCGGTTACATTGAGTTTCCAAATTCCCAATTCACCTTAAATCTCAACTTTATAATATGAAACTTAAACCTCTAAACCCCAAGATAAATCTTGTTCTCCATATGAAATAGAAAAACAAAGCATACCCAAGACCATTTAACTAGATACATGATCATCTCATCATATCTTTAAGTATATAATCTATGGTGCTTCCCACCATAGGTATTAGCATTATAAAGGGACCAATTCTAAGCTACGGTATCTCCACCATCAAAATTTTCTACAAAGGGCACCCTAAGAATTCTAGTGAATCTCCCATCGTGATTTATTCAACTGGGAGAACCCAATTACCCCTGAGGTCTCAATAGGAACCTCACTAAAAAAAGAAAATAGTAAAATCCTGATCAGACAAACTAAAACTAGACGCACATTATTTCCATTAAAGACACCACTTAACCTTTAAAACACACCCGTCATAACCTAATAGCTTGCACAAAAAGGCTCCCCCTCGACCATACACATTTAACAAGAAGGACAATGAGTCGAGCCACCTATGGCTGACCATCCTCAAGATGCTCGTCTTATATGGACAATGTACTATCAATAGAACTAAGATTCCTTCTTCCAAGGAACCTTTCATTTACCACGAGCACGCTCATCGAAGCCCTTACCTGACTTCCAGTGACATTCCTTGATCAAACAACCACTTGACCATTTAAACTGTTGTGCCTTGGCACAAATAGGGTTGTAAACCAGATCCAGGCCACTGGGGTCGCCGCCCTTTTAAAATTACCTCTAAGCCCAACTACAAGTCATGGATAACCTCGATTTAATTTACTAGAGTCCAAGGATCCAACTCAAGGTAGTATATACTCCAAATTTACAAAGAGATGTTGGTACAAGGTTGAGATGTCTACATCAGATAACTGACTGAGCCTAGAGTCGCATCCGCCTTGTGGTCAAGTCAAAAGAGACAGATGTTGTCCAAGAGTCTATTCAAGGTGTTCCTACTTGGGAACACAAGTATCACTCAAGAATAACCATGCCTCGACAAAAAAATTACACATCCAACATGCATCTTGATAAAGAACCCAAACCAAACCCACAGTTTTTAAACTTTTAGTGTGGTATATAACCAACACTCTCCTAGTGAATCACGGATGAAATCAAGATGGGTAAAATTCTTGCCTTTAAGAAAGAGTACATTAACAGGATACCCAAAAAACAATAGAATATCAGTTGAACCAATACTGGTCATCATCTTGAAAGAATCTCAACTTCACCTACCAACACATCATCATTAACTGATCACAATGCCTATACCACCTAAGGAATCCCGTGATCATTCAAACTTAACCAATGAATTATATCAAAGACCAATGGTGTTTCTCAAAGGTTTCATGCACATACAACCACATTAACTTCATGCTGTTAATCAAGAACTAAAATGATTCCAAACTCGCAAGCCTCAAGGGAATTTAAGAAAGCCTGACCATTTCCAATGGTCCTATTGGTTGTGTTCCTTCTATAAGGAAGTAAATTCATTCACAAGAACCAATGTGATACTTCCCACCTTAGGAGTTTCATAGTCATTAAAATAAAGGATAAACTAGCTGCTCATAAGCACGTTAGACCATATTAACCTTTAAACCCAAAAATTTAATCATTTGTTACAAAAACCAAAACCAAACTGGTAGGCATGTAAAAATAAGTGATTAAATTAAAACATCATCCCAAGAATTGGGAAGAATCTAATTCCTTTAATTCCCAGGTCACTCTACTATGAAGATGACCTGAGATCGTACTCAACAACCCAGGGCTCAGTAATTTTACCAAAATCAACTAGTTTTTTTACGACATCTACCAACTCGATGGGTTTTACATATATAAACACCCACTACCCCAAGGTTTAGAAGTAAGTATGGAACATCCTCCATAATATCCATAGGCTTGTCATTCCTATGAATTCAAGTATCATATGGACCATGCAGATAATTGGCTAGAGTCACATTGTAACACCCCAAGATTTTATGAAAAATATTCTTTTAATTTCATTGATGTCTTGTGTTGTAAGCTACAACAAGATTGCCTTGTGCTATACGCAACACTGTATGAGCTTGCAGTATACACAACACTATTCTTGGATCATGTTACACACAATTTTGATAGTAGTTATTCTATGAAACATTGAGTATATATATATATATTCAATGTATAATTGAAATATAGTTGGATTCTGTTATACGAAACAACAAAGGTGTCTTGTACAACACACAACCCTGACTTGGCTTGCATTACATGCAATCACAACCTTCCTCGATAGCGTGTGTTGTACGCAATACCAGGTTTCACTAAACAACGATATATTGTTATAATATTATTATGTACTAGCTTTTATGAATATTATTAACCAAATTTTGAATTTTATAACATTATTATTCATATTACACATTTTCTAGAATATGGTATGAGAACAAAAAAAAAATTTCATGTAAAATATGTATTTTTCAAAAATTGCAGTTTTCCCTCCTTTTGATGACGCACCCACCTTAAATATTGTTTTTTACATGTATATAAGTTAAATTTGACAAAAAAAAATTCTTATTTGGAATCAGGATATAAAAATTTACTTTGGATAAAATTTTCATAATATTCTGATAACTTTCATATTTTAATAAATAGTAAAAACACGGTATATTTTAATTAAAAACAACCTTTTTCATCGCAATAATTTATATGGTTAGATTATATTTTTAATTGGTTTTAAAGTTTAATTAGAATATATTTTTACCATTTAATCCAATGTTGTTCATTGGAATTAATTTCACTTTGAAATTGGATATAAACAAGTATCAATCTTTTGATTGTTTTTGTTTCTTAAAACATGCTATTTGTTTTGATAACGGGAATTAAATTTAAAATTAATTAATGAAACTTATATGCTATGAATTCAGAAAAATATACATCAATTTTGAATTCGGAATATCAAATAATTCTTAGGCTGAATTTTTGGTATTTTTCTGAAAAACTTCAATTTTTGATGAATAGTGAAACCACTTAGTGGTAGTTAAAAAACTGACTTTTTTTAATTTAAATTAATTTTTACCACTTCTGTGAATTGAATTTCAAAAATCATAGAGACACGGTTAATATCAAGGACTAAAATGGGTTCAATGAGATGAAAATAATTTTTGGTGAATAGTAACTTTTTACTTTTATTTACCATGATTAAAAGTAAATAGGATAATTAAGGGTAAAAATGATATTATTATTACCATAAAACATGTCCTAATTCTATTGGATAAGTGTAATTAGACCAAAAAAAACCTTAGTAATAAACTATGACCATTTAGGCCCGCTTGGATTAGATTAGGACATTTATTATTAATTTATTTAAAGAAGGGTTAAAATAGTTAAAATCAAAGTTTAATAACTAAATCATTTCTAATATAGGGTTATACATAAGATAAATTCGACTATAAATATTCATTATAAAGATAAATATATTTCATACATAATGGTATTTTATTTATAATTTTTAGACATTAAATAATTTAATTTATTTATTACACAATGATGATGCAGTAATTATCTTATTAATGAAATATTGACATAATTGATGTTATAAATACCCAAATAAATATAATTTTAGACTTTTTATGAATTCCACTAGTTTTATAGGTTAATATGATATGTAAGTATTTATTTAATTAACTTTTTTCCAACTAATCATTCTGTTATGATTTTCAAAAAAATCAATTACTAAATAGTGTCAAAATTGACATAAAATAGTTTTTAAAACAAATATTATATTATTAATTGTTATTTTATTCCTAAAAATCTAATATTTGACCAAATGACTTTAATAAGGTTATATATATTAATAATAAAAAACTTGGGGTTCTTTTGGATTTTTATAGTAAGTTTATTAACCGTATAGTGTAAGAAAACAAGAAGACATGGTAAAAGTAAAATTATTTAACTTAAGGTTAAATCTAAATGATAAGGTTAAAATAGAAATCTAAACTTGTATAAATTCTATTGGATGATAGTATTTTTACCCATACCCACATTATCTTATAAATAAATCAATTTGGATCTATTAAAAACCGAATATGACTTTATAATAAAATAATATGTTTAGTTTTTCCAAAGGCGCCCCTCTCCTCCCTTATAAAAGGGCACCTCCTCCCTCTCTTCCTCACACCACTTTGAGCCTTCAAGCTCGAACAAACCATACAAAATTCCCTTATCCACTTCCATAGAAACATCCTAGAGGTTTTGGTCTTCTTCAAAGACCAATTTTAGTGCCCTAAGAGGAGGTCTCAAAGTGGCGCTTCAAAGAAGAGGTAATGTCTGTTACTGATTCTTTCAACTTTATTTCTTCTTCCACTTATTCTTCTTTAGTTGTTTAATTATGAAGTAATAACATCAGTATCAATAATACATGGATATGTTATTATAATTATGAAACAACCATATTTCACCATCTATCCATCCTATGGAAAATGAAATCACCGCGTGTGCGTACGTACGGAATACCGTCTCCACGCTGTGGTGTAATCTATTTTCCAGCACCACCTTACTTGGATGGGTATAATGGTGAAAGTAATGAATATATATGATTATTGTAAACTGATATTGATTCTGTAATATTATGCATACACTTTAATACAATTCCAAAATCATGGGAATAATATCATCGCTCGTGCGTACGTACGAACTACCGTCTCCACGAACGCGATGAGATTCATTTTCCATGATTAACCATTCAAGAATGATTATAAAGTATATATAATGAATAATAATGAACTATATGACATAATAATGCTACTAGATTTATGTATATATATATGTATGTCATCTATTTAATTTCATTCAATTCAATAAGGAAACGGAAACTGCGTTCATGCGTACGTACGACCTACCGTCTCTATGAACGATGTATTTCCTTTATTTTTATAGATATATAATATATATGTATATGATGAATATATATTATATATAAATCATGTTTTACACTCTGGAATCATGTAAATCAGGATATAAGTAATAATATCAAGAACGACAAGTCGAAACACATACGATAAATGAAATGATTTTACCCAAAACGCTACTTTAACATGAAATTTACAAAAGAATGGGTAATATAAAGTCATAATTAAAACATATATGATATCATAACAATGAATATGATTATGTAATAAGTCAATGACATTATTTAAATCATTATACAGGAGGTTTGGATCCATACGAAGCATATCAGACCTAAGGTAAGGGATAATTTTGCAAATCTCATTTTTATTTGAGATTGCTTATACGTAACTATTTATTGGGGTTATTGTTATCATCCATGTCCATGTTTTATAAAAGTGTTTTTATGTATGTTTAATGTACTTTTTACCCATTTTGACTTTTACTACATGGTATGTAAGGAATATTTCTTTTGTTTACATTTCGAGGTACTTTTTGACTTTTCCGACAAAAGGACGAGGAGAATGTTTTTTTAACTTATAAGGCATGAAAGTATTTTCATGGTTTTATAAAGCCTTATTTTCATGAAGATTCCTCCAAAATATTTCATGAATATATCCAACAAAATCTCTTTCTTTTAAAATTTCTTGACATTTTGTGAAAAGAAATTGATTTTGAAGAAGAAAGGATATTTTCCTCAAGAATTCATTTCAAGTGTTTTATCAAAACCATTTTTCCATCTAAGATGAAATTATTTCATATGTGTATGTTTCAAGTTTAACGTCTCTATGATTTACATGGTTTCACTTTTCTTATTATGAAATGATATCCATTTCTTTTATATGGATTATGTGATGATGGGATGATGTTTATGAAACCCATTTTATTTATTGGGTTTTTATGAATGATGTATGTTTATTTTGTGGCACAAGTAATAATGATTTCATTATGAGATGGGTGGGACCTATATCTCCATCCAATGCATTGGGTAAAGATTTATATCTCATGATATAGACATGGCTAGAACAGTAAGTTAATCCGGTTCAGTATTATAGGACTGGAACGAGGAGTGAACTCGATTCAGAAAGGGACTTTGTCCACTAAGATGGCCTTGGCAGCAATGCCTTGGCTACTAGGGAAATAATTACATGTGCTTAATGGATGCCACAATTACATGTTTTATTCCCATGCTATTTTATCATGATTCATGTTCCATTATGATCTATGCCTTATGTACTTCCATGTTTTAAGTCGTTGCTCAAGATTTTGATGTTTAAACATTATGTTCATGTTTTTAAGTTCAAATGTATATGGTATGTTTTATTTTATCCATGCTTACCCTTACTGAGAATTTGAGCTCACCCTTTTTATGTTTTATTTTCCCTTAGGATTAAAAGAAAGGTTTTAGGTAAGGAAACAAAAAGTGGAAGATCTTTATGGGAGATGTTGAAGATCTTTCACCACGATTAGAAGATTACGTTCCAAGTTTCCAAAGACACTAAACTATTACGGTCATTGTGTGTCTATTTTTGTTATGTATTAAGTATTCCAAAAAATTAATTTAATATCTATGTACGTCAAGATTCGGGTCTCTACAGTTGGTATCAGAGAGAGGTTTAGTTAACCTTTGGAATCTAGGATGCAAAAATGTTAGTGAGATCCCTAGAGATATTTCTAAGGTATGTCTAGGGATGTCCCTAAGGATAAGTATACTTATAGGATATAGTCCTAGAACTATGGTAAAGATATTAGAATTTAACCTAAGATGTTAGATATTAAGGGTACCCCCCCTTTATTATGTTGTTTTCCCTAGCATGATTTTTTGCCTCTCACACTATTCTTTTTGGGTTTTAGACGATGGCTGGAACCCAAAGGAACCGTGTTGATCAATACAATGGACAATGCAATGATTGTCCTACTGAACAAATAAATGTTATGGGAGATGGAGTGAAAAATCTTATTGCTATACTTACACAAGCTATGAATCATTCTGGACTTCCAAATGAGCAGAGAAGGGAACAATATTCTATTGAGTCCTTCATGAGGCAACGTCCACCTTATTTCAGTGGGTCTTCTGATCCACTTGTTGCTAAACAATGGATCAGTACCACTGAAAAGATATTTTTAGTTCTTCAATGTTCTAAACATGATAAAGTCATCTTATCAGTATATCGTTTGGAAGGTGATGCTGATCAATGGTGGAATCTTATAAAGAATATGAGGCAAAGAGATGAAATTGAGTCCATGGAATGGGACGAGTTCAAGAACTTGTTTTTCAGTAAGTACTTCCCTCGTATTCTTCGAACAAAGATGGAAAAGGAGTTTCTTGAGCTTAAGTATAAGGATGATGAATCTTTTGGTATATACGAAGCGAATTTTACAAGACTTTTAAGGTATGCATCTGGCTTTATCATCCAACCTGAAAGTAAAGTTGATCGATTTTTCAGTGGCTTAAAACCAAGTCTTCGAAGGGAATTAGCTATAAGAGACTTCAGTAGCTATGAATAAATTGTGCGTTGTGCTATCAAGGTAGAAATGGAAGTTGGTGTTACTTATCCATCTCATGGTTTTTACAAGAAACTAAAGATGGATTTCAAGGAGAAATCTCAGAATAATGGTGAAAAGAAGATGAATGTTTCCTTATGCTCAAAGTGTGGAAAGAAGCATGGTGGAGATTGTCTTAAAGGGCATAGAAAATGTTTTAAGTGTGGAAAAGAAGTTCATCGAGCATCTGAGTGTCGAAGTAATGGAAAAATGGTTGCTAATGATGTGAATAAAGAAAAGACTGCTGAGAACGCACCACCAACACTTCAATGCTTCAAGTGCAAGAAAATGGGGCATTATGCTAATAAATGACCTAATCCAAGGGTTAGTGATGATCGACATGAGCAACCACTTAAGGAAAAGGACAAAGGGAAGTCACATGCGATCACTATTGGCGATGTTGAATATGAAAACGATGTGGTGAAATGATTAAGAGTTTATGTAATGGGATTCCAAAATAATGTTATATATACTATCTTGGAATATTGGAATATTTATGTATTGGTCTATTGTGGTGTTCAATAATTTTATGGTACCGGAAACCATGGAAAGTGATTGAGATATTTTTGGAAAAAAGATGATATGCGCATAATGAAGGGATAAAGAGAAAATGAAATGTTTGATAGTATTCATGAGCTCATGATTGATATAAGGACTAAGTGATATCATGGTTTGAGTATATAGAATTTTGGGGATTTTGGTTTGTGGAAAGTGTTATCTTTTAACTACATTCATGTTTTCAATAAGGTTCAATGGGTATTCATTTTTTTTTTAAGAGAATACATGATTAAAGCCTTCGAATGTTTGTAATGTGACCAAAAAGATATATCTTATGATATATGGGGGATAAATGATGACATTCATGTGATTGTTATGTGACATTTCAAGTAATAATTTTATTTATACTATGAGCTTGGACCGAAGTATTTTAGATAATCCTAAAGATTGGAATGGATTATGTTGTACATAAGTTAGTATTGTTTAAGGATAGAAGTTTTTTTTGATATTATTGATAGGATGTTATAGTAATGTAGTTTTAGAAAAAGGACAACCTGCAGGATGGGTGACAACCCATTGCGTCGGACAAGGCTGTGGGAATCGAACCCACAACCGAAGTGCGACTGGCCTTTATCACCTACCACTGGCCTACAGGAAGTCCCTGTTTAGTAGAAACTAGTTTTATTATATTAAGTAGTATTATATATGAAGTATAAGTCCATTTTAGGAATCATATATGATTAATCTCACTATAGATGGACTTATGCATTTTTGATAACTTTTATAACCTTTTGTTTGAGACAGATGGAATAACCCATCATTCTATCACATGATCTGCTAACACTTCACGAATGACAAATTCAACTTCATTTCTTTAAGAGATGAAGTGGAAATTTTCCAAATAATGATCAACGGTGAGACTATACCAAAATCACTAAAGTATTTCTTCTAATTCCAATTTCATCAACTTTAGGGAAATGAACTTGAAAACCAAAAATGTTGTCATAGTGCCCTTATATCCGATGAATCAGATGGTACCTTAGATCATCACAAATCTATGGATTTGTGATTGATGGCTTTTTCATAGACATGTTCTCTACCACTCTCCATCAGAACTTGATAGTTAGATTTTTCTTCCATATCCATATTTTCACCTATGTTATCCTATATGGAAACCCAATGATGAGTTTCCTTGGGTAATCATTACATTTCATACTTTATTTTTTAAAATTAAGTTTTAGTATTCCTTTTTTCGATGTGGGTTTCTATAAATAGTAAACGATTTATAACCTCGACGGATTTCGAGGGCGAAATTCATTTTAAGGGGGGTAGAATGTAACACCCCAAGATTTTATGAAAAATATTCTTTTAATTTCATTGATGTCTTGTGTTGTAAGCTACAACAAGATTTCCTTGTGCTATACGCACCACCGTATGAGCTTGCAGTATACACAACACTATTCTTGGATCAAGTTACACACAATTTTGATAGTAGTTATTCTACAAAACATTGAGTATATATATATATATATATATATTCAATGTATAAATGAAACATGGTTGTATTATGTTATACGAAACAATGGAGGAGTCTTGCACAACACGCAACCCTGACTTGTCTTGCATTACACGCAATCGCAACCTTCCTCGATAGCATGTGTTGTACGCAATACCAGGTTTCACTAAAAAATGATATATTGTTATAATATTATTATGTACTACCCGTTATGAATAGTATTAACTAAATTTTGAATTTTATAACATTATTATTAATCTTACACATTTTCTAGAATATGGTATGAGAACAAAATAAAATTTTCGTGTAAAATATGTATTTTTCAGAAATTGTAGTTTTCCCGCCTTTTGATGACGCACCCACCTTAAATCGTGTTTTTGAAATGTCTATAAGTTCAATTTGACAAAATAAAATTCTTATTTGGAATCAGGATATAAAAATTTACTTTGGATAAATTTTTCATATTATTCGGATTACTTTCATATTTTAATGAATAGTAAAAACACGCTATATTTTAATTAAAAAAACTTTTTTTCATCGCAATAATTTATATGGTTAGATTATATTTTTAATTGGTTTTAAAGTGTAATTATAATATATTTTTACCATTTAATCCAATTTTTTTCATTGGAATTAATTTCAATGTGAAATTGGATATAAACAAGTATCAATCTTTTGATTGTTTTTGTTTCTTAAAAACACGCTATTTGTTTTGATAATGGGAATTAAATTTAAAATTAATTAATGCCACTTATATGTTATGAATTTGGAAAAATATACATCAATTTTGAATTCGGAATATCAAATAATGCTTAGGTTTAATTTTTGGTATTTTTCTGAAAAACTTCAATTTTCGATGAATAGTGAAACCACTTAGTGGTAGTTAAAAAACTGACTTTTTTTAATTTAAATTAAATTTTACCACTTCTTTGAATTGAATTTCAAAAATCTGAGAGACAAGGTTAATATCAAGGACTAAAATGTGGTTCAATGAGATGAAAATAAATTTTGGTGAATAGTAACTTTTTACTATTATTTACCATGGTTAAAAGTAAATACGATAATTAAGGGTAAAAATGATATTATTATTACCCTAAAACATGTCCTAATTCTATTGGATAAGTGTAATTCGACCAAAAACAACCTTAGGAATAAAATATGACCATTTAGGCTCACTTGGATTAGATTAGGACATTTATTATTAATTTATTTAAAGAAGGGTTAAAATAGTTAAAATCAAAGTTTAATAACTAAATCATTTCTAATATAGGGTTATACATAAGATAAATTAGACTATAAATATTCATTATAAGATAAATATATTTCATACATAATGGTATTTTATTTATAATTTTTAGACATTAAATAATTTAATTTATTTATGACACAATGATGATGCAGTAATTATCTTATTAATGAAATATTGACATAATTAATGTTATAAATACCCAAATAAATGTAATTTGAGACTTTTTATGAATTATACTAATTTTATAGGTTAATATGACATGTTAGTATTTATGTAATTAACTTTTTTCGAACTAATAATTCGGTTATGATTTTCACAAAAATCAATTACCAAATAGTGTCAAAACTGACATAAAATAGTTTTTAAAACAAATATTATATTATTAATTGCTATTTTATTCATAAAAATATAAGGTTCGGCCAAATGACTTAGATATGTTTATATATATTAATAATAAACAACTTGGGGTTTGTTTGGCTTGTTATAATAAGTTTATTAACCTTATAGTGTAAGAAAAAAAGAAGACACGGTAAAAGTAAAATTATTTAACTTAAGGTTAAATCTAAATGATAAGGTTAAAATAGAAACCTAAACTTGTCTAAATTCTATTGGACGATAGTATTTTGACCCATACCCACATTAGCTTCGAAATAAATCAATTTAGATCTATTAAAAACCGAATATGACTTTATAATAAAATAATATGTTTAGTTTTTCCAAAGGTGCCCCTCTCCTCCCTTATAAAAGCGCACCTCCTCCCTCTCTTCCTCACACCACTTTGAGCCTTCAAGCTCGTCCAACCCCTGAAAAATTCTCTTCTCCACTTCCATAGAAACATACTAGAGGTTCTTTTCTTCTTCAAAGACCAATTTTAGTGCCCTAAGAGGAGGTCTCAAAGAGGCGCTTCAAAGAAGAGGTAATGCTCGTTACCGATTCTTTCAACTTTATTTCTTCTTCCACTTATTCTTCTTTAGTTGTTTCATTATGAAGTAATAACATCAGTATAAATAATATACTTATATGTTATTATATTTATGAAACAACCATATTTCACCATCTATCCATCCTACGGAAAACGAAATCACCGCGCGTGCGTACGTACGGAATATCATCTCCACGCCGTGGTGTAATCTATTTTCCACCACCACATTACTTGGATGGGTATAATGGTGAAATTAATGAATATATATGATTATTGTAAATTTATATTAATTCTTTAATATTATACATACACTTTAATACAATTCCACGATCATGGGAATGATATCATCGCTCGTGCGTACGTACGGACTACCGTCTCCACGAACGTGATGAGATTCATTTTCCATGATTAACCATTAAAGAATGGTTATAAAGTATATATAATGAATAATAATGAACTATATGACATAATAATTCTACTGTATTTATGTATATATATATATTTATGTCATCTATTTAATTTCATTCAATTCAATAAGGAAACGAAAACATCGTTCATGCGTACGTATGACCTACCATCTCCATGAATGGTGTATTTCCTTTATTTTTATAGATCTATAATATATATGTATATGATGAATATATATTATATATAAATCATGTTTTACACTCTGGAATTATGTAAATCAGGATATAAGTAATAATATCAAGAACAACAAGTCGAAACACATACGATAAATGAAATGATTTTACCCAAAATGCTACTTTAACATGGAATTTACAAAAGAACGGGTAATATAAAGTAATAAGTGAAACATATATGATATCATAAAAATGAATATGATTATGTAATAATTCAATGAAACTATTTAAATCATTATACAGGAGGTTCGGATCCATACGAAGCATATCGAACCTAAGGTAAGGGATAATTTTGCAAATCTCATTTTTATCTGAGATTTCTTATACGTAATTATTTACTGGGGTTATTGTTATCATCCATGTCCATGTTTTCTAAAAGTGTTTTTATGTATGTTTAATTTCCTTTTTACCCATTTTGACTTTTACTACATGGTATGTAAGGAATATTTCTTTTGTTTTTGTTACGAGGTACTTTTTGACTTTTCCGAAAAAAGTACGAGGATAATGTTTTTTAACTTATACGAAATGAAAGGATTTTCACGGTTTTATAAAGCCTTATTTTCATGAAGATTCCTCCAAAATATTTCATGACTATATCCAAAAAAATCTCTTTATTTTAAAATTTCTTGACGTTTTGTGAAAAGAAATTGATTTTGAAGAAAAAAGGATATTTTCCTCAAGAATTCATTTCAAGTGTTTTATCAAAACCATTTTTCCATCTAAGATGAAATTATTTCATATGTGTATGTTTGAAATTTAATGTCTCTATTATTTACATGGTTTCAATTTTCTTATTATGAAATGATATCCATTTCTTTTATATGGATTATGTGATGATGGGATGATGTTTATGAAACCCATTTTATTTATTGGGTTTTTATGAATGATGTATGTTTATTTTGTGGAACAAGTAAGAATGATTTCATTATGAGATGGGTGTGACCTATATATACCTCAAATGCATTGGGTAAAGATTTATATATTATGAGATAGACATGGCTAGAATGGTAAGTTAATCAGGTTCAGTATTACAGTACTGGAACGTGGAGTGAACTCGATTCAGAAAGGGACTTTGTCCACTAAGATGGTCTTGGCAGCAATGCCTTGGCTACTATGGAAATCATTACATGTGATTAATGGATGCCACAATTACATTTTTTATTCCCATTCTATTTTATCATGATTCATGTTCCATTATGATCTATGCCTTATGTACTTCCATGTTTTAAGTCGTTGCTCAATATTTTGATGTTTAAACATTATGTTCATGTTTTTAAGTTCAAATGTATATGGTATGTTTTATTTTATCCATGATTAACCTTACTGAGCATTTGAGATCACCCTTTTTATGTTTTATTTTCCCCCAGGATTAAAAGAAAGGTTTTAGTTAAGGAAACAAAAAGTGGAAGATCTTTATGGGGGATGTTGAAGATCTTTCACCACGATTAGAAGATTACGTTCCAAGTTTCCAAAGACACTAAACTATTATGGTCCTTATGTGTTTGTTTTTGTTATGTATTAAGTATTCTGCAAAAGTAACGTAATATCTATGTACGTCAAGCTTCGGGTCTCTACACACATTTTCTCATTCGACTATAAAATAGACATACAACCTCTCGAGTCAACCAAGGAAAGAAAAAAAGCATTACAATACCTAAAAAGTGGATGACCATACCCTTGACATGTATAATCTATTGAAAATGAGCATTACTCGATACTCACACCCATAAAAAAAGAAAATGATACCATGACTACCCGTCCGAACAAGGGTTCATTTTAAAGGTTAAAGTCCTACTAGGGATAATGACACTCAAATGACACCAAGTGTTAGAAAACTCATAGCATTAAGAAAGGAATTTAATCCCTAAGGGTGATACCTACCCCGGTCAAGCCCCTTATGAAAACATAAGCATCAATCCTATCACTAGGTCATGCCAAAATTATTTCACTAGGCCCTATGCCTATCACTTAATCCATTGATAAAAAAAAGAAGGTCTATAGAAAATGCTCACGTTTTTTTCCAAGGAAACTCAAGGAGATTCTTAAACTATCCTTACTTGAGGGTTTAAATTAGGGGCACCACTTAGAGTCCCATTTTAAATTTATTTCATTAATTCACATTTTATCTTTAAAAATTTAAAGGATTTTTAAATAGAACATCAAATACCAATTATAAGACAAAAGCACTTGGTAATAGATAAGACAACCTATGAGGGTCCCATTAAGAAAACTTGGGTTCATCAGAATTCAATACAAAATAATTTTCTTAATTATTAAAGAATTAAAACATCCATAGAAGGTTATATCATAAGAAACATGCCCCAACTAGCCTACTTGGATCAAGTTTTTCATTTTATAATTTAACCACATGATCACCATGCATGTGTGATAAGAGTCATAAGCCTTTAAAGAGGAAACCAATTTATTATAGATCAAAATTAAATAGCATTTAAATTTATAACCATTTTAAGATACATCATGGTCATATTTAATGGTTCGATTATTTGGGTTTCCATACCCCAAACTATAAAGAACACATACACTTTACATATTGGTATTTGGTTCCCATTAATCAAAACCAATTTACTTTACCATTTGAACTACATCAGCTTCCATATCTTAATTTTTTTTCTAAATATGTTTAAAGATAAAAGATAGCTTAAGTATACAGGTTACCCCTCCCTAATTATAAGGTTTCCCTACACCTTACAACTAAATAATGGATCCCATTTATTCGCAACCAATATGTTCAACCCATATAACAAATTACATATTTATATCATAACCATCATGTTATCATAAGTTGTAAACTCATAAATAATGTTAATAAGCTCAGAAGATTGATACATAGACATAACATGCTAAGTATGAAAGAAACATTACATTTAATCACCTTTCATTGCAGAAGATTAACAAGCTAATTTCACTTTAGGAGTCGCTATCATTTTGAGTTTTTTCTTGTTTAAAAATTTAAATCACTTAAAATGGTTGAATTGAATACATCACTATTTCCAATCTATAAGGTTCCATAATCCTTATGTTCCAAAATATGGAATCCACTTATCCCATACCATAACACGTTCCAGACCATGTGACCGATGGTCTATGGATCAACATGCCACAATTGATTGCTTAAGGTGTATAATTTAACCTATTCAAGAAAACACTATTAGGTTAAGGAAGTCACTTTAATTATCAATTATGTTTTCCAATACCTATGAGATATGTCAATACTATTCAATATATATTGAAGTCACTATAATTATGCAATAGGAAAATGAATTATGAAAATAGATGTGAAATGGAAAAATACATGACATATTAATCCTAGTGTGATAAATAATGATGCATGGTCTAATGAACAACCCTAATTTCATTAGGCCATAATGAAGAAATCATCATTTCAAACATATCAATATTAATAACATCATAAAACAAGTGCACCACCCAATGGTGAAGTCATATCAAATATAAATGGCATAATAAATAAATTCAATTACCCATCCTAGGTAATTTGGGTTTCCCCTACACATGGGTTAGCTACGTCTATGAATAGGGTAAATTCCAAATTCCTTTAACTCACAGTCTCTTATCTAATACCCAAAAACTAATAAAAATAAAAAACAAAGTCTCTGATACTAATTTGTAACATCTCGACCCAAGTTCCACTTAAACTATGCCCCATGCCAATGGGCCACATGGCCTCATGCACCCCACCTCGTACACCAGAGACTGTTGACTAGAAAAGAGGTTGAAAAAGTGGTACAATGGGGAGACTATACTCTCATGTCAGAGTAGAACAATAGATAGAACCAATAATAAACAATAGAGGAAGCATATAAATAATCAGATAGAATAAAAAGATAATAAGTAGAAGATAATAAACTAAACAAATGAATAATATAATAAAAATACTATAAGGCAGTGGTTGATACATGTATGCATGGAATGATAGTACAAAATGGGAATAAGGTAACATGCATACAAACATGATATAAAAAAAGTACAAAAAGAACAAAATATTCTCCACTAGAATCTCGAGAAAATGCTTGGTTCTATCCTCATAAGCTCTATATATAAGTAATATATATTAGAAACATATAGCAGGTAACTTTCCCTCATTAATACATGCAAACAAACAATCTTCTTGGGTACCAAAGGAAGCCAAAGTAGGATGTGAGATATAAATCTCACTAGACCTCCACCAATGACGTCTATGTGTAATCTAAGCAGTGCTGGTAACTAAATAATGTGCAAGAAAATTTAATTAATTAACAAAGATGAATAATTAAATAACCACCCCTCTCAAGTTACTATATGATACGTGGTGGGTCTACCTACTTTGGCCCATAGCAGGGAAGTGTTTTTGAATAGTAACTATATATATAGTAATAGTATATATTATATTAGATACTTAGGGGTACAATGAAATCGAAACACACACATGCTTTCAACCATGATGGGAAGGTCATAGCCCCCCCTAAGGGATAACCCACCCATTAACAATCTAAAGACCCAAATGATAATAGCTCTAATAACCTTATTATTATTTTTTCATAAATATCATCACTGCATGCCACTTATTTTTCTACTGCATCCAGCTCACACTACACAACAACCTACCGCCTTTCAGAATCATTGGTGCCAAGCCCACTGCAGTCTTCATGTACCATTCAAGTCCCATGGCCTGTGCTTGAAGAGCCATCACATATCAACCACACTTTCACTCCTATAGAACACCACCATTTGATCCTGCCATGGCCTAAACCATCCCAACTGACACCTTCATCACTCCCACAACACTACCATCCGATGTTTCTGCCATGGCCTACACCATCTCAGCTAGTGCCTCCATCACTCCCACAACACCATCGTCTAAGTCCCAGTCACTTTATTTTTTCTTCTCACCCTGAAGGCTTTTACCCCATTGTAACCAAGTCCCCCAAATATTGGGGCCATTAGGGATTGAACCCCAAACCAGATGCAGTCTAACAGGGCCACCAAACCACTTGTCCAACACCCCAAATGCGAGTGATAATATATATATATAGTATATATATAGTATATATATAGTATATAAATAATATATATATATATAGTATATATATATATATATTTCATCCAACTATATGAACCAAGTACATGCAGAAGTAAATGGCCATATACCTGGAATACTAGTGCTGGTTGGACCGGGGCGTAACTCAAACATCCATGACTAGTCTAATGATCTTATGAGCTCAATAAAATAGGATTCATTCCCAATATACCAAGAAGAGTGTGAGACATAATGAAAAAACACTTGGGATAGTGAGTGAGCCATCGTGTCATCACTCTAATCAGGAAGCATGACATGCAAATCTCAACGACTATATAGTATCACTGGTGCGATATGCTATACTCAACACCTGATATAATGGAGTTTGGTTTTCTTCCATGCTCAACACCACTTACCATTTTGAACATCCCTTTTAGATGCGTATTCATAATTATAACTAGCATGATGCATAACCTCCCATGAAACATGTTTACCAAGACTTTATATATAAGTAAGGAATATTCATCTTTATAACATTACACATGAGGAAATACCTCACATATGTCCACTTATTCAAGTTCAATTACATCTAAATATTACAATTAATAATAATCACTTAATAAAGATAATCAAAGGCATGATCTTACCACCCTTAAGACATTCCATTTAATTAAACCTATTCATTTAGAGGAGGTAAAACACCATGCATTTACCACTTCACTTAAACAACCCATCCAATTTACCTAAGCATGGAAAATTCATTTATAAGTCTCAATGGGTCTTTAAAAAGGAGACAAGGACATTAAGGGAATTTCCTACTTGGGAAATTCCAATCCCCGATTGACCAACCACTTAGGAGACACCCTTGGTTCAATAAATTATTCATATTACAAGGAAAATTAAAATAAAAAGATAATACAAACACTTAGGAGGTAAATCATACATGTGCACATTTAACAAAAAGGGGAATTTAACATAACATGAAATAGATAATTTCATCTCATTTATTCAATTAATTAGAGGAAAATAAATCCACCATTTAAAATCCATAACATAATCTATTTAACACAACTGAGGAATAACATCCATCAAGCCTATTTGATTCTATTCAACTCCATAAATCATGGAAATTTCAATTAAAAAAAATCTTAAATGGTCATTTATAAAGGTGTCTTGGTTAAATATGAAAATTGAATACATGGAAAATCCTAAAAAGAATGGTCCAAACACCTAGGAGGTGATTTAGCCTCTTATA
Organism: Viscum album; assembly: GCA_963277665.1. Lineage (NCBI taxonomy): Eukaryota > Viridiplantae > Streptophyta > Magnoliopsida > Santalales > Viscaceae > Viscum > Viscum album. The sequence continues at coordinate 1,649,886,393 of OY728143.1, read as the reverse complement.
AAAATTACACACCAAGGTCAAATCATACAAAAAACCAAGATGAATACTCAGAAGGTGATTCAGGAAATTAACTGATTAACCAAAAAGTAAAATTGGCTTGGAACACCGAAGGCATGTCCATAAATGGAGGCAACCACTTCAAAATTACTAAACAAGGATGAATAGGTGTATACCAAGGTGTGATGATCAATTTGATATGAAGGAACAAATAAAAGGGGATGCTCAGCAAAATCTGGTGTGGGGGCACACCAGTGTAACTATGAGACATCAAAACTAAAAGTGAAAATGATGTGACCACCTACCTCAAGGCCGTAGATGATGCCTCCCTTGATATCGGCCTTAGATTCAAAGTAGGTTTGAAGAGATATGGGAAATGGTCCAATTCCCTATAAATAGGGAAAATGAGCCTACACCTAAATAGCATGACCGATCCAATGGAAAACTTAGATAAGAGTTAAGAGAGTATGAGAGATCATCGAGATGGATCCAATTATTTCTATGGGTTGTGAATTAGAATTCAAATGGGAGACCTAGCTCAAAGCCTATCTTGAGGGATTTTTGATATCAAAGGAGGATAAACCATGTTTCAACCACTAGAGGAAGAAGGTGGAAAGAAGAAAAAGTTAAAAACCTAAGTGAGGGGAAAAATTATAATTTCACCTCAAAATAAATATATTCATGGTTTAGTAACATGGTTTGGCCAAACTATGTGCAAACTGTGCTCAATTCACTACTACTTTGGGGAACACCACATGGTTAGGCACACAGTTTAACTAACTATGTGAAAACCGTGCAAAATGGATCTGTCCCCAACCTACAATTGATCGTATGGCCATGCTTCACAGTCCCTTCTTTCCATATCTAAGTTCTAGGATAAGAATGAGCCTTAGATGCACCCGTGACCACCTTGTCTTGATTATACATCAATATTAGGTCTTTCTAAGGAATCCAAATTGAGAAACTAATGATTCGTACCTTCGTGAAAAGATGGGTTGTTATAATAGCCAAACCCCATACCCAATGATGAACCAAACCAGTAACAACCTAGTACCCACTAGATGGATCCCCATGGGTCAAAATAGGGATGGGAATACAGAAGACAATGGGTAACGACAAGATCTATAGATCCCCCACACCGAGGACTACATGGGAGGTGACAAAGAGGATACCGGTAAGGGTGGTGTAGAACATGGTCTCATTGAGGATTGGGGGACTGGAGATGCCACTAAAAACAAAACAGATAGTGACAAAACCTATTTTAAACATGATATTTTGTTGTTGGCAGGGAAAATATGGCACTGCCACTATTACAAAACCCACCTCTATCAGTGTTATAAATTGGACTTGTCAGTGCAAAAAAAAACTGACATTCAAAGCACTTTTAAAGCGTTCATCCTTTATCAGCACTTCCTTTTAGTGCTGATAAAGTCCACCATAGCTACAGAAAATCATGCATCCTTGCAACATCCCCCTATTACAGAACTCAATATTAGACAAATAAAATCAAATTAGAATGTAAATATTACAAAAAAAAAAACAAATTGAAATACAAATATTACATCATATTATCATTTATATTCAAAATTTATAGAAAAAATATTTACATTGATGTGATATTTATAATTAATCAACAAAAAATACAACCCAATATATACAAAATCATAATTCTTATAGAAAGCTTTCTCTAAAGATAAACCTTCATAAAAAATCTTGTCCCTATAATCAAACCAACATTTATTTTAGTAACAGTGCATAAAAAAATAAACAAATTGTAATTATAAAGTTATATAATCCAAATATGATAAATTATATTGTTAATTACTGAATATATTAATGATATTATTAGTTATACTATTATTAATATTCACAAAAAAAACTAGTGATTAGCGGCGGTTTATTAGCAGCAGTTTCAATAACCACCGTAAAATAAATTGTATTAAAAAAAATATAATATAGCAGCAGTTTTATTAAAATGATGCTATATTTTTTTATTTTAATAATAAGTAGCAGTTTTATTTAAACCATTGCTAAATATACTAAAAACCCTAATTTTGACCCCTCCCCCTATCTCCTTTACCCCAACCCACCCTTCCCCCTCCCTCTCCCCTCAAAAACCCCCGACCTCGACTCCCACACCCCCCACACCCCTTGGTTATAGAGACACAATTTATGCCTTATAAGACTTTGAAATATTTCAATATATATTTACAAATCTAGGAGTTGAGATGATATGCGATTATAAGGCCCGGTGTTCTCTGAATTAATTTTATAAAAATATTAAATATATTTCATATTACGTGCATATAATTTCTTAAATAAAATGAGATAACTATTAAATGGAGTTTTGGATCAAAAATCTGAAACCACGATTGAGTCTATAATGAGATTTTTACCTTAGGAATGACCTAAAATCGGTTGTTATGGGGCATTCAGATATCTCACCCGTTGGAGGTATGTTTAGTGGATAAATTAGTAAATTAAATTAATTAATTAATTAATTATACCTAAATGAAATATCTATAAGAATACTTCCATGTAAAATTCTCCAAGATTAGTCACATAAACCCTGGGAGGATTCTAGAGCTTCTTTCCCTCCTTTTATTAGAAAATCACCTTGGATGAAAATGAAACTATGGATCAGATCAGATAAGGATGTAGTGAATGTAACGACTTCCTTAAATAATTGGTGAGCACATTCTTTGATTATGAAAAATCCAATCTCTAGGAAGGAATTCAATTTGGGAATTACACCCATTTTTATTAAATTTATTGACCATACCAATCCCCTCAATTGATATATGCCAAATACAGATCCTTGGCATGCTCCTATGTACCAATTAACATGTTTATTCAATTGTTTCCTAATCCAGATATCCCCATTCTTGATCATTGGCCAAGAATTCTTGGAAAAAAATGGTTAAAAATATTTTCTTATGCACTTATCCCTCAATCACTACACGTTGGTCACCAGTAGGACCCTAGGGTTTTGGTTTGATGTTGTTGGGTGGTACCAAGCCCGATCGGACCCCTAGAATCATGAAAAAATGAAGAACAAAGAACAAATTGATAAAAATAGGATATATATATATATGATGTTTGTGGGATGCGAGTGATTGTTTTGATGACCAGAGATCAAATCCATGGAGTTGTAAGGATCAGTGGTGTATGGGTAAAGAGAGAAGCCTCTAAGGATCAATGAAACCAATTTATAACCACTGGATGACTAAAAACAATGGATCAAGACTAGATCCACTAATCTCTAGAAGAGATGAGGAGGGATCTATGACAGAATGGAAAGATTAAAAACACATGATACGGATTTGGGAAACTATGAAAATCCCAAATACATGTTGTTTACTTTAATGAATACATGACGTGTATCCCCTTGGCTATGGCAGTAAGAGTTTTGGTATTTCATAAGGATGGAATGCCATGTCAACTTCCTACATGTCATATACCCCTTTCCCATATTGATGATCTGTGTGGCAGAGCACACAACCAGACACACACTATGTTCCTAAGCACCCGAGCATCATAAGAGAAAATGGGTGGTAACCATGTGAAGAGGCATGCCATGTACTAAGGTACACAGACACATAGTGAAGTACACAGACATGGCTTGGCTACACAGACTCATCCAAACACACAGGTAGGACCCCGAGTGGCATGGGAGCTTTGTGTATTTCCCCAACACACCATATACCCCTACATGATAGGCGAGGCATGTACCTCCAAGGACAAAAACAGGTTAAGGACTGGGACCACACATCATGTGGGTCCCCTCACATGTCGTGTACCACTTTGTTCTTTTTAAGAAGCTTTAATATTCTATGTCTCCTTTATTTGGACTCATATTTTGGCCCGTGAGTAGCCTATACTGAGTGTTTTCTCATATATAATGTGATGGTTCCCTCAGTTGTGGCATTCAAGATACGATGTGAAATGTTCTAGGAAAAGATCTTGTTGAGGTGATGCATGAAGATAATAGTGATTAGGCAGAATATCACCAGAGACACAAGAGTGGAACCCCCCATCAGTATGGGCATAGTTCCTCTACATAAACTTACCAAGTGAAACCCCATATCAGATAGGGAGTTGGTCCTTGATGACTAGAGTGGAACCCACCTGTCACACCAGGGAATGGTTCCTCAACCTATATAATTAAACCCCCATCATATTGGGCACGAGTCCTCTACCTAATGAGTGGAACCCCCATTTGGATAAGTAATGGGTCCTCGATGAAAAGAGGGGAACCCCCAATCACACTAGGGTCTGAGTCCTCGACCTATTGAATGGAACCCCCATCAAATTGGGTGTGGGTCATCTACCTACCAAGTGGAACCCCTTATCAAATAAGGCATGATTACTCAATTAACATAGTGGAAAACCCCTTTCTGATATGGTTTGGGTCTTCAATTATGATAGTGGAACCCCCCTGTCGCACTAAGGTATGGGTACTCGACCTATATAGTGAAACCTTCCATCAGCTTGAGCATGGGTCCTCTACCTACCAAGTGGAACCCCCTATTAGATAGGGCATGGGTCCTCATGACATTAGAGTAGAACCCCACATCATCTTTGGTGCGGTTCCTCTGCAGATAGTTATAGAGTGTAACCACCCTAACACAATAGGGCGTGGGTCCTCTACTTGGAGTTTGTGCCCCCTCGACTATGTGTCATAGTGTTTTGGAGTGGGATTTCATACAGTTACTTTTATGAAGACATGTGAGATGATGGGAATTATTGATGGACTTATGGAACTATTGGAGGCTCTTTTCCTGGGTTGAGCTATGATATGGAGATCCCCTTCCTCTCTCGTTTGGGTTTCTTTTGTTGAGAATATATATACATTTGTATCCATAACATTAGATTTGGTTACTAGCTTTTCATGAGATTCAAATATGCATGGGGTATTCTACATGCTTACTATGTTTAGATTCTCATGGTTAGATGAGTTTACTCTCTTTTTATGGGTGGAAAAGTCTCGATGTGTAGTTCATCTACTCACCATGTTGAGACCCTTATTCTTGGATGAGGTTACTCTATCTCTTTCTTTTGGTTGAGATGCATCCTATTTACTATCATCTATATTTCTATTCCTATTGTATCTCTTACAAATCTCCCTTCAGCTTTCGGGGCATCCTACTGGGTATGTATATACTCACCCTAGTATGGATTTTTTCTACATGTTTCATGTATTATGTAGATGAAAAAAGGTTGACGATGACTATAGAAGAGCTCAGGGATACCTGATACTTTGTACTATGTACGGTGTTCGCAGCTTGGAGATTAGGAGCTAGGATCTCTCAATGTTGTACTTTCCTTTTTTATCATGTTGGGACATCTTTCTAGTTGGAAGTGTATTTTTACCCTTTACTTTTCAGTTCATACTACCGTACTCTTGTACTATTTATAGGTTTTAGATGCATGGTTTTTCCCTTAGTAATTTGTTTATTTTACTTTTATTTCCTCTTAACTTCTGCATCAATAAGGTTATGTGTGTTCATATAGGTACTTAAGATAATTCCTCCCCATGTTAGTTATTTCTTTATCATTGGTCTCCAGCCCCTGGCCTATGGAGGCGGTCTTGGGGTAGTTACCTCTCGAGCCATGACTTGGGTTGGATCATGAAAGATTTGTATCAAAGGTGGTTTGATCCTTGGGATGATGTTTGTAGTAATTTCCTTATGAGGATTTGGTTGGGATTACGGAAACTGTGTCAGAGTGTCTCAAGTTCGGATCTTAGGCCATGGAATCTGGTGATGGTGCGAGAAGTTGACATATCCATTCACCAAGACCTTTAATACCTACTTATCAACTCATCATACCAAGAAATTGGTTTCATGGATCAATGATACATGCATAATATAGAATTGAGTGTTTTAATTTACTTCTTGAGTCATCTCCCCATTGATATATATATATATATATATGATTATTCAACCATGGTACATCTCGATCACTTTATAGATGCCTCTATGAAGACATCCATTTAGGTTATCGATTTTCTGATCATGATGATGATCCAATTATTGATGAGGCCTAAGTTCAAGGCCCATCATGTGATGTCTTTTCCTTCAATATGGTAGGTAGAAACACCACTGCTTATCGAGCAACATTCGGCAGCATCAAAGCTGGTTGAGGATGTGCATAGGCTTAGCACACCCTATGAGTTCCAATGCTAGAGGCTTTTAAGGTTCCATGATGTGCCAGTTACCCAGGAAGTGGAGGTTTGGATTAAGTCGGTGATTTGAGTTTTTAGACTTGTGAAGATCCTGATCGATCAGATGGTTTCACTTTTAACTAGTGTTCTTCATAAAATAGTAGTTCAATCTAGTGGTAATAGAAGATGGCGTACCCATGCTGAGTGCACATTTCAGTTTCCATAGATAGGAATTACATAGGTTTAGTGTTGATCAAGACTCCCTTCTCAGGTGGTTGAGGTCAGGCATGATCCTTCGTTTTTGATATCCCGCTTAGTTAGGATCCCTTTTGATGGTGATCCTCACCATGAGACCTCTCCAGGACAATACTGGGCTTCGGTAGAGTCCTTTGATAGAGATGTTTTACCATGGCATCAGACATGCAAGGAAGAGGGTCACTTCCCCCATCGAGACATTCCCCTATGATGTGAATCAAAATCGTACAGGCGAGTCAGTGTCGTCCCAAAGTGGATAGTATCAAGATGTGGTAGAGGATTTCATTGTAATTGAGTGATTGGGATGTAAAAATGTGATGGGGTATTAGATCAATCCCTGGTTGAGGAGATAAGGTATGAAAGGAAAAGTATGAACTCTCAGTAGATGGGACTTCTTATCAGGAGGCTCGAGTGAGGTTCGGGGTATGATCTATGTCGCTACTGCTCTAGTTTCAATTGTTAGTATGGAGTCATAAGTCACATTTCCTTGTACATAGCCCCTATTTTAGACCTAGAGATACCATAGGAGGCCCTTTTTCTCAACCCTTGTGTTGGAGTCCCAATAGAGAGGATCAGTGGTTTCACATTCCTATAGATGGGACGACCTTACTCTGTAAGGGGAGAGATCCTCCCACAAAATCTTTCTGTATTGGAATTGAGACCATATAATATTTTTCCTTAGTATGGACTAGTCTATGACCATCCATGCTCAGATGGTTTCTAATAGTGAGTTTGGTAGTGATTTTGGGTTATGGGATAAAGTACCCCCACCCATTTGAGGAGGAGTGATCCTCAGGCAGAGTAGGATGAGCTCCTTTACAGGATATTATAGCTGATTTATTAGTTGGTTAATATTACCCTTGGAATGATGGATGTTATGAGATCTCAGCTCCCTCCAGTGATGGTGGGGTGTGACAATGTATCGGGTTTACCTCCCCACCATAATATAGACCTATGTATAGACTTGCATTAGGGATGGCCTAATGTTTGTGTTAGCACATCGGATGACCCTGTGGGGCTTCAAGAGCTAGTGGTGCTGTTGGAGGATTTATAGAGGTTGGGCTTCATAAGACCCGATTTTTTTCACCTAGTAATCCCTATGTTGTTCCTGAAAAAGGTGAATGAAATATTTCATATTTTGATTGGATTATCTTCACCTAAGCCAGACCATGATAAATTATAAGTACCCCTAGCTGAGGACTGATGACCTATTTGATCAGTTTCATGGTGCGAGATAGTTCTCAAAGATTGATCTCAGGTCTAGCTACCACCAGTTGAGGGTTCATGAGGCTAATATTCCAAATCTAGCATTCTGATGTTTCTATGGACACAATGAGTTTCTAATGATTCCCTTTGGTGTGACCAATTCCCCCAACGTGTTTATGGATATAATGAACCAGGTCTTCTAGCCGTAGTAGGACTAGTTTTTGGTCGTCTTCATTGATGACATACTCATATACTCTGAATCAGAGGAGGAGAATATAGAGCACTTGAGGATGGTTCTAGATTTTCTTTGAGAGCACCTGCTTCATGGGAAGATCTTGAAGTCCTAGTTATAGATTCATGTGCTTCACTTTCTAGGGAATTTCATTTCTAATAATGGTTTAGTCATGGACCCAGAAAATATCGATGTAGTGCTTTCTTGGGAGCCGCCCAATAACATGTTAGAGGTGTGGAGATTTCTTGGATTGACATGGTACTATAGAAGGTTTGTGAAAAAATTCTCTATAATTGTAGGCTATTTGACCACCCTGATGTGGAATGGTTATCCATTTACCTTTAATTTATAGAGCCAAAAGGACTTTGAGGATTTTAGGCTAAGGCTAACATGTTCTCCTATGTTGAGACTATTAGAGGATGAAGTAGAGTATGTAGTGTACTGCGATGCCTCAGGAGCTAGGATTGTCTGAATGTTTATATAGTTGCAATCAGTTATCGCATATGGGTTGATGTAGTTGAGAACCCATGAGAAAAACTACACAACTCACAACCTATAGCTGGAGGAGGTAGTATTATCCCTAAGGATGTTGAGACACTATCTTCTGGGAGAGCACTTTTTGGTTTTCTCGAACCATCAAAGTCTCAGGTATGTCTTCACACAAAGTGCCTTGAACCTGAGATAGAAATTCTAGTTGGAGTACCTATAAGACTATGAATTCAAGATAGTACATAATCCTAATAATGGATATTTAGTATCATATTCCCTTATAAGGAAGTCCTAGACTCCCTTGGTGTAGTAGGCTTCAGAGCAGTTCACCTCCCTACAGCTGACCCTGGTGGAGCAAGACTATAAAATGTTTTTGTAGTCAATTGTGTTAACTCATCTTCTTCTTGAGCATGTGAGATATTCACAGCTAGGAGACATCAATTACAAGGTCTTTCATGAACATATATCCAAAAAATATTCACCATATGGATATTCTGAAGGGGGGAATCACATCATCCTTTTCTAGGGATATACGGTGTTCCCAACCATGATGCGAGAGGATGTAATGTGCGAGTTACAAAATTATCCCCTATTTAGGTAGCCCAATGTGGGGAAGATGTAGAGAGACTTTCAAGGGTAGTTTTTGTGGTCTATCATGAGATGGAATGTAGTTGAGTTCATCTCTTGGTGCCTCACATGTCAGCAGGTGAAGGCTGAGCAACAAGTTCTGGAAGGTTTGTTGCAGCCCCTAGAAATCCCAGAGTGAAAGTGGGAAACATATATGTAGACTTTGTGATAGGTATTATGTTCAAAATAATGTGACATGACCCCATCTAGGTTATAATTGAACAAATCATGAAGTCATAACACTTCCTCGATATTAGGGAGAAGAGTTCGGTGGAGAGTTTGAGGAAGATGTACGCACAAGAGATCTTTCCCCTTTATAGGGTGACCTCGATGATTGTATCTGATTATGATGTTCTATTTACTTCACAATTGTGTAGAGGCATACAGGAGGCATTTAGGACCCAGATGAGGATGAGTATATCCTTTCACCCCCGTATGGATGGAAAAAATGACTACAAAATCCAGGTGTTGGAGGATATGATGAGGGATTGCATGTTAGACTTTGGACAATGTTGGGAGGATCATTTTACCTTGTTAGATTTGGTGTAAAAAATAGATACCACTCTACTATTGGCATGGAAAATTTTGAGGTCATGTATGGTAGACCTTTTAGGTTACCCTTGTGCTGGACAGAGATCGGCGAGACATCTCTTGTGGGTCCAGAGTTGGTGCAGGCAACGATGGAGTAGGTCTAGGTCATCTGTGAGTGGATAAGGATGACCTAGAGAGGTCAGAAATATTACAAAGATCACCATCATAGGCCCTTGGAGTGTGATTCAGGAGATCATGTTTTCATGAGAGTCTCCCCATGATGAAGATTATAAAGGTTCAACCATGGAATAAAGTTATCCCCAAGGTTCACTAGGATGTTTGAAATTGTTTATAGGGTTGGCGAGGTTTCTTATTGACTTGCCCTACCCCCACAACTGGAGCGGGTGCATGATATATTCCACATTTCATAGTTGAGGAGATACGTGCATGACCATATGCACATCATCGACTGGGGAAATCTAGACATCAAGGATATACCCACCTTTGCAGATTACCTCATGGTGATCAAGGATCGATAGGATTGGACCCTGCATGGATAGACCATCCCCTTGGTTCATATGTTGTGTCATCATAGGAATGTGCATGAGAGAACCTAGGAGAGGGAGAGCCAGATTCAGTCGCAGTATCCCAAGTTGTTTGTTTAGTTTTTCTTTTCAAGGATGAAAATATTAAAGGAGGGAATGATGTAGAGACTTGGTTTTTTCATTGTAAGACTTAATATTTCTATATATATTTCAAAATCCAGGCGCTGAGACGACACGTGATTCTAAGGCTTAGTGTGCACATAATTAATTTTATAAAAATATTAAAAAAAATTTATATTACCCCTGTATAGTTTCTTAAGTAAAATGGGATAACTCTTAAAAATAAGCTCAGATTATAAATATGAGACCATGTTTGAGTCCATAAAGAGATTTTTACTCTATGCAACCTAAAATAGGTCGATGTGGGGTGTTCAGATATCTCATTCATTGGAAGTATGTTCAGTGGATAAATTATTTAATTAAATTAATTAATTTATTTATTTTACCTCAATGAAATGTCTATAAGAATACTGCCATGGAGAACCCTCCAAGGTTAGTCGCATAAAACCTAGGATGATTCTAGAGCTTATTACCCTCATTTTGTTAGAAAATCACCTTGGACGATGATAAAAATCTTGATCGGATTAGATCAGGATGCAAAAAATGAAATGAATTACTTTGATCATTGGTGAGTGTGTTTTTAGATGACGAATGATCCAACATCCAGGTAAGACATTTCAATTTTTGGATTATGCCCATTTTGATTAAATTGATTTAGTAGATCAATCCCCTCTATTTATATGCACCAATTGAAGATCCTTGGAATGCTAAAATGTACTGATTAAATTATTTATTCAATTGTTTCCTGATTTGGATAACCTCATTCTTTATTGTTGTCCAAGAACGCTTGGAAAAAAATGGTTAAAAATATGTTCTTATTCATTTATACCTCAATTTATTTGCATTCTTCACTGGTAGGACCTCGTGGTCCCATTTTGACATTTTTGGGTAGTACTAAGCCTGATTAGACCCATGAAATCGCAAAAAAATGATGAAAGAGGCATGGATCGATAAAACGAGGACAGATTTGGGATGCTTGCAGGATGTGGGTGATCATTTTGATCATTGGAGATCAAATCCATAGAGGGTGAAGGATCGGTGGAGTACAGGTTGAGTGGCGATCCTCTAAGGATAAAAAAAATGTATTTTAGACCACCAAATGGCTGAAAACGACGGATCATGACTATATCCACAAATCTTGTTGAGAGACGAGTCAAGATATATGGTGGAATGGCCAGATTTGAAGCGTGGGATGTAGATCTGAAAAACTATGAAGAACCCGACTACAAGCTATGTACTTCGATGAACATATGGTGTGTAACCCCTAGCTACAGTGGATAGGGTTTTTAGATTTCATAAGGATAGCATGCCATTTAGACTCCCTATGATTCGTGTACCCCCATTCCCCTGTTGATGATCCATGTGGTGGAGCACATGGATGGGAACATGCCATGTGCCTGAGTACATGGGCATGAACAGATGACATGGGCGACACCTGTGTAAAGAGGCACACCATGTACTAAGGTACATTAAATCGAGTGAAGTATATAGACACAACTTGGATACATGGACATATCCAAGCACATGGGCGGGACCCCGAGTGGCATGGGCACACTATGTATATCCCATACATGTCGTGGGCCCCTATACGAGAGGCGATCTGTGTTCCTCCAAGGAAACGACCAAGTGAAGGAGAGGTACCACACATCATGTAGGTCCCCTCTCACACTATGAACCCCTTGGTTCCTTTTTAGGAATATTTAATCTTATATATCTTCTTCATGTGGACATATATTTGGGCGTGTCAATAGCCTATCCTAAGTTTTTTTGTACATAGAAATTGGTAGTGCCCTAGATTGTGGATTTAGAGATACTATGTGAAATATTATGGGCATGGAACTTGTTGAGGCGATACCGAATGATGGTAGTGATCAGGAAGAGGATCACCAGAGACACTATAGCGGAACCCCCAATCAGCATGGGCATGGGTCCTCTATAGTTACTTACCGATTTGAACCCCATATCAGATAGGGAATGAGTCCTTGATGACCAGAATGGAACCCCCCATCACATTAGGGTGCGGGTCCTCGACCTATAGAGTTTAACCACTATCATCTTGGTTGTGGGTCCTTTAACTACCAAGTGGAACCCCCTATCAGATAGGTCCTGATTCCTTGATGACCATAGTGGAACCCCCCTATTACGCCAAGGCATGGTTTTTCAACCTATAGAGTGGAACCCCCATTAGTTCGGGCATGGTTCCTCTACCTACCGAGTGGAACCCCCTATCGGGTAGGGTGTGAGTCCTCAGTAACCAAAGTGGAACCCCACTATTAGATAGGGTGCATGTCCATGATGACCAAAGTGGACCCCCCCTGTCACACCAGGGCATGGGTCCTCAACCTATAGAGTGGAACCCCCCATCATCTTGGGAGTGGGTCCTCTACCAAATAAGTAGAACCCCCTATTAGATAGGGTGTGGTTCCTCATCACACTAGAGTGGAACCCCCCATCATCTTGGGTGGGGGTCCTCTATGGATACATATAGAGTAGAATCCCCCAAATTCACAAGGGAACTAGTCCTCTACTTGGAGTTTTCACCCCCTCAGTTGTGAGACATAGTGGAGAGGCGTGGTCCTTCATATGGTTACTTCTAGATAGATGCATGAGATGATTTACATCATTGATGGACTTCTAGAACTATTGGAAAGTCTTTTCTTGGGATGAGCTATGAGATGGAGATCCCTTTTCTCTCTTGATTGGGATTCTTTTCTTGAGCATATATATATATATACATATGTATTCATAACTTTGGTTTTGGTTACTCTCTTTCCATAATATGTGAATACACATGAGGTATTCCACATAATTTTTGTGTTTAGATTCTCGTGGTTGGATGAGTTTACACTCATGCTATGAGTGGTAAAGTATTGACATGTTGTTTATCTACTCACTGTGTTGAGCCCCTTGTGCTTAGATGAGGTTACTCTCTCCCTTACTTTGGGTTGAGATGCATCCTGTTTACTATAATATCCATTTTTTCCTATTTTATCTATTACTGCCCCCTTCAGCTTTTGGGGCATCCTACTGGGTATGTATATACTCACACATGCATGGGCTTTTCCCTCACATGTTGTGTCTTATATAGAAGATAGATAGGTCGGTAGCGACTATAGAGGAGATTAGGGATGCCTGGTACTTTTTACCTAATTCGGTGATCATATCTTAGAGATCAAGATCTAGGCTCTCTCAAAGATTTACTTTCCAGTTTTATTTGGTTGGGACTTCTTTCTAGTTGGGCATGTAATTTTCCCCTTTAATTTTCATTTTACACTATCGTACTGTTGTACTATCTAGAGGTTTTACGTGAATAGTTGTTCCCTTAGTAATTTGTTTCTTTTACATTAACATCCTCTGTACTTCTACATTGAAATGTCTATGTGTGTGTGTAAAGGTTTTAAGAAAAGGCCTTGCTATGTTAGTTATGCCTTTGGTGCTAGTCTCCATTCCATGGACTATGGAGGTGGGATTGGGGAAGTTGTGGCTCGGGCCCCAGCTTGGGTCGGGACATGACATCGATGACCCCTGAATCCGACACCCCTTACTTCTGATGGGGACCACCGTGACCCTAACCCCCCGATCCAGATGATGTCTACAGTGACCCCAACCCCCCCTTTTGGACCCAACCTTGATTCCCCCTTTTGGTGACTGTCGTGGCCACAAACCTAGCATCCAAAAACTTCTATAACTCTGAACCCCCTGCTGGTGACCACCATGACCCCAACCCCCCTATCAGTAACCACCCTGACCCCGACCCCAACCCACCTATTGATGACCACCATGACCCTAACCCCCTGTCGGTGATCTCCTAGACCTCGAACCCCCTATCAGTGACCACCATCCCCCTGACCCCCCTCTCGGCTACTGTAGTGATCCCAAACCCCCTTGCCAGCAATCTCCATGACCTTGACCTACCCCATTTCCAATGAACATAATGACCACGACCCTCCCTATTGTCTAATTTCGTGACCCTAACCCCATTTCTGGCAACCATCATGACCCCAAACCCCTACCGTCTACTATTGTGACCCTAATCCCCTCTTCCAGTGACCTTTGTGACACTGAACCCCCTTATGGTGACCACTGTGACCTCGACTCCCCCCTTCTCCTTGACTAAGACCCCCAAAGGCTTCTCTCTACATTTTTCCAGTGACTTCATCCCCTGACATCATTGAAGGTACGATTGATTTAATTTTTATAAGGGTTTTAATAAATTATATAAAGTTATTTGTAATTGAGTGCTGTTTGTTTTTTTAATATTGGATTGAATCATTTTGATTATAAATTTGTGTTATGTCGAATCAAGAACCAACCCTAGTCAATGATGATGTTGGGTGATATTTAATTTTAATTTTACTTTTTTTATTAAACATTTATATCTTTATATCTAAATGTACAGGGAGTAGGAAATTCAATAAGCATGGATAAATGTTGGATTAATTTACCTCAAAACACACCTCAACATTCTAAGGGTTTGGAAGAATTTATAGATTATGCAATTGCAAACCGATCAGTGGATAGTAGAGTAAAATGTTTGTGTCTTAATTGTAAATTCAAGTGATGGTTGAATAGAAATGAAGTATATGAACATTTGATATTGAATCAATTTCCTGATTGAAATGTTTTTTGGATTTGGCATGGTGAATCAAATTTTTTGGAAAGTCAAAATAATGAAAATATTGTCAACAAAACACAAAATGACTTGACAGAAGAGAATTCAGTTCAAAATTTGTTAAATGATGCATTTGGATTTACAAAATACAGTGTACAAGATTTTAATATGTCAACAGAGCCTGCAGTTGATCTTGAGCAGGTTAATATTGTTCATAACTTTAGCAAGAAAAAAATAATTTTTATGAATTAGTTAAAGATGGAAAACAAGTATAGTATAAAGGGTGTGCCCAGTATTTGAAGTTGTCTTTTCTACTTAAGTTACATCATATCAATTGTCTCTGAGGAATTACTAAAAAAGAAATGTCCATTATTTTAGAGTTCCTTCATGATGAATGTAGTGAAGATAAGATACTTTCATCATTATATGAGATGAATAAAGTCATCAAAAAACTTTGAATTGATTATAAAAAGATACATGAAAGCCCTAATGATTTCATAATTTAGTGGGGAGAAGAGTTTGATACATAAGAATGCATAAGATATTATATAAGCAGATATAATTCAATGAAAAAAAATGATACTATAAATCAATGAAAACCCATGAAGAAATAGAACAAGAAAACTCATGAAATGTTATTGTGTTACTTTCCAATGAAACCATGCTTTCAAAGATTATTCATGTCGTCTAAGACTACATACGACATAAAGTGAAATGATTTGGATAGTAATGATAGCTTGATGATACATCCAAAAGATTCAATATCATGGAAGATGTTTGATTAATTATATCCAGATTTTTATTCAAATCCAAGGAATGTATGCTTTGGATTGGCTTCTGATGATTTTAACCCTTTTGGTACTTTAAGTACTAATTGTAGCATCTGGATAGTTGTTTTGATCCCCTTTAATCTACCTCCATTGATGTGTATGAGGAAGAATTATTTCATTATTTTGATGATTATTCCTAGAAATAAAATGACTAGAAATGACATTGATGTATACCTTCAGCCTCTAATAAAATAATTGCAAGAATTATGGGATGATGGCGTAGAAACATATGATCCTTCAATGAGAAAACTATTAAAAATGCATACTTCTTTAATGTGGAAAATTATTGATTCTCTTGGACTAGGAAATTTATCTGGTTGGAGAACTTATAATAGTTTGGCTTATCCCGTTTGTAATTTTGATTTTGAACCTCAATGATTACCTCATAGCAGAAAATGTTATTTTATGTGTCATCATCGATTTCTTGATGCTTCTCATAAATTTAGGTTTAACAAGACCCAATTCAATGGATATATTAAATTAAGAAATCTACCAAAGGTGTTATCTGGTTTATAAATCTTGGGATAATTAATGAATGACATTGAAGAATTTTGAAAATGTCACCAGTTTAAAGAAGGGGGAAAAGGGTACAAGGTACAGTATCCGAAGTAGCTGGAACACAAAAATGGAATAAAAAGAGTATATTTTTCAAACTTCCTTTTTGGGAGTTTAATTTGATATAATCTTAACATAATTCATATTAAGAAGAAATTTCATGAAAATGTAATTTTTATATTTCTTAATGAGCATGGTAAATCAAAGTATCACCTTAAATCTTTTAAGGATTTGGATTCAATAAATATAAAGCATGGTTTGTAGAAAAATGATACTGAAAAGTATCATTCGGCTATTTTTATAATGAAAAATCATTAGAAAGACATATTAATTAAAAATTTAAAGAATGTAAAATTTCTTAATAAATATTCAAGTAACATATAAAAGTGTGTTGACTTAAAACATTGAAAGTTACATGAATTGAAAATTCATGACTCATATATTCTGATGGGGTAGTTGTTTCTTTTGAAATTAAATAATACATTACCTGAAAAAGTAACTACATATCTAGTTGAGTTTTATAACTTTTCTAGAGAGATTTTTGGAAAAAATATAAATCTAACTGACCTTGACAAACTTCAAGAAAGAATAACTTTGAAACTTTTTCATTTGAAGATGTTATTTCCCCCTTCATTCTTCACAGTCATGATTCATTTGACTATTTATTTAGATAAGGAAACTAAACTTGGTGGACCAGTACACTATTGATGGATGTATCCAATTTAGAGGTATGTTGATATATTTTTTATTTTCATTAGTGAATTTAATTTTATCAAATCATTGACTATATTTTTAATATATTTATTATTTTTTTCATTAGGTACTTAGTTCATTTGAAATCATACATGAGGAATAAATCTCAAACAGAAGGCATTATTACTGAAGGTTATATAGTCAAAGAGTTATTGACCTTCTGTTCTAGGTATTTGGATGGGATTTATGATATATTCAATGGTTCTAGATGTTTAGACAACATTTCCACTAATTCTCATTCTGAAAACTACTCATCGATATTTCCAACTATTGGATGACCAATTGGAAAGGGGTAAAATTTTACACTGAATAAATTAGAGCTTCTATAAGAACCTAGATATGTTATGCTCAATAGACTTATTGTATATCCATTTATTGAAGCGTTGTTATTGCAAACATAGAGGTGACTAAGGGGGCGAGCTCAAAATGAGTTCAAATTAACAAGAGCTATGAATAAGGATATTGTCGAATGGTTTACCCATTATGTAATTATTTACCAATATTCATATTATTGATGTGTAGTTATTTTTTCTATGTTAAAATTAACACCTTATATATTTTTTATTGATAATGAATACTGAGAATCTATCTGAAATATCAAATGATTTGAAGTTTTTGTCTCAAGTTCCTCTATGGTAGGAAAAAAGATTCCATGCCTACAATATTCATGGCTTCATATTTTGTATAATTTATTATGAAGAAGACTTTAAAACTCAAAATAGTGGTATATTTACACCTGAATAGGTGGGATTCTATGGAAAGCTGAATGATATAATTGAATTAAACTATATTTGTTAGTTTTCTATTATCTTATTCAAATGAAAGTGGTTCAACATTGATAGGGGCATAATGAAAGATTCATTACATTTTACTTCTGTCAACTTCTCCTGCTTGATCCATACCCGTGATCATGAATATCATGATCTATTTATCCTGTCTTTACAATAGAATATGGTTTATTATGTGGATGATGAAATACATGAAGGTTAGAGTGTTTTTGTACACTTAAAGCAGATATGATTATATGATATGGGCAATGAAGATCAATTGGTACTCTATGAAAACGAACCTCATCAACCACAACAAAATTGTGCAGTTTTTTCAGGAAAATATCAAAACAATATAACTTGAAAGAGAGGGTGAAAATGAAGCACTAGTTGTAATAGAGGTTGATAAAAACGAAGATAATGAAGAAGGAGAAAAAATAATGTATAAATTTGTAATTAAAATATATTACAATTTCTGATTGATAAGTATTTCATACATATATACATTGTTCTAGTTTTTTTTGTAAAAATATTTTAGTTTTTCATTTTTTATACATTTAATATATTTGAACCATTTTAATTATAGGAATATTGAGAATTTTTTTTCAAGATCCTAGCCAATAAAATCTTGGAGCATGACACCACTACCATCAGCTTTAGTGGATCAAAGTGATTCTATTTTACCTGAGACTACTAGTGATCCAACCATTTCCTTAGATATTATTGGTAGCCCAACACTTGATTTACCTCCGGAAATGGAGTAGTTGGTCACCCCTTCATCTAGAGGACATTAAAGAGTTACCATTACTGGTATGTATTTCATTGTACAAAAAACTATATATTTTATTAATTTTTTAACGAATTTATCAAATAGATAAAGACAACCATAAAAGGGATAAAAATTTGAACATGGTATATGTATGGGACTGGGAGGACTTCAAGATTATTGTTCCATTTAATGAGTTCGGGGTGACTATAGGTGACGCTTCTGAAATCTATTGGTAGATTCTTGGGAAACTTGCTTGAGAGATGATGATATTAACCAGTAATTATACAGATTAGTGGTATATTCCTAAAACTTGAAAAAATGTGGTCTTTGATACTCAAATAAAGGTAATATTAATTTAATATTCCTTGATAACTAATTTAAAATACATGAGTAATTTTTTTAATATACTTATAAAGTGTTATGTTTTTTATTTCTAGATGTTTTTTCATTTTGATGTCCCTGACACCGTTTCACATCCATGGACATTGAAAAATTTAGTCAAGAAATTGAGATATTTTAAATAGAGATTATGGCATGAGTTTAATGACTCATCTTTGAGATCATGACAGATGTATGAGAAAGTGACTTAAGGTATTTATCGTGAGAAATGGAAGCTATTTGTCGACATTAATATATATGAATCTCATGAGGTAATTTCTTATTTTACATTATATTAATTACACAAACACAATAAAATTATAATTTTTATTAATGATTATATTTTTTGTAGGAATTATCTAAAAAAATACTATGAATCATGATAAATAAGTCATTCCTCACATCATTGGGTCTCATATTTTTTTGAGAAAAAGAACAATTTTGGTTTGTACTTTATTCATTATTATTAATATAATTTTATTATAATTCAAGGTTTTTTCTAACTTGTTTATATTTTTTTATAAAGTCTAATGAATTAGGTCACTATATTTTCTAAACAGATATGTGGTTTAAAGTGCATAGGAAGCCCAATGGAATTTTTGTAAATGATTCTACTAAAGACATCAGAGAAATTAATTTTCATTACCATTTCATGTTATTTCATTACTATAGAAAAATAATAATGAAAAATATATTATTATAAAAAAATCCTTAAACCCAATAAAATGGGGCCAAATACATGGTTCAAATGATGATAATTTAGCGTCGTTTGATACATCTTACTGGACCCAATTAATTAGGTTTAAGGCTTGTTTGTTGTTATAATTTATTTTTCAATAATATATTTTTATAGAAATGAAATAACAATAAATAGAAATGAAAATTTTATTAATTATATAATATTATGAATTTAAGATATTTTAAAAAATAATTGTTAATATTTTTGTATTAACATGTTAAATTTTAAGAAGTCTGGGACGTGAACCCTTTATAATCATCATATGCTTCCTAGAACGATGTAGTTGGTTTTAGGGAAGGAGCATCCCAAATGTGTTTGGCAGACGAGTTATGAGCCTAATACATTAGCTATATTTGGTAGGGTGTCAACAACTATTACTGCTACACTCGGTGATGGTTCAAGTAGTGACATCTATTAAGAATCACAGAGAGAAATTGAAATATTAAAAGAAAAAGTGAAATAACAAGACACTTATAGGAAAAAACTTGATCAGTGGTGATTGAAAATGAAAAATTCTTTAGTTTCTATATTTTATTGGATGATGGGAATGATCCCTGAGGAAATTTCCAACCTTATATCTTATCATGATAAGGTAAATTTTAAATTCCATAGATCATTCACACATTTTCAAAGAACACACACAACTTCCATAAATAAAACTATAATGACACTTTTATATAGAAAAAATTCACTTCAAGTCATATCAACTAAATATTGTTCCGGATTGACATGTAGTTGATTCCTATAAGTCAAAAATTAATTATAGATTGTTATCCTTAAGTTTGAAAATAATTCGATCTTGTTTTCTCATTTTTGACATAGTAAATTTTTTGTAAAAGTACCACGACCTTTAAAAACATGTGTTGAGGGGTCAAAACTAGGAAACTAATAGTTAATTGACATTAAATCATAGGATAAATACCATATATATTGATTTTTGAAATGTTGGAACTCACAAAATTTCATTCTGAGTTATGGTTTGACCAGGTAGCTTGTAGACGCGGTTTTAGTGTTTTAAAACACTAAAACATGTATTTAATGGTAAAAACCATAGAAAATAACCTAGGATTGATGTGAAATCATTTGAAAACAATCGTTGAGTTACTTTTGACATGTACGCATAGACAACACAACAATTTAACATGTGGTGTGGTCAAAATGACCCAGTTAACAGTTTTTAATGGTACCAAATCCTTGAAAAACATGTGTCAGAAGGTAAAAAATAAGAAAAAAACATCTAATTTCCCTAAAATCTTAGAAAAATGACCATAGATTTATTTTTGAAATATAGGAACTAACAACATGTTATTCCAAGTTACAGTTTTCCCAGGATGGCCCTAAATGTGTTTTTAGTGTTTTAAAACACTAATTTTTTTTGTAATGGTAAAAACCATACAAATGCCCTCATATTAACATGAAATAATAGTAAAATAACCATTTAATTATTTATTAAATTTACACAATGAAAACAAGTCAATATGATGTGCAGTGTGGTTGGAATGACTCGATAAACACTTTTTAAAGGTACCAAAGCCTTTAAAAACATGTTTTAGGGGATCAAAAATAAGGTAAATGATGTTTAATTTCCTTGAAATCATAGAAAAACGACCATAGATTTATTTTTGAGATATAGGAACTGAAGATACATAATTATGTTTTATAGTTTTCCCGAGATGGTAATAAATGTGTTTTTAGTGTTTTAAAACACTAAAACATGCATGTAATAGTTAAAACCATAGTAAACAACCTCATATTGACATCAAATCAAGGTAAAACCACCTTTGAGTTATTTTCTATTTTTATGTGTAGACAAAACATCAATCCAATGTGAGTTGTGGTTAGAATGACTCGGTAAACACTTTTTAAAGGTGCTAAAGCCTTTAAAAACATGTGTCAGGGGGTCACAACCAGGAAAACAATATTGGATTTCCCTAAAATAAGAGGAAAATAATTGTAGATTTATTTTTTAATTGTATAAACTGACAACATGTCATTTCAAGTTACAATTTTCTTGGGATGTCCCTAAATGTTTTTTTAGCGTTTCAAAACACTAAAATGTTTATGTAATGGTAAAAACTATAGAAAATGACCTTATATTGATTTTAAATCATGGGAAAACCACTATTGATTTATTTTGATGTGTACACATATAAAAAATGTAAATATGATGTGCTGTGTGGTCAGAATGGTTTGGAAAATAATTTTTAATGGTACCAAAGACTTTAAAAACATGTGTCGGGGGGTCAAAACCAGGAAAACGATATCAGATTACTCTGAAATCATAGTATAATTACCATAGATTAATTTTTGAAATGTAGGAACTAATGACACATCATTCTGATTTAAATTTTTCTCAGGATGACTGTAAATGCATTTTTTATGTTTTAAAATAGTAAAATGCACATGTGATGGTTAAAACCGTAGAAAATGACCTCATATTAATGTGAAATCATGAGAAAACCACTGTTGAGTTAACTCTAACGTGTGGTGTGGTCATAATGACTTGGTAAATAGTTTTTAAAGGTACTAAAGCCTTTAAAAATATGTGTCATAGGGTTAAAACTCGGAAAAAAACATTCTATTGTCCTAAAATCAATGGAAAATAGCCATATATTTATTTTTGAAATGTAGGAATTGACAACACATCATATCAAGCTATGGTTTTCCCAGGATGGCTGTAAACACGTTTTTAGTGTTTTAAAATGCTAAAACGTGCGTGTAACTATCAAAACCATATAAAATGACCTCTAATTGATGTGAAATTATGGGACAACCACCATTGAGTTATTTTTGACTTGTATGTGTAGAAAACACATCAACACGACATGCGGTGTGGTCGGAATGACTTGGTAAACACTTTTTAAGGGTAATAAATCCTTTAAAAACATGTATCGGAGGGTAAAAACTAGTCAAACAGAGTCATACTACCCTAAAATTATAAAAAATGACTGTAGATTTATTTTTAAAATGTATAAATTGATGAAATTTCATTCTAATTTACGATTTCCCTAGATCGATGTAAAAGAAATTTTAGTGTTTTAAAACACTAAAACGTGCGTGTAACTTTTAAAACCATAGAAAATGACATCATATTGAGTTAAATAATGATAAAACCACTAATAAGTTATTTTTTATGTGTATGCATAGAAAATACATCAATCTGACATGCGATGTGGTCGAAATGGCCCAATCAACAATTTTAAAAGGTACCAAGACCTTTAAAAACATGTTTTGGGGGTTAAAACTAAAAAAAAGATGTTAGATTTCCATTAAATAAGAGGAAAATGAACATAGATTAATTTTTGAAATATAGGAACTAACAAAATGTCATTATGAGTTATAGTTTTCCCGGGATGCTTGGAAACATTTTTTTAGTGTTATAAAACACTAAAACATGTTTGTAACGATCAAAACCCTAGAAAGAGACCTCGGATTGACATGAAATTAGGGAAAACCCACCTTTGATTTATCTTTGACATGTATGCATAGACAACATGTCAATATAATTTGTGGTGTGATTGAAATGACTTAGTAAACAATGTTTAAATGTACCAATACCTTTAAAAACATGTGTTGGAGATTCAAAACTAAAAAAATGATGCCGGATTTCCCTAAAATCATAATAAAATGACCGTAGATTTATTTTTGAAATTTAAGAACTGAAGGAACATCATTCTGAGTTAAAGCTTTCCTGGTATCTTTATAAACACATTTTTAGTGTTTTAAAACACTAAAACATGTGTCTAATGATAAAAACCACAGAAAATGATATCAAATTGATGCGGAATCATGAAAAAGCAATATTTGAGTTATTATTTACATGTACACATAGAAAACATGTCAATCTAACATGTGGTGTGGTTGGAATGACTCAGTAAACTGTTTTTAAAGGCACCAAAGCATTTAAAAATGTGTGTTAAAGGGTCAGAACTAGGAAAATGTCATCATATTGCCCTAAAATCATATTAAAACGACTATAGATTGATTTTTTAAATGTATGAATTGAAAAAATGTCATTCTGAGTTACGATTTTTTTGAGATGGCTATAAACACGTTTTTAGTGTTTTAAAACACTAAAACGTGCATGTAATGGTCAAAACCATAAAAAAAAACCTTAGATTGATAGATAATCATGAAACAACTACCATTGAGTAATTTTTGACATGTATGTATAGAAAATGTGTCACACCGATGTGTGGTGTGGTCAGAATGACTCGTTAAACACTTTGTAAAGGTATCAAAGCCTTTAAAAACATGTGTTGGGGGGGGGGGGGGTAAAAAACATGGGAAAAAACATTATATTTCTATTAAAATAGATGAAAATATCCATAGATTTATTTTTTAAATGAAGGAACTGAAAACATGTCATTCTGAGTTAGGGTTTTTCTAGGATTCCCATAAACACATTTTTGATGTTTTAAGACACTAAAACCTTCATATAATGGTCAAAACCCTAGAAAATGACCTCAACTTGACCTAAAATCATGGGAAAACCACCGTTGAGTTATTTTTGAAATATAATACATAATTTTATATCAAATTTTTTAGATTTTTTTATTAAGTAAATTTCAAGCACATGACACGTTGATTTAAAAAGTAATTAGAATATTTACTCATCCCTTTTTGGTTTCAAGTGTGGAATAATATCTTAAATAGGAAAGTTTATGTTTTTAAAGTGTTTTTCATGATATATTATTATTTTTTTTGTTAAAATTTATTTTACTTAATTAAAAAAATAAAAAATTATGTGCAACATTCTAAATATATTATGTTTTTTTATCTTTCGTATTTCTTTTCTTACATGTTCTATTTTTATTGTATGCGACAGTTGCCGACAATAGGTAGGAGGTTGACATTCTGATATGAAACATTATTCATAAGGTATTCGTGATAGTTCTTAGTTTATGTGGTATGTTTAAATTTTATCAATGATTCTACTATAATTCTGATTTATTATGTTCAGTTTTAATTTCGTTTTTTTTATAGTAGATAAGATGATGTGGTCAGTTTTAGTTGATTGGATGATGTGGAGGTAGATGGATATAGTGGAGGTCATGGGGTGGATGTATATTATGCATGGGTTGTTGCTGGACATATTTTATATGTGTATATTGATGACTGGGTATGGGTTGACTGAGGCTATAAGTTGACTGAGGTATATATTGACTAAGATTATGCAGAATGTGGATGTTTTTATATATGACTGTGGATGTATGATGTTTGTATGATGATTTTATCAAAAATTTATGTTTTAGTTTATTACATGTCATTTTTTTATATTTATATTTTTTATTAAATATTTTAAAATAATAATAAATTTTAATAGTAATATTTAGAAGTGGTTTTTAATAACTACCACAAAGTAAATTAATGAAAATTATAATAAGTGGCAGTTAAGTTAATCTTATCAATTTTATTTTTGGGTTATTTTTATTAAAAAACCAGCACTAAATAAAATTGAAACCATCGCTAAATGCTCAAAAAAATACACATACATAAATTGCCTCTAAATTAAAGAAACCACTGTGAAATGACTAAAAATCATACAATACATGGCAATTTTAATAACCACTGCTATATAATTAGGTGGTAGTTTAAACTGCCGCTAGTTCAAGAAAAAAATGCCACTAATTCCCTATTTTTTGAGTGATTCTTAAGGATTATAGTGTTAATTTTATATTAATCATTAATTATAATGTTAATTAATAATTATATTATGAATTATTAATTATATTGTTAATTAATAATCTATAAATGATATTTTTACTTACTTAATATATTAATTATATTATCAATTATTAATTATCTTAATTACTTAAATAGTTTTTAATAATTAAATCATTAAACTAAAATGAAATTTTTATATTGAAAACACACACTTTGAGCCATACCGGCCACATCATGTGTTGGATTGATGTGCAGTCAATTCCTATACATCATAAATGAATTAAGGATATTTTTTCTAATTTTCAAAACAATCCAAGTTCTTTTACTCTGTTTTGACAATGTGACATGAGTTTTAAACTAAAATGACACTTTTATATTGAAAACATGAATTTGGAGTCATTCCGACCACATTGTGTGTGGGATTGATGGGTGGTTGATTCTTACATGTCACAAATTAATTATAACCCATTTTAAAAATATTCAAGATAGTTTGAGATCATTTACTTAGTTTTGGATATGTGACAAATGTTTTACACTAAAATGACACTTTTATATTGAAAATGTGCACTTTGAGACATACCAACCACATCGTGTGTCAGATTAATGTGAAATAATTTCCTATATGTCATAAATTAATTATGGATCATTTTCCTAAAGTATCAATACAATACAAGATTTCGTACTTAGTTATGGATATGTGATGAGTGTTTTAAAGTAAAATGACACTTTTAATATGAAAACACTCACTTAGAGTCATACCGGCAACATCATGTGTTATATTGATATACGGTTGATTCCTATATGTGAAAAATGAATAATGTATCATTTTCCTAAAGTTTCAAGATAATATGATCTTGTTTACTCATTTTTGGATATGTGATGTGCGTTTTACATTAAAATGACACTTTTATATTGAAAACATGCACTTAGAGACATACTGGCCACATCGTATGTCCAATAGATGTGCGTTTGATTCCCACACATCAAAAAATGAATTATGAATCGTTTTACTAAATTTTTAAAACAATATGATTTCTTTTACTTAGTTTTCACAGTGTGATACATGTTTTAAACTAAAATGAAACTTTTATATTGAAAACACACACTTGGAGTCATATGAGCCACATCATGTGTGGGATTGATGTGGGATCGATTCCTACACACCATAAATGAATTATGGATCATTTTCCTAACGTTTAAAGACAATTTGATCTTGTTTACTCAGTTTTGGATATGTCACGTGCATTTTACACTAAAATGACACTTTTATATTGAGAACACATACTTGGAGTCATACTGGCCACATCAAGTGTCAGATTAATTTTTGGTTGATTCCTACATGACAAAAATAAATTATGAATATTTTTTTAAATTATCAAGATAATTCAAGCTTGTTTAATCATTTTTGGCTATGCGATGTGCATTTTACCCTAAAATTACACTTTTAAATTGAAAACATGAACTTGGAGTCATATCGGCCACATCGTGTGTCATATCGATGTTTGGTTGCTTCCAAAACATCAAAAATTAATTATGGAACATTTTCCTAAAGATTTAAGATAATTTGAGTTAGTTTACTCTGTTTTTCTATGTGATGCATGTTTTATACTAAAATGAAAATTTTATATCGAATACATGCACTTGGTGTATGACCACCCTGATCTTTGATTACACAATTAAACATAATTTATTACATAAAATTTACTTGATACAATATATAAGATAGAGAGGTATAGTGTATTTGGGGATTAGGATCATTACATAAAAACTTAAAACATAAAAAACAACATCTTTATTGAAAACCTCCTTTACATGACCACTACATTCCCTCATACTTAGCATTGCATTGGATAACCTGAGGACATGCATAAGAAAAGGGTGATCAATAAAGCCCAGTAAGGGAATAAACATGGAGTAACATAAAGAATATAGCACACAATAGACAATAGGCATATCATTAGATCAGAATAGAATCATAAACATACAGGCATGATAAAGCATGATAATCGTAACATGGAAATGTGGCAACAACACTTAATATTGAATTAACATGAGCCAAGGATCATTGCACATGGAGCATGAGTAAATAATCATTGCACATGAATCCCGAGTAAAACCTTGTTACACTTGAATTATCATGAGTAAATACCCACTACACATGACGTATCATGATAATATTCTTAACCCAATGCATTGGAGTGCTATAAGGGCACTCCCTTCTTAAATATTTCATTTCATGCATAAGTGTGCCACATGGATCATATAACATGGATTCATAAAACATAATCATTTATTCCATGATAAAGGAATGTGGAATTAATAAATGAAACTTTATAATCAATAATTAAATGTGCATAAAGTTTAATACCTTTGATAGAGAAATGGGCATGGTATTTACTACACAATGACATTAGCTTGGAAAATCGGTGCAATTTCGACAGCATAACGACGTGACGTAAGAATTAAAAAAAATGGTTGATGAGAGAGAACGAGGTGTCTCATAATATGTACATGAAATGGAAAGTAATGGGGTCATATAGATACATGTTACAACAATTTTAATGTAATTTAGAGTCATGATACAAAATAATTGCTTGAATGTAAAAGAGGAGGGAGAAATTTCTTTCAAAATTTCGGCATAGTAATGGGTGTACATGGGAGGAATTTAATGAGAGATAAAGGGGTCTCCCATAATTCAAACATAAAAAGGTCATTATGGGGGAGGTTTTAAACCATACCCCAATATTTATAATTGAAATTAAAAGGGCATAACAACATTAAGAAAATTGGGCAAAAACGAGAAAGGAAGAAAAAACCCTTACTTGGAAGTGTGATTCCAAAGGCTTGAGAGAGACTTCTAGAGAGCTTGGGGCACCTTTATAGGATTTTAGAGAGAGTAGGGAAGAAGTTGGTAGAACTATAAAGGCTTTGAGTGGGGAGGAAGTGGAAGCATGGGTGGGTTTATATAGGAAAGGTGTGGGAATTCTTTATTATTTAAGTTTGGGACACCTCACATTAAACTAATCAAAACCACAAACCATCCCATGGGTTTTCCCATGGTTTTTGGAAAAGAGAAGTGGAAAAAAATATTTTATAAGGAAAAAAGTCCTAAATGGGGTTGCTTATGTAGAGGTGAGTCACACTCCCAATGAAAACCATTTAAAAAGACAATATGTTTAATAAGCCTTGAAGGGTCCATTAATGATTTGTAAAATAAGTCAAACAAACCCAAAATCACATTATGTTAATGTTAAAACATATATTGGCTGAAAATAAGGCTTATAGTATTTCATTACAACACTATTGGGTCATTATGATGTCATAAAACACATAATATATTTAAACGTTATTTAATTTTTACCCAAAAATTTAACTGTTCCTAAAAATTAAGAAAAATTCACCGTTGGATAATTTTGACATCCTAATTACAGAAATAATATTCATTTTATCTAAATAATTTTCTAAATATGTTAATTTTTACTTTTAAAATAAAAACCGAAATTTATAAAAAATTCATGGGTTTTGACAAAAACGACTTTCAAACCTTAATAAAAATTAAAATTGAATTCATAAAATTATACAATAATTTATATTTAATAAAAAATAATTTAATAATAATAATAATAATTTATTAAAATATTCTTTAATTCAAAAATCCATTAATTCATCAAAATATATTTCTTAGTTGAACATTAACTAAAAATACTATTTGGGCTTTAAAAACTATTTACAAGGTAACAATAATAAAATGAAAATATATTCATTATTATATACAAAAATAAATTATATAACTATAGTGATAAGGTCTTGTTACATAACCACTTATAACACCTACATAAGATCGAAGAATAAGGTGTACGATGGTGAGAGACTCTTGGGGTGGCTCGGATAACATTGCTCGGGTGGTAATCTCTATCAGCTTCCATTTATCTCATAGGTAGTTCCGCTCGAGCTTAACATATTCAAGCTCGTCTTGGGCATGGTCAAGAGCGAAGCCTAATGACACCAACTCATTTCTGAGCTCTGAAAAATGGGCTTCGTATGGGGCACGTCTACTAGATGAGGCCATCACTTCCTTTGTCTGAGTAAATTAGATTTGTTAATGCTTTATATTTATACTAATAATGTGATCACTATTCAATGGATATATTATCAACGGTCACAATTATTAACATAAAACCAAAGAATTTGTCATTTTATATAAATATTTTACATAAAGAGACATTTAATTAGATCAAGAGGGATTTCCATTAATGAAAGTTTGGGTCGTTACAATATTCCCCCCTTAAAAAATTTCACCCTCAAACTTTTCTTTTCCCACACTAAAAAATATGTGAGAAACTTTGCTTCATCATTACCTCTAATTCCCACGTCACTTCTTCAAACTTGTGGTTTTTCCACAACACCTTGATGAGGGGCATTGTCTTATTTCATAGAACGTTTTCTTTATGATCTAAGATTTTCACTAGTTGCTCCTCATAAGAAAGATCATCCTCTAACTGTACCACCTCTAAAGAGAGTACATGTGAAGGGTTTGGTATGTAATTACTTAAGAGATATACATGAAAGATATCATGTACTTTGGACATGGTAGGTGGAAGTTCTAGTTGATAGGCCACAACCCCGACACGATCAAGAATCTCGAAGGGGCCGAAGTACCTTGGACTTAACTTCCCTTTATTTCCAAACCTCATGACCTTCTTCCATGGAGATATTCATAGAAATACCATGTCTCCAACTTTAAACTCAAGGTCTCATCGATGATTATCTACAAAACTCTTTTGTTGACTTTGGGATGCCTTGATATGCTGCTGAATGGTTTTCACCTTCTCCACGATTTCTTCGACCATTTCTGGTCCAAGCAGCTTATGCTCACCGACCTCATCCCAACACATCGGTGTTCTACACCTTTTTCCATAATGGGATTCATATGGTGACATTTGGATGCTCGATTGGAAACTATTATTATAAGAGAACTCAACTAGAGGAAGATATTGATCCCATCCTCCTTTAAATTCCATTGAGCATGCTCTCAACATGCCCTCAAGTGTTTGAATAGTCCGCTCATATTGGCCATCAATTTTAGGATGATAGGCCATACTGAAGTTCAATTTAGTATTTAGAGAATGTTGAAGACTCTTACAAAACATAGAGGTGAATCTTGGATCTCGATCAGACACAATAGATAGTGGTACTCCATGCAGCCTTAACACTTCCCGGATATATATCCGTTCCAGTTGATCCAATGATAAATCCTCCCGAATAGAAATGAAGTGTACATACTTTTTAAGACGATCCACAAAAACCCAGATGGAATTGTTGCCTTTGGATGTCTTCTAAATTCCAATAACAAAGTCCATGGTGATGTTCTCCCATTTCCATTCTGGTATGGGAAGTGGTTGCATCATCCCCTTAGACTTCTACCTCTCTACCTTCACTTTTTGACACACCAAGCACTTTGATGCATATTCAGCGATCACCTTCTTCATATTATCCCACCAATAATGCTCTTGGAGATCTCGATACATCTTTGTGTTTCCCAGGTTAATAAATAAATTTGAACTATGTGTATTATCCAAAAGTTATTTCTTCAGCTCTAAACTTGATGGAACACATAGTCTTTTCCCAAATCACACAATTCCTTCTTCATTAACATTAAAATTTGGGGATTTCCCTTTTCTGATAGCTTCCACTTTTTCCTGAATTCCCACATCATATTTTTGAGCATCCTTTAACCTTTCCAAAAGTGACGATTGAGAAATAATTTGTGAAAGGATTGATGATGTTCTCTTATTTATGATTCTCATGTCCATCTTCATCAAATATAAGAATATTTTATCCTTTTCAATTCTCATCAATGATAGAATTGCTGGGTTCTTTCTACTTTGGGAATCTGCCACCTTGTTCTCTTTCCCAGGGTGGTAATGGATTGAGAAATCATAGTATTTGATCATCTCTAACCATCTTCGTTGGTGCATGTTCAACTCTTTCAGTGTGAATATATTTTTGAGGATTTTGTCATCCGTATATATTTCTCACTTCTCCCCAAATAGATAATTCCGCCAAATTTTCAAAGTGAAGATCACTGCAACCAACTCGAGGTCATGTGTTGGATAGTTCTGTTCATGAACTTTCAATTGCCTTGAAGCATAGGTAATGACTTTGTCATTTTTCATCAACACACATCCCATTCCCTTCTTCAAAGCATCACTGAATTCCATAAAAAGTTCTCCACTTGTGGGTAAAGTGAGTACATGCACAATGATAAGCCTCCCTTTCAACTCCTTGAAGATTTATTAACATTCATCACTCCAAGAAAACTTTACTCCCTTCCGAGTAATCTTGGTAAGAGGGTTGGACAATTGTGAGAAATTTCTCACAAATCATCGATAATATCTAGCTAACCCCAAGAAGCTACGGATATCCATTACCGATGTTTGCCTTGTCCATCCCTCAATTGCATCTGTTTTGGAGGGATCCACAGATATCTCATTGCTGGTTATGATATAGCCCAAGAATGAGACCTCCTTCAACCAGAAATCACACTTGCTATACTTTTCATAGAGCTTCTCCTTCCGTAAGGTCTCTAGTACAGTTCTTAGATACTCCTCATAATCCTCCTTGGTTTTGGATTATATTAGAATATCATCTATAAAGACTACCATAAACTTGTTGAGGTAATCTCTAAAGACTCTATTCATCAAGTCCATGAAGATTTCTAGAGCATTAGTGAGTCCAAAAGGCATTACTATGAATTCTAAGTGCCCGTATCTTGTACGAAAAGCAGTCTTAGGGATATCTTCCTTCTTCACCCTTAATAATATCCCAAACAAAAATCCACCTTGGAGAAGTATCATGATCCATGCAGCTGATCGAACAATTCATCTATTCATGAGAGAGGATACTTGTTATTTATCGTGATTTTGTTAAGCTCACGATAATCGATGCAAAGGCGCATTGACCCATCTTTATTCTTGACGAAGAGGACTGGTGCACCCCATGGTGAAGCACTTGGGCATATAAACCCTTTATCAAAATTCTTCTGTAGTTGTTTCTTCAGTTCCTCAAGCTCTACAACAGCCATTCTATATGGATTCATGGATATTGGCAACACCCCAGGTATAAGTTCAATTTAGAATTCAACATCTCTTGTAGGAGGAAGACCATGAAATTCCTCGGGAAACACTTCAGTGAATTTCTTCACAATAGGCATGTCCTCTTGGATGGTTGCCTCCTTAGACTCAATCATCTAAGCCAGATATGAGTTCTCATAGGGAAGTAATATCCACTCTTGATATGATTTATCTAAAGAAGATTCATCTTACTCCTTGCACTTGTAAAGAATTGGGGGTCGATTCTCCACATGGAGAGTGATTTCCCTCTCATGATAATTTATGTTGGATCTATATAAGGAAAGACAATCCATGCGAATAATTGCATCAAATTCCACTGGAGGGAGTATGAAGAGGTTTTCCAGGAAGTTTAATCCATAGATTATGATAGAGGAGGAGTTATATGCCAACGAGCCTGTGCCCTAGTGGTACAGGCTACTACTTGGCATCCAAAAGACCCAGGATCAAATCCGGGAAGGGGAGAACTACCGGGGTACTGTAGCAGTACTGTAGCAGTGGTGGAAATGTTGCAGCGGTGATACTATAGTAGCGGAGGGACTGTAGCAGGTACTATAGCGGCGACTGTACTGTAGCAGTGCAGGAACTGTAGCAGTACTGTTCACTGAGGGGTCCTTTGGGCCAAATAATGGGATTTCATGCCTTGTATTCAGGACACTTGGCCTTGGGCCTTCGGGCTATGTAATGGGTCTCCCTCTACCCAGTCTAAAGAGGTATTTTATTTAAATAATAAATTGAGGCTTTGGACCCAACCTTTTGAAAAAAAAACAGAGGAGGAGTTATATTCATGGGATGGAATGATTTCCCCATTTGCTGTACTCACCGACATCTTTACTTCCATGATTTGTGGTGGTGCTGGGATTGTTCTACTAAAATTTAGAGATATAAAATAATGTGTAGAACCTAAATCAAAAAGTACGTTCACTATTCATGACTGAATAACTAGCATACCTATCACCACTTCATTGTCAGGGTTCACTTCAGCAGTAGTGATGGATAAAGCTCACCCTTGCTGCCTTGGAGGTTGTTGGTTGCCTCTGAAAACCCTTGGCTTAGGGAACTGATTTGCATGGTGCTCTGGTTCTTTGCAGTTCTAGAAACGAACAACATGTTAAGAGTCAAACAGAGCATTCCTCTCCTCTGTTGCAATGGTGGGTTTTTCTTTCCAACAATTAACAGCCAGGTTCCCTTCTCTTCCACACCTTAAGCATTTTCTCGTACCATTCAGGAAATTTCTAGGGTGCTTCTTTCCACACCTTTGGTAAGTGGGGTGCTGGATCTTCTTAGCACCGTTAGATTTATCCATCGGATTACCAGAATTGAAGTCCACCTTACGCTTCTTATCCCCATGATTCCCCTGAGATTCTCTGATCTCCATTTCGACCTTGAGGGCACATCATACAATTTACTCATAGCTGTCGAAGTCACAGATTGGTAGTGCTTTCCATAGGCTAGGTTTTAGCCCACCAAATAAGCGGTCAACCTTGAATTCGAGGGTAACAACAAAGCTGGAAGCGTATCATGCAAGCCTTTTGTATTTTTCCTTCCACGCTCCAATAGATTCATCGTCTTTTTGCTCGAGGGCAAGGAAGTCCCTTTCCATATTAAGCTGGAGGGTGCACAAAAAATATTTATCGAAAAACATCTTTTATAAATCCTTCCATTCCAATGCCTCGATCTCCTCCCCAGGCTTTATATTTTTGATCAAAGTCGACCATTGATTATCTTCACCCTCCATATGATAATTAGCCAGGAGAACCTTCTCTTGTTCATAAAATTGAAGGATGGATAAGATCTTTTCAATGCAGTTGATCCATTGTTCAACGATTGAGGGATCGAATGATCCATTAAAAGTAAGAGGAATTTGTCTTATGAAGCTCTCTATAGAGAAATTTTCTTTCCTGGGGGGGGGGGGTTGAACGTTCCTCTTGACCCATGTTTCTATTCAAATCTTGAGTTAGCTGAGAGAGAAGCCTGAAAAATTTTGCGATTCCTACTCCCATTGGATTGGGCATCTATTTATTACAGTCATCACATTGATCTTCACATTTATTTTTAGCCCGATTCCTCCTATTACCAGCCATTGGATGGAATAAATGGAAATTTAGGGGTAACACATAAAGGGTAATACAAGGAAAAAACTGATGACTTATTATAAACTCTTATTTCCTTAACATATGAATCTATTGGCTTCAGTCTATGTTATCCATGATCTACTTTTTAACATATATTCTTAGGGATTTTTTTGTCCCTTAATAATGGTTCATATTAAGCTTGTGAATTTACCAAAGCATATCCCATGGGATTTTCGTAAAAAAGAGTACAGTAAGG
Organism: Viscum album; assembly: GCA_963277665.1. Taxonomy (NCBI): domain Eukaryota; kingdom Viridiplantae; phylum Streptophyta; class Magnoliopsida; order Santalales; family Viscaceae; genus Viscum; species Viscum album. The sequence continues at coordinate 1,649,851,694 of OY728143.1, read as the reverse complement.
CCCTTTGTCGTGCACCAGTTCCCATTCGAGTCTAGCTCAAAGCGTTGTTTTCGAGTTTTACCCCTAGGCTACATCTGTATGAGATCCGCCTCTACCTGCTTGTATCTAGATAGGGATATATTTTCTTGATAAACCACTTATTAAATACTCACCAAAACTTAGTGATGTTTTTATTATACTTAGTCTTGTCTCTAAGGCTTTACTAGGATTTTCTAATCCTAATCCTAGAAATAACTAAACATATCCTCTGATACCAACTATAACAACCCTGATCTTTTATTACACAATTAAACATAATTTATTACATAAACTTAACTTGATAAAATATAGAATATTGATAGGTCTAGTGTCTTTGGGGCTTAGGATCATTACATAACAACTTAAAACATGAAAAACAACATCTTTATTGAAAACTTCCTTTACATGACCACTACATTCCCTCATACTTAGCATTGCATGGGATAACCTGGGGACATGCATAAGAAAAGGGTGAGCTATAAAGCCCAGTAAGGGAATAAACAAGGAGTAACATGAGGAATAAAATACATGTAAAACAATAGGAATATCATTATATTACAATAGAAGCATAAACATATAGGAAAGATAAATCATGATAATCATAATATGGAAATGTGGCAACAACACTTAACATGGAATTAGCATGTGCCAAAGCACATTGCACATGGAGCATGAGTAAATCATCATTGCACATGAAGCACGAGTAAAATATCATTGCACTTGAATTAGTATTAGTAATCACCCATTTCACATGACGTATCATTATACTATTCTTAATCCAATGTATTGGAGTGCTATAAGGGCGCACCCTTCTTAAACATTTCATTTCCTACATAAGTGTTCCACATGAATCATATAACATGGATTCATAAAACATAATAATTTATTCCATGATAAAGGAATGTGGAATTAATACATGAAACTTTATAATAAATAATTAAATGTGCATAAAGGTGAATACCCTTGATATAGAAATGGGCATGGTATTCACTACACAATGACATTGGCTTGGAAAATCGGTGCAATTTCTGCAGCATAACAGTGTGACATAAGAATTCATAAAAATGGTTGATGAGAGTGAAAGGGGTGTATCATCATATTTACACGAAATGGACAGTAAGGGGGTCATATATATACATTCCCCAACAATTGTAATGGAATTTAGAGTCATGATACAAAATAATTGCTTGAATGTAAAAGAGGAGAGAGAAATTTCTTTCAGAATTTTGGCATAGTAACTGGTGTACATGGGAGGCATTTATTGAGAGATAAAGGGGTCTTCCATCATTCAAACATAAATAGAGAAGTATGGGGGAGGTTAAAAACCATACCACAAAATTTATAATTGAAATTAAAAGGGCATAACAACATTAAGAAAATTGGACAAAAATGAGAAAGGAAGAAAAAACCCTTACTTGGAAGTGTGCTTCCAATGTCTTGAGAGAGGCTTGAGAGAGGATTATTGGGATCTTGGGGAACCTTGGGAGGATTATAAAGAGATAAGGGAATATGTTTTATTGAATCAAAAAGATTTTAGTGGGGAGGAAGTGGGATCTTGGGTGGGTTTATATAGGAAAGGTGAGAGAATTCTTTATTATTTTGGTTTGGGACACCTCACATTAAACTAATCCAAACCAAAAACCATACCATTGTTTTTTACCATGTTTTTTGGAAAAGGGAAGTGTAAAACAATATTTTATATGTAAAAATTCCTAAATTCTTAAAATAATGGGTTTTCTTATGTGGAGGTGAGTCACACTCCCAAGGAAAACAATTTAAAAATACATGATGATTAATAAGCCTTGAAGGGTCCATTAATGCTTTGTAAAATAATTCAAACAAACCCAAAATCACATTATTGAAATGGTAAAACATATATAGGCCGAACATAAGGCTTTTATTATTTTATTACATCACTATTAGGTCATTATGATGTCATAAAACACATAATATATTTAAACGGTATTTAAATTTTACCCAAAAATTTGACTGTCTCAGAAAATTATGAAAAATTCACCATTGGATAATTTCGACATCTTGATTCCAGAAATAATATTCATTTTATCTAAATAATTTTCTAAATATGTTAATTTTCACTTTTAAAATAAAAAACCGACATTTATCGAAATTTCATGGGTTTTGACAAAAACGGATTTCAAACCTTAATAAAAATTACAATTGCATTCATAAAATTATAAAATAATTTATATTTAATAAAAATTAATTTAATAATAATAATAATATTTTATTAAAATATTATTTAATAAAAAAATCCATTAATTCATCAAAATATATTTCTTAGTTGAACATTAACTAAAAATACTATTTGTGATTTAAAAACTATTTACAAGGTAACAATAATAAAATGAAAGTATATTCATTATTGCATACAAAAATAATATATATAAACATAGTGCTAAGGTCTTGTTACATAACCCCTTATAACACCCTCATAAGACTGAAGAGTAAGGTGTGCAATGGTGACAGACTCTTGGGGTGGCTCGGATAACATTGCTCGGGTGGTAATCTCTATCAACTTACATTTCTCTTCGAGGAAGTCCTGATCAAGCTTAACATATTCAAGCTCATATTGGGCTTGGTCAAGATCGAAGCCCAATGATTCCACCTCCTTTCCAAGCTCTGACAAATGGGCTTCGTATGGGGCATGTCTACTAGATGAGGCCATTACTTCTTTTGCCTGAGTAAATTGGATTTGTTAAAGCCTTATATTTATACTAATCATGTGATCACTGTTCAACGACTATATTAGCAACGATCACAATTATTAACATAAAACCAAAGAATTTGACATTTTATATAAACATTTTATATAAAGAGACATTTAATTAGATCAATAGGGATTTCCATTAATGAAAGTTTGGGTTGTTACAATCTTCCCCCATTAAAAAATTTTTCCCTCAAAATTTTCTTTTCCCACACTAAAATAGATTTGGGTAACTCTGCTTCATCATTTCCTCTTATTCCCACATTGCTTCTTCAAACTTGTGGTTTCGCCACAACACCTTGACGAGGGTAATTGTCTTATTTCATAGAAATTTTTATCTATGATCTAAGATCTTCACTGGTTTCTCCTCATAAGAAAGATCATCCTCTAACTGTACCACCTCTGAAGAGAGTACAAGTGAAGGGTATGGTATGTACTTCCTTAAGATGTATACCTGAAAGACATAATATACTTTTTCCATGGTAGGTAGACGTTCTAGTCGATAGGCTAGATCCCTGACATGATCAAGAATCTCGAAGGGGCCGATGTACCTTGGACTTAACTTCCCCTTCTTTCCAAACCTCATAACCTTCTTCCAGGGAGATATGCATAGAAATGCCATGTCTCAAACATTAAACTCAAGGTCTCGTCGACAATTATCTGCATAACTCTTTTATCAACTCTGAGCTACCTTGATATTTTGCTAAATGTTTTTCACCTTCTCCACCATTTCTTCGACCATTTTTGGTCCAAGAAGCTTACCCTCACCAACCTCATCTCAACACACTGGTGTTCTGCACCTTTTCCCATAAAGGGCTTCATATGGTTCCATTTAGATGCTCGAGTGGAAACTGTTATTATATGAGAACTCAACCAGAGGAAGATGTTGATCCCATCCTCCTTTAAAGTCCATTGAGCAAGCTCTCAACATGTCCTCAAGTGTTTGAATAGTCCCCTCAGATTTGCCATCGGTTTGAGGATGATAGGCTGTACTGAAGTTCAGTTCAGTATTCAGAGCATGTTGAAGACGCTTCCAAAACTTAGAGGTGAATCTTGGATCTCGATCAGACTCAATAGATAGTGGTACTCCATACAGCCTTACCACTTCCATAATATATATCTGTGCCAGTTGATCTAATGAGAAATCCTCATGAATAGCAATGAAGTGTGCATACTTTGTAAGATGATCCACAACAACCCATATGGAATTGTTTCCTTTGGATGTCTTTGGAAGTTTGGTGACAAAGTCCATGGTGAGGTTCTCCCATTTCCATTCTGGTATAGGCAATGGTTGCATCATCCCCTTAGAGTTATGACTCTCTGCCTTCACTTGTTGACACACCAGACACTTTGATGTATATTCAACGATCTCCTTCTTCATATTATCCCACCAATAAGGCTCTCAGAGATCTTAATACATCTTTGTGTTTCCTGGGTGAATAGAGAAACTATGTGCATCATCCAAAAGTTATTTCTTCTACTCCAGACTTGATGAAACACATAGTATTTTCCCAAATCTCATAATTCCTTCTTCATTAACATTAAACTCTGAGGATTTCTCTTTTCTGATAGCTTCCACTTTTTCCTGAATTCCCACATCATCTTTTTGAGCATCCTTTAACCTTTCCAAAAGTGACAGTTGGACAATAATTTTTGAAAAGATTGATGATGTTCCCTTCTTTATGATTCCCATGTCCATCTTCATAAAATCTAAGAAGATTTTATCCTTTTCAAATCTCATCAATGATAGAATCACTGGGTCCTTTCTACTTACGACATCCTCCACCTTGTTCACTTTCCCAGGGTGGTAATTGATTGAGAAGTCATAGTATTTGATCAGCTCTAATTATCTTCATCGGCACATGTTCAAATCTTTCTACGTGAATATATACTTGAGGATTTTTTGGTCCTTATATATTTCAAACTTCTCTCCAAAGAGATAATGCTGCCAAATTTTCAAAGTGAAGATCACTGCAACCAACTCACGGTCATGTGTTGGATAGTTTTGTTCATGAAATTTCAATTGCCTTGAATCATAGGTAATTAATTCTTCATTTTTCATCAAAACACATCCCAGTCCCTTCTTCGAATCATCACTGAATACCACAAAAAGTTCTCCACTTTTGGTTAAAGGGATCACAGGTGCAATGATAAGCCTCATTTTCAACTTTTTGAAGCTTTCTTCACATTCATCACTCCAAGAAAACTTTACTCACTTCCGAGTTATCTTGGTAAGAGGGTTGGAAAATCGTGAGAAATTTATCATAAATTTTCAATAATATTTAGCTAACCCCAAGAGCTACAGATATCCATTACCGATGTTGGCCTAAACCACTCCTCAATTGCATTTGTTTTGAAGGGATCCATATATATCCCATTGCTGGTGATGAAATGGCCTAAGAATGAGACCTCATTCAACCAGAACTCACACTTACTGTAATTTTCATATATCTTCTCCTTCAGCAAGGTATATAGTACATTTCTTAGATGCTCCTCATGATCCTCCTTGGTTTTGGAGTATATCAGAATATCATCTATAAAGACTACCACAAACTTGTCGAGGTAATCTCTAAAGAATATATTCATCAAGTCCATGAAGATTTCTGGAGCATCAGTGATTCCAAAAGTAATTACTATGAATTCATAGTGCCCATATCTTGTACAAAAAGCAGCCTTGGGTATGTCTTCCTTCTTCACCCTTACTTGATAATATCCCAACCGAAAATCCACCTTGGAGAAGTATCGTGCTCCACGCAGTTGATCGAACAAGTTATATAATCATGGGAGAGGATAATTGTTCTTTATTTTGATTTTATTAAGCTCACAATAATTGATGCAAAGGCACATTGACCCATCTTTCTTCTTGACGAAGAGGACTGGTGCACCCCATGGTGAAGCACTTGGGCGTATAAACCCTTTATCTAGATTCTCCTGTAGTTGTCTATTCATCTCCTCAAGCTCCACAACAGCCATTCTATATGAAGTCTTGGATATTGGAAACACCCCAGGTATAAGTTCAATTGATAATTCAACATCTCTTCTAGGAGGAAGACCAGAAAATTCCTTGGGAAACACTTCAACAAATTCCCTCACAATAGGCATGTCCTCTAGGATGGTTTCCTCCTCAGAGTCAATCAAATGAGCCAGATATGCATTCTCATAGGGAAGTAATATCCACACTTGAGATGATGGAGCTAAAGAAGATTCATCTTCCTCCTTGCACTTGTAAAGAATCGGGGGTCGATTCTCCACATGGAGAGTGATTTCCCTCTCACGGAAATTTATGTTGGCTCTATATAAGGAAATACAATCCATGCAAATAATTGCATCAAATTCTACCAGAGGGAGTATGACGAGGTTCGCCGGGAAGTTTAATCCACATATTATGACAAGGGATGCGTTATATTCATGGGATGCAATGATTTCCCCAATTTCCTTACTCACCGACATCTTCACTTCCATGATTTGTGGTGGTGTTAGGATTGTTCTACTAAAATTTCATGATATAAAAGAATGCATATAACCTGAATTAAAAATTAAATTCGCTATTATTGAATTAATAACTAGCGTACCTATCACAACTTAATTTTCGGGGCTCACTTAGGCAGTAGTGATGGAAAAAACTCTCTCTTGCTGCCTTGGAGGTTGTTGGTTGCCTCCGAAAACCCTTGTCTTAGACAATGATTTTCAAGGTGCCCTGGTTCTTTGCAGTTGTAGAAATGAACAACGCGTTGAGAGTCAAATGGAGAATTCCTCTCCTCTGTCACATCCATGGTTTTTTCTTTCCGACAATTAATATCCAGGTGTCGTTCTCTTCCACACCTAAAGCATTTTCTCGTACCCTTTAGGAAATCTCCAGGGTGCTTCTTTTCGCACCTTTGGCAAGTGGGGTGTTGGATCTTCTTAGCACCGTTGTATTTATCCATCAGACTGCCAACATTGAATTCCACCTTACACTTCTTATCCCCATGAAACCCCTAAGATTCTCCGATCTCCATTTCGACCTTGAAGGCACATCGGACAATTTTCTCATAGTTGTCGAAGTCATAGTTTTCCAATGATTTCCGTAGGCTAGGTTTTAGCACAACAAAGAAGCAGTCAACCTTAAATTCGAGGGGTAATGACAAAGTCTGAAGCGTATCATAGAAGCCTTGTGATTTTTTCCTTGTACGCTCTAATATATTCATTGCCTTTTTTCTTGAGGTCAAGGAAGTCCCTTTCCATCTTAAGCAGGAGAGTGCGTGGAAAATATTTATCGAAAAACATCTTCCGGAAATCCTTCCATTTCAACGCCTCGATCTCCTCCTCAGGATTCATATTTTTTATCAACGTCCACCATTGATCAGCTTCACCCTCTATACGATAAGCAGCCATTAGAACCTTATCTTGTTCAGAACATTGAAGGATTGAGAAGATCTTTTCAATGGAGTTGATCCATTTTTCAACGATTGAGGGATCAGATGATCCTTTAAAAGTAAGAGGACTTTGTCTCATGAAGCTATCGATAGCGACTTATTATTTCATAGGGGGGGGGGGGGGGTTGAACATTCTTCTTGACCCATGTCTCTATTCAAATCTTGAGTTAGCTGAGAGAGAATCGTGACAAAGTTTGTGATTCCCACTCCCATTGGATTGGGCATCTCATTAGTACAATCATCACATTGATCTTCACATCGATTGTTAGCCCGAGTCCTCCTATTACCGTCCATTGGCTGGAATAAAAGGGAAGTTAGGGGTAACACATAAAGGGTAATACAAGGAAAAAAACTGATGACTTATAAGTAACTCTTATTTCATTAACATATGAATCTATTGGATTCAATCTATTTTATCCATGATCTACTTTCTAACATATATTCTTAGGGAATTTTTTGGTCCCTTAATAATGGTTCATACTAAGATTGTGAATTTAACAAAGTATATCCCCTAGGAGTGTCATAACCAAGAGTTCAGCATGGCCCATTATCACGCACTAGTTTCTGTTCGAGTCTAGCTCAAAGTGGTGTTTTTGGGATTTACCCCTAGGATACATCTATGCCAAAGCCGCCTCTACCTGCTCTTATCCAGGCATGGATATATTTTCTTGATAAACCACTTATTCAATACTCACTAAAACTTAGGGATGTTTTTATTATACTTAGTATTGTCTCTAAGGCTTCACTAGGGTTTTCTAATCCTAATCCCAAAAATAACTAAACATATCCTCTGATACCAACTATGACAACCCTGATCTTTTATTACACAATTAAACATAATTTATTACATAAAATTCACTTGATACAATATAGAAGATCGAGATGTATAGTTTCTTTGGGGCTTAGGATCATTAAATAACAACTTAAAACATGAAACACAACATCTTTATTGAAAACTTTATTTACACAACCACTACATTCCCTCGTACTTAACATTGCATGTGATAACCTGAGGACATGCATAAGAAAAGGGTGATCTATAAAGCCCAGTAAGGGAATAAACATGGAGTAACATGAGGAATAAAATACATGTTAAAAAATAGGCATATCATTAGATCATAATAGAATCATGAAAATACAGGCATGATAAATCATGATAATCATAACATGGAAATGTGGCAACAACACTTAACATAGAATTAGCATGATCCAAGGATCATTGCACATCGAGCATGAGTAAATCCTCATTGAACATGAAGCACGAGTAAAACCTCATTGAGATTGAATTAGAATGAGTAAAAACCCATTGAACGTGATGTATCATGATACTATTCTTAATCGAATGCATTGGAGCGCTATAAGGTCACACCCTTCTTAAATATTTCATTTCATGCATAAGTGTGCCAGATGGATCATATAACATGGATTCATAAGATATAATCATTTATTACATGATTAAGGAATGTGGAATTAATACATGAATCTTTATAATCAATAAATAAATGTGCATAAAGGTGAATACCCTTGATAGAGAAATGGGCATGATATTCACTACACAATGACATTGTCTTGGAAAATCGGATCAATTTCGGTAGCATAACAGCATGATGTAATAATTCATAAAAATGGTTGATGAGATATAAAGGGGTGTCTCATAATATTTAAATTAAATGGACAGTAAGGGGGTTATATAGATACATTTCCTAACAATTTTAATGGAATTTATAGTCACGATACAAAAAAATTGCTTGAATGTAAAAGAGGGGAGAGAAATTTCTTTCGGAATTTCAGCATAGTAACGGGTGTACATGAGAGGAATTTAATGAGAGATAAAGGGGTATCCCATCATTAAAACATAAATAGGGCAGTATGGGAGAGGTGAGAAACCATACCCCAACATTTATAATTGAAATTAAAAGGGCATAACAACATTAAGAAAATTGGACAAAAATGAGAAAGGAAGAAAAAAACCCTTACTTGGATGTGTGCTTCCAAAGGATTGAGAGAGGCTTGAGAGAATATTTTTTGGTGCTTGGGGCACCTTGGGAGGATGATAGAGAGAGTAGTTCATAGGTTGGATTAACTCCAAAGGCTTTTAGTGGGGAGGAAGTGGGATTTTGTGTGGGTTTATATAGGAAAGGTTAGGGAATTCTTTATTATTTAGGTTTGGGACACCTCACATTATAATAATACAAACCACAAATCATCCCATAGTTTTTGCCCATGGTTTTTGGCACAGGGAAGTGGAAAAAAATATTTTATAAGGCTAAAGTCCTAATTTGTTAAAATAATGGAGTTGCTTATGTGGAGGTGAGTCACACTCCAAAGGAAAACAATTTAAAAAGACAAGATGTTTAATAAGCCTTGAAGGGTCCATTAATGCTTTGTAAAATAAGTCAAACAAACCCAAAATTACATTATTTTAATGTTAAAACATATATTGGACGAACATAAGGCTTATAGTATTTTATTACATCACTATTGGGTCATTATGATGTCATAAAACACATAATATATTTAAACGATATTTAATTTTTACCCATAAATTTTACTATCTCAGAAAATTATGAAAAATTCACCATTGGATAATTTTGACGTGATGAATCCAGAAATAATTTTCATTTATATAAATGATTTTTTAAATATGTTAATTTTCACTTTTAAAATAAAAACCACCATTTATCGAAAATTCATGGGATTTGACAAAAACAACTTTCAAAACTTAATAAAAATTACAATTGTATTCATAAAATTATACAATAATTTATATTTAATAAAAATTAATTTAATAATAATAATAATATTTTATTAAAATATTATTTAATTCAAAAATCCATTAATTCATTAAAATGGATTTCTTGGTTGAACATTAACTAAAAATACTATTTGTGATTTAAAAACTATTTACAAGGTAACAATAATAAAATGAAAGTATATTCATTATTATATAAAAAAATAATGTACATAAACATAGTGCTAAGGTCTTGTTACATAAACCCTTATAACACCCGCATAAGACCGAAGAGTAAGGTGTACGATGGTGACAGACTCTTGGGGTGGCTCAGATAACATTACTCGGGTGGTAATCTCTATCAACTTCCATTTCTCTCATAGGCGGTCCCACTCGAGCTTAACATATTCAAGTTCGGTTTGGGCTTGGTCAAGAGAAAATCCCAATGAAACCACCTCCTTTTTGAGCTATGACAAATGGGCTTCGTATGGGGAATGTCTATTGGATGAGGCCATCGCTTCCTTTGTCTGAGTAAATTGGATTTGTTAAAGCCTTATATTTATACTAATCATGTGATCACTGTTCAATGACTATATTAGAAACAGTCACAATTCTTAACATAAAACCGAAGAAGTTGACATTTTATATAAACATTTTACCTAAAGAGACATTTAATTAGATCAATAGGGATTTCCATTAATGAAAGTTTAGGTCATTACATGGAGTTATATCGGCCACATCATGTGTCAAATTAAAGTGGGGTCAATTTATGCACATAAAAAATGAATTATGGATTTTTTTATAAAGTTTCCTGAAAATTCAACCTCGTTTACTTAGTTTTGGCTATGTGATGTGTGTTTTAAACTAAAATGGCACTTTTATATTGAAAACATGCACTTGGAGTCACACCATCCCCATCGTGAGTCAGATTAATGTGAGGTTGATTCCTACACATCAAAAATTATTTATAGATAATTTTAATAATTTTTGAAAATAATATAATCTCATTTATTAAATTTTGGCTATGTGATGCATATTGTTTTGTGAAATGGAACATTTAATGTGAAAAATAATAATTTTGAGTCATATCGACCACATAATGTGTTGTATTAATGTGTAGTCAATAACTATACATAAAAGATGAATTATGGATTGTTATTAAAAAAAATTCAAGACAATATGATCTCATTTACACAGTTTTGTCTATGTGATGTGTGTTTTACACTAAAATGACACTTTTATATTCAAAACATGTACTTTAAGTCATACTGGCCACATCGTGTGTCCAATTGATTTGAAGTCATTTCCTACACATAAAAAATAAATTATGGAATTTTTTACTGAAGTTTTAAATCAATCAAATTTCTTTTACTCAGTTTTGGCTATGTGGATTGTGTTTTACACTAAAACGACACTTTTATATTGAAAACATGCACTTGAAGTCATATAGGCCATATCGTGCATTATATTGATGTGTAGTCAATTCCTAAACCAAAATAGTTAATTTTGGATCATTTTATTAAAGTTTCATGGTAATATGAGCTCTTTTACTCAATTTTGTCTATGTGATGTGCATTTCATACTAAAATGACACTTTTATATTGAAAACAAACACTTTGAGTCATACCAGACACATCGTGTGCCCGATTGATTTGCGGTCTATTAATACATGTAAAAAATGAATTATGGATCATTATAACAAATTTTGAAAACAATCCAATTTATTTACTCAGTTTTAGATATGTGACACACTTTTTACACTAAAATAACACTTTTGTATTAAAAATATGAACTTAAAGTAATATCACCCACATCGTTTATCAGGTTGATTATGGCTGATTCCTACACAACAAAAAAATATGAATCATTTTACTAATGTTTCAAGATAATACAATCCCATTTTCTTAATTTTGTTTATGTGATACGCATTTTACACTAAAATGACACTTTTATATTCAAAACACGCACTTAGATTCATACCAGCCATATCGTGTATACGATAGATGCGCGGTCAATTCCAATGTGTAAAAAATTAATTATGGAAAATTTTATAAATTTTAAAAATAATATGATATTGTTTACATAGTTTTGGGTATGTGATGTTAATTTTACACTAAAATGACACTTTTATATTGAAAACATGAACTTAGATTCATAATGGCCACATCATGGTTGGATTGATTCTCATTTGATTCCTACATCTCATAAATTAATTATGGATCATTTAACTAAAGTTTGAAAACATTTAGAGTTATTTTACTTAGGTTCCACAATGTGACATGTATTTTGAACTAAAATGAGACTCCTCTACTGTTGGTAGGGTGATGATGGTGTGAGGATTGAGATGACAATATCGATGGAAAAATCACCATCATCATGAATTAAAAATTCATCTTTGGTGGCCATGCCTCTCAGTTTTCTGATAAGGAATTCCATGTGCCCTAACACACACCATTTCCTAAGCCCTGGTCACATGGGGAAGCTTCTCGGAAAATCCTATGGTGGATAGATGGGTGTGTGTGTGTGTGGTGTTTTGGGGGGGGGGGGTTCCTTGATGGAGGAGGACTAATGTGTGTGAGATTGGGGTGGGTCCTTGATGGAGGTGGATGCCTGCATGTGTGTGTGTAAGGTTGTGGTTAATTGGTTAAAGAGGTGTGCACGGGGCTCTAGACTCATTCCCTTCTATCAATCCTTTCCCTCCACGTTGATACTTGCACACTACACACTTATGGATAAATTTTTTCTTAATGTTTCATCCTTACTAAATTTTATAATTAGGATTTTTTTATTTTCATTTTGAATGTTTATATTTTTTAAATGTTAAAGAGATTGTTCATATAATTCTATTGTAAGTGTTCTAAATGTTTTTTAGAGGTGATAAATGTCAATTTTATCAATGTTTTTTAGCACTAATAAATGTAACCTTTTATCAACACCTTTTTGGTGTTGATAAAAGCTATATTTCATAAAAAAATTATATATAATTAAAAAACATATATTAATATATATATATATATATATGTGTTTATATTGATATAAATATAATATATTTTATTAAATATGATTTATATAGGCCTAAATATGCATTTACACTTAATAAATAATATATTTATTGAAAAATAACTTATAAAATAATTTAAAATTAATATTTATTAATAATTTTTTGATTATTATTGATTAATAGTCATTTAATAACCATCGGATGACACAAAAATTAAGTAAAATTAATGAACAATCTAAGATAAGTTCAAAACATGACTTGAACTTCAAATAACCATAACTTTTGTTCTGGTTTTTGTTTGAGCTCTACCACATATCAAATCGAAGCTTTTGAAAATATCTAAGATTTGATGAATATGGAGCCTCTATAAGAATTTTTTGAGGTAAAACAAAGGTTTGAAAGGTCTCCAAAACTAAAATTTTTGTTGGGGTACCTTAATTTTTGAACATTTTATGGAATTTCAATCTTTTTGAGGGGTTCTTATTGATTTTTTTCAGTGGAGACTAAATTTATTCTCTAGTATTACACTCATATTGATATTATATTGTTTAATTTTTATCATTTTTTATATTATAGTGTTATTTAAAATTAAATATATTCATATTTGTATATAATTACATGAAAAGGTATTTTTAGATATATAAACCATATGGAAATAAATATTTATTATTTATTTTATTTAAAATAAAAATTTATCCATTTTATTTAACTTAATTATAAAAATTCATTAATATATATATACACACATATAATTAAGTAATGTTTATATATAAGTATATGTGTGTCAATAAAAAAAATATTTATGTGTATATCCAAATATATGTAAATAAATACATATATGTAAATATTTATGCGTGTATATGCAAAATATAAATGTGTTTGTGTGTGTAAATATTTCTATTCATGTGTGTGTCAATACGGTGTAAGTACACCATATATAAATATAATTTTATAAATATATCATTATCATTAAATACAATATATAAATGTATTTATAATAAATATTTATAAATACATTATAAAAAATTTATATCAATTTATACATTTATATGTAAATATGTATAAATATATATGTAAATATATAAACATATAAATATATATGTTAATGTGTATAAAATTTATATCTAAATATACAATATAAAGACGTATTTTAAAAATGTATTTAAAAATAATTATATAAATATATATAATTATATGAATAAATATATAAATAAAAATGAATTATATATATATATATAAATATCATAAAATATTAAATAAATCTTGATGGTGTGGTGGTAAATTCATTAGGCTTGAAGTCAGAGGTTAAGGGTTTGATTCCAGGCATGACCAAGACTGAAGGGGTATAAAATTGTGATGATAAAGGGGGTCGAAAGAATAGGAAAAAGGGGTGTGGGATCAAGCAATGATATAGGTAGGGAAAAAATAGTAGTGATAGGGGGGATACCACTGATAAAGGGGTGAGTTGAACAAAAAAAATTTAATTTTTTTTATGTTTTATTAACTCTAATTTTGAGTGTAGATAAAGGTCGCAGGATTTAAAGGGTGCTTAGCCCATCAGTGTTTGTTAGTGATGAAAGTGGACATTTCTAGGGTCTACTATGGGAAAATATATGGTATTGAAAATGATATAGGAGAAAAACAAGGGGGACTTCATCACTAGAAGCTCCAACTATACCCTGTAACCAGTTATAAATATAGACAACAACAACCTAATTCCCGCTAAATGGATCTCCATGGGTCACATGTCATGACCCCCTCCTGACAAATATACTGCAATGATGGGAGATAGATAGTGATTTCTTGAGTCCCACCTCCAGTAGGACTCGGGTTGGTGACTAGCACTGAGGGTATAATAAACATGCATATGGGAGTCATTACCCTCTAATAGAACATGCTGAAGAGAGAGAAAAGATATATACATAAATCAATAATTACTCAGACATATATATAAAATAAATCCTAAGTACATACATGAAATTTCATACAATACTATAACAACTAAAACGAAAACTGTAAGTACCAAAAAGTTAAAGATGACAATGACCATGAAGCCCAAACATCCCCTACAAAACCAAAATCTAGCAATATCCTACCTGATCTCCAACCTTTTCTAGATATCCTAAAAACAGTTTATATATATGTAGGGTGAGAATAATAATATACAAAGTAGGATCCTCCCTAAATCCTCTCATTCAAAATATAAAGAAATCATGCTAAAGCACAGTGAGCAATAGTGAAACTAACGCGTCAGCTAAATAGGTATACTAAGTTTTTACCCTCACCATGGATAACTCACACCAAGTATCACATAAAAGAGAGAATATATTATAATAATGAAATATCAAGGGTATATAACTCTTTATTTCCCATTGGTTTTATGTTATTCCCCAACATCGAACACCCTGATCCATCTCTCTCCAAAATAAGCCAGCCCAGAAACACCCGGGCAAGGTGTCACAACATGTACATCATGCATCACATCATTATTTCATCCCATCCACATATCTATATAGTAACCAAGTAGTCTCTGGGAACCAAAAAAACATATATGAAGTGTATCATACATCGATTATTATACCTCAATCCATCATATCTCATAGACAAAGTAAGTACCTTAAGCCATCACAACTTATACACATTATCCCTATAATAATCCTTTGGATACTATATATAGTAATACATGTGTGTAAAATAACCACAATCCATCATATACCTCTAAACATATATAGGAAAAATAACTGTTTTTCATACCAGTACAAGTAACTATCAAGAGAAGAGAGTAGGGCCAGAGGGGGTAGTCATCCATCTATACCCCCATTAGGATCTTGGGGGAAAACAACCTCCCTGATTCCACTTGGTGTTTATTTTCCTAATCGACATGGGTAGGTTAGCATATGAAATAACAGAATATACATGATATAATATATCTCACAACCACACTAGGGGCATAACCTAGTCTTAATCTCGACTGCAACTATCTTCTCCCAGACACCCAACTTCCACTACTAGGGACTTGATATCCTATAAGCACACAAGCATTTTAAAAGAGCTACATTAATTAATTATTTTCCTTTAATCATTTCACTTTATGTTAATTAATTAATTATCTATTAATTAACCATACCATTATTTTACATTACATTACATTAACCATCAGAGTAAATTCCATTCCCTACAGGCACAATCCAAACCGAGTCCATAATTTCTCAGGAGTAACATCTTTTCATAATTTTCATTCCATCAACACCAACCCCTATAGGTTAAGAATTATTTAATTCATTGTTGGAATCATTATATAAATAGGTAATCTTCGAAAACCATCCTAAACTACCACAAAGAAGAAATATACAACCAAGCACACCCATATACCTCATGCATTGGGGAAAAGAATGTAGATAAAACAAGCCACTTGGCCATCGACCATTTAAAATATTCACAAGCGAGAATCCCAGCTCTCAACATCACATCAATAGGTAATCCCAAATTTAACCCATTCCATCACCTCTAATGTTATCCCTGAAAACCACAAGCATACCCCGATGCATCTTTCCATCACAGGTATCAACTTCGACCACATCATCTGGGCCTCCCCATTAACATATCACATCATCCATCCCAGGCTCAACCATCCCAATCTCACATCACATTCGGGCCTCCCTTCCCCCATCACATCAATTATCCTTGGATCACATCACAAGGATCATATCCAGAGCACGTCAAAAATAAAGTAGGAAACAAAAATCATAGTAAATAAGGAAACTAATCCCTCAGATAAGGAATCCATCCTTCACACATAAACGAGCGCTCACAGCTCCAACAAAAGGGTATCAAACTTCTTAAGAAAATAGGAAAATCATGATATAAAAAATTATCTTTATCAAAAAATAGGTTCTTTTTCCATCTTGAATTAACTAATTCATTATTCATAGATTCCAACTATGGGAAACCTAAGGAAAAAAGATATAACAAGCTATTAAAATATTAAACATTCTATCTGGCATTAAAACCAATTTCATCAAATTGTAAGAAAAAATCCCTTTTAACATGCCTTTAAAATTATTATCAACAAGATTAAACATGCTTCATATTATTTATCAATTCCATTAATCACATAGAAGATCACATTTATTTAAGCATGCACAGTAGCATTAATTTGATTATCATCAAATTATAATGAACACTAGATTTGAACATGCATCTTCTTTATTATATAGTCAATTAATTATCAATTAATTATGAATTTGCATTCCTTAAAAATTTAAACTTGATACTATATGTATAAGAACATGATAACAAATCATAGCATAGATATCACATTATCTAGAAAACAAGAGGTAACCCATTATCAAGATATAAAGCATATGAATATGTGATCACTAGTCAATTCTTATTAATCTAGTTCAACCATTATTGGGTTAATTAAATTTTCCTCCAAATGAATAAGCCATGGTTGCTATATAATTTCACATAAATAAATAGATAATACATGATTCCCCTACCTAAAAGGAATCAATGTTCTTTGCTTGAGAACATACCACTGTTATGGATCTTGATCGCCTCTCCCACGAGAAGCTACATCCCTCTAAGGACATCATGAAACAACTGCACAAATAAAAAACCAATAAAACTTCATTAGAAACATGGATATGATCCTCCATCACATGGAAATAAGAAATGGGAGGAAACAAGACTGGTCAGGGAGAACCTGCTAGAAAAAGAAGAAATAACACACCTTGGATCACCATAGATCGAAGATGGAAGATAAGAATTGATCTATGATAAAGGAATCGCAAAACTCCTGAAAAGAGTGTTGATGGACTACCTAGAATTTGAGAGGGCCATACAGTCTAGAGAAAACCCCAAGCACTTCATCATTTATATATTCTATGCATATGGGATTTACACTTCATGAAACCACTTTTTATGTCGTGTAAATTTTGCATTTTGAATTTCACTGAAAAATAAGTATCCTCAAACCTTTTAATCCTAAAACTTTACACACCATGTAATATCCCATGAACCATACTCAAAATGTCATAAATGTCTTACAGGTCATGAACCAGATTTACATAATTTGTGAACTGCACATACATGACATAAAAACCCATTATATGTTGTGTATTATACCATCTTCCATATTTTTAGTATCCAACACCTCTGAACTTACTCTAGCCCTCCTCTAAGAACCTCAATCCTAATAAATCAAAAATTTTTGGACTATATTAAACCAAGACTTTACATTAGATGCCTCTAAAATAATTCTCATCTCGGGAATCTAAAACCAAACCCAGAGAGGAAAAAATGGGGTTGTCTGAATAGTCACCCTATGAGATACCTCTCAGGGATCTCATGATCACTGAAGCTCAACCACCTCACTTAGAGGAATCAAGTGAAAAATCATGAAATAACAACAACCATCTCCTAAAATATCTCCCTTGGGAGATACCTCTCAAATGAGAGTAAATACACAACAAAAAACAAGAGGAAACCATCTCATAACCAGAAAGGTCAACATCCAAAAAATGAACAATGATATAAGAGAAGAGATAAACATTAAACAACTCAAGGTACTGTGTGCGATTATATGACTCACGTTCACAGGTACTCTCCTCTACACCACTGTGCCACACAGGACACGAACCAACAGAATAGAATGACCATTAAACACCTTATCCTGATAGTCCTAGATCTCTATAGGGCGTTAATAGAAGGTTTCATCCTCATCAACATCAATCTAACACCAATATATCACATAAGATTCATCATTAATATAATGATGGAGCTAAAAAACATGAAAAACATCATGTATATTTATCATCTATAGGGAAAGTGTTATTTGATGTTCCATAACTCTAACATGAGACAACACCTAGAAAGTTCCAACAAATCAGGTATAAACCTTACTCCCATGACCAAACCTTTGCTTTCCATGATGAGGAATCATCTTCAAGAACATGTGATCTCTAACATAGAACTCTAGAGGTCTCATACTATGATAAATATAGGATTTATAATGATCCTATGCTTCTTTCATACTATCATGAATTACCTAAACTATCTCTATCATAATCTATACCAATTATGGCCTGAGAATTGCTGCCTCTCCGACCCCAGTCCATCCAATGGAGAACAAAAAGGTCATCCACAAAAATATTTAAATGGAACCATACCAATGGTGGAGTGAAAACTGATATTGTAAGTAAAATCGACCAAGGGAAGGGGCCTCATACATGAACCTCTAGAATCTAGGGCACAAGTGCACAACATGTCTTTATGAGTCTGGATAGTCGGCTATGTATGACCATCCATATATAGATGAAAATAAGTTCTATGGAATAAATGATAATTAAAATCATGATGGGGACCTCTCCTCACCCTGGAGGTAAAATGAGGATCTCGATCATAGATAATCTCCCTCAGGACTCTGTGGAGTTGCACCACATCCTCTAGATACTGTCTTGATAAAAACTCCACTGAGTTTGACTCCTTGATCACTATAAAGTGGTTTGATTTCATCAAACAATCCACTATCACCAATATAACATTATATCCTCACTGATATTGAGGTAAACCAGTAACAAATTCCATCAATATTTCCTACCACTTCTATTGGGGAACATCAAAAGGCTAGAGAAAACCACCGGGGACATGGTTCTTGGCCTTCACCTTTTAGAAGACCAAACATTGAGAATTTTTTTTTTCAACTGAGCACTTCAACCTAGGCTATGAAAACCAACCTCTCAAATCTCAGTACATCTTTATCATGTCAGGATGTAACACTAATGGTGAGATATGGAACTCATAGAGAACCATATCACACATTAGTGAAGGGATAAAAAGCCTTCCCCAAAACAACACTTGGTGTTGTCCATCCTTAGACCAACCATTGGGGGCATCACCAAAAACAAATCGGTCTCTCTAGACCTCCACCTCAGAATCCCCCAATTGGGACTCCTCCACCGGCTTCACCAACTATAAATGCACCATCACTTGTAAAAGATAACCTATGGAACAAATATATCCCATATCTAGATGAATCTCTGATATTTATTCCATCACTCTAGAGGATTATCCATATTCACACACAGAATCACTACATGACTTTATGCTCAGCGCATCAGCTATAAAATTTACCTTACCTAGAATATATGAAATCTTGAAGTCATAAAACTATAAGATTTCTATCCACCATTGTTGTCTCAAGGTCAATTCATATTAGGATAATATGTACCTCAATCTCTTGTGATCATTAAAAACCTCAAAATTCACACTGATGAGGTAATGTTTCCACTTTTTCAACAAAAAATTAATTAGTTCCAAGATAGTCAGTACTATAAAATTTACTTTATCCATATCAATCATCTTTTTATACCAACATCATTATATCAATATTAGGAACATATTAAAATTTATCTTTCCCTTAATCATGAATTTTCAAATAAGTTCACCTTGCCACTAAATTGTTTTTCCGGGTCATTGGTATTATTCAACATACACTTTCAAATCCTTAATGAAAAGGTATTATAATACAATCCTTAAACATTTCATAATTATTATAACCAAAATATAATTGATTAAAATAATTATACGTCATGATTATTATATCAAAACATAATTACATTAATCATTCCACTTCAGCTATATCAATATCATAAGAATGACTTGATCCCTTATCTTCTTCTGAGGTATATTCCCTTGATTCTTGGGGCATTGGTTGGAATAATACCCCATATTCTTATAGCTAAAGAACTACAATTTGAGGGATTATCCCTGACTATATAAATCATGATAATGATGACATTTTTCTCCTTTCTTTAAGAAAACTCCTTTTCTTTTAATCATGTACCAGGGTGTTTCCTTCCACAAGTATCAGATATTGGAAAATCATTCTTTCCCTTCTTCCCTTCATCAGTATTTTTCTCTACCATCATCTTCATCTCTTGATTCCCTTAAAAAATATAATACTTATATAATTATTTCTCTATATTGTTATCATATGATACTATGTTCTCATACGATTATAATGTTTAGGATACAAGTTACCTTTAAAATATTGGATTAATCCCATCAAAGAAACGATCATTATTACTCTATGGTTTATATTTATTTATATAGTTCTCATTACCTCTACTATGAATCATTTCTAAATGATGGAATACCCTATATTAGATCATAACATTATGTAAAATAATTTATAATCCCAAAACTAGCGAAACACTTAATATAAATTGAAAAATTAGACATATATAATCTCGTAATCATAAACATGGTTTCTTTGGGGATACATTTATTTTCAACTCCTTTATAATGTTTTTAAAGAAAATTTGATTTATCCTAAGCATATCCCCTGGGAGTGTCAAACCATGTGTTAAGTAAGGCCCATTTTCATGTACCAGTTGATAATCAGGTCAATCCCCATGCACCCTTTTCAGAGTTATTACACCTAGGTACATTTGTGTCAGAACCAAGTCCACTTGTAATATCTAGATATGGATTTAATTTTTAGGAAAAACCACATAATCTATTCATTATCAAAACATTATGATGTTATTATATACTTGTTCTCAAATTATATCATAGGGTTATGTTCCCAAATATATTTTCCCCTAAATCTAGTTGTCATGGTTTCTACTAAACTTCTTATTATGCCAACTATAGTGGCCCTAACCCTAATAGGACGGATCCAATGTCTACTTTATTACATTGACATAAGATACAAGGAATCATATCCCGAAGGACCGAATAGTTTAGTTTAATTTGTTGACAAGATACATACTTGAGTCTTAAATTACATTTTAAAACACAAATCACAACATATTTTTTTTAGAATAACATTATTCCATCTAGAAAATCCTTACTTATCAAAAATAGTGAACTTCATGGATTCATGATAAAGGAAATAAAATAAGGGTGATCTCAAATGATCAGTAAGGGTTAAGTATAGTAGAAACTATCATGAATCAATAATCATAATCAATATGGAAAGGTAAATAACTGAACACACATTCCATTTAAATAATTTGACTATCATGATAAGATAAGTAAAAATCAATATGGAATGGTAAATAAATGAACACACATTCCATTTAAATAACTTGAATATCATGATAAGATAATGAAAAATAAATATGGCAAGGTAAATAACTAAAAAACATTCCATTTAATTAATAAACTGAGAATAAAATGCATCCATAGATAATATCATGGTGAAAATATAATGGATAATAAGATAACCGAATTATCAATGAATAAAATGATTAATTATTGGATGTAATGTCTTAGGAACATGATAACTCTACCATCAAATATTTACTCAAGATAGTTTAAAACAAATGGGTACAAACCCACTAGGTTTGGCCAACTATACCTCTAATATCAAGACCGTTCACAAGAAAATTTAAAACTACTGGTTACAAACTCATTCGGTTTGGCCGACTGATTTGTCTCATGAGACATGTCGATGCATTGAGGGGATTTATATAAATATTCCCCCCTGTAACTGCAATTATAAAGTATAACACCCCAACCTAGGATCCAATAATCCAATGCCCCGAGATGGTGCACTACATGACCTCATGTGTGCCTCCCTGTATTCCAGAGGCTACTGACTAGCAGTGAGGGTCTAATGAGACATATAGAGAGACTATACCCTCTTTATCAAAGTAAGCCACAAAATATAAAATAATAAATAAAGGAAACCATATAAACAATAAACATGAATTACTAATCAGTTTCCCAAAACTGGGTACATACCCACAATCAAACAGTAAATATGCCATGTCATGTCTTATAGTACCAAGTGTAAAGGAAAAACCCAAAATAAAGACAAACTAAAAAATCCCCAAAATGAGTCCCAATACCAAGTCTGATTCCCTCATCCTTGCACACACCTAAGTCCCAAATCAACCCTTTATCATAGAACCCTTTCCCTTATCCTGACCTACAACCATGAAATCTACTTGGGTACCCAATGGAAGACTGAACAAGGTGTGAGTAAAAATAAGTAGGCCACCACCAACAGTGTCTAAAAAATATCTAGTATAAATAGTGTATGCAGAAGTATGATAAAAAATAATTTGAACAAAAGATAAACCATTTTCCATTTATTGACATGTTTTCCATTATCCATAATCATCATTAGTTTCATGTGTTACCCATATCCAGATAACATGATTTGGTCTTTGCTGATCAACTAAACAACTTATAAGTGGAGTCAATTTCTCTACATAACAGGAATATTTATTTCATGAAGAATTTCATAAACCAACTTACCCTAGAGCCTCATTCCATGATTTCACATCATTTTCATCCATTATGGGAATAGAGACTCATTCTGACACACTAACCCATGCAACACCTCAGTGGGCCTAGAGCATCAGTCTTTCCCAACCCATGGGATTAGATCCTTAGTCTAACACACCATCCATACCATTCATTCACCTAGGTAAGCTTCTTTAATAATTATTCACATTTACTATATACATATAATAACTCATTTAAAAAAACCACGTTGGTCCAAATACCCCCTTATACCATTCAACAATCTCAAAACAATTATCATTGGTTTAATTCCATACACTCTTCAATTTAACATTTATCAGCTCAATTCTATGTTCAAGGAAGATGAACACCCCATGGGATTCCTTAGACTCGGTCTAATCATCATCAACAGATCCCATGGGGATCAATATGGTCTCAATAAATCATTTAATTAATCCAATTACCATTTATTACCATAAAAACTAAATGTACAACAAAGAGGCACCACAACACAAATACATACACATAAAATAGGGCATCAAGACTATTGGATATAACTTATAGAACACATAACTCAAGATCATAGAAGAATACTTGCTTAACCTTAGCCCTTGATCCAAATCAAACACCCTTCAAAGCCCAAAATTTAAATCCACTGGAATAATAGGATTTAGATACTTTAGAAGATGGAGAACCTCTATATAAGACCTCTTCTAGAAAATAGAAGAAAGAGGAGTGTTAGACTCACCTAAAGCTTCGATATTCACCCTATAGTGCTCAAAAAGGCCAAGAACCGAAGAAGAATCATACCTTGGAAGATCAGGATGAAAGGGTTCTTCACCTAGGATAATGAAAGAAGAATAAGGAATAAATTAGGGTTATAACCCTTAAATACAGATGGGAAGACTTTGAAATTCTCCCTATTTAATGAGGTCCACGGCTTAGCTACATGGTTGGAAAAATAGTGTGTCAACCATGTGCTACCCTCTATCTAAAGGGGGGACATGTTACATGGTCTTCTAGGAGATGAAATGATTTAAAAAACCATGTGGTGGCCTATAGAATGGATCTATCCAAAACTGCATGGTTTCAAGCTCCCCCCTTTCACAGTTTCTCAACCGTTCACCTGTCTCCTAGAGCCCACATGGTTATGGAACATTATTACTACTAACTGTGTTCCAACCATGCAATATGTACTGGTTGGCCTATCTTTCCCCCTTTTCATTCCCAAACCCCTCGAACTCCCCTGAGACTCCTTATACTCCTGATAACCATTTCATTAACCAAAACAAAGGGAGTTTAATAAAAATATAAACTAGAATGTACCTCTATAGAAGTTTGGGGTCTTACAACCTCCCCACCTTATAATGTCTCATCCTCGATCCATAATCCCAAATGTTACTGAGTCTCCATGGTAAAAATATTGAGCCACTGGGACTGCATATCCATGTCCCTCTCTAAATTTTCTTCCTGAACACCGCTATTCTTCAACAACACTTGGACCAATGACACAACCTTTCCTCGTAATACATTCTCACTATGATCCACAATACAAACTAGATGCTTCTCAAAGGACATATCGACCTCAAGATCAACATTATCAACATCAGTCACATGAGAAGGATCGAGTGATACTTATGAAGTTGTGACACATGAAAAACATTTTGCATGACACTATACCATTATAGAAGAGACAATCAATATGCCATCGGTCTGATCCTCTCCACAATCTCAAACATACCCACATACTTGGGCACCAACTTTCCATATTTTTGAATATGATGGTGACCCAACCTTGGAAACACCTAAAATAAAACATGATCGCCCAATACAAACTCAAGAGGTTGATGAAATAGATCATTATATGACTTATTCCTACTATTATCTATATCAATACATTTTTGAATCAACTGAACCAACTTTGATGTATAAAACACAAGACTTGACCCAAAAAACTCTAATTCCCCAGCCCCCGAACAACTTAATGAACATCTAAATAGCCTACCAAAGAGTGCCTCATATGGTGCTATCTGAATAGTCACCTGATAACTATCATTATAAGTGAATTCCACGAGTGACAAGTGATTTTCCCAAGATCCACCAAATTCTAGGACACATGCCCTCAACATGTCCTCTAGGACCTATATAATATGTTATGACTTTCCATATGTCTGTGGGGGAAAATATGTACTTAGAAACACCTAGGTATTAAGCACCTTCTGTAACCCTTACCATAAGTACAAATTAAAACACATATCATGATCTGAATCCATACTCCAAGTTAAACCATGAAAAGGATCGGGTGATACTTATGAAGTTGTGGCACATGAAAAACATTTTACATGACACTATACCGCTATAGAAGAGACAATTGATATTCCATCAGTCTGATCCTCTCCATAATATCAAACATCCCCACATACCTGGTCACCAACTTTCCCTATTTTTGAATCTTATGGTGACCCAACCTTGGCGAAACCCAAAATGAAACATGATCGCCCACTACAAACTCAATAGGTTTATGAAATAGAACATCATATGACTTATTCCTACTATGATCTATATCAATACATTTCCGAATCAACTGAACCAACTTTGATGTATACAACACAAGGCTCGACCCAAACAAATCTAATTCCCCAGCCCCCAACCAACATAATGAAGATATAAATAGCCTACCAAAGAGTGCCTCATATGGTGCTATCTAAATAGTCACCTGATAACTATCATTATAAGTTAATTCCATGAGTGACAAGTGATTTTCCCAAGATCCACCAAATTCTATGACACATGCCCTCAACATGTCCTCTAGGACCTATATAATATGTTACAACTTTCCATATGTCTGTGGGGGAAAGATGTACTCAGAAACACCTGGGTATTAAGCACCTTCTATAACCCTTACCATAATCACATAGTAAAACACATATCATGATCTGAATCCATACTCCAAGGTAAACCATGGAAACATACTATCTAATAAACATACATGTCACCAAACTATTCCACGATATAAGTCTCTAAAATCAGTAAGAAATATGATACCTTGTTCAATCAATCCATAATTACCCATATCACATCAATCTTATGAGGCATACTATAACGACCCATACTTTACATACATTGTTAATACTTCAAAATTGAAGAACACTTATTACAACATATGACAAAACCACAAAGGACCGAATAGGTATAGTGTCTTTAGAAACTGGGAAACATAAACAACTGGTTCATAAATCTTCTACAGTGTCTCCCATTTATTTCATCATATCTAGGGTCCCTTTTAGAATATTCTACTTAATATCCATCTTCCTGACCTGGGGAAAAGAAAACATACAAAAAAGGGTGAGCTCAAATGCTCAGCAAAGGCAAATAAAGGAAATAGAAATCATATCATATCTTCTTGAAAATCATAACCTGCAAAAGAGATCATAATATCTTAACATGGAATAAATCATAGAAGTGAAAATGAGATCCCCATAATCATAACATAAAACTTGAAACCTTGTGGCATGCACACATAATCATGGAAAATCATTTCTTGTTAGTCATGACTCATTGCCAATACTATCTTAGCGGACAAGGTCCATTTCTGAACCGAGTTCACTCCTCGTTTCAGTCCTGTACCACTGAACCGAAATAACCTTCCGTTCCAGCCATGTCTATATCATGAGATATAAGTCTTTACCCAATGCATTGGAGGGAGATATAGGTCCCACCCATCTTATAATGAATCCTTTCTTATGTGTTCCACATAATCATAAATCATACATTATCGCATAACACATGTAACAAAAATGGGATTCTTGAAACATCATGACATCATAAAAAAAATCATGACAACATAATCAAATCAATGTAATAATAGGGATAAAAACAGAACCCTATATTATCTTAGATGGAAAATAATTTTGATAAAACATTTGAACTCCATTCTTGAGGAAAATATCCTTTCTTCTTTAAAAACACTTTTCTTTTATTAACATGTCATACAATTATAAACTAAAAGAAGTTGATTAAAAATAAACTTGAAAACTTGTAAAGGAAGCTTCTTGGAAATAATGTTTTAAAAATCCATTCATGCCGTATAAGTTAAAAAAACATTCTTCGTACTTTTGTCAGAAAAGTCAAAAAGTACCTCGTACGAAAAAACGACAAAAGATTCCTTTCATATTCTTTACTAAAAACTCACCGAAGGGTAAAATTGGATTTAAAATATTGTAAGTGGATGGAAAAAATATTACATATTGAGGGAACATGTATGTGGATGATAAAATACACCCCAGTAAATACCAAAGTATAAACAATCTCGGATAAAAATGAGATTGTGATATTTCCCCTTACCTTAGGTCCGATTTGCTTTGTACGTGTCCGAAGCTCCTGTATAATGGTTTAAATAATGTTATTTACTTATTCCAGAATCATACATATTGATATGATATCATATATGGTCATATTCGTAGCTTCTTATTAGTAATATTTCATTGTTACTTGTTACTCGAGTCTTTATTGCCTTTTGTTCTTATGCGTGTTTTGCCGAATAAATTCTTATTCTTCTTTTAAGGTTATAGATACCTTATATCCAGAATGGTATTAGTGTAACATATATCATATTTATTCATTCAATTCATTTATATAATTACTATGTAATGATGATCATGTAGAACGAGTCACATCACATCGTGGAGACGGTATTCCGTACGTACGCACGAGCGATGATATTGTTCCCATGATCGTGGAATTGTATTTAAGTGTATTTATACTATTTCAGTATCAATATCACTTTATAATAATCATATATAGTTACTCATTACACCATTATACCCATCCTTGTAAGGTGATGGTGGAAAATATATTACACCACGGCGTGGAGACGGTATTCCGTACGTACGCACGCGCGGTGATTTCATTTTTCCATAGGATGGATAGAAGGTGAATTAGGGTTGTTTCATATTTATAATAACATATCAGTATGTAAGTAATACTGATGTTATTACTTTGTCATGAAACAACTAAAGAAGAAGAAGTTGAAGAAGAAAGAAATTGAAAAGATCGGTAATGGATATTACCTCTTCTTTGGAACGCCTCTTTGAATCCTCCACTTAGGGAACTAAGATTGGTCTTTGAAGAAGACCAGGACCTCTAGGATTATTCTAGGGAAGTGGAGAAGAGATTTTGGCAGGGGTTGGCCGAGCTTGAGTGCTCAAATTGGTGTGAGGAGGAGGGGGAGGAGGTGCCCTTTTATAAGGGAGGAGAGGGGCACCTTAGGAATATCTCAAAATATTATTTTATATTAAAGTCAAAATCGGTTTATAATGGTTACAAAGGGTCTTATTTCGAAGGTAAAGTGGGGATGGGTCTAAATCCTATCAACCAATAGGGTTTAGACAAGTTTAGGTTATTATTTTAACCTTATCAATTAGATTTAACTCTAAGGTAAATAATTTAACTTTTACCGTGTCTTTTTGTTTTCTTACACTATATGGTTAATATACTTACTATAACATGACAAACGAACCCCAAGTTGTTTATTATTAATTTATATATCCTTAGCTAAGTCATTTGGCTGAACCTTATATTTTTAGGAATAAAATAACAATTAATAATATAATATTTGATTAAAAAACTATTTTGTGTCAATTCTGACACTATTTGATATATGATTTTTGTGAAAGTCATAACAGAATTATATGTTCGAACCAAGTTGATTAAATCAACACTAACATATAATAGTAACCTAGAAAATTAGTGTAATTCATAAAAAGTCTCAAATTACATTTATTTTGGTGTTTATAACATCAATTATGTCAATATTTCATTAATAAGATAATTACTGCATCATCATTGTGTCATAAATAAATTAAATTATTTAAAGTCTAAAAATTACAAATAAAATACCATTATATAGGAAATCTTCTTAGATTTCTAATGAATATTTATAGTCAAATTTATCTTATATATAACCCCATATTAAAAATGATTTACTTATTAAACTTTGATTTTAACTATTTTAACCCTTCTTTAAATAAATTAATAATAAATGTCCTAATCTAATCCAAGTGGGCCTAAATGGTCATATTTTATTCCTAAGTTTGTTTTTGGTCGAATTACACTTGTCCAATAGAATTAGGACATGTGTTAGGGTAATATTAATATCATATTTACCCTTAGTTACCCTATTTACTATTAACCGCGGTAAAAAAGGTAAAAAGTTACTATTCACCAAAAAATTATTTTTATCTCATTGGACCACATTTTACTTACTGATATCAACCGTTTCTGTCGGATTTTCGAAATTCCATTCACAGAAGCGGTAAAATTAAGTTTTATGCAAAATTCAGTTTTTAACCTACCACTTAGTGGTTTCACTATTCATCAAAAATTGAAAGTTTTCAGAAAAATACCAAAATTTTACCATAGGCTAATTTCGATATTCTGAGTCCAAAAATAAAGTCCATTTTGAAAAATAAAATTTTAAAAAGTGGTTATTACTATTCATAATGGCTAGTTTTAATAATATTTTAATAGTATATCGTTGTTTAGTGAAATTCGGTATTGCGTACAACGCAAGCTATCGAGGAAGGTCGTGATTGCGTGTAAAGTAAGCCAAGCTAGTATGTAGTGAAAGATTCCTTTGATGATATATAAAAACAAAATATTACTCATAAAAATCTCAGGTGTTACACATCCTTAGGAGTCCTACCAAAAAATCCATAGTGACGTCATCCCACTTCCATTCCCAAATGGGTAACAACAACAATAAATCACTCGGTCACTGATGTTTGGCCTTCACCTGCTGACAGGTGCAGCAATGTATCATGAAACCTGCAACCTCTTTCTTCATCACTGACTATGAATACTATCTACAAATATCATGATATATTTTGGTTAAACCCGGGTGCACTGTCCACTTCAAGGAATAGAACTCACACATCAGATCTTTTTGTATAAATGTATGCACAACAACACAACCACACATGTAAATGATCTCATCATCATCGATAGTCCAGTTAGAAGGTGACTCCACACCTTCAAGGATTTCCCTCAAGGACTAAAATTCCAGATCCTCATATTTCGTCTCCTTGATCTGGAGTTGAAGTGTGGACTCAACTGACAAGGATACAAGGGTCATCTATCCCTGTCCCTCCCAAACCTTTATGTGTATCTCAGTGAACAAGTCCATCATCTTCCACTCATAAATAAACTCCTAGACTACCTGACTCTGTGTATTTCATCTCAAATCATTGAAAAAAATATTTCCCTTCCTCAGTGTGCAAGCTAACTCAAAATCAAAAGACTTCATGTAATCAACCCATCTCTACTTTAGAAGATTTAAATCACACCAAGATAATATGTATTTAATGATTTTATGATCTATATACACAAAAAAAATTTCACCCAAAATATAATTCCTCCAATATTTCAAGGCATGAACCACTATCACTACCAAAAATAAGCTATTTAGAGGGTTTTATTTTTGACATTATATGGAGTTATAACCCCTTCTAAAGACATTAGTGGTGGTTATGGGGAACTGCTGCTAATGTGTCTACCTATTATTGGTAGAGGCAGTTTTGAAGAACCACTGGTAAAATCATGGTGAATTTAGAGGAGGTTACATTATATGGAGTTCAAAACCTCTTTAATTTTGGCCTAAATTTACTCTAAATTATTGTATTTTAAGTAGTTATAACCACAACCACCTCTAAATGAGGGCTTTAGGGGTGGTTTTAACTGCCTCTAATCTGGACTACTTTAGAGGAGGTTGTGAAAACCTCCCCTAAAGCTTCAATTTTTTTAAACCGGTCCACTCACTAGTTCCCCACGTCCATTCCCACACTTTATGATCTATATACACAAAAAAAATTCACCCAAAAGATAATGCCTCCAACATTTCAAGGCATGAAATATGGACAATTTGAGATCATGCGTATGGTAATTTTATCTTGCGGCCTCAACTGTCATGAACCATATGCCACAACTCGATCTCCATACAAAAACAATTCTCTAAGACCAATCCTAGATGCATTAAAAAATAATGTATACTCCTATAATGTCCTGTTTTTTGAACTAGACAAAAAAGTGAGGGAATTTAAATTTTTTTGTTTATTGCACATGTCATTTTTAAAACTCAGTGTCGAGACAAAATTTTGAAATTTTAAACCCTTAAAAGCGATGAGTTCCTTTTTAAAGAAATTAAAAAAAAATAAATTCAATTAAAATAAAATTGAATTGAGAAAAATGTAAAAAATAAAATAAAATAAATTGATGTTTTAATAACCATAATAATAATAATGTTGTTATTATTATTGGATATTATTTTTATTGTGGTTTATTATTATTATTATTATTATTATTACTATTAATATAAGTTTCAATTTAGGTTTATTTTTTATTTTTTTAGACCCCAATAGAGTCTCCTCCTTCACCATCATTCTCCTCCCATTTCTTCCCTACCAGGCACGAGCCCCTCCCCCTTATTACCCTACCAAGTGCGACCCTAGCTCCCACACCTCCCTATGGCCACGACCTACCAACAGTAAACCCCTCCCTGGCATGACCCCCTTTCTATGCCCATCAACCTATGGTGTGACGGACCCCAGGTGGATTCCCTGTAGTGTGCGAACCACTCCTCTAGGATCCCTCTCCAGTCATCAGTTTCACCTCGTTTATTCACCGTTATGCTTCAATCTGGCGAGGTAGGTCTTTCTCCCCGATTCTCCTTCCATTTAAAACCATGATTTGGATTCCCCATCACCCAGTATAGATTTTTACCAACATAAGGTCTGAAGGCTAATCCTATTTTCAGTTCTCTTGCAGTTTAGGGTGGTGCGAATGGTCTGTCAGGACCTATTCTTGTGGATTCCATCAACCACCGCTAGAGGCGAGGTGGTTCGGGTTGTTTCGGTTTACCACCGCCATCCTAGGTGATGTATTATTCAATTTGATTGGGTTTTCTCCATCCAAAATAGGGTCTTTAACTGTTTTAAGGTTCCTAGTAATATATTTGAGATGTTTTGGTCCTTGTTGCATTATTTTTTGGGTCCTTTTATGATTTAGGATGCCTAGAAATTGTTTTTGGAAGTTTTTCTCAGCTTTGGAGGTCTGTGCATGCATGTATCTAGGTATGTATAATATATATATATATATATCCTCCATGCACATATTCCCTCATGGTGTGGGGAATACGTGCATTAGGTTAAAGGATATATATATTTATATGAAGGTATGTTCATGTGTGTGGAGCAGTTCCAAGTGGTCACTGATAATCTGTCAAGTTCCAAATGTTAAATTGGTTATGCTTTTGAGGTAGGAACCCTTTCCTTTACCTTTTTATTTAAAATTCATTAATTTCTTACTTAATTCCATTTTTATAGGTTAAATTGTGTCCATTGATAAAATTATAGTTCTGATAAATGTTTTATTGGATAAACAAAGTCATGGTTTTATAATAAAACCCCTCCAACAGAGGTGCACCATCTGTAAAAACTCATAGTGATATTTTATTGTTATTTAGCTTACTTTTATTTATTTTTTCTCCATGATTTTCTGTCTTATTTAGTTATATGGCATTCTTTTACACAACCTTCAATCATGTTAGTGAACAGAGTTTTCTCTTTTTCAAAATGTTTCATTTGCCATTACACTGACTAAGTGCATGTTCGACAAACTCCTTACTAAATGACTATCGAACCTAGATCCTTCTAAGGGTTTACCCTATTTAATAAATAGGGATTATTAGTGTAGGGTGTCTGACCTCTTTCCCTTATTTTAATATCTTATTTCATGTTGCGCCATTGTTCCACTCACTTAAACCTTCCGACAATGCCTTGTTATCATTTATTAAATTGTTGGGTTAGTTATATCATGTCCGTTGTGACCTCCGCTTATGGAGAAACTCATTCAGGGTGTTCTCATTGCCTCTTAGCTACCCCATTGGGTGTGCCCAACCTAAATGAACTTTTTTTATAATGAATTTAGTTATATTTCATGATTGGGTGAGTGTGTAGTACCATAGGCTAATGTCCTAAAATTATATCTTAATTTAAAAATGGGAATTGAACTATGGACTGGGCCTTTAACAATGTATATGCATCATTATTGTTGTTTATCCTTGTTCATATGCTTGTGTATGTATATTGTCTTTTCCAACATGGTTTGTCTTGGTTGTATAAAATACAGGGTCAATATTGATAGATTGAAACCTTGAGATGTCATTTATTACATATAGTTAAAGGCATACTAATGCCATGTGAATCTAGTTGCATTTCCTTTTTAGGGATTATGCCTTGTTGCTAAGACTCTTTCTTAAACCTTTATTGTGTTATTTTCTTATTACCTAGTTATCTTTCTTAGAGACTTAGGCTATTTTTGTGCTAAATTACTTATGAAATGTTGATGACTTGGATATTTTACTTGATAGCTTGAATAGCTTGTGGCTCATGGTGCTTATTTGATAGAATGATTTACATATATGATTTCCATGTGATATATGTATTGATGTTTTCCTTGTAATGTGGTTTGGCTACTATTGTTAACTTAATATGGGCTGGGTGAGAACATGAGTTTTGTATTAAGGACTCATGGATGGAATCCTGTGCTTGGGTGGTTATGTTGGGACCACTTTTGTGCATGAGTTGTATTTTTTTCAATAGTTGTCAACAATGGTCAAAATTAAGAAGGAACTCCTAAGTTGATGGAGATTTGTTGAATTAATTATTCCTGGAGAATTTTTATGGATTCATAGCATTAGATTCTACGCTTGTTCAATTCTCCATGTTGTTTAAATCAGACGATTGTTGCACTGATCCTAAGTTCAAAGAACTTGTGTCAAAGGTGATACAATGTTTTGGGATATATTTGAGGATGATTGAAGTGATTTAGGATTCATGTTCCAAAAACAAAATGAATAAGAGGAAAAGAGAAGGAATTGTGCAAAGGATTGACATTTTAGGAAAGGTGTCCGTGCATGGGTTGGTTTGGAGTACTAAGGTGGCCATGCACTTATATTGAACACTTGGTTTTTAACAAAGTATCTTATGTGGTTGGTTTACTTAAAAAATTGTCCAACCTACTATCTAACCCAATCGCATCAACCATAGGCACATGTGGGACATAGGGTCAACCGTGCCTAAGGTAAGACACCAGGTCAGCCTGTAGGCGGCATGCAGGCTATGTATAGGCCTGCAGGAGTGCACAAGGGTGAGCCCATGTAGAGGGTTGGCGCAGATCACACCCGTAGAGAACACAGTATGAGGAAGTAATATGGAGGGAGAGGGAGTAATGTGGTAAGTGGATGGAGTGTCTTGATACTTAAACCACACCCCACTTGTGTCTTTGTTTCGATGTGGGATGAGATTTTTAAAGAGCGCAACAATCCTCATCGTCCATCTGATCCCACATGAAATCCTAGAAACTCATCTCATCCTGTATACAATCATCTAATACTTGATACCCATCCATCCTATGCCTCATGCTCTTGAACTAGGACCATCTTATTCTCCAACAGTTTCTGAATAAGTTGCACCGACGTCTTCTTCCTCTAGCGCTCTATGCCACCGCTCCTATCTACCAGAGCTGATGAAGAACCATGAATGGATCACCATGGCTGTTAATTTTGACATCGTTAGTACCACTGGATCGAACTAAAATCATGCATGTCAATAATGCCTTACATTCATGTGAGGAGTATTAAGAACTCAGTTTGGCCAAAGGCAAACGAAGTTCCAAAAAGATATGTGGATGTTTTGAGCATGGATTTAAAATGAGATACGTGTGATCTTTGTCACATGCATGCAATCTATTAACCAAAGATGAGTTGCTTGCAAGAGGAAAAATTTGAGATATGTGGCATATCTCAACATGGGTTTTAAGATATTTAAAACGCCGAAGATATTGTGCACTCAGAGAGATTTGAATGTAGAGAAAGAGATATGATATTTTCCTATAAAACAAGAAACTGAAAGTCGAAAGAATGCTGCTTCTCCCATATACCGGAGAGCTCCGGCTTTGAAAAATAGAGTCTCTCTAAGATTTTAGTTCACTAAGAGAAAGCGAAGAACCACGTACCATTCTCATTTTGTGAATAGGGGAGCCACGAACCGTTCTGAGTTTGAGAAGAAGAGCCACAAACCATCCTAGTTTGTAAAGGAGGCATACACCCTCTTTTCTTAGGAGAACCACACAAACCATGTATGAGGGAGGAGTTGTGAACCATCCTGGTTCTGTGGAGAAGATCTAAACATCCTGTGCAAGGAAGAACCACACACACTATGCATATAATAACTTCACACCCACGATGTGAAAAAGGAGAACAAAAACATCATAATAAACTAGAGGAAGTGTGCGTGAAAAGGATAGTGGAGAATACATGAATGATTCACATGAAATCATGTGCAAGATTTAAGACACCTGAGTGTGCAAGAACATGCTAAACAAGTGGGACACACCCACTTGGGTTTGAAAAGGATAAATGTATAAACACATACATGAAACATTAAATTGAATGAAATAAATAATACATTGTGTGTGTGCTTGAGTAGAAGGAAGAAGGAAAAATTTAAAGTGAAAATATTATGCATGATTTCATGCATACATAAAAGGGTAAAATTCAGTTGAACAAACATTAATTTCCCCAAGATGAAGAAAATAGAAGAAGCATAATGAAGGAGAGTTTTCCCAACTAAAGACTAATTATTATTCAGGGAAGTTTGATTATGATGATGCCAAGTAAGCTGATCTTCAGTGTTTGAATAATCACAAAGGTGTTTGTGATTCTATCCAAGAATAAGAATAAGTGATAGTGCATTCGATTGTTGCACTAAAGAAGAATAAAGAAGAAGGAGAAGTGTGAATTATATTTTTCAGTGAAGAAGAATAAGAGAATAAGAAAGTTTCTTTCCGACTTCTTTGTAAGTAACCAATTGAAGAGCACTAAAGAAGATCAAGGGAACAACCAAACTTATCAAGAAGGAAGAATATTACCTTTAGAGGTGGTATAAATAACTAGAAAGGAGCTTCAAGTTGGACTACGTCATTACCAGTTCTGGAAGGTATGATTATTTCTCTTCGCCCTTCAAAGTGTAGGGACTCACACTAGCCATAGGATTTTTCCCTTTCCAACCCACTATAACCGTTACTACATTATAGTGGAGAATCCATGTATAGGTCATCACCATACAAGGAAACGATGTATCTACTATTATGGAGTAGTGAACCTTGTAAAAAATCATGTGCATATTTTTACTACTTTCATATTATTGCATGTGATAGGGAAAATAGAACAAGAGAATCAAGATCCTAACAGATCAAGAGGTACAAGGATAAAAAGTTCGAATTGTTTTAAAAATTCCCCAACACTGATTCACCCCCCCTATCAGTGTTAGGTATATCCCATACTGTCCCTCTCAATTGGTATCAGATCCAGACACACCTCTATTAGATTCTCTAAAGTGAAGCTATCCTATCCTGAGTTAACAATGAAGTTTAGTTTTGGTGAAGAGTCAATCATCTCTAAGAACAATTTTATATTTACAAAGACCATGATGAACATGAAAAATAAGGAGAAGAGAAAGTTTAAGTAGAAGTCCCTCTTATTTAAATAAGATGAAGTATCACTATT
Organism: Viscum album; assembly: GCA_963277665.1. Classification (NCBI taxonomy): domain Eukaryota; kingdom Viridiplantae; phylum Streptophyta; class Magnoliopsida; order Santalales; family Viscaceae; genus Viscum; species Viscum album. Next base: position 1,649,814,920 of record OY728143.1, on the reverse strand, counting down.
TCCATGATTTCCTAATAATGAATACATATCAATCTTGGAAAGTAATGAGAATGTGGATCAAGTTTTCACCAAGAATATGGATAACCTTCCTACCTCAAGTAATCAGAAGGTGCGTGTTAGTACATTTGAAAATTATTCTCATGATGAAAATGCTAGAATAAGTGGTGATGACCAACCTACAATCTCTCAATAATTATAAATTGATAGATTAAGAGCTATTTTACATGATATCCCTGATGAAAGTGAATCCCTTATATATGGAGTATTTCAATGTATACAGGAAGATATCACTCAATTGGAAGAAGAAACTAATGTTTTGGAGAAAGGCTTGCATGAAAAAATTGTTGTTGTCTAAATATATCTAGACAGGTTGGAAACTTTGAAGAAAGAAATAGGGAATTTGAAATGAGTTCCTCAAATTGGATTAAAGAATTTGAAGAGAAATATAAAGTTAATGAGTCTTTGAAAGGGAATATCCATGCACTTGAAGATGAGCTGAAAAAGAGCACAGAAGTCAAGCTTGACTCTTTGTTACACAAAAAAGTGAAGATGCATGAAGATGAAGTTGAAGGAATAAATAAATATTGTGAATATAAGATTATTATTATTGAAGATCATAAAGTCAACTTCAATATGAAATGTCTTGAAATGGAAGCTCAGATGACCAATCTTGAGAAAACACATATTGAGACTCCACAAAAGAAGGAAATAGTTATTTCTGGTACTTAATGTTCATTTGAGGATTCTAAGGTTGAAAGACATACAAAATGTGATAAGAAGATCATGGCTTCACTAAAAGATCTATCACAAGTAGTTGAGAAAGTAAAGGTACCATCCATACCATCTTGTACTAATTTTTTTAATGTGTTTCCACAAAAAGTGCAGGTTGGAAGAAAAAATCTAAACAAGTATGGATAAGAAAAGGTAATGAGATACCTACCACCATGAATAGGGTGGTTAGTAAGAATAAGTTGGAATATGGTTCCCCATATAGAGCACACCACATCAAGAAAAAGGCCTAGAAATCATATGAAAAAGATATCAAGAAGTCATGATTTGTGGGTAAATGTTGGTGCTGCAACAGGTTTGGGAATTATGCATTAGATTGTTATCAAAATCCTCTAATTATAAAAGCAAAAAGTAAGCCTATTTAAATGGGGATCAAGGTAGATAGAAAGAAGAAACATCCACAGATATAGAAGCATATGTATACTACAAACAGATTTGGAATGCAGAACAATGTCCGTGATGTATGAAATTGGAGTGGTCACAAGGTTGGTACATGTTCATCTCAACATGTATCCAAAGATGATAAGAAACTAAGATCACAAAATCTAGCTAGGAATGAAGATGAAACCATGGGGAGAAATCAAAAGAATATTGAAAAAATAAATTCTCCCAAGAAGATTCCAAGAAGGAAAGGTGAGAAGTCCTTGGATTCTAAATCCAGGAAGATGAAGGGTGGTGCATCCAAAAGAACTAACAGGAAGGATGAAACTTAGAAGAAGCCATGTGGAATTTCCAAAATTGATGCCTCGGTCCCTAATTACATATTGGTTATTTGGTCAGAAGATTTGGAAAGAATGAGTAAAATTGAAGATGCACAAGATAAGGCTAATGAAAAGGGAAATGAGAAGATTTCATATGAAGTTAAAGAAGTCCTGTGTGTGAGGTGCAACAAGGTTGGTCACACTGTTAGAAACTACATTGCATTCATTCCAACTCAAGAATAATTTCTTAAGAGGATGAAAGCTACACTAGGATATTATAGTGCTTTAAAATCTCCTGAATAAATAAGGCTCACACACAAATAGATGGAATAAGTGATAAGATCCATACAACCACAATCAGAATTGAAGATCAAGTGTGCAAGGTTGTAAAGTAGAGAAAATAAAGCATCTTGGTTGAGAAAACCATCTCAGCCTTGTTGTTCACATTGATAAAGCAAATAGGATCAACCATATTTCCTTAAATATTTTGTATTGTATTTGTGTTTATAAAATAGGGAATTGAAGGTGGAGAAAACTCTCAGAGGGAGAACTTCAGAAGTAGTGATTGTTGTCAACACATGATAGAAAAGATGAAGAAGTTTCCATCCTTGGTGGATTCTTCAATTGATATTCAAATATTCATATGATGAAGGATCACCCTTGATGAAGATTATGAGGGGTGTTTCTCTTGAGGGGGAGATAAATGAAGAATATTCCTGAATTATTATTTCAATGGGTATCAAATTATTCTAGAAATTGCTTGAAGATCATGCCATTGGAAAAGGTATGTATTTTCTTAATCTCTCATCCTTGGTTACTCAAAATAAATATCATCATAAAAAGGGGGAGTAACTAAATCAATTAGTGACATAACTAGAATGAAAGTTCCCTAAGGTCACTAATCTTGCCTATTTCACATGAATATTTTAAATCCATTTGTTGAAGTGAGTGCATGAGTTTTTGGTTGATTGTTCCTAGATAGATTCATCTCATAGTTATTATCTTCAGCCAGGAATAAAAGTGAAAATACCTTTAAGAAATGTACATGAGTTCTCATCTCATTAGGTATCATGATCAGTGGGTAATAGATAAATTTGTTGTCTAAATTAAATCCTCTTGTTTTTTACACTAAGTATAGTTCTTGTAGACTTATAGTGAAATGATGGATGAAACACTGCTTAAGATTGGACTAATGTCCTATCTTCCATGAAATTTTTATTTCCTGTCAATAATGGGGATACAAAGTGAAATGAAAGTTCAAAAGTGAAAGGTGGAGATAAAGAAAAGAAAAGGCACTACAAGAAAATAGTGTTTTAGCGGCGGTTTTTTCGCGGTGATTTTCAAAACCGCGACTAAATTTTTTTTGGTCAAAAAATTGGCGGTGGTTTTGAAAACCATTGTGAAAAAAACAACCGCTAAATGTTTTTAAAATATTTTTTTAAAAATGTTTTAAAATTTCTTAGAAAAAAAATTTACAATTTTTAGCGGCAGTTTTAAAAAAAACCGCCGCAAAATTGAAGAATTTTTTAAAAATATTTTTTAATTAATTATTATTTTCTGTTTATTATTTACAATATAATACAGTTTATTATTTATAATTTTAATTATTTATAATGTTTCAATTAATAAATATTTATAATTATTAGTTAATAATATTTTTAAACTAAATAGAAATCTTCAATAAGTTGAAGAAGAGACTTCGGCATCAATTGAACATAACTTCTGATCTGGGAGTCCATTTCAGCTTCACAACCAGTCAAATCGGAGCTTATCAAATGAGTTGAAACCAAGTGAGATTTAAATCATGTGATAATCAAAGGAAAAATATATATTCAAATTTCAAAAGTCGAAAATCGAACTTCAAACAGACATAACTTTTAATCCGGGTGTCTGTTTGGGCTCTACCACATATCAAATCAAAGCCTGCGACAAGGTCTATGCTGTTTAGGTCCGGTAACAACTTTTCAAGTACTATGCCTCTTTTTATTCCACCAAAAGGCCCAAAAGGCCTCCAAAAACAGAGGTTTTAGTTGCAGACCTTGATTTCTTAAAAGTCAAACGGTTATAACTTTTGATCCAGGTGTTCGTTCGGCCTATACCACATATCACATCGAAGCTCATTTCATGATCTATTATTTGAATAGTTGTGGCACTAAAAAAGGAGTCTCATATCAGATTTTACGACCATTTTAGTGTTTTTAGGGTTTTTAGAGGTTCTTAATGTTTTATGATTCATTTATTTATTTATTTATTATTATTAATTAATTATTATTATTATTTATTTATTTATTATTTTTTTATTATTTCTTTATATAATATTTAATATTTATTTATTCATTTATTTATTATTTAGTTATTATGTAGACATTAATTATTAATTTTTTTAATTTATTAATTCATTATTAATTAATTAATTATTATTTGTTTATTATTCATTTATTATTTATTTATTTATTTATTCTTAATTAATTAATTAATTAATTAATTATTATTTATTAATTAATTAATTAATTAATTATTAAATATTAAATATTGAATATTAAATATTAAATATTGAATATTAAATATTAAATATTAAATATTAAATATTAAATATTAAATATTAAATATTAAATATTAAATATTAATTATTAATTATTAATTAAGAATTATTAATTATTAATTATCAATTATTAATTTTTAGTTATTATTAATTATTAATTATTAATTATTAATTATTAATTATTAATTAATTATTTATTTGTTTATCTATTTCTTTATTTATGTATTTTTTGTATTTGTTATTTATCATTTATTTATTTATTTATTTTCAATTTACTAAATATTAATTTATTATTAGTTTATTATTAATTTATTATTCATTTATTTATTTATTCATTATTCATTATTCATTATTTATTTATTATTTATTTATTAATAATTTCTTAGCAATTTATTAATTATTTATAAGTTTTTAAATATTAAATATTAAATATTAAATATTAAATATTAAATATTAATTATTAATGATCAATTATTTATTATTTGTTATTATTAATTATTAATTATTAATTATTAATTATTAATTACTTAATATTTACTATTTACTATTTATTATTTATTATTTATTTATTTATTTATCGATTATTTATTAATTATTTGTTAATTTGTTATTTATTTATCATATATTAAATTATTTTTTAATTAATTTATTATTTATACCTTATATATTATATGTTATATATTATATATTATGTATTATATATTATATATTATATATTTTGAATTATATATTATATATTATATATTATCTATTATATATTATCTATTATAAATTATCTATTATAAATTATAAATTATAAATTGAAAATTATATATTATATATTATATATTATCTATTATCTATTATCTATTATCTATTATAAATTATCTATTATAAATTATAAATTACATATTACATATTACATATTATATATTATATATTATATATTATATATTATATATTATAGATTATAGATTATAGATTATAGATTATAGATTATAGATTATATATTATATATTATATATTATATATTATATATTATCTATTATCTATTATCTATTATCTATTATATATTATCTATTATCAATTATATATTATATATTATATATTATATATTATGTATTATATATTATGTATTATGTATTATATATTATGTATTATATATTATGTATTATATATTATATACTGTATATTATATGTTATATATTATATGTTATATATTATGTGTTATATATTATATATTATATATTATATATTATATATTATATATTATATATTATTTGTTATATATTATATATTATATATTATACATTATATATTATATAATATATAATATATAATATATATTATATATTATATATTTTATAGTATTTAGTATTTAGTATTTATTATATACAAGTTACTATTTACTATTTACTATTTACTATTTACTATTTACTATTTATTATTTATTATTTACTATTTACTATTTATTATTTACTATTTTTTATTTACCATTTATTTCCTTATTATGTATTTCTTTATTTATTATTCATTTATATTATATTTATTAATTAGTAATTAGTAATTAGTAATTAGTAAATATTAATAATTATTTATTAATTATTAATTATTGATTTTTAATTAATCATTATTGATTAATAATTATTTAGTGTGTATCTATTTGTTATGGATTATTTTTTTCCAATTCATATATATATATATATATAAGTATATTAAATTTGATTTATTGACCACATGATGAGTCTGGTGGAGTGATAAATTTTTTGGAGAATAAGAAAGAGGTAAGAGGTTCAAATATCACCCAATGTAGAATTTCTATATATGGAATGGGCATGTGCATGGACATGGACTTGTGCATGGAGATGGGCATGCGCATGGTAATAATAAATAAATAAATAAATAAATAAATAAATATGTAAATAAAAAAATAAAAAAATAAAAAAAATAAATTATGAAAATAAAAAATAATAAAAATAATAACAAAAGAAAAAAATAAAAATGATTTAGCGATGATTTAAATCGCTGCTAAAAAACCGTCGCTAATTATTTCTCGATAGATGGTTTTGCAACGGTTTTCCAAAACCACTGTAGAATGATTTAGAGGTAGTTTAAACCACTGCTAAATACAAATTTTGGCATAGTGAGGGGAGAGAGAAGATTCACATTTTGATATTGACACATTCATTTGAGAGAACTTTGATGTATTGCCAACAAATACAAAGGGGAGATTATTGGGACCACTTTTGTATATGAGTTGTATTTGTCATCAACAGTTGTTAATAATGGTCAAAATGAAGAAGGAACTCCTAAGTTGATGGAGATTGGTTGAAGTGATGATGCCTAGAGAATTGTTATGGATTCATAAGATTGGATGCCATGCTTGGGAAATTCTCCATGTTGTTTAAATCAGACGATTGTTGCACTGATCGTAAGTTCAAAGAACTTGTGTCAAAGGTGACATGGTGTTTTGGGGTCCATTTGAGGTTGATTGAAGTGCTTTGGGATTCATGTTCCAAAAAGAAAATGAAGAAGAGGAAAAAAGAAGGAAGTGTGCATGAGATTGACATTTGAAGAAAGGTGGCCATGCATGGTTTAGTTTGGAGTACTAAGGTGGCCATGCACTTATATTGAACACTTGGTTTTTAACTTGGTTTACTTAAAAAATTGGTCATCCTACTAGCCAACCCAACAGCCTCAACCGTAGGCACATGTAGGACACAAGGTCAACCACGCCTAAGGGAAGCCTCCAGGTCAGCCCGCAGGTGGCATGCATGTTGTGTATAGGCCTGCAGGAGCGCACGGGGGTGAGCCCATGTAAAGGGTGGGCGCAGAGTGTGTCCGTAGAGAACATTGTATGGGGCGGTACCATGGAGGGATAGGGAGTAATCTAGGTAGTGGATGGATCATCTGGATACATAAACCGCACCCCACCCGTATCTATGTTTCGATGTGGGATGATATTTTTAAAGAGCAGAGCAATCCTCTCCGTCCATATGATCCCACATGAAATCACAGATCCTTATCTCATCTAGTATCCAATCATCTAATCCTGGTCACCCATCCATATGGTGCCTCACGTACTTGAAGCAGGACCATCTGATGCTCCAGCAGATTTGAATAAGTCGTGTTGTCGTCTCCTTCCTCCAGCGCTCGATGCCGCCACTGCTATCTACTAAAGATGATTAAGAACCAGGACCGAATCACCATGGTTGTTCATTTAGAAATCGTGAGGACCACTTGATTGAACTAAAATCATGCATACAATTAACATCTATCATGCATGCGAGGAGTGTGAAGAACTCGGTTTGGCTGATGGAAAACGAAGTTTCTGAAGGCCACATGGATCATTCAAGCATGGATTTGAAATGATATGCATGTGATCTTTTCCACATTCATGCAATCTATTCACCAAAGATGATTTTCTCTCAAAATAAAAAATCCAAGATTTGCGACACATCTCAACATAGGTTTGAAGATATTTAAACTACTGAAGATCTCATGCATTCATAGAGATTTAAACATGGAGAAAGAGATATGATATTTTCCTATAAAAAGTGAAGCCTGAAGCCGAAAGAATGTTGCTGCTCTCATATAACTGAGAGATCTTATTCTGAAAAATATAGTCTCTCCAACCTTTCAGTTTTTGGAGAGCAAGCGAAGAACCGCATACCACTCTTGATTCGCGAAGAGGGGAGCCACAAACCATTCTGGGTTTGTGAATAAGAACTAAAAACCATCCTGGTTTTCATAGGAGGTCAGAACTCTCTGTGATTATGAGAACCATGAAACCCTTGTGCGAGGGGGGATCCATGAACCATCCTGAATCTGTTTAGAAGATCTATACATCTTGTGCAAGGAAAAACCGCACACACTGTGCATAGAAGAATTGTACACCCTCGATGTGAAAAATGAGAACAAAAACATCATAATAAACTTGAGGTAGTTTGTATTAAAAGGATAGTAGAGAATACATTAATGATTCACATGAAATCATGTGCCTGATTTGAGACACCCTAGTGTTTAATAACAATAAAAACAAGCGGGCTGAACCCATTTGGTTTTGAAAAGGATACATGCAAAAACACACACATGACACATAAAATTGAATTAAATAAATAATACATTGTTTTTGTTCTTGAGTAGAAGGAATAAGAAAGAAGTGAATGTGAAAAGATTATGCATTATTCCATGAATACGTAAAAAGGGTGCAATTCAGTTGAACAAACATTAATTGCACCCAGAAGAACAAAAGAGAAGAAGGAGAAGGAAGGAGAGTTTTCCCAACTAAAGAATCATTATTATTCGGGGAATTTTGATTTTGATGATGCCAAGTAATCTGATCATTAGTGTTTAAACAATCACAAAGGTTTTTGTGATTCTATTCAAGAAGAAGAAGTGATAGTGAATTTAGTTGTTTCACTAAAGAAGAAGAAAGAAGAATAAGAAGTGTGTATTCAGTTTTGCACTGAAGAACAAGAAGAGAAGAAGAAGGTTTCTTGCCTAATGATTTGAAATTAACCAAGTGAAGAGAACTAAAGAAGATCAAGAGAATAACCTACCTTATCAAGGAGGAAGAAGACTATCTTCAGAGTCAGTATAAAGAAACAGCAATGAGCTGCAAGTTGGACTACGTCATCTCCAGTTCATGAACATAGGATTTTTCCCTTCCCCCTCCAAAGTGTAGGGACTCACACTGGCAAGAATATTGTTTACCTATCCAACCCACTGTAATAGTTACTACATTATAGTGTAGAATCCATTTATAGGTCATCACCATACATATAAAGCATGTTGCTGCTCTTATTGAGTAGTGAACCTTGTAAAAATATAGTGTGCATATTTTCACTACTTTCATATTATTTCATGAGATAGGGAAAAGAAAACAAGAGATTCAAGATCCTAACAGGTCAAGAGGTATAGGGATAAAAAGTTGGAATTGGTTTAAAAATTCCCCAACACTAATTCCCCTCTCCATTTAAGTGTTAGGTATATCCCAAACTGGTCCTCTAAATTGGTATTAGAGCCATCCAAACCTCTATTGGATTCTCTAAAGTGAAGATATCCTCTCCCGAGTTAACAATGAAGTGTAGTTTTGGTGAAGAGTCAGTCATATCTAAGAATAATTCTATATCTACCAATACCATAATGAACATGAAAAAGAAGGATAAGAGAAATATGAATAAGAATCCACTCTTATATAAATAAGAGGAAGTATCTGTATCTCCATGACTTACTAACAATGAAGACATATCAGGCTTAGAAAGTAATGTGCAAGTGGATCAAGTTTCAACCAAGAAGATGGATAACCTTCACACCTCAAGTAATCTGGAGGTATGTATTAGTATATTTGAAAATTATTCTCATGATGAAAATGCTGGAACAAGTGGTGATGATCAATCCACAACCTCTCAAGATTATTAGTTGACAGATTAAGATATATTCTACATGATATCCCTGAAGAAAGTGCATCCCTTGTCTGTGGAGTATTTCAATGTATGTAGGAAAATATCACCCAGCTGGAAGAAGAAACCAGTGTTTTGGAGAAAGTATTGCAAGAAAAAATTGTTGAATGTATAAATTCCTCCAAATAGGTTGGATCCTTTGAAGAAACAAAGAGGTAATTTTAAATGAGTACCTCAAATTGGATCAAATAAGTTTAAGAGAAAGATAAAGTTAATGAGACTCTTAAAGGTAAGATCCATGCACTTGAATATGAGCTAAAAAAGAGCACTGAAGTCAAGATTAACACTTTTTTACAAAAAAGTTGAAACTAAATGAAGATAAAGTTGAAGGAATGAAGAAATCTTGTGAAGATAAGATGATTATGATTGAAGATCATAAAGTCATCCTCAATATGAAATGTCTAGAAATGGAACCTCAGTTGACCGATCTTGAGAAGACTCATATTGAGACTTCAAAAAAGAAGAAAATAGTTTTTGTTGGTACTCAATGTTCATTGGAGGATTCTAAAGATTAAATTCCTCCAACATGTGATAAGAAGATCATGACTTCACTGAATGATCTATCACAAGTGGTTGAGAAAGTAAAGGTACCATCCATACCATATTGTACTCATATTTCTAAATGTGTTTCCACAAAATGTACGGGTTGGAAGAAAAATTCTAAACAATTATGGATGAGAAAAGGTAATGAGAAACCTATAACCATGACTATGGTTGATAGGAGGAAGAATTTATAATATGGTTCCCCCACGGAGAGCACAACACATTAAGAAAAAGTAATAGAAATCATATGTAGAATATATCAAGAAGTGAAGATTTGTGGGTCAATGTTGGTTCTGCAATAGGTTTTGGCATTGTGCGTTAGATTTTTGTCACAATCCTATAAATGTAAAAGCACAATGTAATCCAATTTCAATGGTGAGAAATCCCAAGAGGAATAATCCACATCCACAGATCCAGAAGAATATGTATACTAAAAATATATTTGGAATGATTAACAATATCTATGATGTACGCAATGGGAGTGGTCACAAGGTTGGTACATGTTCATCTCCATATGTATCCAAAGCTAATAAGAAAAGAAGATCACAATATCTAGCTAGTAATGAAGATGAAACCTTGGGACGAAATCAAAAATAATGTTTCAAAAATAAATTCTCCCAAGAATATTCCAAGAAGGAAATGTGGGAAGTCCTTGGATTCTAAATCAAAGAATTTGAAGGGTGGTGCATCCAAAAGAACTACCAAGAAGGATGACACTCAGAATAATCCAGGTGGAAAGTCCAAACTTGATTCCTCAGTCCCTAATGACATATTGGTTATCTGGACAGAATATTTAGAAATAATGAGGAAAATTGAAGATTTAAAATCTAAGTCTAGTGAAAAGGGAAATGAAAAGATTTCACATGAAGTTAAAGAAGTCATGTGTGTGAGGTGAAACAAGGCTGGTTACAATGTTATTAATTTCATTTAATTCATTCCAACTCAAGAATAATTTCTTAAGAAGATGAATGTTTCACCAAGAGATTCTAGTGTGTTAAAATATCCTGAAGAAAGAAGGATCACACACAAAGAGATTGAATAAGTGATACGATCCACAAATCCACAATCAAAATTGAATATCAAGTGTTCAAGTGTGAAGAGTGGAAAAAATGGAGCATCTTGGTTGAGAAAATCATCTCAACCTTGCTGTTCACATTGATAAAACAAGGAGGATCCACCTTATTCCCTTAAATCTTTTGTATTGTATTTGTGTTTCTAAAACATGGAATTGAAGGTGAAGAAAACTCTTAGGGGAGATCATGAGAAATAGTGAGTGATGTCAACACATGATATAAAATATGAATAAGTTTCCATACTTGGATGATTATTTAACTAATATTTAAATATTCATATGATAAAGGATCACCATTGATGAAGATGATGATGAGTGTTTCTCTTGAGGGGGAGACAAATGAAGAAGCTCCCAGAATAATTATTTTAATGGGTATAAAATTATTCTAGAAAGTGCTTGGAGATAACGTCATTGGAAAAGGTATGTCATTTCTTAATCTCCCATACTTGGTTACTCAAAATATATACCATCTTACAAATGGTGAGTAATAGAATCAATTAGTGACATAAGTAGAATAGAAGTTCCCCAAGGTCACGAATCCTTCCTATTTCACTTGAACATTTTTAATCTATTTTTTGAAGTGATTCTAGGAGTTTAAGGTTGATTGTTCCTAGAAAGATTCATCTCACAATTATTATCTTCATCTAGTAATGAAAGTGGAAATCCCTTTAAGAAAAGTACATGAGTTCTCATCTCATTAGGTATCATGATCAATGGGTAATGGAAAACATTGCTGTCTAAATCAAATCTTCTTATTTTCTACATTGAGAACAACTTAAGTAAACATAGAGTGAAATAATGGATGACACATTGTTTAAGATTATAATGATACCCTCTCTTCCAATAACTTTGTATTTCTTATCAATAAGGAGGAGATAAAGTGAAATAAAAGTTCAAAAGTGAAAGGTGGAGAGAAAGAAAAGAAAAGGAGAGAGAGAAGATTCACATTTTGATATTGACGCGTTCATTTGAGAGAACTTCGATGTATTTACAAAAAATACAAAGGGGGAGATTGTTGGGACCAATTTTTTATATGAGTTTTATTTTTTTTTCAATATTTGTAAATAATGATCAAAATGAAGAAGGAACTCATAAGTTTATGGATATTGGTTGAAGTGATGATACTTGTAGAATTGTTATGGATTCATAGGATTGGATACATGATTGGTAAATTCTCCATGTTGTTTAAATCATATGATTGTTTCACTGATCTTAAGTTCAAATAACTTGTGTCAATAGTGTTACAATGTTTTTGGATCCATTTGAGGATGATTTAAGTGATTTGGGATTCATTTTACAAAAAGAAAATGAAGAAGAGGAAAAGAGAAGGAAGCGTGCATGGGATTGACATTTAAAGAAAGGTGGCCATGCATGGGTTGGTTTAGAGTACTATGGTGTCCATGCACTTATATTGAACACTTAATTTTTAACCAAGTATCTTATGTGGTTTTTTTACTTAAAAAATTGGCTATCTTACTATCCAACCCAACAACCTCAACCGTAGGTACATGCGGGATACAAGGTCAATCACACCTAAGGGAAGCAACTAGGTCAGCCCACAAGTAGCATGCAAGCCGTGTATAGGCTCACAGGAGGGAATGAGGGTGAGCTCATGTAGAGTGTGGGTGCAGAGTGCACCCATAGAGAACATGGTACAGGTTGGAACCATGGAGGGAGAGTGAGTAATTTGGGTAGTGTACAGAGTGGCTTCATACTTAATCTACATCCCACCTGCGTCTCAGTTTTGATGTGGGATGAGATTTTTAAAGAGAGGAGCAATCCTCACCGTTCATCTGGTCCCATGTGAAATCGCGGCTACTCATCTCATCTAGTATTCGATCATCTAATATTGGATGCCCATCCATCCCATGCCTCATGCGCTTGAACCGGGATCGCCCGATGCTCCTACAGTTTCTGAGTAAGCCGCTCCATCATCTTCTTCCTTCAGTGCTCAATGTTTCCACTGCTATCTAGCAGAGCTGATGAAGAACCAAGAATAGATCACCATGGCTATTCATTTCAACATTGTGAGGACAACTAGATTGAACTGAAATCATTCATACAACTAACATCTTTCATGCAAATGAGGAGTGTGAAGAACTTGTTTTGTATGAAGGAAAAAAAGCTTCTGAAGGCCATGTGGAAGATTCGAGTGTGGATTTGAAATGAGATACATGTGATCTTTGTCACATGCATGAAATATGTTCACCAAATATGAGTTTCTCACAAAAGGTAACATTTGAGATATACAGCATATCTCAACACGGGTTTGAAGATCTTTAAAACACCGAAAATCTCATGCATTCATAGGGATTTGAACATGGAGAAAGAGACATGATATTTTCCTATAAAAAGATAATCCCAAAGTAGAAATAATGTTGTTACTACCATATATCCCAAATCTCCTTTTTTTGAAAAATAGGATCTCTCTAAGATTTTAGTTCGCATAGAGCAAGCGGAAAACCATGTACCATTATTAGTTCATGAAGAGGTGAGCCACAAACCGTTTTGGGTTTGTGAAGAGGCACCGCAAACCATCCTAGTTCGTGAAGGAGGTATGCATTCTCTGTGCTTAAGAGAACCACGTAACCCTTGTGAAAGGGAGGAGCTGCGAACCATCCTGGTTCTATGGAGAAGATATTCACATCTTTTGCAAGGAACAACTGCACACACTATGCACAGAAGAACTGCGCACCCTCGATGTGAAAAAGGATAACAAAAAAATCACAATAAACTTGAGACAATGTGTGTAAAAAGGATAGTGGAAAATACATTCATGATTCACATGCAATCATGTGCATGATTTGAGATGATAGATTGTGAAATAACAAGAAAAATTATTGGGATGCAGCTTTTTTGGGTTTGAAAAGGATATACACATAAACACATAAAAGACACATAAAATTGAATGAAATAAATAGTACATTATGTTTATTCTTGAGTAAAAGTTATAAGGAAGAAGTGGATTAGAAAAGATTATTCATTCTTTTATGAATACATAAAAAGGGTGCAATTCAGTTGAACAAACATTAATTGCACCAAGAATAAGAGAAGAGAAGAATGAGAAGGAATGAGAGTTTTCCCAACTAAAGACTGATTATTATTCAGGGAAATTTGATTCTGATGATGCCAAGTAGGACGATCTTTAGTGTTTGAACAATAAAAAAGGTTTTTTTGATTATATCCAAATAGAATAATAAGTGATAGTGCATTCAATTGTTGCACTAAAGAAGAATAAATAATAAGAAGAAGTGTGCATTCTGTTTTACACTAAAGAAGAAGAAGAGATGAATAAAGTTGTTTTTCTATTTCTTTGCAAGTACCAAGTGAAGAGAAATAAAGAAGATCAAGAGAAGAAACTTCCTTATCAATAAGGAAGAAGACTATCTTCAGAGGAAGTATAAAGAACCATCAAGGAGCTACAAGTTGTAATAGGTCATCACTAGTTCAGGAAGATAGGATTGTTTCCCTTCCCCCTCCAAAGTACAGGGACTCACACTGGCAAGAGGATTGTTTCTCTAGACAACCCACTATAATAGTTAATACATTATAGTGGATAATCCATGTATAGGTCATCACCATACAAGGAAAGGATATATTTTCTCTTATTGAGTAGTGAAACTTCTAAAAATATCATGTACATATTTTTACTAATTTCATATTATTGCATGAGATAGGGAAAATAGAACAAGTGAATCAAGATCCTAATAGGTCAATAGGTATAGGGATAAAATTTTGGAATTGGTTTAAAAAGTCCCCAACACTAATTTACCCCCTCTCAATGTTAGGTATATCCCAAACTGGTCCTCTTAGGTTAACAACGATGTGCTGGTAAAGTGATGTTTTAGGCTCACCAGACAAGGGCTCCCCTGGGATTTATATATACTCATGAGTGATAATGGTTCCATAAGGTAAAACTTAGGACATTTCTATTAGAAAAGTGTCTATGCAAATCCTTGGGTGATACTCAACCCCTTATGTGTGATACTCGGGAGAAAATCATGATAAACCATGCCTCGAGCGATACTTGGTCTTTTAGAAGATTTCCATGGATGGGCTTGGTGGTATTGGATAAATTAAAGGATGTACCATAAAGATACCTCAGGGATGGGCTCAGACTCTAACTCTATATTTTATTGAATTGAATTGAATTATTTCTTTGGTTAAATTGATTGTGCTATACGTGTTTCTTCTATTTATTTTAAAGAAATAACTTGTGACTTTTCTATCTTTCTCATCAGCATACTTATGTGATGACATGGTAATTAGACCCCAAGCCTAAGAACAAGTTTGGGGTGCACCTTTCTGATTTTCCTTGTTAATTTTGGCACTGGTACACATATTATTCTTGCAAAGGTACCTTCTTCTAAATTTTATCTTAGGCTGAAGCAGGTTGTATGGGAAGGGTGTCCATTTAATAACCCAGATAAAGTTGATATTACTAACTTGTTATCACTCGTCATTTATTATATATGGTTTACTTCCTAATTTATATTGCATTGTCTTGATTGGGATAGAGATCGGTGGTGCCGGCCTACTAAGATTTATATCTCACATCTTACTCAGGCTTCCATTGCACTAGGGTACCCGAGCAGACCTTTCTTGTTTAAAATACTGCATACCATGATTGATTACTTATGTTGTGTTGTTTTTACCTAGAAGTTAGGATCAAAGGACTGAGTTGGAGCTCAAGATACTCGTGGAGATCGCCCTTGGGTCTTTGTTTTCTTTTCATTATTATTGTACTATGTTGTAAAGCATGTTGTATTGTTCAACACTTTTAGTTATGTATCATCACCATGACATGAATTCATCTGTTTTATAATCTGGCATTGGCCACATCTACTGAATTGTTCAATATTGTTTTCTACTGTTTTTTCAATTATTTATTACTTTTTCTACTGCTGTCTGTTTTTTTATGCTTCCACTATTTATTATATAGTATTAATTATTTTACATTATCTAATCTATGAGGTAATAGTCTTCCCACAAACACACCCTAGTCCCTTGTTGGTAGTTGGTAGCCCCTGACATTTGGGAAGATGCACTTGAGATCATGTAACCCACCAGTTTGACCACCGTCTTAGAGGTGATCCGGGTTGAGACATTACAAATTGGTATTAGAAGAGGCTATTTTCATTTGTCTTTCTATTTTGGGTTGGTAGATAGGATACTAGGACTGTGTCGGTGCTTGGTTAATAGCCCTTCCTGGGACTGATCACCCCATATATGGGAAATGACCAAGTTTCCAGGGATGAGAATTGATGTTCATGATTTTTGATATTACAGTTGATATGATTTCACCTTGAGTGATTGGTGTACTTTCCACTACTTATTGATTTATGGAAATTTTGGTATTTCACCATTATCCTGAAATGGAAAGGGAGTTGAATTTTATACATCATATAGGCATATAGGAAATTCACATGCCATGCATAGTTCCATGTCATGTAGTTTCATTTTAGTTTGACTGTTTATTTAAATTGTGTGCCTTGAATGTATTACATTTCTTATAATTATTAGAATGCCTATTTAGATAGCATGTTTTGGTGACATATTTAACATTCTTGGGTGATAATATGCCATGTTTTCTGTCTATATTATGTCCCATGTTCCTGTGTTATAGCTTGTTTTTGTGATTACAACATGTATCTCTCTGTTAGTTGCTTGTAGTTACATGCTAGATTGTTTGATATTTTATTGGTTGCTTTTGCTAAAATTTATTGGTTTCAATTAAATGGGAGCCAAATTCCACCCATAAATTGTATGGTCACATTATGAATTGGTATATGTCCACCCATATAGCTAGGCTATTAGGTATTTGAGCATGTTATAATTTGAAATGAATTGGATAAATTCTTAAATACTCAATTGAACCCAAGTAGGTCAGTTGGATACATGTTTCTTATGAGATGGACCTTAAAAGGAATTTATGTGATAAATTTCATAATTAATGATGGGATGTCAATAAAAGGAAAATGTTTTAAAAATTTAGTTTGTTGAGACTTGCATATTTTTCTTTGAGAAATTTGTTTAAAATAAAGCACCTAGTAAAATATCTTTTGAAAAAGGGTACTTTATGTCTTGAATTAAATATTTTAAAGTGATTAAAAGATTAAATGTGAATAAATATAAAGGGCTTGGAAATGGAACCTATAATGGTATCCTATATTTAAGTCCCTCATGTAAGGGTAGTTTGAGTTTCTCCTTTAGTTTCCTTGGAACTGAACCATTTGCATGTCGTTGCTCATAGTCGGACCTCCTTGATTAAAATGAAAGCCTTGTTCGGAAAGGTGGTCATGTTTTCCTTGAATTTTTGTTTCACACTTGAGCATCGGGTAATTCTCATTTTCATAAGGTTAGGCATGCCTCAGGCATGGTCAACTGCTTCGTAGGTCATTCGACCCTCTCTTATCCATATTTATGGATAACTCGGTATGTCTTCATCTGAGTTAAAAGTCATCTTGCTTCTGTATCACCTCAGGGTAGCATGCGTTCACATAAAAAATGCCTATTGAGTGCTTAATATTGTTACATACTAGACATGTTTAGTGTAAACATATAGCCGTATGCTGTTAAATACGTCTCGGGTCATTTCTGTAGTTGAGTGACCTATGCGTTAAAGGAATCAAGTTCATACCAATGCTTAGGATGAATTCTAGAGACTTGGGTGTTTTCACACATTAGTCAGTTTAGTTTTGGTTTTCATTATAATTGGTTAAATGTTTGCGTTATGGCAGTTCTGACCTAGTGTTCTTTTAAGAGGCTAGTCTATCTATTCTTTATGATGATTAGGAAACTCCTAAGGTGGGAAGTTTCATGTCAGTTTTGTTAAATATGTTCCTTACAGGTAGAAGGAACACAACCAAATAGGACCATTAGAGAATGGTCAGGCTGACTTAAATGTTGTGAGGCTTGTGAACTTTATATCGTGTCAGTGCTTTCTCAACAACATGATGTTGGTGTGGTTGGAAGTGTATGAAACCTTTGAGAAATTTATTTGGTCATTCATGTACTGTGGTTTTAATCTTGAATGATCAAGGGATGCACCGAGTGGTAAATGATTGGTGGTTGGTTAATGATGGTGCATTGGCAGGTGAAGCCTAGTTTCTTCTTTGAAGTCGACCAGTTGTGGTTTGACCGTTTTTCTTTCCAACACTTGGGTATGTTTGAATGGAATCCATTTAAATCCTATTAGTGTGTCATAACTAACGAAGATCATGTCCCTTATCTTGACATCATCTAGGTGCACTAAGAGAGCTTCGGTATTACACCGTGCTATATTTTTAAAAAAACTGTTCGGTAATCTCTATCCTGTTTCATGCTAAACATGTGGTTCTTATCAAATCTTGGTTAGTCTTGAGTGAACCTCGAGTTCCTACGTAGGAATTCATTAGACGAATTCTTGTACACCATCTATTTATTCTGACTTTACCAACAAGTTGATGTTACTCTAGGCTCAGTCAATGCTCTAATGTGGACGTCTTGGTTTTTTACCAACATCTCACTAGTAAAAATGGAGTACAGTCTACCTTAGGTTAGTTTCTTATACTCTTTTCATGCCAATATGAGGTTATCCCATACTTTTTGTTGGTCTTGGTGGTGCTTAAATCAAGTAACGTCGTCGGAATTCAGGTATGGACTTTAGTGGATGAGTTCATTCTGGGTACGAGATACCTTGGAAGAAGGCATCATAGTTCACTTCATAAAACATTGTCTATCTAAGCCGAGCGTCTTCTTGAATGGTCAGCCGAAGTGGATCAACTTGAGATTTGAGGTCTATGGGTATCGACCACTTGAAACCATTTCAAGAATCACATATTAAGAATTTTTATAATTCTTAGAGGCATGCTTATAAGGAAATTTTGACTTTGGTTGAGTCATGAGTTGGATTTGGCTGCTTAACATTTAAGACTAAGGTGGGAAGCACCTTCGGCCAGATGCTTAACAAGAGGGAGAATGGATCATGTATCTGGGTAAATGGGCTCGGGTGAGAGTCGTCTAGGTGCTTTGATTGTAAAATGAACATTGGATCAGATCTTAATGGATTATGTGGCACCTGCCTAACCAATGCTTGAACATGCGTTGGGTATTTAGAGATGCAACACAACATTTTGTCCAAGACTTCATAACCCTTGTAGGTTAGGTGAGGTTTACATTGTTCTCAATGGCTTCTCAGGGATGAGAAGTTCTAACGTGGGAAGGTTGTAAAGTCCATCATTTTGAACTAGATGAAAAATTGAGGGAATTTAAAAAATTTCATTTATTACATAGTCCATTTTTAAAACTTGGTGTCATAATGAAATTTCAGAAGTTGGAACCGTTGGAAGCGATGAGTTAATTTTTAAAGAAATTAAAAATAATTAATTTCAATTAAAATAAAATTGAATTAAGAAAATGAAAAAAATAAAAAAATAAATAAACTTATGTTTTGATAACCATAGTAATAATAATGTTATTATTATTAATGGTAATTATTTTTATTATGGTATATTATTATTATTATTATTATTATTATAAGTTTCAATTTAGGGTTATTTTTTATTTTTTAGACCCTAAGAGGGTCTCCTATTTTACCACTATGATCCTCCCCTTTCATCCCGACCAGGCGTGAGCCCCTCCCCACTCCCACCCTACTAGGTGTGACCCCATCTCCCACACCTCTCCATGGATACAACCTAACTACAGCATTCCCCTCCTTGGCATGATCACCTTGCAGTGCGTACCACCCTATGGCACGATGAACCCCTTGCCGAGGCCCTGTAGCGCACGACACCCTCCTCCAGGATCCCTCTTAGGTCATCAGTTTCACCTTGTTTTTTCAACATTATGCTTCAATCCGATGAGGTAGGTCTTTCTCCCCTCTTATCCTTCCGTTTCTAGCTACAATTTGGCTTCCCCGTCACCCAGTATGGATTCATATGGACCTAGGGTTTGAAGGGTAATATGGTTTTTAGTTTTCTTGTGGTTTAGGGTTGTGAGAATGGTCCCCTGAGACCTATTCTTGTGAATTA
This sequence comes from Viscum album, assembly GCA_963277665.1. Classification (NCBI taxonomy): domain Eukaryota; kingdom Viridiplantae; phylum Streptophyta; class Magnoliopsida; order Santalales; family Viscaceae; genus Viscum; species Viscum album. Next base: position 1,649,794,815 of record OY728143.1, on the reverse strand, counting down.
TGTCAACCTCCATTGAAGGTGAGGCGGTTCGGGTTGTTTAAATTCAGTGTCTCCATTCAAGGTGAGGTATTATTCATGTTTCTTTGTTTTTCACCATCCATATTAGAGTCTTTAATTTTTTTAATGTTTCTATTAATTTATTTGAGATGTGTTGGTCCTTACCACATTAATTTTTGGGTCCTTTGATGATTTAGGATGCCTAGCAATTGTTTTAGGAAGTTTTGTTAAGCTTTGGAGTCCCTAACATGCATTTATCTAGGTATGTATATAATTCATGTATTTCCTCATAGTGTGGAGAATTCATTCATTGGGTTAAAGGATATATATATATATATATATATATGTATATATTTTTATATGAAGGTATTTTCGTGTGTGTGTGGAGAAGTTCTGAGTGGTCGTTGATAATCTGTCAAGTGATTAATGTTAAATTGGTTCTGCTTTTGAGGTAGGATCCCTTTCCTTGCCATTTTTATTTAAAATGCATTAATTTATTACTTAATTCACTTTTTATAAGTTAAATTTTGGTCATTGATAAAATTATAGTTCTGATAAATGTTTTATTTGATAAACAATGTCATGGTTTTATAATAACACCCCACCAACGGAGGTGCGCTGTCTATGAAAACACACAGTGATAGGTTATTATTATTTAGATTTATTTTCTTTGGTCTTTCTTCATAATTTTATGTCTTGTTTAGTCATACGGAATGATTTTACATGACCTTCAATCATGTTAGTGAATGGATTTTCTCTTTATCAAAATGTTTTATTTACCATTGCATTGCCTAAGTGCATGTTCGACACACTCCTTCCTAAATGAATATCAAACCTATATCCTTCTAAGGGTTTAGCTTGTTTAATAAATATGGTTTACAAGAGTAGGTATTATACCCTTTTTACTTTATTTTCATCACTTATTTCATGTCACACCATTGTACCACTCACTAAAACCTTCCAGAAATTCCTTATTATCATTTATTAAATTATTGGGTTAGTTCTATCGTGTCTGTTGTATCCGTTGCTTATGGAAAAACCCGTTTGAGGTCTTTGACTTGCCACTTGGACATCCCATTGGGATTTCCCAACCTAAATGGAATTTTTTCCTAATGCCTTGAGTTTTGTTTCAGATTTGGGTGAGTGTGTGGTACCACGTCCTAATGTCCTAAATTTATATCTTAATTTGAAAATGGGAATTGAACTATAGACTGGGCCTTTGACAATTCATATAGCTTGTTCTTATTGTTTTGCCTTGTGAATATACTTGTGTATGTATATTGTTTTTTCCAAAGTGGTTTGGATTGGTTATAGAAAATACAGGGTGAAGATTGATAGCTTGATACCTTGAGATGCCATTGATGACACATGGTTAAAGGAATGCTAATTCCATGTGACTTTGGTTGCATTTCGTTGTTAAGGATTAAGCATTATTGATAACCTCTTAATTGAACCATGCTTATGTTATTCTCTTATTACATAGCGATCTTTCTTAGATCCTTGGGTTACTTTTGTTCTAAATGCCTTATGCCATGTTTATGGCTTGGATTGTTTACTGGATTTCTTGAATATATTGTGGGTCACAGTGATTATTTGATAGAATGATTTATGTATATGATTTCCATGTGATATATGTATTAATTTTTTCCTTAAAATGTTCTTTGGATACTATGGTTCACTTAATACGGTCCGGGTGAGAACATCAGTTCCATATTAAGGAATCATGGATGGAATCCCATGCTCGGGTGTTTATACAACGATGCATTGGAGAAGCGATGTTTTAGGATCTCCAGACAAGAGCTCCCCTAGGCGTTTTATATACTCATGAGTGATACCGGTTCCCTAAGGGACAACTAAGGAGAGTCCCATCGGAAAAGTGGCTACACGATGCCTTGGTTGATACTCGTCCGCTTATGTATGATACCCGATATAGACTCATGATAAACCATTCCTCGATCGATACTTGGTCTTTCGAAATATTTCCATGGATGGGCTCAGTTGTATTAGATAAATTAAAGGATGTAACATAGCGATACCTTAGGGAATACCTTAGAATCCAACTCCAGATTTGATTGAATTGCATTTAATGATTGATTTGGTTAAATTACTTATGTTATACTTGTTGCTTCTATTTATATTAGAGCATGAACATGTGACTTTTCTCACTTTCTTATTATTATAATTATGAGATGATAAGGCAATTAGATCCCAAGCCCGATAACAAGATTGGGGGTTCACCTTTTTGAGTTTCCTTGTTACTTTTGAAACTAGTATACATATTATGCTTGAACATGAACCATCTTCTAAATTTCAGCTTAGGCCGAAGCAGGTGGTATGGGAAGGGTGTCCATTTAGGAACCCAATTGAAGTTTCTATTACTAAATTTTTATCACTCACCATTGATTATATATGGAACACTTATTAATTTATATTTCATTGTCTATATTGGGCTAAATATCGGTGGTGCCAGCCTACTGAGATTTATATCCCACACCCTACTCAGACCGCCATTGCACTTGGGTACCCGAGTATACCTTTATTGCTTACAAGACTACGAACCATGATTGATTGATTATATTATGCTGTTTGTAACTAGAAGTTAGGAGAAAAGGACTGAGATGAAGCTTAGGATGCTCCTGGAGATCACCCTTTGGGAATAGGTGTCTTTTCTTTATTATTGTACTGTGTTGTAAAGAATGTTGTATTGTTTACTGCTTTCAGTTATGTAACATCACCATGACATGAATTCATCTGTTGTATAATATGGCCTTGGAAACATATATTAAATTGTTAAATATTGACTTCTGCTACTTTGTCAATTATGTATTACTATTTCTTCTACGGTCTGTTTTTGTTATGATTCTGCTATCTATTATATATTGTTAATTGAAGTGCATACTCCGATATATGAGGGAATAGTCTTCCCTTGGAAACACCCTAGGACCTCACTACTATTAGAAAACCTTCTAGATTTTGAGAAGATGTGCTTGAGGTCATGTGATCCACCGGTCAAGCCACCATATTAGAGGTGAGCCGGGTTGGGATGTTAAAAATCCTTACCCAAATCAGTTAAGATCAAGATTGGTGTCATGGTCAAGAACTTATTCAGCTCTTGAAAAGCATTATCACATGCTTTAAAAAATTCAAAATTGACACCCTTCTTGTTCAATCTCTAAATTAGTGCTACCAAATGAGAAAATTCCTAGATGATCCTTTGGTAATAGACTGCTAAATCCCTAAAGCTTCAGAAATCAAAAAACATATTGTGATATTCCCAAGATACAACTGCTTGAACATTCTCTGATTGCACCATTACACCTTCCTCTAAGATTATGTGACCCAATAAATGTACCTTTTTGAACTAGAATAGACACTTAGATAGCTTGGTTTATATCCTATACTCTCTTAATATACTCTGGACCAATGTCAAGGTATTTGGAATGATCTTCATGATTTTGGGACTACACCAAGATTTCATCTACAAAGGAGACCAAAAATTAATCCAGGTATGGGTGGAAGACTCAGTTCATTAATTCCATAAACACTATAAGAGTGTTTTTCAACCCGAAAGGAATAAAAAAAACTTATACAACCTGTACCATATCCTGAAAGTAGTCGATGGTGTATCATATAGTATCACTCTCATCTAATAATACCATGATCTCAAATAAATTTTATAGAACAATGATTCACAATTCAGTTGGTCAAAAATATCATCAATACATGGAAGAGGGTATTAATTCTTAACCGTCATCTGATTCAACTTCTAGTAATCAACAAAAAATGGAAAAATCCCTTCAACCTTCTTAGAAAACAAAATTGAAGATCCCCAGGTTGATGTAATTGGATAAATAAACCCTTTATTTTTCAATTAATCCAATTTATTATTTGGTTTCTGAAGTTATATTGGTTCTATTCAATATAGAGGGATAGAAATGGGATCGGCTCTAGGCATTAGCTTAATAATGAACTTAACCTATATCTTAGGTGGCGTCTGTGAGAATATCTTTAAGAAACACATCCTAAAAATGATCTACATAGGAGAAAATACATCCTACACTACTCACCATCATCAAGAAAAAGATATTCCACTCATGTTGTGGGATCACCTAACTACTGACATACTGGTCCTACATGGCCTGCCTGTATATCCCATCCCCCACGGTGAACATAAGGGTCACCCTCAAGGGACATAAATGTTACCCTTCTACAGTAACAACCAATATGGGATCGATACGACACCAAGCAATCAATCCCCAATATCTGGTCAAAACCTGATATCTCGAGCACAAAAAATACGAATGGAAATGATGCCCAACAACCTTGAGAGAACACTCCTTACATTGTCGTATATTTTCCGCTAGAACTCCTAATGTTGTGTCAATCAACATAACCCCGCACATATATTCCACCTCTAGACTTAACAAATTCAAAAACTGAGAATATATAATAGAATGTGAGTCACCTATATTAAATAAAGCACTATAAAGTGTGAAAGATATGAGAATCGTACCATGAACAGTCGATGGTCCAGCCTCACCACCGCCCGATGTAGGCTAAACTGCATGAAGTTGACCTACCCCTCTTCCTTAGGATCTAATCTGACCTCCTAATGATGTACTACCCTACTAATAAGGATTCTATTATCCGAAAGTACCAAATCCACCACCCTTGATAGTATAGACCATAGAACTACAACTACCTCCTTGGTATGGGGAAGAAAATCATCTTCTTTCACTCTATATCTCTCTTGATCCTCCATCACCACCCACTTGTCAAGGGTTCCTTCAGAACCTCTGTACATGTCCCATACCACTGAACTCTCAACTGGTGGTTAGTTAAACTTATCACACATGCCTTCCATACTGATAACAAGACACCAGGTCACCATCCTGAGAAATCAAACATCTTCCATGTCTACTCTATCTACCACTACCCTGGAGAAAACCTTCTAATTGACTCTTCTTACTTTCAGAAGCCATACCACTGGACTACCCAAATGAAAATACATATCCACCACTAAAAATCTCCATTAGGTTCCCTTCTAAAATGAGAGCATGATCCATCATCTCAGAAAACCTTTTTAAATGGAAGATATTTACCTGTGACTTGATCTCATATCTAAGTCCATTCTGAAAACATATTCCAGTAGTTACCTCATCCCCTATCAACACCAGAACAAATCATTGGAAGTCTATAAAGCAGCCAACATAATCCATCATGGACATAGTTCCCTGAGTCAACCTCATAAACTCCTCAACTTTCTCCTATCTAATAGTCTTAGGATAGAAGTGTTCTAGGCCCACCATCTCATGTAAACATCGAATGATGCTACAACTGAAACTCTCTTATCAGATCGAATATACTCAGTATAGATCACCCTAGGTCTTGCTCTATCATCTGCATAAAACAAGAAAAGTTTTCATAAAACTTCTCTTTCCCTTTGTTACCTAGAACCAATAGGGGTTCTTTCCCCATGATTAGAGGATCATTCTCAGAGATGTCCTCATTTCACCGAACCTATAGGTGTCATCATGGTGGAATCTCTCTACAATGTCAAATACACATCTCAAAACACATAACATAATGTTTCCACACTTTACACAAAATAAGGCTCACTACCATCCATAACAACCCACTCTGTACACACTATCCCAACAGACATGATAACATCGATATCACTACCCTTAACCATCCCTATAACAGGTTATGGCTAACATAGGGAAACCAAACTTTCAAATTCAATTCATGTTGAATACCATACTAATCCCTTCAAGTTAAAATCCTTAATTTTTTTTAAAATTATAAAAAAAATCATTAGGAACTATTTTTAACCATTCGAAAAAATCTTTCAATTCATTATACATTATAACAAAATTTTTAGGAACCTTCCCTTAAAATCACAATAGAATCAAAATGAATTCTCAATTCCCATACCCCAAAATGACACATTTTCCCATGTGTTTCTAACATGATGCATGTAAAATATATCCCTAAGTGCCTAATAAGATGCATGAATATACAAACCTCATGCTATTTTAACCCATGAGAAAAATACCATAAAAAAATAACATCACACATCAAGTGCATCACCCAAGGTGAAATAAAATTCCACTATAACAACGAACATCAGGAAAAAAAATCCCACCCTTCGTACTTGGGTTTTCCCCTGTACACTGGTAAGCTAATCCCATGCATGAGATCATTTCCAAGGACCTCCATTTCCAAAACGCCTGTCTAACTTCCCAAAATAAAATAAATAACAAAAAATAACTCCTTTTATACCACTTTATAACACCCCAAACTGGGAGCCACTAAATCGGTGCCCTGAGATAGTGCGCCACATGATCTCAGGCACACCTCCCAGTATGATATAGGATACCAAATATTAGTGGGGGTTTAATGAGACACATGGGGAGACTATACCCTATTTATGAAAGTAATACACAGTATTTAGAATAAGAAATAAAATAAACCATATAAATAACAAACATACATTACTAATCAGTTTCCAAAAACTGGTTACATACCCAAAACCAAACAGTAAATATGCCATGTCACGTCATAAAGCTCCAATTATAAAGGAAAAAACCCAAAATAAAGACAAGATGAGAAATCCACAAAATGTGTCCCAACACCAAGTACGGTTCCCTCATTCATGTACATCCCTCAGTCCTAAATCAACCCTCTATTATCGGGACCTTTACCTTGTCTTGACCTTCAACCATGAAATCTGCTTGGGTACCCAATGGTTGCCTGAGCAGGATGTGATTAAAAATTTGTAGGCCACCACCAATGGTGTCTACAAAATATACAGTATAAATAGTGTTTGCAGAAGTATGATAATCAATAAGATAAAAAAAAGATAAACTAGGTTCCATTTATTGATTGGTTTTTTATTAGCCGCTATCATCATTAGTTACATGTGTTACCAATATCCATCAGACATGCTTCAGTATATGTCGATCAACTAAATAACATACATATGGATTCCAGTTCCCCACATCAAAAGGAAATTTATTTCAAAAATAATTACAAAAACTAACTTTCTCTGAAGCCTCAGTCTAAGAATTCACATCATGTACATTCTTTAGGGGCATAGAGTCTTAATCTGACACCCTAACCCATGCAACATCTCACTGGGCCTAGAGCACCGCTTTATCCCAACCCATAGCAGTATATACTCATTATAACACCCCATACATACCATTCATTCACATAAGAATACTTATTTAATCATTATTCAAATTTACCACATACATATCATAACTCATTTGACACAATAAAGTTAGTCCAAACACCCCCTTATACCATTCAATAAGCTAAAAATAATTATCTTTGGCTTCATTCCATAAACTCTTCAATTTAACATTTATAAACTAAATTTTATATTAAAGGAAGAGGTACACCCCATGGGTATCCTTAGGCCTAGTATAATCATCCTCAATGGACTCCAAGGGGATAAAGAGGGATTAGATATATAATTTAATTAACCAGATTACCATTTCATACCAAGGAAACCAAATGGACAACAAGGAGGTACCACAACACAACCACATACATATAAATTTGGGAATCAAGACTATGGGATATAACTTAAATACCACCTACCTCATGATCTTAGATGAATTCTCGCTTAACCATATCCCATGATTCGAAATCAAACACCCTTCAAAATCCAAAACTTTTAATCTTCTATAAAAAATATGTTTTATAGACTTTAGAAGGAGAAGAAAATATGCAAAATAAATCTTTGAGAAATATAAGAAAGATGAGTTTTATACTCAACTAGAGATTTAATATAAAACCTACATAGTTCTAAATAACCAATAATTGAAGTAGAATCATCACTTTAAAGTTTGGGATTAAAGGTTTTGTCACCTAGGATGCTGTAAGAAGAATGAGGAATAAATTCAAGTTATAACCCTTAAAGTCTAAGGGGAAAAAATCCAAAATCCCCCCTATTTAATAAGGTGCACGGTTTGGCTGCACAGTTATCCAAACGACATTACAACTATGCTCCACCATCTTTCTAAAGGGGACGAGGTCATATGGTCTCCTAGGAGCCTGCACAGTTTTAAAAACCATAGAGTGGCCATATAGAATGGATATATCAAAGTTCAAAGGGTTTTAGGCTCCCCCATTGCATGGTTTCTCAACCATGCACCTGCCACCCAGGGCCCACACTATTATGGTGCACGATTAATACTAAACATAAACAAACCATCCAACATGCACTGGATGGACTTCATTCCCCCTTTTCATGCCTCAAACCCCTAGGACACCCCCAGGACTCCTCTTACACCGAGAACTATTTCATTAATCCAAGAAAAAGAGTAACAAAAACTTAAAAAATAAAATACCTCTATATAAGTTTTGGGTCTTACCCAAAGCATTCCTCATATATCAAATAATAAATTTAATTCATGAATCAATATTTTTTATTAAAAAATATCCATATTTAGTAAAGGACACATATTTACCAATATTTCCCCAGTTAATCAAATAACTTTCAAAGTATAAAATACATATAAAAAAGGAATATTTTTTAGGAAATAATATTATCCATCATAAAATAATATAGATATTTAAGATAGATTCAATGTGAAATAAAGTGATTATTTCAAGATATTGTTAGCAATCACAAAATAAAGTGAGATTGTACAATAACTTTTTCTGCTTGGTAATTTTCCTGTCAAATCCCCTTGGATGAAATAATTAAAATTGAATATTAAAGTATAATGAATTATTAATGATCCTGATATTACATGTCAATGTGTCAATATATACACTATATAAAATAAATTAGGTGCATAACATTACAATGTGCCTCAATGAAATGAAATTGAGACGAAATACCTTACCCCACATGTCCTTTTGGGTGAACATTATTTAACCTCATTTAAAGTGGTTATAAACATGTTATTAAATTATATAAAAATCATATTAGTATTTATAATATCATATATGATCCTTTTATAACATCTCATCACCCATTTGTTAATAATATTTCAGTGTTTTCATTGTTTTGGGTGTTAATTGCGTTGTTTTCTCATTCATACTTTGTTATGAATGTTTTGGTTCTTGTGAATATTAAATAATTAAAACATCTATAGAATAATAATAATGATATAATTATCATATTAATATTTAAATTATACTTTTAATACAAATAATTAAATATTGTTTTGATAAATAAAGTATGTTACAATCATGGAGACGGTAGGTCATACGTACGCATGAGTAACGTTTCCATTTTTCAATGATCATTATGGAAAGGAGGTAAATAATATTTTATCATTATGTAATGATCATAATATCATAATAATCTTATTATATACTTATATATATTATCCATGTGTTTTAGTGATAAAAAGGAGTCAATTCTCTTTACGAATGTGGTAGTCCACACGTACACGAACGATGTTATCATCTTTAAGTGAGTGAAAATATAAGAAATAAAATGACATATTATCTTTAAACAATGATAAATATATAATTAATATCATAATTATTTCATTTATATCACATATAATCATTAACTTAATCTTTATCTCCTATTATGTAAATATTTAGTGAAAGATGAACCACATCGCTTCGTGAGGTGGTAGTCCGCCGTACACACGAGAAACATTATTGTATCCCCTATGGAATGGAATGTAAGAATTTATCTATAATATAATTACTTAATAGGTATAATTATGTTATAAATATCATATACATACTTTATATCCATCATCATACCCAATCGTGAGAGGTGGTAATGGAAAAATGGATAACATTGGTTCATGAGGTGATAGTCCACTATAGACCTGAATGGTGATTTCATAACCCATTTGATGGAAGTGGAGATGGTTTTATGTATTTAACTTAACCTAAAAACATATAAGTATATTTAAGATACTTATGTTATTATATCATCATGGTTTAATAATAATTTAAGTAGGTGGAGAAGGAAATAAAATAAAAACGCTACCTCTTCTTCAGGTTTCCACCTTAGGCTTTCACCAGATCCTAAGGTTAGATTTCTGTAAAAAATGAGGATTTTAGGATAATGGAATGTAATTTGGGAATTTATTTAATCTTGGTTTTTCTATCCAAATGTCTTGATAGGTGTTAATATTTTGGGGGAGGGTGTGACCTTTTATAATTGAGGAGGAGAGACATTTTTGTAAATACCTAAAAGTAATCAATAATGGGAATTCCCTTTCACCCCATGTGGCTCCAAAATTTATAATTAAAGGGTTTTAGGGATGATATTTTCGATAAAAACCTCCAAGAAAGAATAAAAAACAAGTTTAAATATGTTTTTCCTTAACTTCGAAGTTTACTTACTTTTACCATTTTAGTTTTTCATTACGGTAACAAATATTTTTAGCCTAGGTAATTTATCCTTTAAGCCTAAAATAAAATGAGACCTATTAAATAATTTAGACCCATTTATTATAAATATGAAATATTTTCTATCAAATAAAAATCCTAGGAGTGTTAAAAATTAATTTTTACACAAGCTCATGTAACGTGCAAAAACAGTGTGTTAACCTTAACCGTGGCAGTAATGTTTTTACTCTTTAAGAGTCAATATAGTCATCATAAAAGAAAAATTGGTACATAATTGAACAATATTTGATATTTTTAAACATCTAAAAATCACTTGGTATAAAATGTTATTTTTATAAATCTTAAATCATTCAATAAAACATTATTTATTATAAAACAACATTAATGCCAATATTGATATTATTCATTTAATTTCAATTTAAAAAATATCAATAAAATTATGGATTTATAATATATAATTTTCATGTCTTTATAATATGATATATTTATCTAAAAAATTAATGTAATGAAATAATTCATTCAATTTAATTTAATTTTACTATTTTTAATATCATTTATTTTAATTTACAATTAACTAAATAATTACTGTTTTTTGGAAATTCTTAAGAATTTAAAGTAATTATTTTATTTATAAAAATTAAAAATAAATTATCATGATAAAAAATAATTAATATTTAAAAATATTATTTATAAACTATCCCTTTTTTGTCTCTATACCCAATCTTTATAGATATTAAAAGACAGGAATGTTCTTTTTTTGTCTTTTTCTTTACTTAACTTATTATATGGGTCATATTCCAAGGAAAGTGGAAATAAATTTCCATATTTTAGAGAATTTGATGGAAATGGTATAAATAAACTCATATAATAAAATTAAGATAATATATTAGGTCATTTTCACTCTTATCTTTTAAGTTTAACCATAAGGTAAATTCATTTTTACCTTAACTGTGATAATTAATTTTTACTCTTTTCACTATTCATTAAGAAAAAAAATTAATTTGACCTTATTATATAATATAAATTATATATATTAACAATATGTAATCCATTTCTCCAAATTCATTTCACATAATTGGAAAAAACTAATTTAAAATTAATCCCACAAACGTGATGAGAAAGCAGGTTTTCAAAGAGAAAATGTTCAAAAGTTTACAATGTTTTTATATAAAAATTACATATAAAATTTATTAAAATGGACTAAATTGGATTAATAGAGGTATAATTTAACTACTATGACTTTAAAACTAATTTATAATGTAATTTAACTTTATAAATAATTTATATGAAAATCCAGTTTTCAATTAAAATTCAGTATTTTTCACTATTAAACAAAAAATGAAAATTTTAAGAAAAATCCACAAAAATAACCCTGAGATAATTTTTTACATTTAGATTTCAAAAATTAATTTTCTAAAAATTTAAAAATAATAATATTATCATAAATTCCCAAGTAACAACAAAATCATTTCCTTTGAAAATTATAGTTGTTCAGAAAACATTTCTTTTAATTTCAAATGATTCATATTTTATTTATAAAAATGGATATATATTTAATTTATTTTATACATGTATAAACCATATAATTTTATAATTTATTTAGTATTATTCATATCTTCCAACTTAATGGCTATGTTATAGTGGTCATGTTTAAATAATAATATTTTTAAAAAGTATCATGCTTCATTTAAACCCAGTATTTTATGTGTTGTAAGATATCAATGAGATTGAATTATTTAAAAGGAAATATATTGTAAAGTATTATAATTTTATATTCCCTTATACGGTTGGTGTTGTGTTTCATACACGCTATCAAATACAATGTTCTTATTTTGAATTTCATGTTGTTACAACAACTACCCAACCCATTATTTATTCCTTGAAGTGTTGGTTCCATTATTCATTCAGGGAGAGGTGTGTCATATACACTAACTAAAACAGATTGTGTTATATATTATCTCAATGAGAATTAAAAATGTGATAGAGATTTTGGGTTGAGTATCTTCATACATTTGAATTCTTGATGGAATATACCCTAAGAAAGAAGAATTTAATTACTAATAATTTGAGTAAGAAGACTCAGAAGTTACGGGTTCATACTTATGAAGAGTATTATAGGCTGATGAGTTTTTTTGTAAACTAGAATATGGATCTGTTAGAGGATCTAAAAGTGATATATTTTTCTCCATTGATCATTACCTCTTCACTAGTGTATTGGGTAAAGTCCAACCAGGAGAATAATTCTAATTGTATTGTGATATGATAATGGATAATGGGGGGTAATTCCATCCTGGGGTGGTCCTTAGATAGAGACAACATGTTTTATGTCCATGGTAGTGTGGTGGTTCTAACTTATTTGATGGAATAAACAATGAGGGACTCACATGCCTCACGATGGGTGGTACCTCTCAACTTGACCAAGATGTATGACAATATGAGATGATGTTTCTAGTGTATTGGTATATGTAAGGATGTTGTGGGATTTTTCACTTACCACCTTACCTGTCAGAGGGTAAAAGTGTAACACCAATAACCAGGTGTTTTACTTCAACCCCTTTTAGTGTAGGTGCAGAAATGGTATTATGTGACCATAGACTTCATCATCAGATTACTTAGGACTCTCAGAGGCTATGGTGGGGTGTGAGTGGTATTTGACCAGTTGGAAAAGGTTAAAATTTCTTACCCATTCAATAAACTCAATACATGGATGAGTTTGGAAGATTGTATGTATGAAATATAATTTGGTTGAATGGTGCGTTCATGAGAATAGTGTTAGATCAGGATGCATGATTTATATCAACATTCTGGTAGGTCCTATAAAATTTCATGGGGATTATCAGCTAAAAATGAGAACAACATGTCACCCACAAAAAAAATAAATTTCAATAGGATGATCCATATACATGATAATATGTTGAGGGCATGAATGCTTGATTTTGGTGGAGCTTAGGATGACTATCTATCTTTGGAAGAGTGTGTGTATAACAATAGTCATCAAGATTCAATTTAAATGGAACCATTTAAGGATATTTATGGTATACCATAACACTCATAATTGTGTTGTTTGTAGGTGATAAAGTCAGCAGTGTTCAGATCGAGCTTGGTGCATGAAACCACTGAGTGGGTGTAGTTAATCTGGAAGTTTTTGGTTTCTGCTCAGAGTTAACAATGTTTGTATGCTAACTAGATGTGGAATCCCTTATAATTAACTATGTTTTATTGGGTAATATTGTGAGTATTACCCTAGTTGGGGAATCCATGTTAGATGAAGCAGGGGAAACTTGTGTTATGGTTCATTGGTATATTCGATATTGTGAACCAGATTGGGACAGTGGCTTATCAGTTGGATTTTCTTCCATGATATTGAGGCATTCATGATTTTTTTCATGTGTCGCATCTTAAAATGTGTGATCCATATCTAACTCACATCATTGTTAGTGAGGATGTTGAATTGAAGGTAGATTCTCACTTCTAGGAGCTTCCAGTGTGAATAGTGTACCGTAGTAAGAAGTTGATTTGTGGGAAGATAATTCCTCTTATCCAAGTATTATAGAAATAAGGATAGACTAAAGATTAGAATTGTGAGTGAGAGTCATATATGAAAGAATAGTTTCCAAATATGTTTTTCTAGGATCCCTAGAGATTCTTCACAAGGATGAAAATCCCTGAGAGGGGGAGTTTGTAACTCCCCTCAAATTTTAAGGTGAATTATGTTTAAAAGATCATTTATTTATAATGAATATTAATAGTTTTATAATGTTACAAGTTTTTTTTAAGATAAAGAGTGGGTTTTAGGAAGACTAGGATGGACCTTAAATGGATTTGTTTCTATAGGTAGGTATTCACGACACGAATGTAGGGTCAATTCATGAAGGATTCAAGGTAGAACTACGATAATTCCATCCATGGATTTTTACAGTGTGATTCTTGGCCATCATGAAGTGAATGAGTAGGGGAAGAAGGTTCATGGTAAAAATAGAATGGATCATTCCATGAGGGTACATGGATAGAGGTGTTAACCCTTTACCCAGATGGAATTCACATCATCACCATAATAGTTATTCCATGAATGGACACCTAGGTAGATTTTTAAGTGGGTTAAAAATGAAACTTCTCCATGGTCCCCTTTTAGTATTCCTATCCACTCCCTCAAATCTCACTTGACTTGGATAATATAGGAAGCCCCCATTTAGTTATTTTGTATTCTCCCTTCTTATGAATTGACAGTTTGAAGTGTCATTCATTATGGCGGCCCGCCTTTGTTGAGTCTAACACCATACAAGTCCCATATGTATATTTTCTTTATATCTCTTGGTTCTCTTTATATAAACCCTAATTTGAGAATATTGTGAATGATTTTAGGGATTCGGTTCCTTGTTATTGATTCAAGTATCATTTCATAGTGGTTTATCTTCATTAATCTTGAGGTGGGAAGTACTTACCATTTTATATCTTTTTTATAAAGTTATATGTATCAAAGTATGTATAGGTTCTTGTGTAGCCCTATGAGTGATCTTGTTTTGGTATAAAAGTGACCAAGTAGGTCCTTATGGAAATGTTATAACCCTTATAGGGGGATTCACAGATTTTAGATCAGTTTAAGTGTGAAACTCACTTCAATTCATGGGTGACATTGGGGATTTCTTCTTGGGAAATTGGACCTTCAAGGGGAAGTTCAAGAATGGTTGAGGGTGGAATGCCTTGGTGAGTTATTATAGGGGTTTGGGTGATAAATAATATTAATTATGTAGTATTTTTCCTGAATTTTGATGGTTGATTCCTTCTATGTGATTCTTGAGGTCCTGATGCACCTTGACTAATAAAATGTGACTTGGAACATGATGTGACCTCCCTTGAGTGACAAGGGATAAGTCAGATATGCTTGATGAGTTCATGACTTGAACAATAAGGTGTGGGTCATGTTTTTTATTACTTATGATATCCCTATAGAAACTGAATTCAAGCATGGGACTGAAGAAGGTATGGTTGGGAATTTGTAGAATCCTAGTTAGCACAAGATTACACAGTGGGTGTTGTTGTTTATTTATTTATTTATTTTCTGTCGATGAATCAACCTTTATATATCTATTGTACTTATACCAAGGGCCCATTGGTGATTTCCTACTAAGTTTATACTCATTACCTTCATGGGAATCTCGATGATCATATAGAATTTATGACCAGGGGTCTAGCCAAGGGAAAGGGCCCCATGTCAAACTGATGAGTAGGTGACAAATTATGGGTTTGAGATGATGTCATAACATGATCTAGGATCTTTCTTAGTTCCAACTTAATAATTATTTGTTTTTTTAAATTGTATATATTTATCTAGAACATGTGGGGATCCCTTTAGACTTTTTGTACTAGATATTGTATGCCATTTGATATTTCATGAGATGATGTTATTACTGATTTTTCTGGTTTATTGCTAATGTTCATTAATTATTACTTCATTGCTGTGTGATTTTACTCTAATGTTTACTTGATACTGAGGGCATAGTATCTCCACGGTTTTTTAGGCCCTCTCCACAGGTTGGTTTCCTCTTGTATGTGGGGAGGCATGCATGAGGTTATGTGGCCCGCCGACTTGGGATTGATGAACTAGGTTGGGGCGTCACATCTTTGGAATGATAATTTCAATAATTAAACATATATAATATATTTATTCACTCAATTACCTTCACAAAAGTTATTGTACCATATATAAACCCTCATATATGCATTGATTCACTTTATAAATTATATTATAGAGATCCACTCTCTAATATCTTGCATGAAATTTGAATATATTTTTTTACAATCCATGTATATATTGCTTATACATATGTAGTTAACTAGTTGATTATTTAATGAACCATATATGTTGTTCATTTATTTCCCATGTTGTCTCAATATATATCTATTTCTATCATATAAACTATATTTCGAACCCTACATAATGGTTCATGTATATCTGATCACAATGGTGTGTGTATATCTCTTGTTATGCAATCTTGAAAGTTGGTGGAAGAGACGTGATTTTCAGTATTTATTGTAAATGTATTTGTGATATGTAAAATAAAATTATTTATTAATTTATTTGTTATTTTAAATAGTTTTGAGGATTTTTGTTCATATATTTTTGTATAGTTTTGGCATGTCCCATGTGTAAGGGAACTGTGTTTTATTTTTATTAAAAGTTTGATATTTTGATTTTATATTTTCATGAAAAAGTGGTAGAAGGTGGTTCACAATGTGACCTAGAGGGTTCATGCAAGGAGGGTCCCTGGACCGAGGAGCGGATCCTTTACCTAGAGGGAATTCACACCATGACCACTATGGTCACACTATGAACGACCACCTAGGAATATTTTTAAGAGGGTTAAAATCAGAACATTAACCTCAACCTCCTATATGACTTTTCTCCTCTCCCTTGAAACTATCTCAACCTAGATGACATTGGAATCTCTCCTTTATAAAATTTGGCTTCACTCTTCACTTATCTTGATGATTTTTAGTTTTATTCATTTTAGAGGCCCTCATTTGGTGATTCTAACATCGTTCAATCCCTTTATACCTCTTTCTCCCTATATCTCTTATGAAAACCCTAATTTGAGAATGTTTGGTGTTATTTTAAGGATTATTTGTTTTTGGATTGATTTTGGTGGTGTTTCCTGATAATTGATCTTTATTAAGCTCAAGTAAGTATTTATTTACCATTTTACATACTTTTTCATAATGATTCATGTATCAAATTTCATGTAGATGCATGTGTGCCCCTATAATAACTTTTATATTGGTATCAAAGTTTCATGGTAGGTATTTATGTGCATGGTATACCCATTATAGGGAGAGTTGTGGGTTGTGTCTCAGTTTAAGTGGAAAACCCACTTCAATTCATGGATGATGTTGGGGCCATCCATTTGAGAAATTAAACCTCAAGGGAGCCATTAAATCTCGGTTGTGGCTAGAATGAGTTGGTGAGTTAGTGTAGGGGTTCAGGTGATGAGACCTTCCTTGAGTATAAAGGGATAGGTTGGGTGTACATGACATATTTTTACCCTAAATTATAAGGCATGATACAAGTGTTTTATTTTTTATTATATTAAAAAAACACTTCCCTTTGGTATGGGGATGAAGAAGGTATGGCTGGGAATTCATGATAGTCTGGTTAACGCACAATGAACCAACCAGTGTTTTTGTTTTTATGTTTATTTATTTAGTTATATCATTGCATACACCTTTAAAAGTTTGATGTAATTATGTTAAGGGACTGTTGGTGGAGTCCTACTCAATTTATACTTACACCATGTACATGAATCTCAACAAGTTATGATTAGGGATCCAAAAAAGGGAAATGGCCCTATGTCAAACTATTGGGTATGACATATAGGATATGGTTGAGGTGATGTCAGGACATACTACAGGATCATTTTTATACCTCAATTATTCTTTTTTTATTTTATATATTGTATATATTAATCCACAATATATGGGGATCCCTTCTGACTTGTTGTACTGGATATTTTATGCCATTGAATATCATATGAGATGATGTTATTATTGTTTTATAATTATTTATTACTATTTTTATTAATTATTTATCTATTGTATATGTTTACTCTAATGTTTATCTGTTATGGAGGGCATAGTCTCCCCATGGTGTCATTCAAGACCCCACCACTAGTTAGTAGCCTCTTGTGTATGGGTGCATGAGGTCACGTGGCCCACTAACTCAGGTCAGATGACCCGGATTGGGGAATCAAAAAATGGTATTAGGGACCTTTTATTTTGATTTACTATTTAGGTATTATTATAATGGAGATAAGACATTAAAAACACAGGTAAGAAGTTTTGGTTGTGTCTGAGAAACACCTATTTAATTGAAAATCATGTTACAAATATAGTGAGATTTAATTTTATAGTTGTGATGTTATGATTTATTATTATTCCTCTATTATTATTGTATTTTTCCTATTTATGGGTTTTTTCTTGGCCTAATTTGGAAAGAGTGAGTGAGTTCATGCATCATGTATAGGCATGTAGGCTTACATGTCATACACCTGATTTCTTGTGATTGATATAGGTTCAAATTAATTAAATCCCAGTAATAATATATCTGGTGTTTTCCTAAATACATCATTGAAAAACTTTGATTAATTTAACTGGAGCATTCATATATGTTATTACTACGATAGTTACAAATTTTTAGGTACCAAAGACTTATCCTTATTCCTTGGGTAAGTCCTAAGGGGTTATGTCTAGTAGTTAGGGATATCCTTTTCATGTGTGGTCCTTAGTATCGTCATATGCATGTACACATATTAATTACTTAAGTATTGATAATATTTGAGTTTTAAGGGATTTTTTGAGTATATGTATTAGAATTTTAGATAATTTTTCCTCATATAAGTCTCATAGTGATACCAAGGGACCAACATGAAAATTATTCTAAAGTAGGTAATGTTCCTATCATTCTTCTAGATGTTTAGGAAGGTCAGGTTGAGGATACTCCCAATGTAGACCCTATGGTTTAAGAAGAAGAGACTCTTTATCCAAGAGTATTTCATATATTGTCAGTGAGAGGTGGATGTTCCCACTAAAGAGGGACAACAATGGTGTATTTGTTCCATGAATTTCATTTAAAACACCCTCCATATTTTTAGGGAATGGGTGGCCCTAAGGATACCAAGGGATAAATTAGGATTCTTGAGGGAATCTTAAAGCTAGTGGAGACACCTAAAGACTATCGAGTGAATCTTGTGGATTATATGTGCTAGAGACCTATCAGGAGGTTATGGGGCTTGATGATCGAGTCCCTAAGATATGAGGGTCTATCAAGGGTAGCTTTCAAATTCCTCTTCATTGAAGAGTTATTCCTAGAGATGATCAAGTTGGATAGAGCTCACGAATTCATGGATCTCTAATAAGGGATGATGACAATGAACTATTATGCGTCCCCATTTGGGGTGTTGATTCAATTTACTCTACCTTTGTCCAGAAATAAGGCTCATAATGTCAATTGGTTTGAGATGAACTTTTTCTTGAGGAAATACATCAAGCCCATAAATTTTACTTAGCCTCTTAATTTGTGGTGGTTAAAAAGTCACTCATAGTTGAGAAGGTATTATCATGGAATATTATAGCTGGTATTCCTCCTTTTTTCAGTGGTCCAAGTGGTGGTATTTTGATTAAGAATGTCAGTACCTATTCTAGTGGTAGGAAGAGAATATTGGTGGGTATACACCTGGGTGTTGATAGGTAATCAAGGAAGACCATGGGTTTATCTCTTCCATCTCAAAGAGGTACCACTCTTGTGTGTTTTTAGTTAGGTGAGATGGGAGATTACCACATAATGTGTAATAGTCATATTAGAGTGTCACATTCATGTTGAAGTATGGGGAATGTACGATTTTATTATTATAAAGTATCATAGTAAAGTGTAGGTAGAGTCTTAAGAAGATGAAGGCCTCAAGAGCTAGGATAGACCTTAGATGAAAATAAGGATTATGCCTGGGAGGTCTGGTCAAGGAGGTAGTAAAGGTTATCATCATCATTAGTAGTAGATTCTGCAAGTTTCAGTTCTACAGACCATCCAAGGATCACAGGGTTAGGAATATGGATATAAGTCTGGATGAGTATATGCTCTATACCGGGTTCCTATAGATGGAGATAAGGTTCCTTCAACAGTTAGAGGTATGATTTTGATCAATTTGATGCTTTTAGTTTCTCTATTTGATAATAGATCCTCCCATTCCTTCATTTCTGCTTGAGTTATTTCTAGATTGGGGTTGATGATATATTTTTTACCAGGGTTTTTTTAGTTGATACACCTATTCAGAATAGATCAGATCTTGTTTATAGGTGTCTCAAATATGTTATGGTGGTCGGAGGATACAAACATTTATGAAATTTTCTAGTCATGGATATAGTGAGAATCGATGAAATTCTTGCGATAGATTGGTTGTCCTGATTTTGGTATCACCTTTACTACTACCAGAGGTGGCTGTATTTTACCTACCTTATCATAAAAGAGTGTGTCCTAGAGGAAGAGTGGGATGTTGAGGTCGGTATATATGGACATGATTTTAGTCGAGTATGATCTATTATGGCATAGATTTCAGGTTTAGTTCTTATGGTAGAATAGGTAGTGATTCTATCTAGTTTTCCTCTCGTGGTGGATCAGTTCCAAGATGTTTTTTGGAGGATTTACCAGGACTTCCTTCAAATAGGGAGATTGAATTCATCATTTTTCTCATGTTGGGTGTAGATACCATATAAATTCCTCCTTATCAGATGGCACCATTTTAATTGAGAGAGCTGATGTTACAACTTGAGGATATTATAGTGAAGGGGTTTATTCTCTTGTGTACCTCTCCTAGGGGTTCTCTTATTCTATTCTCTAAGAAGGTGGATGGTGACCTCGGGTTATATGTGGATTAATTGAAGATAAACTAGGTTATGTTGAAGAACCAATATCTATTACCAAGGATAAACAACCCATTTTAATTGCTAAAGAGATAGTGATGATCTCTAAAATTGATCGTTGATCTAGTTACGAACAATTACGGGTCACGACAGAGGATTTACCTGTAGTTCCCTAGGCCAGATGAACCACCAAGGGGGTGGGGTTTAATTAGTGGTTTCTTTTTAAAAATTATACATCTTTTTTATTCAAAAGGTTCTTGATCCACTCAATATTATCTCTCAATATCACCTTATTTGTAGTTGGGATAATGAAGAGAGTATCACATGATATTTCTAAGGTTCAGCATAAAATCATACTCCTTGTTTCATTATTTATACCCCCACAAAAAAATTGGTTCCTCACTATCAAACAAGTGAATATAACCACAAACTATCCTAGCTTGACTAACATTGCGTCGAACTGTTTTCATCCACTTCTAGTACCAACTGGAATATTTCTTCACTGCTTGTAGCACCAACTAGAAGAATTCTTCACCACTTCTAGAACCAACTGAAATATTTCTTCACTTATTCAGTTTTGATCCACAACTATAGAGTTTTTAAACCTTTTAGATGACAATATTATTCAATGAGCCTATATAATCAGGTTTTCTCATGTACAATTCTTCAAGGACTTCAATATCTATATGCATCAAGTTTTTTGTCCTTGAAACTCTTCAAAGATATTAAATTATTTGATTATCCACAATTTATTTAAATACCCATAAACTCTTAACTTCAAATTTCTTCCTTCCTTCAATACTAGATGTATTGTTCTCTCTAAAAATTCACAAAATAAGTACAAGAGTCATTCTCAATTCTCTTGAATATTTCATTTGATACCTATATGAACATATTTATATTAATAAAATTTTCAGAAATATTATTCTCAAAATACCATGGTGAATATTTCTATATTTTAATTCAAGAAACCCCATGATTTTAAGAAGAAGGATCTTTTTATTTTAATCGGTCAACAAATTACAAGATTTATTTATCATAAAAACTCATTTGAATTCCCATTAAAATATCCATTTAAATCCAATGAATACTTAGTATTTATTCATTCTTTAATAAAATATTCAAATATCCATGGATTCTATAATTCCTCAAATCTTTCTCTTTTATTCATACATGGATATTATGATGCAGCTAATACCTCCAATATGTAGCACCCTCCAAGTTCATAAAACCAAATTTGTGCAGTGGTGTAGTTGTTACTCTATAGTGTAGACACCTATAAAATGGTAGAACATCAAAATATGCTTCACTAACCTTTGAAGTATCTCCATCAGCTCTATGGTGTAGTCCCCTATTAGTTTACAGAACCATAAATACTCCAACATATTCTTGCGGTGTTGTTTCTTCTTTATGGTGTATCCAACATGATAAAATCATTTCAAATATCTTCTATGGTGCAAGTATTAATTCTATGGCATGTAAAGATTCCCAACATATTCGTTATGCCTTTACATAGGTATAATTTTACCCTTACATGGGTAATGGAAAAACCAACTATACTTTTACACAGATATCAATTTACCCTTACATGGGTAATAAAAAACCAGATATAGCCTTATGAGATTAGCTAGGTCAACCCTTACATGAGATATAGAACTCATGGGTTACTATTATTCAGCTAGCCATTGAATTTACATAGTTATTGTAAATCCTAAATTACCTTTATGTAGGTAATGTAATTTCCATATTACCTTTACATGGGTAACCAATATAACACAAAATCATTAAGGGGTTTCTCAAAATAATTCTCAAGGCCATCCATATTCCATAAAATAAAGAAGATAGGGTTAATTTATCCAACAACACTTGCCATTTATTCCTTTGAATATCATCACAATAATAATTTGATATACAATGATAATTTATTAAGCGTGACATCCAATTCCATTAAATGAATCCATAGCAATTCTCTAAGCATCACCACTTCATTCACCAAAACATATTGACTCATTGAAAAAGTACAACACTTGGGTACAAAAATCTCCCCATTTATATTTTTTAAATATCTATTTCATATTTAAAGTCAATATGTATGCTCAAATCTCTTATCCCCTTATTTAAAATAAAATTCAAATGATATGTGGGGGTATTCACATCTCAAAATTTTTTCCTAAATCATGTTATTCTCCCATATATGATTATTTATTGAGTACTTTTGAGATAGGGATGATATTACATGGTTATCTTAGAAAAAAAGAATCTAGTTGATAAACTATAAGTCTATATGAGCTAACCTAATTTAAAAAACAAGAGAGATACAATCAAGGTTGTTTATGTTTTCTATAAACTACCATACATTTGAAATCATGCTTAGAAATCCTTAATTCTCATTTAATAAGTTGAAAAACAATTATAAATGAAATGTAAAATCCTACACACACTTCAACAAACACATTAGAAAGTTAAAGTGAATAAGAATATATCCCCCTTTATCTCATATTTTTATCAAACATGCACTCCACCTTAATAAATATGATCAATACAATTAAGAATGAGGGATGATATTATGATTGGAATACCTCAAAATTTATTATTATCAGGTCATCTAGAAAATTACAGATTTATATAAAATATTTTGTTATCCTCCTTTCGTAAATTTTATCCCCCTCTAAGGATAAACTCTTCTTCATTCATTTCATGGTAGTTAGTAGAATCTATAAAGAAAAATATATTTATGTTTTTTAGTAGTTACAACCTCAAAATTCTCCTTCAATTACCTATATGTTAGCACAATGAACATAAAATAATATGTAATAGGGAGGAAAATCTTGTTTCCATAGAAGAAACATTCAGGGTGAGAGTTTCCTCTCATTCTTTCTTTATTATTATTTCCAAGATCAGTATGGGAAGATTTATTTGGACACTTATTTCTATTTTTTGTTTCATATGTTTAACTATCTTCTTTCTTCCCTTGAACTTGTTCTTTGTGTGGATTAAATTTTTCTAACTCAGTCTTCTGAATCTTAAAGCTTCCAATTTTGGATAAGTTCTCATCAAATTTAACCTCATTTTCTAAGCCCATTTGATTCAATTTATCTTTAGAAAGTTTTTTAGCTTCCTCTAATTATTTATCCAATTATAATTGTTTTATCCAAGAAACTATGAATTATTTCATGGTATTATCAGTATGTTTAGTCTTGTCCAACTGGTTAAGACAAAATAAAGACTCATTCTTTTATTTCCTAACTTATTTGGGATTATGACATTAAACTTATTATTTACGCGGAATATCTTTATCCACATTATTTACAACCTCTTATTTTTCATCCAAAATTTCCTTGTTTTCATCAAAGAGAGTTTTACTGAGTGATCATATTTTGGTGCATGATACCCCTTTTTTCAGGCTCATCTTCATCTTCCAAAACATTGAACCTATTTCCCAGCTTAATATGCCTTTTTAAATGATAAAAAATATCCTTGTAATTAATAGGATTATAGTGTCTCTATATTATTTATTTACTCTTCCATGAATTCCTCTAATTAGAATACCTTTCTACATAACTGAGGTTAGAACAAATAAAACATTTACCATAGGAGTCATACCTCATTTGGTATCTCATTGAATGAGATGTTGGAACTACTAGATTTCTTATAACATATTTGGGATTATTGGATTCAAAATATCTACTCATTATGTGCCAAAATCTTCAACAATAAAATCATTTTGGTGCTTTTATCTTTTGTGGAACTAAAATTCTAAATTTTTCATGAAACAAAACTTTACTTGTAGATTTTTTGTTTAGATTTCTCTTTGTTGCTGCACAAGTTGAGATAAATTTTATAGGGATATTTAACTTCTCTTTAAAGGTCTTTACCATCTCCTAAAGGCCTCTTATTTTCATATCTTTCTATTTCAACCGAGTAGCTATTACTTTCATATTTGAAGCAATATCCATACCTAATTGTCTTATTTATTCAATTTGGGTTTTTAGAGGTATGATAATAGCCTCAAAATCTTTCTCCATATAGATTTTATTTAAAATACATTTGGAAAAATCTTCGATAATATCACTTCTCTCCTTAATCATGGTTTCCATTTTCTTTGTGAAGAGATTCAAGGACACTTATTCTCTTATAAATATTTTATTTTATAAGGAATAATATTTTACCATAAAATAGTAAAAATCATGTATGATTATCTATTGGTATTCTTTGGAATTTCATGAGCATACATTGGAATAGAAACTTGACGTTGTTACCTCTTAATCACCAAAATAAAATCTCATTTTCATCTCTAAGAGAGAGTATGAAATTTCACATAATTTCTCCACATGAGGGTTAAATTAGATATAATAGTTGGTTTAGATTTTAACACACCTAGAGAACGCAACTTCTAGGATGGATTATTTTTATTATTATTCTCATGAAATATAGGTAGATTGATTTCATCTCTAAATTGTGTGCATGATAAGGATGAATCAACTTTATCATTTCTACTCATTGAATTCTTCTTGGGGAAATCTGTGGAAAGGTACCTATTTCCATTAAAATTCCACTCCTTTAGTAATTTCTTTCCTTACTTATTCACTTTACCCTTTTTTAAATTTCTTGAAATAATGGATATAATATCATTAAATTCCTTATCATCTTCCATATTAAAAAATTATTGGGTATTTGGAGGGATCCTTCACCCTGATATCACTTGTAGTTCCCTAGACCGGATGAACCACTAAGAGAGGGTAAATTAGTGGTTTCTTTTTATAAATTATATTTCTTTACAATTCAACATATTAAACATGTTAAGGTTCTAAATCTAGTTATTATTATCTTTGAATATCACATAATGTGCAATTGTGATAATAGAGAGGGAATCAGACAATATTTACAAGGTTCGACATAAAATACCACTCCTTATTGCATTAGTTATACCCCTTAACATAGATTATTCACTATCAAATAAGTTAATATAACAATAGAATATCTAGTCTGATCAACACAGAGTCACATTGTATTCCTCCACTTCCAACACCAACTGAAATATTTCTTCACTGTTTCCAGCACCAACTAAAAGGATTCTTCATGACCTCCTGTACAAACTAAAATACTTCTTAACCTCTTATTTTTTGATCCAAAACTTGAAACATCTTCAACCTTTTGGGTGATAGTATTCCTCCACAAGTATGAAGGATAATTTGTTCTCATGTACAAATATTCAAGGTCTATAATAGCTACATGAAATAGTTTTGTTGTCCTTAAAAATATTCTCTGATCTTGAATAATCTGATTCTCCTCAACTTATTTAATTATCAGTAACACCCAACTTCAACTCTTTTTCTTACTTTGATACTGTATGTATAAGCGCTCTCATAATTTTCAAATTAAGAACAATATATCTTCTCAATTTTTTATAATATTTCCTTCAATACCTGTATATACATATTTATATTCACAACATTACCAATAATATTATTCTAAAAATATCACCATGAATATTTCCACATTTTGAATTTTCAAAACCCCACGATTTTATTCAGTAGTATCTTATCAATTAAATTGGTTAACAGATCTCCCAATTTATTTATCATAAAAACTTATTCAAATTCCCATTCAAATAACAATTTAAATACCAAGAATATTTGATCTTTTTTCTTTATTTCACATGATATTAAAATATCCATGAATTCTAAAATTCCTCTAATATCACTCCTATAATCATGCATGGATATTATGATATAGCCAATACCTTCTTAGTGAAACACCCTTTATTTTCATAAAACCAAAGTGATATTTTGGAATAACTATTACTCTATAGTGGATACACCTCTAAAATGATAAAACACCAAAATAACCATCACTGACCTTTGTGGCGTAACAATTAGCTCTATAGTGTAGTGACCTATTATTTTCTATAACCACAAAAAATATAACATATTATTGTGGAATTGTTGTTTATTTATAGCATATCCATCATAATAAACTCATTTAAAACATATTCTATAGTGAAAGTCTTTATTATGTGGTGTGTGAAGATTCTACATGTCTCAGTTATACTTTTACACAAGTATTAGTTTACCCTTACATAGGTAATGGAAAAACCAGCTATAACTTTACAAAAGTATCAATTTCCCATTATGGATGTAATGGAAAACCAGTTTTACCCTTATCTAATTGGCCTAATATACCCTTACATGAGCTGTGGAACTCATTGGTTACCCTTACATATCCTCAATATACCCTTGCACAATATATTACTTCCTTGACATAGCCTCGTTATACCCTTACACATCATCGATGTACCCTTATATATCATTATATCATATTAGGTACCCTTATGTAGCTATCATGTTACCCTTACATAGCTATCCATTACCTTTAAACCGCTATCCATTACCTTTACACAACTAGTGTAAATCCCAATTTACCTTTATGTAGGTGATGTAATTACCATATTACCTTTATGTAGGTAGCTAATATAAAACAATATCATTTAGGGACTTCTCAAAATCAATCTCAAGGCCTTCCATCTTCCTTAAAATTAATATGAAAAGGTTCCTCATCCACCAACACTTTCCATTTATTCCATTGAATATCTTCACAACAATCATCAAATATATAAGGATAATTGCTCAATCATGACATCTAATTCCACTAAATGAATCTATAAAAAAACTCTAAGAATCACCACTTCACTCACCAAACAATATTGAATCGTTGAAAAAAAAACAAAATAGTCTGGATCGACAATACTGAAGATGGCACTTAGGAGCAGTTATAGGTTGTATGAGTATCTTTTAATTCCATTCGGTTTGATAAATGTATCATTGGTTTTCATGGATCTCATGAACTAGATATTTCACCCATATATGGAATCATTCTCTAAAGTTTTCATTCTAGTATTTTATCACTTAGAAGTGGTTATAATAGTGAAAACCAACAAAAGGAATTCAAGATTGAGTAGACTAACATGTGTAAGTAGGACTTCTAGGTTATAAAATAGAGGTTGGTGTCCAATTTGATTCTGATTCATCCAGACCCAAGGATTGGTTACACAATCAATTTTGATGCCTCAGAAGTTGGAATAGGTTTTTTTCTAATTTAGATAGTCTAGGTGGTCACTTATGGTACTCTCCAGCTATGAACCCATGAGCACAACCACCCTAACTATGACTTGGATCTCACAACCATGGTTTATAATTTGAGGTGTTTTCATTGTTATTTCTTTATCAAGATGTTTTTAATTTACAATGACAATAATATCTTATGGTATATATTCTACAAACAAGACTTAAACCTATGATATAGGCTTTGGGTTGTGTACATTAAAAATTTTTACTTGAGATAGCAAATTACCCAGGAAATGAGAATGTTATTGTAGATGCTCTGAGTAGGAAGACTCAAGAGTTATGGGTTTAGACTTCTGAAGAGGACTGGAATATTATGAGTCTTTATATCGATTTGTAGTTAGATATTTAAAGGTAAAGAGATGTTATAGCTTGTTTTCCCTTGATTATTACCTCTTTGCCTGTGGATCAAGTGAAGGATATCTAGAAGCCTAGTTTGGATTGTTTGGTTATTTGGGGATGGATCATGGGGTATGATTTCATTTTGGGATAGTCCTTAGATAGAGATGATGTGTTATAAATCCATATTAATGTGGTTTTCTAGACTACTATTAGGGAAGATCTAATGATAGAATCACATAACTCGCGATGGGTGGTATTTCCAAGTTTGACCAAGATGCATAGTGATATCAGAAAACGTTTTTAGTGGTTAGGTATATTTAAGGATATTATAGGGGTTTTCACTCAATTAATTACCTATTAAATGGTAAAAGAAAAATAACTATGACTGAGTGATTTACTTAAACCCCTTCTGGTGTCAGTGTGGAAATGGGATGATGTGACCATGGACTTTATCACCAAACTACCTAGGACTATGAGGGTTCATGATATGATGTGGGTGGTAGTTGAATAGTTACCAAAGGTTTCATATTTATTAACCATTTTAGAGACTTAGTTTGTGGATGAGTTGGAAAAATTATACATGAAGGAGATAGTTTGGTTGAACTGTGTTCCCATTATCATAGTGTCAGAACATGATGCACACTTTATGTCAAGATTTGGGTTGGGATTATATAATTTCATGGGGGTATCATCTAAAACTAAGCATGATGTATCTCCCATAAAAATAGAAATTCTAGGAGGATGATATATATACTAGAATATATTTTGAGGGTGTGAATTATTGATTTTGGTGGAGTTAAGGATTACCATATATGCTTGGAAGAGTTTTCATATAAAAAAAATATTAGGCTTCCATCCATATGGAACCATTTAAGGGTCTTTATGGTAGTATGTTTCACATATTTTTTGTGTTCATTTCTTGTGGGTGACTTAGCTCTGGCCAGACCAAGATTGGTTTGGGAAACCACTAAGAGGGTATTTCTAATATAGAAGTGAATGGTTACCACTAAGAGAAGACAACGCTTGTATACTGATTGGAGACAGAAAACCATAAAATTCACTATTGGTGATTGGGTATTATTGTGAGTATCTCCGTGGTTAGGGCATCATAATTTGATGAAGTAGGGGAATCTTTCGCAAGGGTTCATTAGTATGTTCATGAGCATGAAAAAAAATTAGAAGTTGGATTATCAGTTTGATATTATTCCATGAAATTGATATTTTCAGGATTTTTTTTCATGTTTCATAGCTTAAAAAGTATGATCACACATCATCTATAGTGAGAATGTTGAATTGGAGGGAAATTATTTATTCCTAAAGAATCCAGTATGAATGGTGGAAAATAGTGGGAAGGTATTTCATGGGAAGAAAGTTCATTTTATTTGAGTACTATGACATCGTGGATAGACCCAATATGAGACATAGGAGTGAGAGTTAGATATGTAATCATGGTGACTAGAGTTATTCAAGAAAGACCCCTAGAGACACTTCTGGGGGATGAGAAGTCCTTTTAGGGGGATTTTGTAATGCCCCTAAAATTTAAAGGTGTGTTGTTTTTTAAATTACATTTATTTTTAATGAATATTGGTGGTTTTAGGCTATTTTGGGTTTTGGGAAGAGTCAAGAGTGTGTTTTTGGAAGACTAGGTCAGACTTGAAGCTGAAGTGCTATTATAAGCTGGAATTAATGGTGTGAATATCGGGCCACACCAATGAGGTTTTGGGAAATAACTATAATAATTATATCTACAATTTTTCATAGTGTGATTTATGGTCATTATGGAATGAACAGGTTGAGTAAATAGGTTTATGGAGTGACCCATAGAGTTCACACTATGAAGTTTCTTATATAGAGGTGTTGATCCTTTACCCATAGGAAAATAACATCATGAACACTATAGTTATGATATGAATATCCACCTTAGAATATTTTTAAGAGGGTTAAAATTGTAACTTCTCCTTAAACCACCTTTATGTCTTCCTATCCTCTTCCTTAACCATCACTCAATATAGAGATATGGGGAGCTCTCCTTTGGGTATTTTGGATCCTCCCTTCTCATATATTTGTGGTTCACCCATTATAGAGGCCCTCATTTAGTGATTTACATTCCATTTAAGACCCATATGCCTCTTTCTTCCTCTATCACTTGGTTCTATTTTTATAAAAGCTAATTTGAGAATGTTGGGGAAGATTTTAGGTATTTAGGGACTTGGTTTTAATTTATGTTTCATTCCTTATTTATAGAGATTAATTAAGCTTGATTTATAAAGTATTTACCATTTTAAATCTTTTGTGTAAATTTATATCTTCTTAATTGAATACTGGTGAATGTGTAGACCTATAAGAACTATGATTTTTGTATCTATGTGACTGAGTGGGTTCATATAGGCATGGTGGGCCCCTAATATGAGAAGTGGATGATGATTCAAGGCTTGTTATGGAGCCCCATTAAACAAAACTTATTTTACTCCAAATGTATCCTAGTGGCTAACCAGAGTCCTCTATCAAGGAGATGGGTGTGTGATTATCACTTATCATAACACTTATGTATTTTTTTGTTTTGTTTTATTAATTTTGGAATAAGAAGAAAAGTTTATTGATGTTTGAGTTTTTAAATAAAATGAATTTCAAACAAAAGAAAAGAATGAATATACACAAGTTTAGGTGAAAGGGAGTGTTTCCTAGTTCGATCATATAGATTTTTTATTATCCAAAAAAAATCTCATCCAAAAATCACATCAATATAATTCATTGATTTTTCTATTCAATGTGAATTGTGGAACTGAACATACATCTGAAGAACTCCCAATGAAAATCCATACCACCTCCTATAAAGTGAATAAGTATCTAACACACTCAATCAAGGTATCAGATCCCTCTAAATGTATCCTCGTCATATATTGTTCATACCTTAGTCCATATAGCCCCACTAGAATCCTATGTAGGCTGATAAGAGGGAGGGAGAGAATAATTCATAAATTGGAGAATGCAGTAGCAAACATGTAGAGCAATGATGATCATCTATCCACTTCTGTCCATTTCACTAGTGCATCAAGTGTAAGATTAAGAAAATAAAGAAATTAAGAAAAAGGATTTTTAATGCCTCTATAGTCCCCCTTATGAACATAACCCTTGAGTTTTTTATCCATAATTATGTATTTAAAGTGAACACATTTATGAAATGGGGATTGAGAAATATAAAGAACTGGGGGAGAAAATAATCACAACATTATGAAAAAAGCATATTAGATCACTGAATTAAAATTTTTAGAAATTATACGGTTTTATATTCTATAATTGGAAGGATTATAATACCTTATAATGGAAGAAAGGGAACAATATTTACAAACATTTCCATATCTTTATCAACATCGAATTCAGTGCAATGAGAAATGATATCTTCTTCCCTAAAATTGATTCTATGTGTTCCAACCAATGGTGGTGATAGATTCAGTTGAGAGTACCTCTGTGACTCTAACAAACTCATCAATAAAGTTTCATACCTTCAATAATATTCTCCAACAGGTATGATATGCTACTTCTTAGAGCACTGAAATACTAGTGTTTCTTAATGTCATGTGAGGAATTTAAGTGATGCATGTGTTTCTTGCAAGATGGATCCTATGCATTCAAACTGGAGTGATGGGATTCATGAGTGGGTGGAATTGGGCCTATAATTTTCTCAAATAGATCTTGGGAAGGCCTATAATTCCTTATGTTTTTAAAAAAGAAAAAAATGCTTGATAACGTACATGATACGCAATATCGAACTCAAACAAACAATGATTATTTAAATATAATTGTTTCAACCTTTCTATTAAATTTTTGGATATTAGTAGGAATAAATAATTTATGAAATATATATTTCTGAATCATCATTAATTTATTGACAAATTCTTAGTAAATAACCACTATTTTTTGGTAATGTCCTTTTGTTCTTTAAAATACGTTTTCTTAAAAAATGATTTTTATTTCTTTTTGTGAAAAAAATATTATAATTATTTATAGAAAATTTAGAAAATATATTTGATATAATGAACTAAATTTTTGATACAATCATATCAAAATTTACTTAGGTTGGAATTTTGGGATTTTTTGGAAAATATAGATTTTTTAGTGAATAGTGAAAAATACCATTTTATGTAAAATTGTCATTTCTTTTGACAAATTAGGTAATATAAAAGTACCAATATTATTTTAATTTCATTTCAAGTTAAAATTGGTATTATTTAGTTATATTTAATTTAAGTAATTACATTTATATAATATTTATACTAGATTTTAGTATAAGTTTATTTTTAGGCTTAAAAACACATTTTTCTAAAAACTATTTTAAAATGAATAATGATTCTACAATATAACTAATTAAAATAATCCCAAATGAGATATGATTTAAATGAGATTTTAAGATTATATATCTTTATTTATGGATTTAAATTAATATAATTAAGATTACCAGTTATAGTGTTAAAGTAAAATCATCCTTGAAAAAAAATGCATTTTTCAAAAAACTGCTTGTCATCATGCTTGCATGTTTTATTTTTAATTCATCCAATTATGTAAACTGGTTTTTTAAAAATATATTCCATATTTATAATCATCAAAATTAATAATTAGTAGTAAGTTCAACTTAATTTTTTAATAATATGAAATGTAATAATAGTAGATATTTATTACCACATTAAAAGTATAATAAGTTAATTATAAGTAAAAAGATAATAATTAATTTAACACAAAAAAATAAAGTTTAAACCTAAAAGTATGAATATGTATATTTTCATTTAAATTAAATAACAATTATATTTATTCTATATTGTTTTTACGTTATAAATGATTAAGTAATGAGTTTAAAAAAAATTAATTTTAATATAACAGAACTCCAATTGTATTTTTAGGTAATATGTGATTTCAATTAAGACATTTATTTTTATTAATTAATATATTTTTTAAATAAATAATATTTTAATAAAATATTATTATTAAATTTTTATTATTAAATTTAAATTATAATATAATTTTTATGATTTCAAATGTGATTTCTATAATTGTTCGAACACTGTTATTGTCAAAAAAACCCAATAATTTACAATAAACATCGATTCTATTTTAAAAGTGAAAATTCATATATTTAGAAAATTATTTTTATAAAATAAATATTATTTTTGTAATCATCATGTAAAAATTATCAAATCATGAATTTTTCATAATTTTCTGAGACAAACGATTTTTTTGGTCAAAATTAACTACGGTATAAATATATGGTGTGTATTATGACATCATAATGACTCAAAAGTGATGTAATAAATGATATAAAAGGTATCCATGATAAAATATTTGTTTTAAATTTAAATTAATGTGTTTTTTATTCTATTGGATTATTTTTATGAAGCCTTTATGAATCCTTCCAAACCTATGTTATATTTTAATGTTTTAAAACCATTTCTTTATGAACATGACT
This sequence comes from Viscum album, assembly GCA_963277665.1. Taxonomy (NCBI): domain Eukaryota; kingdom Viridiplantae; phylum Streptophyta; class Magnoliopsida; order Santalales; family Viscaceae; genus Viscum; species Viscum album. The sequence goes on along the minus strand of OY728143.1, from coordinate 1,649,761,149 downwards.
CACTTCTACATCACCAAGGGTAATATTTTAATGATTTCAAACCTTTTCCTTATAAAATATTTAAAAAAACTCCTTTATGGTAGAAACAATTTTCAAAAACCATGATAAGGTTTGTGTTTTTTATTATTTTATTGTATAGAGTCCAAAACCTAAGTTTGAAAAATAATCAAGAACTCACCTATCTTTTACTATATAAAACCACCCAATATCCCATTAATCTTAACTAAAAAACCTTGGATCACATAATTATTCTTAAATCCCCTCTATATAGTTTTATCAAGGTTCCACCAAGCTCATAAGAAGATCCTCCCCAGCTTTTGGAATCACCCTCTCAAGGTAAGGGATCTCCCTCTTTTCTTTTTATTCAAGCACCTCTTTTATGTCATGCCTATTACATTCCATTTTTTGTTTTTTGGGTATGTTTTTAAACATCCATATTATTAAAATATTTATTTCCATGTGATGATATAACCTTCTCACTCTCATTAATCCCTCTCATGAACCTTTATGTACACCCGTCATGTTGCTAAAATTGTTCTACAATTTTTTCGTACCAAAAGTGACGGAGCTCTCCCTCTTATTTTCAATTCATGAACATCCATTTTATTTATATGTTTAATATAAATTGGTTATTTTTTCATGACCTTATAAATATCCCTCTACTATATAATTTATTTCTTATCAAATAGATATCATGTATCCCCTCCCATTATAGCATTTACCAAAGTCATTAGAATGTTGAAATCCTCTCATTATCCTCTTTATTCAAGAATCTTCATTATTTTATGCATTCTATCTACAATTAATAATATTGAGATATTTTCTTCCATATCACCATTAAATACCTTATGATGTATAAATTATTATAGACCCATTTCACTCTCATTAATCCCTCCCTTGAACATTTATATAAAGACCCTAACCCCAATAGCCTGGAGCTGGTGCCTAACTTTATTACATTAGCGTGGATAAAAGATTCAAATCTAAAAGGACTGAATAGTTTTGAAGTTTTTGAAAACCATATTATATACATGAAACCCATTTTAAATAGGTAATATAAAATTAAACATAATACATTACAAAATCTAATATACTGCATCCTTGAAAACCCATTCAAAGATCTCTTCTTCATAACCTTGGGAAAGGTAACAAAATAAGAGTGATATCAAATGATCAGTAAGGGTTAAGTACATAAGAAGAAATAATTAATAAATGAATGTAATTAAAATTTAAATTTAATTAACTGAGAACACATTCCATTTATATAACTAGATAATGAAAAATCAATATGGCTAGGTAAATAATTGTACACACATTCCATTTAATCAATAAACTAAGAATGGAATACATCCATAGATTTTTTCATAGTGAAAATACTCTCAATAATAATATTTGAATCTTGAATGCATGAAATTATTAATTATTACAAGTCATATATCTGGCATATGAACCACTACTATCAAGACCTTTCACAAAACTATTTAATCTACTGGTTAAAACCCGTTTAATTATAACTTAACTAATTTATCTCTTGAAACTACCGATGCATTGAGGGGATCTCTATAACTGATCCCGACCCATGTATTCCATTAAAAATAATTCCTTATATGTTTAATAATATATTTAATAAATAAACAATGTTCTTTATCATCAAATATCCTCATTGAATAAATTATACAAATTTATCCAAATTTACAAAATAGATCAAATAAATTTCAAAGTAAACACCATATATAAATATGGAATATGATTTAGGATATAATCATATTCATAATACATTAATATTTATATTTAATATAAATTTAATTTAAAATAAAAACTGATTACAATAAAGTGATTATTTTAAGATAAAGTTAACAATCACAAAAGAAAGTGATATTGTATAATATCATTTATCACATGGTAATTTTCAATTCAAATCCCCTTGGATAAAATAATTAAAATTTAAACTTAAAATACCATGATAAATGAATAAATCATGATATTACATGTAAAATGGATATTATATACACCACATAGAAGTTAATTGGTGCATAATAACAAATAAGTTTTAATGGAATATAAATTGAGACGAAATCCCTTATAAAGACCATATCATTGAGGTGAGTATTAATCAAATGAATAGATTATTTGTATCAACTGTAAATAAAAATAAAATTTTTAAATACAAAATAAGGTAATCATAATTAATTTCACACATAAAATTAGCATGACACAAACAACGAAGTAGGAATTTAACCCAATGAATGGATTTATGAGTTAATAAATCCCTTACCACTTGTAATCAGTAAAATCTTAAGCACCATAAGTGTAATAATTATCAAATGAAACATTTAATACTATGAATATAATTATATTGATGATAATATATATCAAAGGGTAGTATTTATACACCACACATAAGAAATAAGTGGGGAATAAGGCATATATATCACTGAAGTAAAAATGAAACGAGGAACACTTACCTCACGCTTCCCTTTGGTGGTGTATACTTTAACTTGCTTTATAATGGTTTAAATAATTTTATTAACTCATTAAAAAACTATATTCATATTGATAATACCTTATATTATTATTTTATAACACTTTTATGACCTGTTTTTTAATAATATTTAATTATTTTCATTATTTTAGGAGCATTCATTTAATTGTTTCATGGTCGATTCATTTGTGTATAAATATGGATGTTATTTAAAAATGGAAGAAAAAATCTAGAAGTAAAATGAAATTTAATTTATCAACTTACATAAGTTTAATTTTTCCCATTTATTATTTTTATTTCTTACACGAGGATGATTCATTTGATAAAACATTAATGACAAATATTTAGTTTATTTTGGTGGTTTTTACGATCATCATGAACTACTTTTTTTATTTAATATTATGTATATATATTACTTACATAATATGAAATAAGTTATAACATACCTATAAAAATCTTATTTAACCATAATTATACTTTTATTTCTATCCAAGAAGGCGGCCATGGAAAATGAAAAATCATTATTCACTGAGACGGTTAACCACCATAATTTGGACAATGGTTTTGTTTCTTTGAATAAGAGGAGATTATAAATGAAATGGATATGATATATTCCATTATAAAAGTATAAATAAATTATATAAATTATTCTAGATTTATCATTCCTTGATTTATGAAGGAGGTGAGGATAAAATTGAATGAGAAAAGAAAATAATAGACGTGCTTTGAGAAAATTACCTTTTGAATATCACCTCCTGGAAGGATCCCTTAAAGACCATGGGAATGGTATTTGTGTGATAATATAAGAACTTGAACATGGAAATAGTTATGAGGAGAGTCTTATTTCAAATATTTTATGAGCTTCAATTCTTGTGGGGAGAAATGGGGTGGTGATGGGTGGTTTTAATTGATTAAATGATCATTATTTTATAATTAATGCCAACCACATTGGGGTGACAATAATTTCAATGAATTATGTTGATGATTAATGTTTTAAATCTCATTAGGGTTTATAAACACATAAAAAAGCATTAAATATTGTATTTTTTAGGTATTTTAAGCTTTTCCCTTTAAACTTTAACCAGTGTTGTTATTTTACCTATACAATAGTAAATATTAATTTTTACCATGGTAACATGATTGTACTTAATAAATTAAAATAAAATTACTACATAATTTAGACATTATGATTCCAAATATATATTATATTTTATCAAATTCAATTCACATAATGGGAAAAGTTATATTTAAAATTAATCTTACAATTGTAATGGGAAAACATGTTTTTAAAGTGAAAAGGTTCAAATGTTTGAAATGTTTTTATCTCCAGTTTCAATGTGAAATTGATTATAATGACCTAAATTAGATATAGTTATTTGTAATTGAACTAATTATACTTTAAAACCATTTCAAAATATAATTTAACTATATAAATAAATTAGATGAAAAAACAGTTTTCAATTAAAATTCAGTATTTTTCATTATTCATCAAAAAATGAAACTTCTCAGAAAAATATCAAAATATCACCCTAAGATAATTTTTATATTAATCTTTAAAAAATGAATTCTATTTTTTAAAATATAATTTATAAAAGTGTCATAATTTAGTTTTAAAAGAGGTGCGCCATTGAAAGGCAGCAAAATTTCCTTCTAGAAAAATATATTTCTTTATGCTTAAAATTAGATTTATTCTGATCTCAAGCCTATCTAACTTATTAGATGAATTTAAAAACATTTTATTGAATATAGAAAATATAAATTTCATTAGTATATTTCATTAATAGTGATTAATTTAATTTTTTGAGATAAAATTTCATTGTGGGCATAAAATATTTCTTTATAAAAACATACCCTTTATGTTCAATTGGTTTTTATTTCTAATAAATTTATAACCGATGAATTCATTTAATAAACATGTATAAACTAAATTTTAAAAATTTATTTAATCTCATTCATTATCACCATTTTAATAGCTAGTTTATGACTATCACAATTAAATAATATTTAACAGTTTGTTTAAGCTCGGTGTTCTGTAAGCTATCGAAGAGATTAAATTTAAAAAGAGACATACTATAAAATATTGGGGTGTTTCATTCTCCCCACCTTTAACAAAATATGTCCTCAAAATTTGAAATTGCACTTTAAAAATAAAAGTTTGATACTTTAAAATTCATTTGTGGGGAACTCACATCGTAAATAGGGTTAATAAAACATCCTATTAATAAGAGGGAAAGAGAAATGTGAAGGTCACTAAAAAACTAGGTTTTTGAATAGGGTGATATTAGTGTGAAGTGAAAACATAGACGTGGAAGAGGAATATAACTATCAAGTTATGATAGAGAGTGATATAAAACATGTTCATTATAAATTTAACCATCATACAACCATATATTTGTGATCAATTAAAAGATCATTGATTTCTCATAAAGAAAAGTAATGGATAATGTTTTTGTTCCAACATCTTTTTCCTAGAGTTGAAGAATTATTTTTATATTCATATAAAAAATTGAGAAAATAAACTTACTTGATTTATTTCCATATCACAATCATAATATCATCCTTTGTTTATGCTTTGATCTATCTCCACTTCATATCTTAAACTAAGATATGGATTTTCAAGATGAATTTTTATGCCAGAAGAACTTTTATCAAAAGATCCATAATTCATTCCTTTGAACTTTAAATATTTACCAAAAAATGGTTAGAACATGTTATATAGTATGATAAATCATAATTTAACCTCAAAAAATAATATCCAAAGTTTAACTTAATCCATTCCAAAAGTAGTAAACCTTAAGTCTCATCCAAAATACATATATCCAAATTCAATATCCAAAATTTAGAAGAAAGGTCACAAAATTTCCCAAATCAACTTCACATTAGATTCCACAAAAAAATAATATTTCTCTTATATACACATACCAAATATAGAAATACCTTAATCAACATAAAATATTAAAGAAAAAATGAATGTTTCCAAAAATAAAATCTTAGATTGCTGAATATATTCCTTAAATCCAATCATTTAGTAAACTTTGAAAAGATAACATAAACCATAAAATCAATAACCAATTTCATGGTCACCAATAATATCACATACACATCCCTTTTTCCATTATTATCCCAACATCAGGAACATATTTAGGTTCATCTTTCCTAAATCACATGTTTTCCAAAAGATCAACTTGCAACATAATCAGATCTCTTGGTTGCTAATACTATTCATCACATGCTTCCAAATCCTTAAAGAAGAAGTACTGTAGTTTAATATATATATCTCTCTTGATTCTTAAAACCATAATATCATTGATAATTTTATAATATAATTATTGAATCCAAATACACAAGAAATGAATAATTCCAATTCATTATTAAATAAATAAATATACTTTATCATCTTATTCCTTTAATATGTCATTTATAGTCTCTTCAATATTAGTAGTATAATTATTACTCGTATAACATTACTAATTCTCTCTATGAGTTTCCAACTAGGATATATATTTTCATAATGCTCATACTTTCTAAATTTAAAATATTCAACCTTAAATGATACCTTATGGAGACTATTATTCCAAACTTTTCATCTTTCTTTCGAAATTAGTTGCTTTATATCCTTGTACCCACTCCAAAAACATCTTCATGTTCCTCTAAGACATTCACTTGGGTGTTTCTTCTCACATTACCAACATATAGGAAGCTAATTCTTCTTCCCTCCATGATCTCCACCACCACATCTCTTAGTAAATTCTATTCTTCTATTTTTTTGTGAGTCTGATATTTGATGAAGGTGTATGTTTTTAATCATAAATCATGATAAATGATTAGGAATAATCACAATATCCTTTACTCTAGTAATAATCCCATTTGGTTTCTTAACCACACATTTTCTATAACATTAAATGTTAATCTAGTTCATTCTAGTTCCAACCACTGACTAAAACCAAAAAGAAAAGTGTAAGCATCAAAATACACTAATTAGAGTGAGCTAAGATTATGAAAATTCATTACCAAATATATAGAATAATATTCTATACATAAATTTATCCTAAAATTTATTCGTAGGGTTATGTTCCATAATCTATGTTTTTTTAACTCTAGTTCTAAAGGTTTCTACTAGACTTAATCTGATAAAAACTATAAATATCATAACCCTGGTAGCGTAGAGCCGTTGTATTTCTTTTTTACATTGGCATAGATACAAGATTCAAATACCAAAATACTAAATAATTTAGATGTTTTGGAAAACTATATTTCATACATGATACCCATTTTACATTGTGAATAGAAAATAAAATATAATACATAAAAATAATATAATAAACTGCATCCTTGAAAACTCATTAAAATATCTCTTCTTCATAACCTAAGGAAAAGAAATAAAATAAGGGTGTCACAAAATTCTCAGTAAGGGTTAAGTATAGTGAAATAAATAATGAATCAATGAGTATAATTAACATGTAAATGTAATTAACTGAGAACACATTCAATTTAAATAATTATATAAGGCAAAATCAATATGACTAGGTAAATAAATTAACCCACATTCCATTTAATCAATAAACTGAGAATGAAATGCATCTAGAGATTTTTTCATAGTGAAAATACTCTGGATAATAATATTTTAATTATGATTATAGGTAATACTTAATTGTTTTATGTCATTTATATATCACATGAACCACTACTGTGAAGGCCTTTCATAAGATAGTTTAATCTATAGTTAAAAACCTGTTTAATACAAGCTTGAATGATTTATTCCATGAGACTAATAATGCATCGGGGGGATATATATAACTTCACCCCACTAATTTCTTCCATTACAAAGAATTACTCATATATTTAATAATAAATTAAATTAATAAACAATGTTTCTTATCATCAAATATCTTCATTGAATAAAATATATGAATTTATCAAAATTTCCAAAATTAATCAAAAAAATTTCAAAGTAAACACCATATGTAAAAAATGGAATATGGTTTAGGATATAATTCTATAAATAATACAATAATATGGATATTTAATATAAATTTAATGTCTAATAAAAAAATTATAACAATAAAGTGATTGTTTCAATATAAAGTTAACAATCACAGAAGAAAGTGATATTGTACAATAACATTTATCACTTGGAAATTTTCAATTAAAATCCCATTAGATGAAATAATTAAAATTGAAACTTAAAATACAATTATAATTGAATAAATCATGATATTACATGTCAAAGGTACAATATATACACCGAATATAAGTAAATTAGTTCAAAATAACAAATAAGTCTCACTGGAATGTAAATTGAGAAGGAATCCCTTACAATGGCCATATCATTGTAGTGAGAATTAATCAAATGAATAGATAATGTTTATATAATATAAATTATCATAAAAAAGTGTAAATAAACATAAGTTAATAATAATTTATTTCACCCATAATCTTAGCATGGTATAAACAATGAAGTTGGAGTTTGACAAAATGAATGGAAATTGAGTCAAGAAATCCCAAACCATTTGTAATCAGTTGAATCATATGCCCCAAAAGTGTAATAATTCTCAAATGAAATATTTAATACCATGAATATAATTAAATTAATGATATTATATATTAAATTTTAGTATTTATACACCACACATAAGATATAAGTGGTGAATAAGGCATATATCTCACAAAAGTAAAAGTGAGATGAGAAACCCTTACTTCGTGCTTTTATTTAGTGGTGCATACTTTAAACTTCTGTATAATGGTTTAAAAAATTTCATTAAGTCATTAAATAAATATATTCATATTTATAATACCTTATATTATGATTTTAAAACATCTTATGACCTGTTCTTTAATAATATTTAATTATTTTCATTGTTTTAGGGGGGTATTTGTTTCATGGTTTCATGGTCGGTTCATTTGTGTATAATTATGGATGTTCACATCAAATGAAAGAAAAACAATAGAAGTGAAATTAAATGGAATTTATTAACTTCCATAATTTTAAATGGTATCATTTATGATATTAATTTCTTACATGAGGATGATTCATTTGATAAAACATTAATGATAAATGTTAAGTTTATTTTGGCAGTTTTTCGGACCATCATGAACTAGTTTTGTTTTATTTAATATTATGTCTATATATTAGTTCCAAAATATTAAATGAGTTATAATATACCTATTAAAATTTTATTTATCCAAAATGATACGTTTATGTCCACCCATTAGGTCAATAATAGAAATTGAAAAATCATTATTCATAGAGACGGCTAACCGCCATAATTTGGACAATGGTTTAGTTTCTTTGAAAAAGAGGAGTTGAGAAACGAAATGTATATGATATATAACATTAGAAACATAAAAATTAATTATATACATGATTATGGAGTTATCATTCCTTTATGGAAGAATGAGGTGAGGTGAAAATATAAGAAGAAAATAAAATAAGAGAGATGCTTTGAGAAAATTGCCACTTAGATATCACCGTCTTGAAGGATCCCATAATGACCTTGGAAATGGTATTTGGGTGATACCATAAGCACTTTTACATGGGTAGAGTTAGTATGATAGGGTTTTGAAGATATTTTAGGTGATTCAAGTCTTTTTAACAGAAATGGGGTGGTGAGGGGTGGTATTTATACTTGAGGAGGGGTGGGTTTAAGTGATTAAATAATGGTTATTTTATAATTAAATCCAACGGATCACTATTATGGATTCTTCAGCGCCCACTTCCCCCTTTACGTGTTCGCTCACTTCGATAGAGGGTGGAATCCTTCCTCTAGCATCTACGACCCCCTTCTCTTGGACGGAGGGTGCTCTGTCTTGGCAGAAATCTGGATGGCCTCCTGGTGGCTTTTCTAGGGGTATTTCATTCAAGGATGTACTCTACGGAGTGCCTTCTCTTCCAGTGTCGTCTTTAGGAGGGGTGTTCTATTCGGAGTCCTTGTGCATTGAAGACATCCCACTGATCATGGTGCAACTTAGGGAATCTGGCTCGATGGATGGGCCCCTAGTGGTGGACCTTTCGGCCAAGGAGATTTAGGAGGCTACCTCCTATCCCGATCTCTCCCTGGTTGCTATCTTAGAGCATAATTAGCCGGCGGTCAGTGTTTTTAAAGGCTTAATCGGTTCTTGGTGTCTTCGGCAACCCGCAGCTGTCTCTGAGCTTTCTTGGGTGGCCTTCTGTGTTCATTTGTTCTCTTTGGAGGATTTTGTGGTGGCTTGGTCTCGTGAAGAGATACGATACAAATACTAGCGGTACTCCATATCCCATTGGTTGTAGGATTGTCATTTTGTAAGAGAGTCATCTTTTTTGGTGGGAGATGGCTTTACAAAGCCAAAATAATTTCACTAGAGAAAGAAAGAGAAGCGGAGGAGGAAACTTCACACAATGGAGCTTGAAATATTTTATATTTTCCAGCAACTAACCGTACAGACTACAAAGCATAAATATTAATATGAAATTCCAAAACAAAATAAATGGAAGAAGTATTAAATGAAGGAAAAAAAACAAGGCTATTAAATGATATGCTTGGGGAAAAATAAAAATAAATGGACGCTTGGGGAGAGGTTGTGAAAGGGGAGAAGCAACCGCATGGATAAGAGATCCTGCATGGGGAAGAGAAGCCGCGTGGAGAGAAGTAGCTGCATGGGAAGATGAGCCACCACTGCATGGGAAATCCAACATACGGTTATGGATTTGTATTTCCAACACTCCCCTTCAAACCAACACCGGCTTCATATCGAGCATCGTTCTTAATCTTTTGAATGCATCTGTCAATAGTTCCTTTGTGAAAATATCTACCACCTGTTCCGTAGTATGACAATATTCCAATTTTATTGTTTTCTATTTCACATGATACCTGAGAAAATGAAAATGAGTATCAATGTGTTTGCTTCTCCCATGCTGCATCGTATTTTTGTCTAGTTCAATAACCGACTTGTTATCCACATATATCACCGTGGATCCATCCTGTGGATTCTTCATCTCCTTTAGCAAATTTCTCAACCAAATTCCCTCACAAACAGTAGAGGATGCTACCACATACTCTTCTTCACATGTGGATAAAGAAACCACACTCTACTTCATTGAATTCCAGGTGAAAGCAGTAGATCCAAGAAAAAATACATACCCAGTAGTGTTTTTTCTTCCATCTTGGTCGCCTCCCAAATCATTGTCTGAGTATCCATACAGCTTTTATTCTTCATTGTATGGATAAAAGAGACCAAGATCCACCGTTCCTTTAACATAAGTGAGGATACGTTTTGCTGCAAGCCAGTGTGACTCTTTCGGTGCCTCCATATACCTGCTTAGAAGCCCAACACTATAGACAATATCAGGCCGTGTGATTGTGAGATACCTCAGGCTTCCAATCAGACTCTTTAACAGAGTCGAGTCAACGCTTCTTCCTTCTCCATATTTTGTTAGTTTCAAGCTTGTTGCAACTGGTTTGTTTACAGCATTACAATCTACCATCTTGAATTTTTTAAGAAACTCCATAGCATACCTATTCTGAGATATATAGATTCTTCCTTGTTGTTTCACTTCAATGACCAGAAAGAAGGACATGATACCTCCATCGGTCATCTCAAACTCCTTGAACATGGCCTCCTTGAAATCATCGAACATCGGTCATCAATTCCCTGTAAACAAAAAATCATCAACATACAATCATGCAATAAGTATATCCCCTCGATTATTCTTCTTGATGTAAACTGCATGCTTATATGGACATTGGGTGAATCCGTTGTCTCGAATATAGCTATCAATGCATGAATTCCAAGCACAAGGATCCTGCTTCAACCCATAAAGATCTTTCTTCAGTCGATACACTTTGTCTTCCCCCCCCTTGCATAACAAAGCCTTCAGGCTAGTCAACATAGACCTCTTCCTCCAAAATTCCATTCAAGAATGCAGACTTCACATCCAGTTGGTAGATCATCCAAATATGGTGGACAGTAAGGGATATAATCATCCTCACAGTATCAAGGCAAGAAACTGGAGAAAAGACTTCATTATAGTCCACCCCATACTTCTGCTTATACCCCTTTGCTACGAGCCTTGCCTTGTAGTGGTCGATCTCACCATCAACATTTCTCTTGATCTTGTACACCCATTTTATGCCAATGGTTTTTTGGCTTTTTGGGAGTGTTTTCAACTCCCATGTTCCATTTATCTCTATGGAATTAATTTCTTCTTCCATAGCCACTCTCCAGCATTCTTCCCTCAAGGCTTCCTGAAACGTCAGAGGCTCATGATCTGCATACAAGCAAAAAAGATTTACCTCTTCGGTCTGCTCATAAATATCAATCAGATTTTTCATCTTCATAGGAGCCATAGGCAAGGATCAGATGGCCAAATTTTGATTTGCTGGAGTGCTTTGAGGAGCGAGTAAATGAACTCCTGGACTTCTTCCAAATGATGATGCACTGGAGGAAGGTGTTGCAGGTGTCTTCTCCTGGTGTTCATACCTTTCTTCAGGAACCTCTGTCTCGACTGGAACATCCTTGTTAGATTCTTCATCATTCCACTTCCATTCTTCTTCCTCACTAAAAACCACATCTCTACTCACTACTAATTAATTCGTTAGTGGATTGTAAATCTTTTAGGCTTTAGAGGCTTCACAGTAGTTGATGAAAATGCACTTCTAACCACGATCATTAAGTTTCCTTCTTCTCGCTTCTGGGACTTGAGCGTAGGCGACACACCCGAAGATTCTTTGGTGCGCCATGCTCGGTTTCTAGCCACTCCACACCTCTTGTGGTGTCAAGTTCCTGACGCTCTTCGTTGGACACCGATTGAGCAAGTAAGAAGTACATGCTACTGCCTCTGCCCAGAAACTCTTTGGCAGCCCTTTCTCCTTCAGCATTGTCCGCGTCATGTCGAGGATAATGCGATTCTTCCTTTTAGCGATGATATTCTGTTGTGGTGTGTAGGCTGTAGTGTATTGTTGTTTTATGCCATATTCCCTGTAGAAGTCTTGAAATGCATTTGAGTTGTATTATCCACCTCTATCAGATCTGAGTACTTTGATTCTATGACCACTTTCAGTTTCAACATGAGCTTTGAATGTTTTAAAGATAGTGAAAGAAGATAATTTTTCTGTGATGCAATACACTCACAACTTTCTACTGAAATCATCAATAAAGGTAATAAAATACCTATTACCTCCAAGTGATGGAGTTTCCAATGGCCCACATATATCAGTGTGAACCAGCTTAAGTGGTTCTGTTGCTCTTCTAGACACTCCATTTGGAAATGAGTTCCTTTGTTGTTTTCCGAGTATACATTCCTCACACACATGATTTTTTGATTCAATCATCAGCAAGCCACGCACCATTCTTGACGAGGATAGAAGTTTAAGCCTGCTAAAATGAAGATTCCCAAAATGCAAATTCCATCTCCAGGAATCATTATTCATGAGCCCAAATAGACATTGCTCAGCCTTCGTGTTGATATGCAGCGGACACATGCGATTCTTCACCATTTGAACTTGAGAAATCAACCTCATGTGAGCATCTCTTACTGACAAGGAAGAATTCTCCAAGTGTATAACATACCCCTTCTCAAGTAGTTGGCTGATACTTATGATATTATTTTTCATACTTGGACGTAATATAAATTGGAAATATAAATCGACTCACCATTCTTGAGAAAGATTTTTATTTTACCTTTTCCAATAACGGTCACCTTCGATGAGTCTCCAAAACTCACGTCACCACGAACTTCTTCATTGAGTTCCTCAAAAATCTCTTTATTACCACTCCTGTGGTTACTTTCTCCCATGTCCAGATACCATACATCGGGGTGTTCACATGATTTTTCTTGTTCTATGAGGAGTGTGGTACCTTCTTCTTCATGATGAGATTCTTCAGCGTAGTTGGATAGTTCATCATGATCCACCTTGCTCCAACAATCAGATGAAAAATGGAAAAATTTCTTACAGTTGTAGCATTGGACATTCCTTTCATTTCCACGACCATGCGTGAATCGACCTCCATCGTGTCCTCTTCCACGAAAGTTGGTAAAGTTCTGTTGCTTTTGTTTATGGCTTGGAGGATGTCCACACCCTCTTCCTCTTTCACGATAACCGCCTCATTTTTCTTGGCCATTATTGGGTTCTTGCAGAGTCAACTTGGACTCTAGGGCATGCTCTATTGTTGAATCTGCATTCTTCTGCATTCACTGCTCATGTACTTTCAACGACCCCATCAGTTCTTCAATTGACAATTTTTCCAAATCTTTCGAATCTTTGATTGCCACAACCACATGCTCGAACTTGGTTGTGACCAATCGAAGTGCTTTCTCAATAACTCAAATATCCTCCATTTTTTCACCATTTCCTTTTCAAATTGTTAATAATGAGAATTAGGTGTGAGAAGTAATCTGAGATACTCTCACCTTCCTTCATTCGCGCCGCTTCGAACTCCGCTCGTAATGTTTGAAGACGAATTCGCTTCACACGATCAACTCCTTTGAAAATGGTGGCAAGTGTATCTCAAGCTTGCTTGCTCGATGTTGCTTCAGCAATTTTTTCAAATGTCAATTCATCCAACCCTTGATAGAGAAGGAAAAATGCCTTTTTTTCTTTCTTCCTTTGATTTTTGATAGTCATATTTTCTTCATTCATGAAGACCGCTTCTTCCTCCGCAGTGGGTACTACATACCCATCGGTGACGATCTCCCATAATTCTTGTGACCCGAACAATGCCTTCAATTGAATGCACCACCTCTCATAGTTGTCCTTAGAAAAGGTCGGAACTTGCGGCTGGATCGCGGTGGCCATCTTCGGAATTTGGAGGATGCCTTCGAACCGGCTCTGATACTAGTTTGTTGGTGGGAGATGGCTTTATAAAGCCAAAAGAATTTCATGAGAGAAAGAAAGAGAAGCAGAGGAGGAAACTTCACACAATGGAACTTGCAAGCTTTTGTATTTTCTAGAAACTAACCGTACAGACTACAAAGCATCAATATTAATAGGCAATTCAAAAAAAAATAAACGGATGAAGCATTAAATGAAGTAAAAAAAACAAGGCTATTAAATGATATGCTTGGGGAAAAATAAAAATAAATGGACGCTTGGGGAGAGGTGGTGAAAGGGGAGAAGCAACCGCATAGAGAAGAGATCCCGTATAGGGAAGAGAAGTCGCGTGGAGAGAAGTAGCCGCATGGGAAGATGAGACGCCACTGCATGGGAAATCTAACAGATGGTTATGGATTTGTATTTCCAACAATCTTTGGAGGCGGTCTAGCTAAGCCTTCCAGGTCTTCCTCTCCCATGCCATAACCTGACTATTCTAAGGGAGGTGGTAACTCACTGGGTTCCTTCTAATGTTCCGATGTGGCCACTAGGCATCTTCAGGAGGCGGCCAATCCCCGTATATGTGTGGAAATGGACCTCATAGTGGACCGTCCCTCTCGCATCCTTATGAGATCAGATGATGACTTAAAATGGTGGAAACGAATCTTTTTCAAATCTCTTCTAAGGTTTTGCAGTTTCTGTATTTTACATGGCCATTCGACGTCGGTCTATAGGTAGAATCATTCAGTGTTGAGTTCTTCCAGTTCTGGTTCTCAAGTGGTGAAGGTCGGGGGTTCACCCCATCCGACGGAGGATCCATCGTGCCTAGAGATGAGAAGGCCGACCTTTGTTACCCTTAGTAAGGAAGCTCCAATTTTGAATTCCTTTGGTGGCCCCCAGGTGTTAGAGGTGGTTTCGACCTGTTCTGCTCACCCTGCACTGAATTTCCTTATGTCGGATATGGGTTCTGAGCAGGTGGATCTTTTTTCATTTTCACCCAACACCATCCTGAATTCTCACTCTAGGGGTCCTTTGGATCCTTTGGCTCCGCCAATAGGGGACCTTGGATTTTCCTGGGAAGCTTGTGATCTACTTTCCTGCTTCTCCACACGGATCCACCATTCATTTCCCTCTCCTCCTGCAATCTTATTCATTTCCTCACAGTTGTCTCTAAATCTTCTGCCTTTATCTCTGGTCAGTAACCTAGTGTCGAATGCAAATGGACAAACTCAGAAGGCTCCACTTCTGGAGGAATTTGTATGGGAGCTCTAGTCTACCCGAACCTCTCTACAACAGACTCTTTTGGTTTCTCTACTGTATGTAGAATTGGAGGAGAGTCCTATGAACACCCCCACGACCAATAGATTATCGCAGCTCAAGGTTTCTGATGGACCATTCAAGAAGAGTATTCTTACACAAAAGAGTTGTTGGATATACAAGCCGTGAAATATGAGAGGAAGAATGGAAGAGGTAGAAAATTGGCACACAACACAAAAGAGATTCCAAGCTTTTTATTTCACAATTGAAATTTCATACTACAATTACATCAATTTATAGACCCAAAACATTAAATGCCTAGCATTTATGTTGGTACAAAGAAAGACCAAAACATTAAATACAGAGAATCTATGATGGTACAAGGAAAGAACAAAATATTAAATGCAGAGCATTTATGACAGTACAAAGATATACCAAATCTTTAAATGCAGATAATTTATGATGGTACAAAGATATACCAAATCCTTAAATGAATAGAATTTAAATTAATTCAAATAAAAAATAAATTATGAGGAAAAAAATGCGGGCTACTTGACCCGTGGGTTTTTTGTTTGCAATTCTAATACTCCCCTTCAAACAAAAACCAACTTCATTCCGAGCATCGTTCTGAGTCTTTTGAATGCATCTGTTGGTAATGCCTTTGTGAAAATATCAGCCACCTGTTCTGTAGTATGACAATATTCCAATTTTATTGTTTTCTGCTTCAAATGATCTCTAAGAAAATGGAATCGGGTATCAATATGTTTGCTTCCTCCATGCTGCACCAGATTTTTGGCAAGTTCAATTGCCGACTTCTTATCCACATATATCATTGTGGATCCATCCTGCGGAGGCTTCAACTCCTTCAGAAGATTTCTCAACCTGATTCCCTCAAAAATAGTGGATGATGCCACCACGTAATCTTCTTCACATGTAGAGAAGGCGACCACAGTTTGCTTCCTTGAATTCCACGTGAAAGTTGTCGATCCAAGGAAAAATACATACACAGTGGTGCGTTTTCTTTCATCTTGGTCTCCTCCCCAGTCACTGTCTAAGTGTCCATGCAGATTTGTTTCTTCATTGTATGGATAGAAAAGAGCAAAATCCATCGTTACTTTAAGGTACCTGAGGATACGTTTCACCGCTAGCCAATGTGACTCTTTTGGGGATTCCATGTACCTGCTTAGAAGCCCAACACTATAGAAAATATCAGGCCTTGTGATTGTGAGATACCTCAAGCTTCCAACCAGAATCTTGAACAGAGTTGATTCAACACTTCTTCCTTCTCTATCTTTTGTCAGTTTTAAACTCATTTCCACAGGTGTGTTTATAGCATTGCAATTGGCCATCTTGATTTTTTCAAGAAACTCATTAGCATACCTCTTCTGAGAAATATAGATGCCTCCATGTTGTTGCTTTACTTCTATGCCCATAAAGTAAGACATGAGACCTCCGTTGGTCATATCGAACTCCTTGAACATAGCCTTCTTGAAATCATCGAACATCTATCGACTATTCCCTGTAAACATCAAATCATCAACATACAAGCATGCAATGAGTATATCACCACGACCATTCTTCTTGATGTAAACCAAATTCTCATATGGACATTTGGTGAAGCCGTTATCTAAAAGATATCTGTCAATGCGTGCATTCCAAGCATGAGGAGCCTGCTTCAACCCATGAAGAGCTTTCTTCAGTCGATACACTTTGTCTTCCTCCCCTTGCATAACAAAGCCTTCAGGCTGGTCTGCGTAGACCTCTTCCTCTAGAATTCTATTCAGGAATGCAGACTTCACATCCAATTGGTAGATCATCCAACTGTGATGAACAACAAGGGATATAATCATTCTCACAGTGTCAAGTTGAGCAACCAGAGCAAAGACTTCTTCATAGTCCACCCCATACTTCTGTTTGTACCCCTTTTCTACGAGCCTTGCCTTGTAGTGATTGATTTCACCATTAGCATTTCGCTTGATCTTGTACACCCATTTGACACCAATGGATTTCTGGCTATTAGGAAGTGTGGTCAGCTCCCATGTGTCATTTTTCTCTATGGCATGAATTTCTTATCCCATAGCCATTCTCCAAAATTCTTCCCTTACGGCTTCCTGAAACGCCAGAGGCTCAAGATCTGCATATAGGAAAAAAAGATTTACCTCTTTGATTTCCTCATAAATTTAGCTTAAATTTTTTTATGGGAGCCATGGGTGAGGATGAGCTCGCCAAATTTTTGACTTGATGGAGTCCTTTCAGGAGTGATGGAATGTCCTCTTGGACTCTTGTGTACTGATGATGTGCCAGGGGAAAGTGTTGCTAGCTTTTGCTCCTGATGATCACGCCTTTCTTCAGGATCTTCTCTTTCGACTGGAATCTCTTTGTTTGGTTCATCATCATTCCACTTCCAAGATTATTCCTCATTAAAGACCACATCTCTACTCACCACTAAATTATTGGTTAGTGGATTGTAGAGCTTATAGGCTTTAGAATCGTCACTGTTGCCGATGAAGATGCACTTTCCCCACAATCATCAGGCTTCCTTCTTCTCGCTTATGGAAATTGAGCTTAGGCAACACACCCGAAGATTATTAGGTGTGCTACGCTTGGTTTGTAACCACTCCATGCCTCTTGTGGTGTCATGTTTCGGACGCTCTTTGTTGGGAACCGATTGAGAAGATAGGCAGTACATTCCACTGCTTCTACCCAGAAGTTCTTTGGCAAGCCTTTCTCCTTCAGCATGGTCCTCATCATGTCGAGGATGGTGCGGTTTTTCCTTTCTGCGATGCCATTCTGCTATGGTGTGTAGGATGCAGTGTATTGCTGTTTGATGCCATGTTCCCTATAGAAATCTTGAAATGCATTTGAGGTGTGTTCTCCACCTCTGTCAGATCTGAGTGCTTTGATTATGTGGCCACTTTCAGTTTCAACACGAGCTTTAAAAGTTTTAAAGACAGTGAAAGCGGAAGATTTTTCTTTGATGCAATACACCCACAACTTTCTGCTGAAATCAACAATAAGGGTAATAAAATACCTATTACCTCCATGTGAGGGTGTTTCAAGCGGTTCACAGATATCAGTGTGAACCAACTGAAGTGGTTCCGTTGCACTTCAAGACACTCCACTTGGAAATGAGTTCCTTTGTTTCTTGTCGAGTGTACACGCCTCACACACATGATTTAGAGCTTCAATCATTGGCAATCCACGCACCATGTTTTATGAGGATAGAAGTTTAAGCCCGCTAAAATGGAGATTCCCAAAATGCAGATTCCATCTCCATGAATCATTATTCATAAGCCCAAAGAGACACTCCTTGGACTTTGTGTTGATATGCAGCGGAAACATGCGATTCTTCGCCATTTGGACATGAGCGACAAGTCTCCTGTGATCATCTTTTACAGACAAAGAATAATTTTCCAAGTGTATAACATACCCCTTCTCAAGAAGTTGGCCAAGACTGATGATATTATTTTTCATACTTGGTAAGTAATATACATTAGAAATGTAATTAGACTCTCCATTATTCATATAGATTTTGATTTTACCTTTGCCTCTCACGGGTACCTTGGATGAGTCGCCAAAACTCACGTCGCCACGAACTTCTTCTGTGAGTTCCTCGAACAGTTGTTTGTTACCACTCATGTGGCTGCTTGCACCCGTGTCGAGATACCACACATCGGGGTGTTCACATGCCTTTTCTTGTGCGAGGAGGAGTGTGGTACCTTCTTCTTTATAATGAGATGCTTCAGCATAGTTGGATCGTTCATCATGATCCACTTTGCTCCAAAAATCAGATGCATAATGGCCAAATTTCTTACAGTTGTGGCATTGAATGTACTTTGCATTTCCACGACCATGCGTGAATCGTCCTCCACCATTCCCTCTTCCACGAAATCTGGTAGGATATTGTTGCTTTTTTGATGGCTTAGATAATATCCATGCCCTCTTCCTCTTCCCCGATGACCTCCTCATTGCGTGTGGCCATTCTTTTGTTCTTGTAGAGTCAAATTGGACTCCAAGGCATACTCTATTGTTGAACCGATATTCTTTTGCATCTGTTGCTCATGCACTTGCAACGACCCCATCAGTTCTTCAATGGACAGTTTCTCCAAATCCTTTGATTCTTCAATTTCCACAACCACATGCTCAAACTTGGTTGTGAGAGATCAAAGTGATTTTTTGATAACTCGAATGTCCTCCACTTTTTAACCATTACTTTTCTAATTGTTAAAAATAAAAATTAATCTTGAGAAATAATCGGAGATGCTCTCACCTTCTTTCATGTGCGCCGCTTCAAATTCCGCTCTTAATGTTTGAAGCCGTACCCGCTTCACTCGATCAACACCTTTGAAGACGGTGTCAATGGTATCCCAAGCTTTCTTTTTTGATGTTGTTTCGATAATCTTTTTGAACGTTGATTCATCCAACCCTTGATAGAGGAGGAACAACACCTTGTTGTCTTTCTTTCTTTGATTTTTGAGGGCCATCTTTTCTTCATTCGTGAAGTCAACTTCTTCTGACATAGTGGGTACATCATACCCATCGGTAATGATCTCCCATAATTCTTGTGACCCGAATAGCGCCTTCATTTGGATTCACCACCTTTCGTAATTGTCCTTAGACAACTTCAGAACTTGCGGCTGGAGTGCAACCATCTTAAAAAAAATTGGAGGATCTTGGTAACTTGTATCTGATACCAGTTTGTTGGATATACAAGCCAAGAAATATGAGAGGAAGAATGGAAGAGGTAGAAAATTGGCACACAACACAAAGGAGATTTCAAGCTTTGTATTTCACAATTGAAATTTCAGACTATAATTACATCAATTTATAGACCCACAACATTAAATTCCTAGCATTTATGTTGGTATAAAGAAAGACCAAAATATTAAATACAGAGAATCTATGACGGTACAAGGAAAGACCAAAATATTAAATGCAGAGCATTTATGACAGTACAAAGATATACCAAATCTTTAAATGCAGAGCATTTATGAAGGTACAAAGATATACCAAATCCTTAAATGCATAGCATTTAAATTCATTCAAATAAAAAATAAATGACGCGGAAAAAAACGCGGGCTGATTGACCCGTGGGTTTTTTGTTTTCAATTCCAACAAGAGTAACATCCATTTGAATGGCTCTAAGAGACCCCTTACTTGCTCCCAGTCAAAGGAAATAGGTGCGATCATGTTTCTCTCCTTATCTAATGGATCTGGCCAAAAGGGATGAAGGGGGTTACTCTAATGATCTCCCTGGTCATCTAGAATGCATGCGGCATAAGGGCATAGGCCAAATGTGCCTTTGTGGCCAATAAATCACGAATACACCAATCATCTATTGTGGTCATCCTTGAACAAAAGCTGAGTCCATGTAAGCTCTTGATTATGGAAAGGATAATGGGTTACCCACTATCGATGCATGAGTATTGAAAGAATTTGCATATTTGGATATGTTGGAAAATCCATATCTTTGTTGATCTGGTGAGTCTCTCCTCACAATGTATTGATGTAAAGGTAACCTTTAATGGCATGGTGGTTTTGTTTTCCTTTGTTTATACGAGCATTGATCCTAAAGAACGTATGAACCTATGGCATCATTTAGAATCTTTACAAGCCGGCACACTCCCGTGGGTTGTAGGAGGTGATTTTAATTTGATCCTGCATTATTTAGAAAAGAAAAGGGGTTTATCCACTTCAAGCAACGACATGCAGAACTTCAGGAAATCATGACATCAGCAGGGCTATTCGATCTGGGGTTCATTGGACCCAAGATTACTTGGTGTAATAATAGGAAGGGCCTGCAGCATATATGGAGGACATCCGGGGGCTGGTCGAAAGATAGGCCTAATGAAAATCATGGGGTGGAGCGGCTACAGGTGGATATTAATAGTTTAGAAATGGACCTCCAGGACAGGTGGGATGAGAACAACTTCATTATTTTATGCAATAAGCATGTGCTTCTGGCGGAGAAGCTTTTGGATATTGAAATAGAATATAGGCTGAGATCACAGGTTAGATGGCTAAGGGAGGGAGCTTGAAATAGTGCTTACTTCCATTAATGCTTGAAAAAGAGGAGCTGCTCGAAAATCAACATTAGCCCGGGGAGTGGTCTCTTTACTTTAGATGTGGAGGTGGTAGGGTAGATGGCTCTAGAACACTTTCAAGGCACTTTATTCAGGTCGGTTCCTTCAATATAGGAAGGTGCTCTGGGGGACACAGAAGAGGATGACTTCTTGGGATGCATGCCTCACCTTGTGGAGGGTTCTGATAATACCCTTTTTTCATCTATTCCTCTGGAATAGGAGATCAAGGACACAATGTTCAATATACCCCGTGATAGTGCCCCCGGGATGGACGGGTTCCCAAGGGCATTCTTTGTGGCGGCTTGGGAGGTGGTTGGATCACATGTGGTGGAAGCGGTTCAGGATTATTTTTCTGGTGGCCCCTTGAATAGAATGGTTTGTGCCTCTAGAATTTTTCTCATTCCCAAAAAATAGGATCCCAAGAATATTAGAAACTATCACCCTATTTGTCTATTCAATGTCTCTTACAAGATTTTTTCATCCCTTATTGCATCACGGTTGATTAGAGTCCTCCCACGGTTGGTCTCAAGGGAGAAACACAGTTTCATCAGAGAACAAAACATCTAGGGGGTGTTTGGAATAACTAGTGAGCTGGTTAATTACATCAATAGAAGGTTAGTCAGATCCAACGTGATCTTTCATGTAGACATGGAAAAATCATATGATTAAATGTAATAGAGCTTCATTATTCGTTTTCTATGCAGGTAGGGTTTTCAGGAGTGGTTTTGCGATATGTGTTTCAGGTGATTCTCCTCACCATGGCTCTCCATTTCAATGATGGGGAGGTGCTTCAGCTTCTTCAAATCAATATGTGGGGTGCATCAGGGAGATCCCTTTTCCCAAGCCTCTACATCTTGGCCCAAGAGGCTTTATCCTGTAATCTGTGCAAGGGAGATGGGGATGGTACGTTGGGCTTATATTGTAGTAAGTGTGGAATGAAGAGAATATCCCATTTCAAGTTCATGGATGACATCTTAATCTTCACCAATGGAAGGAGGAGATCATTTTTTAACCTCATGGACCTTCTCAATACTTATGGTCATTTGAGTGGGCAATAGATTAATTCCTCGAAAAGTCATGTCTTTATCTCTAATAGATGTTCCTGTGGGCATTGTAGGGGCATCTAGAATATACTGGGGTGTCTCCAAAAATAGATTCTGATTGTTTATTTGGGTGTTCTACTCTCCTATGGACACATTCTAAAGTCTCACTTTTAGGGTATCATCAATCGGATGGTGGGAAGAATCAACAAATGAAAAAACAAGTTTCTTTTGTTTGGTGGGAGGATGACACTTGTCAATAGTGTGTTAATGTCCATACCGATGCACGTTTTTTCACTGCTCAACCCACCAAAAGAAGTTGTCAAGCAGATTGAAAAAACCATTACATCCTTTGTGTGGGACGCCAATCAGGTGTGCCATAGCCATTGGTCCTCCTGGCATCGCATGGCCAAATCCGTTGTCGAGGGAGGGGTGGGCCTCCGAAACATCAATGAAGCAATTCATGGCATGCAAGGCCAGCTGGCCTGGGATATTATTATTAGTGAATCCTTATGGGTATCATTTTTCAGGAAGCGCTATGGCATGCAATGGGGGCCTTCTAGTGGGCATGGCTATCGGCCTTCGCACTTGGAAAGATGCATGGATTCCCACCTCGAGGCGCTTTCGGGTTCTAACAGGTGGATCATCAGTAAAAGAGACATTAGCTTTTGGAAGGTTAATTGGGAGGGCATGGTGTTAGATTACCCCAGATTTCCTCTCCCGAAATATCTATTTCAAGGAAGCCTGTGGGCACCCAGACTTCATCCAGTCGGTCCTCACTCCTGAGCAGGTTACGATTTATGAAGATAATGTGATAAATGAAGAGCCTGATAAATGATGCTTCACATGGTCCTCTTCCAGAAAGTTTATCATGAAAGACTACAGGGACCTTGTTCATGTAGAGATACCTTGCGACGAGTGGGCTTACAAAGTATGGTGTAATGGGATCCACACAAATATGAACTTCCTCAGATTGCGTATAATGAACAGGGAACTACGGACTGATGAAAATGTGCAGTGGAAGGGAATTCCTATGGTGTCACAATGCTTTTGCTGTGAGAATCTGCATAATGAAACAATCATCCATCTCTTCTTTCAGAGATGCTGGGCTCGGTCTCTATGGTCCTTATTCTCTCCACGTCCCTACTTCGATTCTGATCATCCCTCACTACATGGATTCTTGGGATCCTGTTTTCATGGAGTTGATGGGAGGGCCATGGAATGTAGGGTGCAGGCTATTATCTTCAATTAATTATGTTGGATGTTATGGGTGGCCCACATCCATGTTAGGTTGGGAAACAACATATCATATTTTTTCCTACAAATGTGGTTTAAATCTCTGATTTTGGAATTGGGGTCGTTGCTCAAAGAAATTAACTCTCGACTATGTCATACAACTTATTTAACATTCCTCTTATGCCTCCAAGGAAGGAGGAATGATGGATTAAGTGGAATCCACCATTGGGTGGCCTAAAGATGAATGTGGATAGTTCCCTCATGGGGGCTGATTAGGGGTGGAGGCATTCTTCATGACTCCCGGGGCTCGGTTCCTCTGGGGTTCAGCGCATTATATGGTCTAGGATCTTCTTTAGGGGTAGAATTTAAGGCTCTTCTATCTGGTATACCAATCTGGAGAGAATATGGTTTGTGGTGGTAGAATTTGAGTCTAATTCTGAGGTTCTTGTGAGGTCTATATAGGGGTGACTTGAGGTGCCCTGGAACTTTGTGTATATGGTTCGTAGGTGTTCTGAGGGGACAATATTTGGGTAGAAAGTGCATCACATTAGGAGAGAGGCCAACTTTGCGACAGACTCGCTTGCTCAGATGGGAAGCACAGCCAATCAGATGATCATCTACGATAGCATAATATCGCTCCCACTTGAATTTAGTATGGTGATTCAAGGGGATTCCCTTGGTTTTCATCACTTCCGACCCCCTTGAGGGCCTCCTCTATTGTTCCCTTGGTCACTTCCGATTTAATAAAAGTAATTTCCGGTCTGTATAATTAAAGCCAACCGCATTGGGGTGGCATTAATTAAAACTAATCACATTGATGATTAATGTTTCAAAGGCTTATTAGGGTAAATAAAAACATCAAAAAAACATTAATTTTTTTAAATTTTATGTATTTTAATCCTTTACTTTTTTAGTTTCACATGTTTCATTATTTTACCTATACCGGTAAATCTTACTTTTCACCATGGTAAATTTTTTATAACTAAAATGAAAATGAAATTGAAAAATTATTTGTACCTTAAGATTCCAAATATGTAATCCATTTTAGCAAATTAAATTCACATAATTTTAAAACTTATATTGAAAATTAATCTTGTAGATGAAATGGGAAAACATGTTTTTTAAGTAAAAATGTTCAAAAGTTTGAAATGTTTTTATATGAGGTTTCATTTTGAAATTGATTATAATAAGATAAATTTATTTTTTAATGTATAATTGAACTAATTATACTTTAAAACCAATTTAAAATTTAATTTAACTATATAAATAAATTTTATGAAAAAACAGTTTTCAATTAAGATTCATTATTTTTCATTATTCATCAAAAAATAAAACTTCTCAGAAATATACCAAAAAATCACCCTAATATAATTTTCATATTACTATTTCAAAAATGAAGTTTATTTTTACAAATAATATTTATAAAAGTATCATAATTTATTTTTAATATAGGTGCACCATTCAAAGGTGGCAAAATTACCTTCTATAAAAATATATCTTTTTTTGATTAAAATTGGATTTATTCTTATCTTAATCCTATAAAACTTATTGGATAAATTTTAAAAAAAATTGAATATATAACATATAAATTTCATTAATATTTTTCACTAATAGTTATTAATTTAATTTTTTAAGATAAAATTCCATTGTGGGAATAAAAATAGTTTTTTATAAAAACACATCATTTATGTTCAATTGGTTTTTATTTCTAATTAATTGGTAAAAAATGAATAAATTTTATAAACATGTGTAAAATATATTTTCATAATTTGATTAATATTATTCATTACCTCCATTCTAACAACTAGGTGGTGACTATCATAATTGATTAATATTTAATCTTTTGTTTAAGCTCGATGTTCTGTAAGCTATCGAAGAGATTAAATTTAAAAAGAGTAATACTTTAAAATATTGGGGTGTTACCATCTTCCCACATTCAATAATTTGTATCCTCATAATTTGAAATTATACTTCTAAAATAAATGGTTTATACTTGAAAATTACTTTTTGGGAAACCCACATCATAAACAAGGTTAATAAAAGATCCACTTAATAAGAAGAAAAGGTAAATGCAAAGGTCGCCACAGAACTAGGTTTTAGAATAGGATAAAATTAGTGAGCAGTGAAAACATATACATGGAAGAGAAATATAACTATCATATTCTGATGGATTGTGATATAAAACATGGTCATTATAAATTTAACTATTAAAAAACCATAAATTTGTGATGGGTTAAAGGACCATTGATTTCTCAAAAAAAGTAAATAGATAACATTTTTGTTCCAACATCCTATTCCTAATGTTGATGAGTTCTTTTAATATCTATATAAGAACTTTATAAAATAAACTTACTTGATTTATTTCCATATAAAAATCATAATATCATCATTTAGTGGTGCTTATATCTTTCTCCACTTCATCTCTTAAACCAAGAAATGGATATTCAAGATTAATTTTTATGTCTGAAGCACTTTAATCAAAATATCCATAAGTCATTCCTTCAACCTTTAAATATTTAACAAAATCAAAAATGGTTATAAAATGTTATAAAATATGATAAATCATACTTTAACCTTAAAAAATAACATCTAAAGTTCAAATTAATCCATTCCAAAAGTAGTAAAGCTTCCAAAATACATCTATCCAAATTCAATATCCAAAAATTTATATGGAAGGTCACTAAATTTCCAAAATAAAACTAGAATTATATTACACAAACAACATAATGTTGAGTTTATTGTCACATACCAAATATTTGAATACCATTATCACCATAAAATGTTAATAAAAATATGCATGCTTCCAAAAATAAAATCATATATTGTTGAATATATTCCTTAAATCCAATCATTTAGTAAACTCTGCAAAGATAACATAAACCATCAAATCAATAACTCAATTCATGGTCACCAATAACATCATATACACATACCTTTTTCATTATTATCTCAACATCAGGAACATATTTAGGGATAAATTTCCCAAATCACATGTTTTCCAAAAGATCAAAGTACAACAGAATCACATCTCTTGGTTACTGGTACTATTCATAAAGTACTTCCAAAACCTTAAAGAATAAATATTGTTGTAAAATACACATATATCTCTAGTTTCTTAAAACCATAATTTCATTTATAATTTTAAAACATAATTGTTTCATCCAAATACACAAGAATTTAATCGTTACACTTTATTCGTAAAAACATTAACTATACTTCATCATCTTATTCCTTTAATATGTCATTTTTAGTCTCCTCAACATTAGTAGTATAAGTATTACTCGTATAACCTTATATATTTTCTTCATGAGTTCCCCCCTATGAAATATATTTTTATAATTCTCATACATTCCACATTTAAAACATTTAACCATTAATGATACCTTAGGGATAATATTATGCCAAAATTTTCATTTTTCCTTATAAATTACTTTCTTTATATCCTTCTTACCACTCTAAAAAAATATTCATGTTCCTCTAAGAAATTCACTTGGTTGTTTCTTCTCACATTATCAATATATAGAAAACTTATTATTCTATTCTCTATGATCTCCACCACTAGATCTCTCAGCGATCTCTATTCTTCTCTTCTTTTGTGAGTCCGAGAGTTGGTAAAGGTGTATGTTTTTTATCATATATCATGATAAATAATTAGTAATAATCATTATATCCTTTACTCTAGTCATCATACCATTTGGTTTATCAACAACAATTTTTTTTGTAACATTCAATGTTAACCTAGTTCATTCTAGTTCCCATAACTTACTAAAACTAAAAAGTAAAGTGTAAGCATAAAAATACATTAATGAGAGTGAGCTAATATAATGAAAAGTATGTAAAAATAATGACACATTATTCTTAATATATGAGTATTTACGTTAAACCTTGGTTATCCATGGTCATTAAAAAATCTATAGGATATTATCCTATACTTATAATTATCCTCATTTTCATTCATAGGGTTATGTTTCATAATCTATGTTTTCCTAAATCTAGTTCCCAAGGTTTCAATTAAACTTTATCTAATACCAACTATAATGACCCCGACCCTAGTAGCCCAGAGTTGGTGCCTTAATTTATTACATTGGCATAGATATAAGATTCAAATCCCAAAGAACCAATTAGTTTAGAAATTTTGGAAAACTATATAACATAAATGATACCCATTTCACATTGGGAATATGAAATAAAACATAATACATAAAAAATCTAATAAACTTTATCCTTGAAAACTAATTCAAAGATATATTATTCATAACCTCAGGAAAGGAAACAAAATAAGGGTAAGGTCGTATGATTAGTAAGGGTTATGTACAATGGAAGGAATAATTAATTAATGAGTATAATTAACATGGAATGGTAATTAAATAAGCACACATTCCATTTAAATAGATGGATAAGAAAAAATAAATATGTCTTGGTAAATAACTGATCACACATGTCATCTAATCAATAAACTGAGAATGAAATGCCACCATATATTTTGTCAAAGTAAAAATCCTTTGGATAATAATATTTTAATCCTAAATGTAAGAAATGATTAATTATGGGACATCGTGTATCTATCACATGAACCACAACCTTAAAGACCTTTCACAATATGATTTAATCAAAAGGTAAAAACTTGTTTAATGCTAGCTTAAATGATTCATCTCATGAGACTACCGATGTATGAAGGGGCTCTCTATAACCAGGACCCACCCATGTATGATGTTACAAATCATTACTCATATATTGAATAATCAATTTTATTAATAAATTTTTTTTCTTATCATCAAATATTTTCATTGAATAAAACATAGAGATTTATCAAAATTTCAAATTAAAAAACATATATAAAAATGAAATATGGTTTAGTCTATAATTATATCCATAATACAATAATATGTATGATTAATATAAATTTAATTTATAATAAAAATTTATTATCATAAATTTCTTGTTTAAAGAGAAAGTTAACAACCACAAAGGAAAGTGATATTGTACAATAACATTTATCAGTTGGTAAATTTCAAGGCAAATCCCCTTGTATGAAATAATTCAAATTGAAACTTAAAATACCATGATATATGAATATAAAATGATATTACATGTCAAATGTATAGTATATATTCCACATATAAGTTAATTGGTTCATAATAAAAAATAATTCTCAATGGAATGTAAATTGAGAAGGCCTTATCATTTAAGTGATCATTAATCAAATAAATAGATTATGTGTATTGTTATTTAGAATAATAAAAAAACAACTCTGAGGATATATATTATGTGTATCCACTGTAAAACCACATAAAACAAGTTAAAATAAAACTTAAGGTAAAAAAATTTATTTCACAAATAATATTAGCATGATACAAACAATGAAGTAGGAGTTTAACCCAATAAATGGAAATTGAGTTAATAAATCTCTTACCACTTGTAATCAGTCGAATTGTATGCCCCATAAGTGTAATAATTATCAAATGAAAAATTTAATACCATTAATATAATGAGATTAATGATATTAAATATCAAATGGTAGTATTTATACACCACACATAAGAAATAAGTTGTTAGTAAGGCATATTTCTCAAAGAAGTAAAAGTGAGACAAGAAACCCTTACCTCACACTTCCTTTTAGTGGTGCGTACCTTAACCTCTTATATAATGGTTTATAGAATGTTATTAACTAATTTTAGAACTATATTCGTATTTATAATAACTTATATTATTCTTTTATAACATCTTATGACCTTTTTGTTAATAATATTTCATTATTTTCATTATTTTAGGAGCATCCGTTTCATGGTTTCATGGTCTGTTCATTTGTGTATAATTATGGATGTTCTCATAAAATGGAATCAAAACTCCATAAGTGAAATTAAATGGTATTTATTAACTTAAAAAAGTTTAAATAGAACAATTTATGGTCTTTATTTCTTATGTGAGTATTATTCATTTGATAAAACGTTAATGATAAATGTTTAGTTTATTTTGGCGGTTTTCTGACCAACATGAACTAGTTTCATTTTATTTAATATTATATCTATATATTAGTCAAAAAAAATGAAAGAAGTTATAATATAACTATTAAAATATTATTTAACCATTATTATAATTTATGACTAGACATGAAGGCAGTGATGGAAAATGAAAAATCATTAGTCACAGAGATGTTTAACCACCATAATTTGGACAATGGTTTTGTTTCTTTGAATAAGAGGAGATGAGAAATGAAATGGATATGAGATATTACTTTATAAATATAAAAATAAAGTATATAAATTATTTTTTAGTTATAATTCCTTGATGGATGAAGGAATTTAGGAGAAAATAGAAGAAGAAAATAAAATAAGAGAGGTGATTTGAGAAAATTAACTATTGAATATCACCTCCTTGAAGGATCACTTAAAGACCTTTTAAATGTATTTTGGGTGAGACCAGAAGCACTTTTATGTGGAGAGAGTTAAGAGGATATGTTTTGGAAGAAATTTTAGGAGATTAAAGGCTTGTGAGGATAAATAGTGTGGTGTGGGGTGGTATTTATACTTGAGGAAGGGTGGTTTTAAGTGACTAAATAATGATTATTTTATAATTAAAGCTAACCACATTGGGGGGGGGGAATTAATTACAATTAATTATGTTGATTTTTAATGTTATAATGGATGGTTAGGGTCGATAATAACATAAAAAACCATTAAATTTTATAATTTTTAAGTATTTTAAGACTTTACCTTTTAACTTTAACCAGTTTTATTATTTTACCTATACCGTGGTAAAACTTAATTTTTACCATGGTAAATTTTGTATGCCTAAAAATAAAAATTAAATTACTAAATAATTTTGAACTTATAATTCCAAATATGGAATCCATTTTACAAAAATCAATTCACAGAATTGAAAATGATATATTTAAAAATAATCTCGCAAACTCAATGTGAAAGTAGGTTTTTAAAGTGAAAATGTTCAAAAGTTTGAAATGTTTTTATATCCAGTTTCAATGTGAAATTAATTATAATGACCTAAATTGGATTTATTGATTTATAATTGAACTAATTATAATTTAAACACAATTTAAAATATAATTTAACTATATAAATAAATTTGATCAAAAAGCGGTTTTTAAATAAAATTCAGTATTTTTCATTATTCATCAAAAAATGAATCTTATCAGAAAAAACTAAAATATCACCCTAATATAATTTCGATATTCTGATTTAAAAAATGAATTTTATTTTTTGAAATAAAATTTATAAAATTTTCATAATTTAGTTTTAATATAGGTGTTCCATTAAAAGTCAACACAATTGCCTTGTAGAAAAATATAGCTTTTTATGATTAAAATTGGATTTATTCTTGTCTTAATCCTATCAAACTTATTGGATAAATTTAAAAGCATTTTATTCAATATATAACATATAAATTTCATTAGTATATTTAACTAATAGTGATTCATTTAATTCTTTTAAATAAAATGCCATTGTGGGCATCAAAATAGTTTTCTTAAAAAAACACATCCTTTATTTTCAATTAGTTTTTATTTATTATTAATTGGGAACCAATGAATTAATTTTATAAACATGTGTAAAATATATCTCCATAATTTGGTTGATCTCATTAATTACTTATATTCCAATAACTAGGTAGTAACTATAACAATTAAATAATATTTAATTGTTTGTTTAAGTTTGGTATTCAATAAGTTATCAAAGAGATTAAATTTAAAAAGAGTTATACTATAAAATATTGGGGTGTTTCAGTTTAGGTTCCCCCATTATGCGGCCAAAATTTCTCTATGATTTCTTATGCCATAAAATTATGTAGTGAATACCTATGACCATTTATTATCAAGGGTGTTCACCTTTATGAACTTATACTTCTTTGATTAGAGACTTACATGTATTTAATCCATACTCCATTATCATGGGATTAAATGTGATGAAATATGTTCTTATATATATGATCTATGTGGAACACTTATGCATGTACGTGATATGATTATGATGGGTGTACCCATATTTCACTCTAATGCATTGGGTAATGTTCTAGTCTCATGAGATGCAATGTTTAGTGTACGGGAGTTTATCCTAAGAACATAACGTTATGATGTCATGGTGGTTAACCTTGACCTATGTTTATAATTTCATGTTTAAATTTTTTATCGCATTTCCCATATTTCATTTTTGTCACCATGCTATATCATGCCTTATTTTTCATGTTTATGATTCTTACCCATTTTAGGTTCTATTTGAATGTCTATTGTCTAACATGTAATACTATATTCATGTCATGTTTCTTTTATATTCCCTTACCTGCCTTTATAGATAACCCCTTTCTTATGTACATCCTTGGGTTATCCCATACAGTTTTAGAAGACTGATTATTTCTAAAATCATTTTAAGGAAGTCTTCAATAATACCAATGTGCCCCATGTATCATGTTGTGATGTTATGTTCCTAATTCCCAAATACACTAGGCTTATAGATATTTTAGGTTGTAATAAGTGTGTTTTTATGTAATAAATAATGAATTAATCTATATTAAATACACAGGTTTTCATATTTGGTATCAAAGTAAAGTCTAGTTATTTTTTAGGTTAAGATTAGAAAAATGTTGAGACATACTTAGTGATAACACTATTTATAGGAAAACATCCCTACGTTTTGGTAAAGTATAGAGTAATTGATTTACAATAAAATATATCACTATATAGATACTACAAGTGGATGTGGATATGTCATAGATGTACCTAGGGTAACACCTAAAAACATAAAATTGAGATAGACTCAATCAAGAACTGGTGCATGACAACAAGATTTGTTGCACACCTCGTTTGATACTCCTAGGGGATATACTTTGGAAAATTCAAACTATCATTATGAACCATTATTAAAGGAACAAGAATGCTTATAAGTGTCTATGTTAGAAAATATATCATGGATAACTTAGATTGAATATTTGAAATTAATAAATTAAGGAAATATGTGTCATTTATAAGATACACCTTTAATT
Organism: Viscum album; assembly: GCA_963277665.1. Lineage (NCBI taxonomy): Eukaryota > Viridiplantae > Streptophyta > Magnoliopsida > Santalales > Viscaceae > Viscum > Viscum album. The sequence continues at coordinate 1,649,728,274 of OY728143.1, read as the reverse complement.
TTATTTTCTTACCAATTATGTGGTTAATATTCTAACATTACTCATCCCAAATTTCTTCTTTATTCTAGTCAAAAGATGTAAATAGGAAGAACTGGGTAAACAACCAATGTAATGAAAAATGTTATGACTGCCCAAATGATATTTCTAACATGATGGGATTTCAAGTAATAAATATTTTCATTATGCCAAACCAGCTATTACAAATAATAGTTAATAATGGTCACATAATTGAATGTCCAAAGACATAAAAAAAGATGAGGATAAAGATTTAAGGAATTTAAATGAATAAAGAAGATAAAGGAAAAAATATTCAATTTCCTAAATGTCGAAAATTTGGAAAGAGGCACCAAGGGAAATGCCACAAAAGAACTCTAAGGTTTTTTTAGTGTGAAAAAATAGGTCATAAAGTAGTTAGTTTCCTTAAAAATGAAGAGTATGATGGAAGGGAATAAATTAAATCCTACAACACCCATTTTTGTTCAATGTATTATGTGTGGAGAATATGAGCATTATCTTAGTCAACTCACTAATCCAAGGGTTAAATCCAAGACTAAGTGAGTACCTATTCTATGGAAATCATTGAAGTGTAAGGATTAAAGTTTTTATGTATTGGTATCTGAGAGTTATGTAGTAGAATTAGTATATCAATAGCATTTTAGATATAAGGATCATGAAACATCTAAGGATTTTTCCATAGTAGTTTCTCTTTAAACATTTGAAATATATGTTTATTGGTAACAATAACCTATAAAAGTGATTTAGTGATAAGGTTATTGATAACCTTTAATATGTGTCTGATGTGTGGATAAACCTAAAGAGTCTTGGGATAATATGTGTAAGGATAATATTATTTTTAAAATAATTTATACAACTTTTGAAGATTTGTGTGATGAATGTTTAGTATGGTTAAGGATATTTTTGGAAACATATTACAGGATCGAAAATAATAATTTTGAGGTGATTAATGATATTTCAAGAGAAGTTTTATTAGTTTGAGGTATATATACCCATTAGGTTTAATATAAAGGATTGTTTGAGAAGAATTATATTATGTTTTTGGATGTGTAAATATAAAGGGTATGAGACAAAATTTGATGTTAAAATATTATTTAATGTTGAGGTTATTGGTGTTATTTGGGATATAGTGGTATTTATTTAAGGAATTATCTATGTTAAACCTTTTTTATTTTTTTTTGAATTTTGGAGATTAATTTATTAAGGTTTATTAACTTTTACTATTTTATTACTTTATAATAACAATTTTGGATTTATTAAAGGTAGGAGGAATATATAATTTTTATTTGGTGAATTATGTGATCTGTTATAATCTTATTCTAACGCATCAGGCATGAAAAAATTCACCTTAAGTATTCATAGTTTGGAGTAAAGATGAGATTGTCAAAGAAATTGATTAAAGTATGAAACTATACTTTTCAAGAAATTATATTTCTTTATGAACCTATTATAGATTGTAAATTAATTCATTATCTATAGGAAAGTAATATTAAAACCAAAATGTTTTCATATTACAATAATTTCTAATGGATTGATGTTCATTTTACCCATCAAAATTTTATGGTTTTACGGTCATTGAATTTATCCTAACCCTGATTTTTATCACACACTATTAGTCCTTTGGTGTTATTTTTATCTTTCATTTATATGTTTTCACTTCCCACAAATTTTCCCTTACTTATAAACCCAGTTATGTTACGACCTTTTTAATTCTATCTCTTTTTTTTCTAGTGAATATTTTATTAACCCTTTTTATGATGTGGGTTTTCAATAAAGATATTTTAAAGTGTAAAAAAATTACTTATATATATCATGTTTAAATTGAGAGTATGAAATTTATTAAAGGGGGAATAATTTAATGCCCTGAGTTTTTAAAAGATAAAACTATGTTCGATAGTGTATGTGATACACAACACCAAACCCAAACAAACAATGATTATTTAAATATGACTATTTTAACCTTTCCATTAAATTGGTAGATATGACTAATATTAACTAATTTATAATATATATATATATATATCCTACTCATAATAAATTTATTTATTAATTCTTAGTAAATAATCATTCATGTTTTTTTGGTAATGTCCTTTTGTTCTTTAAAATACATTTTCTTCAAAAATGTTTTTTATTTTTTTTTGTAAAAAACATATTATAATTATTTCAATAACATTTATAAAATGTATTTGATAAAATGAGCTCCATTTTTGATATCATCATATAAAAATTAACTTAGGGTGAAATTTTTGGATTTTTCGTAAAATATAGATTTTTCAGTGAATAGTGAAAAATACTGTTTTAAGTAAAATTGTCATTTATTTCAATAAATTAAGTAATATAAATGTACCAATACTAATTTAATTTTATTTAAAGGAAAAATAATTATTATTTATTTATATTTATTTCAATTAATTACATTTGAATCATTTTATATTGGATTTAATATTTAGGATTAAAAACACATTTTTCTAAAAACTGTTTTAAAATGCGTATTGTTTCTCAATTATAATTAATTAAAATAACCCCTAATTATGAGTGATTTAAATGAAATTTTTATATTATATATCTATATTTATGAATTTAAATTAATATAATTAATATTACTAGTTTTACTATTAATTTAAAATTATTATTCCTAGAAAAAATACATTTTTTGGAAATCGCTTTTCATCACACTTGCATGTATTATTTTAAATTCATCCACTTCTATGAATTGAATTTTTAAAAATGGTTTAAATATTTAGAATCATGATAATAAATATTAGTTATTAAGTTCAACTAAATTTTTTGATAGTATGAACAGTAACCATAATAAATATTTATTACAGCATTAAAAGTAAAATAGGTTAATTATGGGTAAAAAGATAATAATAAATTAACAAGAAAAAAATAAAGGGAAATACTAACAGTATGAATATGTATATTTAATTTTCAATAAAATGACTATTATATTTACTCTATATTGTTTTTACCTAATAAATTATTAAGTAATGAGTTTGATAAAAATTAGTTTTAATACGAAAGAACTCAAATTGTATTTTTGGGTAATATGAAATTTTAATTAAGACATTTATTTTGATGAATTATTGGATTGTTTAAATAAGTAATATTTTTATAAAATATTATTTTTAAATTAGGATTATTAAATATAAATGATAATGTCATTTTTATGATTTCAAATGTAATTTCTGTAATGGTTCAAAAACTCTTATTGTCAAAAACCCAGCATTTCCAAATAAATGTCGATTATATTTTAAAAGTGAAAATTAAAATATTTTGAAAATTATTTTGATAAAATAAATATTATTTTTGGAATTATAATTTTGAATTTATCCAATGGTGGATTTTTCATAATTTCCTGAGACAATCGAATTTTCAAATAAAAGTTAAATACGATATAAATATATGTTGTGTATTATGACATTATAATGATCCAAAATTGATGTAATAAATGATATAAAATTTATAGAAAACAAGATATATTTTTACCCTTTAAATAAATGTATTTTTTATATTATTTTATTTTTTTTATAAATCCTTTATGAATCCTCCAAATCCTATATTATATTTTAAGGTTATAAAATAATTTCTTTATGAACATAACTCACTTACACATCATAAATTGTAATATTTTAATGAGTTCAGAGCTTGGAATTTTAAAATAATTAAAACCAATCTTGTTTTTCAGAATCCATTTTAAATTACCATAGGATGTTTTGAAATTTTTATCATTTTATTGTATAGATTCCAAAACCTAAGTTTAGGAAATAATAAAGAACTCCAATTATTTTCCTATAAAATCCCACCCAATATCCCATTCCTTTTTACTAAAAAAACTTGGATCACGTCCTTATTATTCCCTCCCTTATATAGAGTCCACCCAAGTTTTCCCTAAGATCTTATGAATCTCATCTCAAGCTTTTGGAATCACCCTCTCAGGGTAAGGGATCTCCCTCTCTTCTTTTTATTCAAGCACCTCTTTTATGATGTGTCTCTTAATTTCCATATGTTCTTATTTGGGTATGTTTTTATAAATCCCTATTACTACCATTTTTATTTCCATGTGACTGTATACCCCTTTTACTCTCATTAATCCCTCCCATGAACCTTTATGTACACCCTTTATGATTTCGAAATTGTCATGCAATTTTCAATACCAAAAGTGAGGGGCCTCTCCCTCTTATTTTCAATTCAAGAACCTTCATTATATTTATCCTTTTAAATATAATTTTTTTAATTACCTTATAAAGATCCCTCTAATATAAACTTTATTTCTTAACAATTATAGATAATTTATCCCCTCTCATTATAGTGTTTACCTAAGCCGTTACTTTGCTGAAATCCTCTCTTTCTCCTCTTTATTCAAGCATCTTCATTATCTTATGTGTTTTATCTCCAATTACTGATGTTGGTATATTTTCTTCCATATCATCTTTATTTTAATTATTATTTATTAATTATTTTATGCCTATTTCACTCTCATTATTCCCTTCCATGGACATTTATGTTCCCCTATTACGATGCTGAAATTTCACTGCAGTTTCCCATGCCAAACAATTGTGTAGTCAATACCCATACCCATTTCCTATCTTGGGTGTTCAACTTTTTATAATCATACATATTTAATTGGGTTCTTACATGTATGTAATCTACAATCCATTATAGTGGTATTAAATGTGATGAAATATGTTCTTAATTATATGATCTATGTGGCACACTTATGCGTGTACATGATATGATTATGATGGGTGCACCAAGTTAGTGCTCCAATGCATTGGGTAATGTTTTAGTCTCATGAGAAAACATGTTTATTGTATGTGGGATCATCTTAAGAACATTATTTTATGATGTCTTGTTGGTTAACCTTAACCAATGTTTAGAATTTCATGTTTAAATTTGTTTCCACATTTTCCATGTTACCTTTATGTCTCCATGATATATCGTTCCTTATTATTCATGTTTATGATTCTCATCCCTTTTATGTTCCACTTAAATTATTATTTTATAACATGTAATATCATCTTCATTCAATTATTATTTTATATTCCCTTACTAGGATTTATAGGTCACCCATTTTTTATGTATTCCCCCAAGTTATCCTAGGTAGTTTTAGTGGACCGATAATTTCCATGAGAATGTTAAGGAAGTTTTCAATAATAAAGATGTACACCATGCATCAAGTTGTGATGTTATACACATAATTCTGAAATAAATTTGGATTCTAGGTATTTAAAAATTTACTAAGTGTGTTTTTTATGTAATAAATCATGAATTATTGTGTAATAAATACATAGGTTGTTATAAGGACTATATTGGGTCTTGGACTTGTGACCCCTGGTCTGTTTCAAGACAACAATTTGTAACTAGTTTGAAGGTTATGTTGTTATGAATCTCTATCTTAGGAATTAATATCTATATAGACACCACGCAGAAAGGATTATAGGATGGTTGGTGATACCTCTTCAATTTCTCATATACATTTGATCAGACACAAGTTGCACCCCTTATCATGTCAACATTTTCACTCAAATAGGGATGATCATTGCCCGCCACTATTTTATTAGCACCTATAATCACTCACGATATTTGATGATCAAGAGGATATTCACTTTCCTATATTCAACTTGATATTTTCTTCAATAATGGCTTGGTGTCATATCTATTAGCATCCATTCTTCCACCACAACTCAATCTTTAGATAGCTCCATTAATATGCAATTGGAATTTGTTGTGATCAGATTTTAATATCTAAATTCAACCAAGGTCAGCCTCCTCAGGGAAAATGGTGTCTTGGATTGTATATATTCAACATAAATTGAATGAATTCATCATATCACCAATATCTCGACCCATATTAGTTAGAATTCATCGAGCATAAACTAATTGTGGAAATTCATCAGCGTATCTTATATATTTTTCAATATTTTACTATCTTTAAGGTTTGCAGCCACTAGTAATACTTCACACATATTCCATAACATTGGGTTTGTATGGTGATTCATCATCTCAAGTGAAATTTAAATTTCTATTGAGTTAAAAATTTATTTTCATCAGTGTTATATTAAAATTTATGAATCCGTTTTCCCTAGAAATCCTTCTGTAGGCTCAGTAGTTCCTCCAAGACAAGTTGATCCATGAAAGAATGGATATTGAGTCAAGCCATAATATATAGGGGTTTATTCTTACAACTTGTTCCTGAAAGGAGTTATAATGGTGGAAGGGATTCATAAAAGAAGTGTATATTCTTGGAAGTTGTTTGGTGGGTTATAAGTCTTCATGATCGAAGAAACAAGGCATAAATAAAGGTGAAAAATAGCACTAGATCTCCATCTCATAGTCGCAATTGGCACACAAACACGATATCATGGGAATAATCATAGGTTGGAGCACAATAATAGATAGTTTCATGGTCATTGTATAACTCTCCCCTACAAAAAATAGGGTATTCTCACAGTATAGGATTGAGGGCATGATTTCCAGTTTATGGAAACACTACATTTCATAAAAATTATTTTAACTGTAGGATTTTTTCCATTTTTTTAAATTATAAAATAATTAAAAAGAATAAAAATTATCTATTAACACATATAATTGATTTCTATAATTAATTTTGGGTTTCTTTTAACTAATTAATTCCAAATTAAATTTCAAAAAATTGAATAAAATAGTAATCAATTACAATCATGACTTTGTAACTCAAAATTAATTCAAGTATAGTCCAAAAAAACAATAAAATTCAACATTGAAAATTCATCCTTAAAAATAAAAGTTCAAACTAAAATTAATGTATGGATTATTTGATAAATAAAAAAACTAATAATCCATAAAAAATGAATATTAAATCCAATTTTCAATAAATGCTAGATTTCTCAAAAGGCACAAAAAACACTAATTTACCCATAATTTTATTGAATTTGGGGGTTAATTTCTATTAAAAGGAAACAATTTTTTTTGAAAATTTAGAACACATCAATCTCTCACACTTAAACTATTGGACTCCTAGGTAATAAGAATACTTATTCAAAAATATGATTATCCTATGTAAATTCAACTATACATACCAAAAAATAAATAACGTGAAGACTTCTCTAGTACTTGAAAATGTCATTCCTCCTAAGTGATTTTCACACACTTTTACACTTTAATTCAAGTTGAAATTTCTAGTCCAAGGGTTGAAACATATTATATTTAAGTGGATTCAAAATTTTAACAAGAATCACTTCCATTTATCCATTTCTTCTAAGCTTCTTAAACGAGTGTTCTAATCTCCACTTTATTGATAGAACTCAAATGAATTTGGAATAATTCAGTTTCCCCCTTCTTTATATGGGTTCATTATTACCCTCACCTGAATGATTTCATTTTTGATAATTAGGCACTTTATTGAATTTTTTACCATCCATAAATGTGCAAAGAACTGTAAAAAGGATCTTATTTAACATATATATAAAAGGATTTAATTTACCCACACACCTAGTTCTTGATGTCTCGTATACTCAATGTGGGATCACAATTTCCCATTTTATTCCAATTTCAAAGGACTTATATCAATTTGTTTTGAGTTATCTCCCTTAGGTGTTATTTTTCACATACATAAAGTTATCTCAAATTAAGTTCAAAAATCTAATGACCTCATGTTATATTTATGATTTTGTAGAAATCATTTCACTCACACTCCTTTTTCTAGTTCTAAGATGAAATTTCTATGAAAGAAGTAGATAATTGTCTCAATAATCATTTAACTCTCAAAATTTTAGATCCAATGAATTCCCTCCACTTTTAAAAAGAAATTTTCACTTGGAAAGGAAATATTAAACTAAAATAAATTAAAAAAAACATAAAAAAGCTATAAAAAATATCTATGTATGACATTTATAAACAAAATAGTTTTTTTTTTCAAAACATAGATTCACTATTAACATACCAAAAATAGAAATAATATTTTTTTTACAGATCCTAAAATATTTCCTAAAATTAATTAAAAAATATAATATAATTTTTTTGAATTATTTCCCCCACACTTATTCAACACTTCAATATTATGTTCAATAAGAATTTAAATAAATTTCAATGTGTGAACAAATTTTAAAGGATAGAAACCAGCTTGTTTTTTATTCTTCCTACAAGATTAAGGTAAGCTCGCCCATGGGTTCATTTATAAACACATTAAGATAATATCCTATGTGCTTTACACATTTTAATTTTTATATAAAACAAAATAAAACATCATAAATTTATTAATAACTAATAAAATGAAAAAAAAAGTGAAAGGAATGGAATCTTGGGACGTTACCTCCGAAGAGAAGCTATATTTATATTTCCCACAGTTGAACGGTCCAATAGTCATCCATAATCTGTTGAATGATTGGGTTTATGTGATAAAAACCACCATATCCTCTTTCTTGCACCACTAGAATGATTTAGTTCCATTTTTAGGTCTCTTTTAATAGAGTTATTTAGGCCCACCCCCCGATTAGTGTGAAGTATTTCATAAGGTTATCATGGAATGATGATGTTTGGGGTCTCCTAATCAGGATTTGTTTTGTGGAATCGTCCTCCAATGTCTCATCCATTAAGATTTATTCATAATCAACTAAAGTAGAGTCCGTAAATAATTCAAGATGAATAAAATTTAAACAAGTTGAGTTTAAGTCAATATTCTCCTCTTCATGGGCAGTAATTGAACATTTCTTTTCCTCATAAATACCTTTGGAAATTACTCTTCTATTGTACCTCCCTCTAGTTGATACTCATTGTAATGTTGAGAGGGTAACTTATTTATAACAACCCATACTTTACATACATTGTTATTACTTCAGAATTGAAGCACACTTATTACAACATATAACAAAACCAGGAAAGGACCGTATATGTATAGAGTCATTAGAAACTGGGAAACGTAAACAAATGGTTCATAAAGTATCTACTTTGCCTCCCATTTATTTCATCATATCTAGAGTCCCTTTTGGCATATCCTACTTAATAACCTTCTTACTAACCTGGGGAAATAAAACATACAAAAGGGTGATCTCAAATGCTCAGTAAGGGTAAACAAAAGAAAAATCAATCACATCATATACATAAGAACATAACTTTTGGAAATCTTAACCTGCAAAAGAGATCATAATTTCATATCGTGGGATAAATCATAGTAGTGAAATGTAATCCCAATAATCATAAATTAAAAAATGAAACTTTGTGGCATACACACATAATCATAGAGAATCATTTCTTATTAGTCAAGACGCGTTGCCAAGATTATCTTAGTGGACAAAGTCCATTTCTGAACCGAGTTCACTCTTCATTTCAGTACTGCTTCACTGAACTGGTTTAACCTGCCATTCCAGCCATGTATATCTCATGAGATATAAAATCTTTACCGAATGCATTGGAGGGAGATATAGGTCCCACCCATCTCATAATGATACCATTCTTATGTGTGCCACAAAATCATAAATCGTACATCATTGCATAACCCATGTAATAAAAATGACATCATAAAACAATTTATACAAGATAAAGGAATTCATAAAAATAATTTCATCACAACATAATCAAATAAATGCAATAATAGGGATAGAAACAGAACCCTATATTATCTTAGATGGAAAATAATTTTGATAAAACACTTGAACTCCATTCTTGAGGAAAATATCCTTTCAAAAACATTTTCCTTTCTTAACATGTCATACAATTTTAAACTAAAAGAAGTTGATTAAAAATAAAATTTAAAACTTGTAAAGGAAGATTCTTGGAAATAATTTTTTAAAAATCCATTTATGCCGTATAATTTAAAAAAACATTCTTCTCGTACTTTTTTCGGAAAAGTCAAAAAGTACCTCGTACGAAAAACATCAAAAGATTCCTTTCATATCTTTTACTAAAAACTCACCTAAGGGTAAAATTGGATTTAAAAAATTGTATGTGGATGGAAATAATATTACATATTGAGGAAACATGGATGTGGATGACAAAATACACCCCAGTAAATCTCAAAGTATAAACAATCTCGGATAAAATGAGATTGTGATATTTTCCCTTACCTTAGGTCCGATTTGCTTCGTAAGTGTCTGAACCTCCTGTATAATGTTTTAAATAATGTTATTGACTTATTCCAGAATCATAATTATTTTTATGATATCATATATGGTCATATTCTTAGCTTCTTATTAGTAACATTTCATTACTACTTGTTATTCGGGTGTTTATTACTTTTTGTTCTTATGCGTGTTTTGTCGAATAAATTCTTATTTTTATTTTTAGGTTATAGATACCTCATTTACAGAATGGTATTAGTGTAATATATATCATATTCATTCATTCAATTCATTTATATAATTATTATGAAATGAATATCATGTATAACGAGTCGCATCACATCGTGGAGACGATATTCCGTACGTACGCACGAGCGAGGATATCGTTCCCATGATCGTGGAATTATATTGGAGTGTATGTATACTAATTCAGAATCAATATCACTTTACAATAATCATATATAGTCATTATTTACACCATTATACCCATCCAAGTAAGGTGGTGGTGGAAAATAGATTACACCATGACGTGGAGACGGTATTCTGTACGTACGCACGCGCGGTGATTTCGTTTTCTATAGGATGGATAGATGGTGAAATAGGGTTGTTTCATACTTATAATAACATATCAGTATATGAGTGATACTGATGTTATTACTTCATAATGAAACAACTAAATAAGAAGAAGTGGAAGAAGAAATAAAGTTGAAATAATCGGTAATGAACATTACCTCTTCTTTGAAGCGCCTCTTTGAGACCTCCTCTTAGGGAACTAAAATTGGTCTTTGAAGAAGACCAGGACCTCTAGGATGTTTCTAGGGAAGTGTAGAAGAGAATTTGGCAGGGGTTTTCTGAGCTTGAAGGCTCAACGTGGTGTGAGGAAAAGAGGGAGGATGTGCCCTTTTATAAGGGAGGAGAGGGGCACCTTTGGAATATCTAAAACTATTATTTTATTATAAAGTCAAATTAGGGTTTTAATAGCTCCAAATTGATATATTTCTAATTTAAGGTGGGGATGGGTTGAAACCATCTCATCCAATATAATTTAGACAAGTTTAGATCATTATATTAACCTTATCTTTTAGTTTTAACTCTTAGTTAATTAGATTGACATTTATCATGTCACTTTGTATTTTTATAATATATAGTTAATAAACTTACCATATACATCCAAGCGACCCCCAAGTGGTCCATTAATGATACACATATCATGATATAAGTATCTTGTCCGAACCTTAGATTTTTAGGAATATAATAACAATTAATAATATAATGTTTGTTTTAAAAACTATTTTATGTCAATTTTGACACTATTTGGTAATTGATTTTTGTGAAAATCATAACAGAATGATTAGTTAGAAAAAAATTAATTAAATCAATACTAACATGTCATATTAACTTAGAAAATTATTTGAATTCATAAAAAGTCTCAAATTACATTTATTTGTGTATTTATGGCATCAATTATGTCAATATTTCATTAATAAGATAATTACTACATCATCATTTTATTATAAATAAATTAAATTATTTTAAGTCTAAAAATTAAAAATAAAATACCATTATGTTGTAAATACTTTTATCTTTCTAATGAATTTTTATAGTCGAATTTATCTTATGTATAACCCTATATTAAAAATTATTTCGTTATTAAACTTTGATTTTAACTATTTTAACCCTTCTTTAAATAAATTGATAATAAATGTCCTAATCTAATACAAGTGGGCCTAAATGGTCATATTTTATTCCTAAAGTTGTTTTTGGTCGAATTACACTTATCAAATAGAATTAGGACATGTGTTAGGGTAATAATAATAACACTTTTACCCTTAATTACCCTATTTACTTTTAACCATGGTAAAAAAAGTAAAAAGTTACTATTCACCAAAAATTATTTTCATCTCATTGAACCACATTTTAGTCCTTGATATTAACCGTGTCTCTTGGATTTTCGAAATTCTACTCACAGAAGCGGTAATATTAAGTTTTATGAAAAATTCAGTTTTTTTTAACTACCACTTAGTGGTTTCACTATTCCTCAAAAAAATGAAAGTTTCCAGAAAAAATACCAAAAATTAGGCCTAAGCTATATTTGATATTATGAATTCAAAAATGATGTCTATTTTTCCAAATTCAAAACATATCAGTTACATTAACTAATTTAAAAATTAATTTTCGTCGTCCAAACAAATAGCGTGTTTTAAGAGATAATAACTATCAAAAGATTGACACTTGTTTATGTCTGGTTTAAATGTGAAATTACATCCAATGAACAACATTGTATTAAATTGTAAAAATATATTCTAAATATACTTTAAAACCACTCAAATTAATAATTTATCACTATTAATTATTTTGATTAAAAAAGTTGTTTTTAATTAAAATTTAGTGATTTTCACTAATCATCAGAATATGAAAGTTATCTGAAAAGTACCAAAATTTCACCCTAAGCTAATTTCGATATTCCGAATCCAAAAATGAAGTCCATTTTGGAAAATAAAATTTACAAAATTTCAAAAAGTTGTTATTACTATTCATAACAGCTAGTTTTAATAATATTTTAATAGCATATCATTGTTTAGTGAACCTCGGTATTACGTACGACACAAGCTATCGAGGAAGGCCTCAGTTGTGTGTAAAGCAAGCCAAGATAGTGTTGTTTGTAGTGAAAGATTCCTTTGATGATTTATATAACATAAAAACAAAATATTTCTCATAAAAGTCTCGGGTGTTACATTCTACCCCCCTTAAAATGAATTTCGCCCTCAAAATTCGTCACTTTGTAACAAAAAGATGAGGATACCTCTCCCTCATCATATCCTAAAGCTCCCATGTATATTCTTATAATTAGTGGTTCCTCTATAAAACTTTCACCAATCGAGTGGTCTTGTTTCGTAGGACTTTTTTGCTACAATCCAGAATCTCTATCGGCTGTTCTTCATAAGAAAGATCTTGCTCCAGCGGTACAACTTCTGAGCTGAGTACATGTGAAGGATCAGGTATGTACTTTCTCAGGATAGATACATGGAACACATCGTGAACTTGAGAGAGATTTGGTGAAAGCGCCAATCGGTAAACTACCTTTCCAACACGATCCAGTATTTCGAAAGGATCGATATATCTAGGGCTCAACTTCCCCTTCTTTCCAAATCTCATGACCCTATTCTAGGGAGATATTTGTAAGAACACTTTATCACCCACTTCAAACTCTATGTCTTTTATTCGGTTGTCGGCATAACTTTTTTGTCGACTCTGAGCTGCTCTTATGTGTTGTTGAATAGATCAGACCTTTTATGCCATCTCATCAACAAGATCAGGTCCTAATAGCTTTCTTTCCCCAACTTTATCCCAGAAAGTTGGAGTCCTGTATTTCTTTCCATAGAGAGCTTCATAAGGAGCCATCTGAATACTGGAGTGAAAGCTATTATTATAAGAAAATTCCACCAAAGGTAGGTGTTGATCCCAACCACCTTTAAAATCCATAGGGCAAGCTCTCAACATATCTTCTAGAGTTTGAATTGTTCTCTTAGACTGACCATCTGTATGAGGATGATAAGCAGTGATGAAACTCAACTCTATATCCAGAGTATGATGAAGACTTCGCCAGAACTTCGAGGTAAATCTCGGATCCCGATCAGATATAATAGAAAGTGGTACTCCATGCAATCTTACCACTTCCTTTACATATATCCTGGCAAGCTGATCCAGAGAGAAATCCTCTCTAATAGCAATGAAGTGTGCAGACTTTGTAAGACGATCAACTATAAACCAGATAGCATTATTGCCTTTGGATGTTTTGGGAAGTCCTGTGACAAAGTACATAGTGATGTTTTCCCATTTCTATTCAGGTATGGGTAATGGTTGTAGCATCCCCTTAGACTTGTGTCTCTCAGCTTTAACTTTCTAACAAACCAAGCATCGAGAGACATATTCAGTAACATCTCTTTTCATGTCATCCCACCAGAAGTACTCTTTCAGTTCCCTATACATCTTTGTGCTTCCAGGATGAATAGTGAATGAAGAACTATGAGCCTCATCCAGCAGCTCCTTCTTTAATTCGGGGATGGGAGGAACACAAACCCGATTCCTAAACTTTATTATCCCATCACAATCAAGGTTGAATTCAGGAACATTTCTCACCATCTTTTGTAACTCTACATCTTCTTTCTGTGCCTCTTTAATCTTCACATGTATAGATTGTTGAACATTAATTTGAGAAGGATACGATTTCCTCCTTTCCATTATAATTCCAAGATCTATCCTTCTTAAATCCATAAACATTGGATCTTTTGTGATCCTCATCATGGATAAACTAGCATGGTCTTGTCGACTTAATGCATCTGCCACCTTGTTTTCTTTCCTAGGGTGGTAATGAATTGAGCAGCCATAATCCTTAATCATCTCTAACCATCTTCTTTGGCGCATATTCAGCTCCTTTTGTGTGAAAATATACTTTAAACTTTTATGATCATTATAAATGTCACACTTTTCTCCATAAAGATAATGCCTCCAAATATTTAATGCAAAGATTACCGCAGCTAACTCCAAATCATGAGTTCGGTAATTTTGCTCATGGATTTTCAACTGTCATGAGGCATAAGATATCACCATATAATTTTTCATAAGAACACAGCCCACTCCCTTCTTGGATGCATCACTGTAGATCACAAACCTTTCTCCACTACAAGGCAGTGTGAGCACAGGTGTAATGGATAACCTTCTTTTCAACTCCTTGAAATTCTCTTCACATTCCTCTGTCCAAACAAACTTAACTCCTTTCTGAGTCAACCTGGTGAGTGGATTAGATAATCGTAAAAAATCTTTCACAAAACGTCGATAATATCCAACCAAACCAAGAAAACTTCGGATCTAAGTTACTGTTGTTGGTCTCAAACATCTTTCGATAACCTATGTTTTTTCTAGATCCATAGATATCCCCTCTTTTGATATTATGTGACCCAAAAATGAAACTTTTTAAAGCCAAAATTCACACTTGGTAAATTTGGCATAAAGCTTCTCCTTTCTTAGGGTCTTCAATACAATTATCAAGTGATCTTCATGTTCTTCCTTTCTCTTTGAATAGACAAGAATGTCATCTATAAAGACTACCAAAAACTGATCAAGATAGTCTCTAAAGACTCTATTCATCAGATCCATGAAGATAACAGGGGAATTAGTAAGACCTTATGGCATCACTATAAATTCATAGTGTCCATACCTTGTACGGAAAGCCATCTTTGGTATATCCTCCCTTTTGACCCTTAATTGATGATACCCCGAACGAATATCAATCTTGGAAAAGTATTGAGCTCCACGTAGTTGGTCAAATAAGTCATCAATGCACGGAAGAGGATATTTGTTCTTGATAGTGATCTTGTTAAGTTCTCGATAATCAATGCAGAGTCTCATTGATCCATATTTCTTATTAACAAATAGAACATGTGCTTTCGAAGGTGACAAACTAGGGCATATGAATCCCTTATCAAGATTCTCTTGGATTTGCTTCTTCAATTCCTGCAACTCAATTGGGGCCATTCTATAAGGTGTCTTTGAAATAGGCAAAGCACCCGATACGAGTTCTATTGAAAACTCAAGTTCACGATTTGGTGGAAGACCCGACAATTCCTCTAGAAAGACATCATCAAACTCCCGTACAATGGGCATATTCTTAATCGTGAGTTTCTCTCCAGCCATTTGAGATAAATAACCCTCATTTAGTGGAATCAAGACCCATAAGATGGAAGAATTTTCCACTGGAAGGTTATGTTCATCCTTGCATCGATAGACGATCATAGATTGATCTGGAATATGAAATGTGACTTCCCTTCTTTGGCAATTGATATGAGCTCCATATAAAGAAATCCAATCCATGACAAGAATCACATAAAATTACAGTATAGGAAGGATCACAAGATTTGCTGGAAGCACTTTCCCACAAACTTCAATCAGGGAAGAATTATAAACTTTTGATGCGACTGTTGTGCCATTAGGGGTTGTCACAGCTAACTCAACATCTAATTGTTGAGGTAATACGGTGATACTCTTAGAAAATTTTTCCGAAATAAAAGAGTGGGTGGATCCAGAATCAAATAAAACATTTTCTACTTTAGAGTGGATGGTATGTGTACCTTTCACCACATCATTATCATACTCCACATCGCTGATAGAAATTGCATGTGACTTTACTTTGTCTTTATCCTTAAGAGTTTGTTGATGTCGACCATCATCATCAACCCTTGGATTTGGGCATTGATTGGCATAATTCCCCATCTCCTTGCACTTGAAACATTGAAGTGTAGTAGGTTCATTCTGTGTATCCCTTCCTTTGTTTGCATCATTAGACATCTTCTTCCCATCATTGCGGCATTCAAATTCCCGATGACCTTCCTTTACACATTTGAAACATTTACTTGTCCCTTTAAGACAACTACCTCCATGTTTCTTTCCACACTTTGAGCATAAGGGAAAGCTCATCTTCTTTTCAGTGTGCTCTTTATATTTTCCTTTGAATTCCATTTTCCTCTTCTTATCAAACCCATATGACTGATGGGTTACCTCAATCTCCATCTCATCTTTGAGAGCACATCGAACAATTTCCTCGTAGCTATTGAAGTACCTTATAGATAAGGCCCTTCAAAGACTTGTTTTTAAGCCACTAAGGAATCGATCGATCTTACTCTCAGGTTGGATAATAATACCAGAAGAGTACCTTGCAAGTCTTGTAAAATTTGCTTCATAAGTACCAATAGATTCATCATCCTTTTGCTTCAGTTCAAGAAACTCTTTCTCCATCTTTGTTTGGAGAATATGATGGAAGAACTTATTTAAAAATAAGTTCTTGAACTCATCCCATTCCATGGACTCAATTTCATCCCTTTGCCTCGTATTCTTAATAAGATTCCAGCATTGATCAACATCTCCTTCCAAACGATACACTGCTAGGATGACTTTATCATGTTCAGAATATTGAATAACTAAAAATACCTTTTCAGTAGTACTAATCCATTGTTCAGCAACTAATGGATCAGTAGACCCGCTAAATGAAGGTGGACGCTACCTCATGAAGGATTCAACAGAATGTTGCTCCTTCCTTTTCTCGTTTGGAAGTCCTGCATGATTCATAGCATGAGAAAGTTGTGTGAGCATGGCTACAATATTTTTCATTCTAGCTCCAACAACGTTTGGTTGCTCAGGGGGACAATCATTGCATTGCCTGTCGCATTCCGCATTAACACAGTTCCTTCAGGTTCCAGCCATTGACTAAAACCAATAATAATAGTGTGAGCAACACTAATTATAATAGGAAAACCACATAATCAAGAATAAAATTTCACACTTAAGGTCTTATCCTAGGTTATTCATGGCCATTTCTAAAACACTAAGATTGTGTTCTATGCTTAGAATTATCCTTAGGGTTCTTACTAAGGCTTTCACATCCTAGTTTCCAAAGGTTGACTATATCTTTCCTCTGATACCAATTATAACGACCCATACTTTAATTACATTGTTATTACTTCAGAATTGAAGCACACTTATTACAACATAAAACAAAACCAGGAAAGGACCGTATAGGTATAGAGTCTTTAGAAAATGGGAAACCTAAACAACTGGTTCATAAAGCATCTACTTTTCCTCCCATTTATTTCATCATATCTAGAGGCCCTTTTGGAATATCCTACTTAATAACCTTCTTCCTGACCTGGGGAAATAAAACATACAAAAGGGTGAGCTCAAATTCTCATTAAGGGTAAACAAAAGAAAAATCAATCACATCATATACATAAGAACATAACTTTTGGAAATCTTAACCTGCAAAAGAGATCATAATTTCACAACATGGGATAAATCATAGTAGTGAAATGTAATCCCAATAATCATAACCTAAAAAATAAAACTTTGTGGAATACACACATAATCATAGAGAATCATTTCTTATTAGTCAAGACTCATTGCCAAGAATATCTTAGTGGAAAAAGTCCATTTCTGAACCGAGTTCACTCCTCATTTCAGTCCTGTTTCACTGAACCGATTTAACCTGCCGTTCCAGCCATGTATATCTCATTAGATATAAAATATTTACCCAATGAATTGGAGGGAGATATAGGTCCCACCCATCTCATAATGATACCATTATTATGTGTGCCACAAAATCATAAATCATACATCATTGCATAACCCATGTAATAAAAATGACATCATAAAACAATTCATATAAGATAAAGGAATTCATAAAAATAATTCCATCAAAACATAATCAAATCAATGTAATAATAGGGATAGAAACAAAACCCTATATTATCTTAGATGGAAAATAATTTTGATAAAACACTTGAACTCCATTCTTGAGGAAAATATCCTTTCAAAAACATTTTCCTTTCTTTACATGTCATAAAACTTTAAACTAAAAGAAGTTGATTAAAAATAAACTTGAATACTTGTAAAGGAATATTCTTGGAAATAATGTTTTAAAAATCCATTTATGTTGTATAAGTTAAAAAAACATTCTTCTCGTACTTTTTTCAGAAAAGTCAAAAAGTACCTCGTATGAAAAACGACAAAAGATTCCTTTCATATCTTTTACTAAAAACTCACCTAAGGGTAAAATTGGATTTAAAAAATTTTAGGTGGATGGAAATAATATTACATATTGAGAAAACATGGATGTGGATGATAAAATACACCCCAGTAAATCCCAAAGTATAAACAATCTCGGATAAAATGAGATTGTGATATTTTCCCTTACCTTAGGTCCGATTTGCTTCGTAAGTGTCCGAACCTCCTGTATAATGATTTAAATAATGTTATTGACTTATTCAAGAATCATAATTATTTTTATGATATCATATATGGTCGTATTCTTAGCTTCTTATTAGTAATATTTCATTACTATTTGTTATTCGGGTGTTTATTACCTTTTGTTCTTATGCGTCTTTTGTCGAATAAATTCTTATTTTTATTTTTAGGTTATAGATACCTCATTTAAAGAATGGTATTAGTGTAATATATATCATATTAATTCATTCAATTCATTTATATAATTATTATGCAATGAAGATCATGTATAACGAGTCGCATCACATCGTGGAGACGGTATTCCGTACGTACACATGAGCGGTGATATCGTTCCCATGATCGTGGAATTGTATTGTAGTGTATGTATACTAATTCAGAATCAATATCACTTTACAATAATCATATATAGTCATTATTTACACCATTTTACCCATCCAAGTAAGGTGGTGGTGGAAAATAGATTACACCACGGTGTGGATACAGTATTCCTTACGTATGCAGGCGCAGTGATTTCGTTTTCCGTAGGATGTATAGATGGTGAAATAGGGTTGTTTCATACTTATAATAACATATCAGTATATTAGTGATACTTATGTTATTACTTCATAATGAAACAACTAAATAAGAATAAGTGGAAGAAGAAATAAAGTTGAAAGAATCGGTAACGGACATTACCTCTTCTTTAAAGGGCCTCTTTGAGACCTCCTCTTAGGGAACTAAAATTGGTCTTTGAAGAATACCAAGACCTCTAGGATGTTTCTAGGGAAGTGGATAAGAGAATTTGGCAGGGTTTTGCCGAGCTTGAAGGCTCAAAGTGGTGTGAGGAAAAGAGGGAGGAGGTGCCCTTTTATAAGGGAGGAGAGGGGCACCTTTGGAATAACTAAAAATATTATTTTATTATAAAGTAAAATTAGGTTTTTAATAGCTCCAAATTGATATATTTCTAAGATAATGTGGGTATGGGTATAAATAATCTCATCCAATAGAATTTAGACAAGTTTAGGTCATTATATTAACCTTATCGTTTAGTTTTAACTCTTAGTTAATTAGATTGACATTTACCATGTCACTTTGTATTTTTATATTATAGAGTTAATAAACCTACCATATACATCAAAGAGACCCCCAATTAGTCCATTAATGATACAAATATCATTATATAAGTATCTTGGCCGAACCGTAGATTTTTAGGAATATAATAACAATTAATAATATAATATTTGTTTTAAAAACTATTTTATGTCAATTTTGACACTATTTGGTAATTGATTTTTGTGAAAATCTTTACAGAATGATTAGTTTGAAACAAATTTATTAAATCAATAATAACATGTCATATTAACATATAAAATTATTTTAATTCCTAAAAAGTCTCAAATTACATTTATTTGGGTATTTATAACATCAATTATGTCAATATTTCATTAATAAGATAATTACTGCATCATCATTGTATCATAAATAAATTAAATTATTTTAAGTCTAAAAATTAAAAATAAAATACCATTATGTTGAAAATATTTTTATCTTTCTAATTAATATTTATAGTCTAATTTATCTTATGTATTACCCTATATTAAAAATGATTTCATTATTAAACTTTGATTTTAACTATTTTAACCCTTCTTTAAATAAATTGATAATAAATTTCCTAATCTAATCCAAGTGGGCCTAAATTGTCATATTTTATTCCTAAGGTTGTTTTTGGTCGAATTAAACTTATCCAACAGAATTATGATGTGTGTTAGGGTAATTAAAATAACACTTTTACCCTTAATTACCCTATTTACTTTTAACCCTGGTAAAAAAAGTAAAAAGTTACTATTCACCAAAAATTATTTTCATCTCATTGAACCACATTCTAGCCCTTGATATTAACCGTGTGTATCGGATTTTCGAAATTCTACTCACAAAAGCGGTAAAATTAAGTTTTATGAAAAAATCAGTTTTTTTTAACTACCACTTAGTGGTTTCACTATAAATAAAAAAAAAATGAAAGTTTCCAGAAAAAATACCAAAAATTAGGCCTAAGATATATTTGATATTATGAATTCAAAAATGATGCCTATTTTACCAAATTAAAAACATATCAGTTACATTAACAAATTTAAAAATTAATTCCCGTCGTCAAAACAAATAGCGTGTTTTTAAGAGATAATAACTATCAAAAGATTGACACTTGTTTATGTCTGGATTAAATGTGAAACTACATCCAATGAATAACATTGTATTAAATTGTAAAAATATATTATAAATATACTTTAAAACCACTCAAATTAATAATTTATCACTATTAATTATTTTGATTAAAATTTTTTTTTTTAATTAAAATTTAGTAATTTTCACTATTCATCAGAATATGAAAGTTACCCGAAAAGTACCAAAATTTCACCCTAAGATAATTTCGATTTTCCGAATCCAAAAATGAAGTCCATTTTGAAAAATAAAATTTAAAAAATTTCAAAAAGTGGTTATTACTATTCATAATGGCTAGTTTTAATAATATTTTAATAGCATATCGTTGTTTAGTGAAACTCGGTATTGCGTACGACACAAGCTATCGAGGAAGGCCGAGATTGCGTGTAAAGAAAGCCATGCTAGTATTGTGTGTAGTGACAGATTCCATTGATGATTTATATAACATAAAAACAAAATATTTCTCATAAAAGTCTCGGGTGTTACATTATTCATCACAAGTCTTATTGATTCTTTCAGTTTATCATTCTCTTCATGGGTGGAATTTTATTCATTTTATAGGGTTGATTGTATGTTTTCTTCTTCAACATGATCAATATTATAGTCTATTATAGGTTTTCTATCCACTGGTGGGTCTCTTTAAACTTCATTCAAAGTATATTTGAGAAGCTTTTCAAATTATTCCTCTTCTATCGCTTCTTCATCCACCTGGGTTGCCACTTATTAAATTTCGAGCTCCATTTTCTCTTTTATGGTGGATGACTTAGATTCTTTATCATCATCCAATATGGGAATCACTTGAGATGAGTCAATATAATTGAAACTAGTAAGATCAATATATAATTCATCTTGTAGAAATTTATAACGAAATAAGTTTTGCTCAGCTGTATCTCCCTCATCAATTTCAGCAATTAGGTCATTTTCCAAGTGCAATGTTGCTTTGAAGTTTTCCTGTGTGGATGGGGAAATAGTGGATATTTTGATTTTTTTCATAAAATTTGAGTCTATCTATTTCTTATTATTTATCATTAAAGTCCTACAAGTTTTTTGTTAATTATGAACTTATATCATAGGGATAATAATCATTTTAATGATATTTAATAAAATCAAAATAAAATGAGTTAATAGATAGAATATCTCCCTCATTAATTTAAATTTCCAACTCTTCCTCAATGTGTTGGGCGTCTAAGTAGTTGTTTTTAGTGTTAAATAGTGGAATATATTTCTCTTCAAAAAATCTCACTCCTCCCCTTTTATATCCCCTTGAACAAAGACCATGGGCACTAATTCTTCATCTTATTATTGTTTCATTTTCACTATGAGTTCTTGGAGGGTGGGGACTGTTGTAGTCATCATCTCCCTTAAATCTCTCAATGTTTCTTCATGCTATTCTGTTTTCAACTATTAACTCTTTAATATATATTAGTATCATTAAATATTTTTAGTGTAAGATCATATTCATTTTCATGGTGTGGGGGAATGTATTATTAACTATTATTGGGAACGTCCATATAGTATCTTTCATCCTCCTACCCATTAGTGTATATCGAAGGTCACTCTTGTTATTTCTATTGAAAATTAACCTCCTTAGGATTCTATGGGAATGTAAACTAGGAATATAATTCACGATCCATTATTGTATAATGTTCACACTTTGGTGTTAATCCCATAATGGAGGAAATATAGAAAACAGAGAACAAAACAAGAAAAAACATGAAAAGGTAACTGTGAAACACACTAGTTATAGGGGTGATTGAGATAGTGAAAACTGAACTGTAATCCCCAAAAATGGCACAAATTTGATACAAGGCCTACCATGGCACCTCATAAAATGGAATTTATCTTACTCCCAGTATATCCTAGTGTATGAACAAGGTTTTTTCTCAAGGATTTGATCATGGGAGTATCACTTATCCTAACACATATGATTTTTTTTAATTTTAGAAGAAGAATAGAAATTGAATGATGTTTGTGTTTTATAATCATATGAATTCAATATAAAAAATAATAATAAACACACAAAAATTGGGGTGATAATTAGTGGTTTTGTGTTAGATCACAATTTATTATACAAAAACATTTTAATCCAACATTTGAGTCAATATCATTCATCAATTTCTCTATTCTATATGAATTTTTTAACCAAAAATACAAAAGATGAAATCCCAATGAAAATACGACCCAACTCCTTTATATGGAATAATTATTGAACATGATCAATTGATCCATCCACCCTCTCTACACTGATATCAATAATATGATGTTCATCCCTCTGACACATAGCTCCACTGGTATGTTTTTCAGGACAATAGGAGGAAGGGAGAAAATATTTTATAAATTAGAGAATGCAGCAACAAATGGAAAGAGTATATGATGATTATCTATCCACTAATATATATTTCACCGGTGAATAAAGGTTAAGAATTGGAAAATAAAAAATTAAAGAACTGGAATTTTAAATTCCTCTGAAATATATATCGGGAACCTAGCTCTCAATTTAGTTATCATAATTATGGAGTTAAAGAGATCACATTTATAGAATGGGTATTGATAAAGACAAAGGACTGGGGGAGAAAATAAGTGCAACATAATGGAAAAAACATATTGAAACATTGAATTAAACTTTCAAAAATCATAGGAGTTTATATACAATAATTATAAGGAGACAAATACCTTCTAATGGAAGAAGGGAAATTATATTTATAATCATCATAGTTTCTTAATCTGACTTACATTCAATGCAATGAGTAGTGATATATTATTCTGTCAGATTTCTTCCACATGTCATGATAAATGTTGGACATGTATTTAGTTGAGGGTAACTTTGAAACTCTTCCCAGCTCCTCAATCAAGTTTTTTTACCTTTGAGAATATTCCATAGATGGTGTGATACGCTTCTTTGTAGAGAAGTGAAATATTACTGTTTAAGAGTGTCACATAAGTGATGCATGTCCAAGGTGAAAGATAGATCTAGTTCATTTAGACTTAAGTGATGGGATTCACAAGTAGGTGGACTTAGGCATGAACTTTTCTTGGATAGATCTATGGTAGGCCTACACTGGATCTTGGACATGAGAGATCGAGACTAATTTAAAAAAGAGGATTAGAACTAGTTTAGTGTTTGTGTTGTTACAATCCTCTAGATCAGGTGTTTAGATCTATACTGATTCCATGCTGAAATAATAATAGGTTGGTCAATGTTGTCTCCTTAGTGTCTCATAGACATTTGATCAAACAAAAGGTGTGAAAATTACTTTTCAATGCAGTTGGTTAAACAGGGAAGATCAAAGCCCATAAATTTTCAATTTTGTTCGTGATTTCTCATGACTAGTTTCACCGATGACAACATTAACAAGGATGAATTTTCCATTCCAATGGATTGAGGAATGTTATAAGTCTTTCCAAGTTCTTAAGTTTCACATTATATCAGCACCAATGTTGATTTTTCTAGAATCAGTACAAGGTTTCATGGTGTATTGTGATGCTTTGGGATCTAGGTTTGGATGTGTTCTCATTAAAGGAGATAATGTTGTAGCTTATGGATCAATTCATTTGAGGTTGCATGAGAAGAATTACCCAACACACAATTTTGAGTTATTTTTTGTAGTCCATGATTTAAAGATATGGTGTCATTACCCCTTTGGTGAGAAATTTTTAGTGTTTAAAGATCATAAGAGCTTAAAACATATTTTCTCACAAAGGAATTTGAACCTAAGACAAAGAATATGGAAGGACTATCATCAAATGTTTGCCTTTGACTTGAGGTATACAATCAGTATAGTAAATATGGTGGAAGATGAATTAAGTAGAAATTCATATGCTCAGTTGGGAAAAGAGACTTTAGATCAGTGGTAGTTTATATCAGTGGTAGTAGACATGAACTTGGAATGTGAAGAATGATGTGAAGTTGCGGTTTTCTTTTCAGTTTTTTTTGTTTCTGATTTGGTTAAGATGGTAAAATAGGCACATATTTCTAATTCATAATATGTTAC
This sequence comes from Viscum album, assembly GCA_963277665.1. Lineage (NCBI taxonomy): Eukaryota > Viridiplantae > Streptophyta > Magnoliopsida > Santalales > Viscaceae > Viscum > Viscum album. Next base: position 1,649,703,241 of record OY728143.1, on the reverse strand, counting down.
TATGAGGCCTAAACTCAATTGTGGGGATACCATTGAATGATGGAAGCTAGATGAGAGTTCCGTTTTGTGGTTTTTAATATCGGATGTTTGTACCTATGGATTTTCAGGAACAACTTCTTCCCATATACCACCATTCAAAATGGTTTTTTCATCCGAAAATACATAAGGTTTATAAGGCATTAATATCACAGTTTTGGTGCAATGGTATGAAAAGGAAGGTGGGTGAGTTTATTTCAAGATTCTTAACTTTTCAGTAGGTTAAAATAGAGCATTAGTGACTAATATTTATGTTTCAATATTTACCTATTCCTATTTGGAGATGGGAGAAGATAGGAAAAGATTTTGTAATAGGTCTCCCAAGAATGGTTCGGAAACACATTTCTATATGGTTGATAGTTGATAGGCTCAAAAAGTTGGCCCATTTCATTCCAATTCATGAATCTCATATGGTGGATGACTTGTCAAAAATATATATCTAATAAGTGGTAAAGAGGCATGGAATACTAGTTTTGATAGTATCGTACATAGATCCGAGGTTTACAACTCATTTCTAGAAATACTTACAGAAATACCTTAGGACTCATTTGATTATGAGTATGGTGTATCATCCTCATATGGATGGAAAATCTGAAAGGACGATACAGATGTTGGAAGACATGTTTTGGGATTATGTAATGGATTTGGGTGCCCCTTGGGAAGAGAATGTACCATTAATGAAGCTCTCATATAATAAAATTTATCAAGCCTTGATACATATGAATCCTTTTGTATCATTGTATGAGAGTCTTTGTTGTTATCCCCTTTTTTTTTGGTAGAAACAGGCAAGAATTCAATGGTTGGGATGAGCCTTTTCCATGAAACAATGAAGAAGATTAATTTGATCATAAAATGGATGGAGATGGCACAGAGTCGTCAGAAAGCGTATATAGATTATCCTTGATGACCCTTATTATTCAAGGTGAGTGATCATGTATTCTTGAGGATTTCTCCAAGACTTGTACAATATCATTTTTGGAAGCATGGAAATTTATCTCCTCGACACATAGTCCCTTTTTATATACTTGAATAGGTTTGTGAGGTGGCATATCAGTTAGTATTACCACCACGGTTCAGTTAAGTGCATAATGTGTTTCATGTATCTCAGTTGGGAAATTATCAGCCTGATCCTAACCCTATGATTTTATGGGATAACATTGACCTTGATCCATATGCTTCATTGGTTCATATCCCAATACAGATTATGGATAGTCAAGAGAAATTATTTTGTGGTAAAAGCATCAGTCCAGTGCAGCTTTTGTGGAAACATGGTCAGATTTAGGAAGAGACTTGGGAATAGGGGAAAGAAATGTATGAGCAATGGACGTAACTCTTTCAAGGTAATTATGGTTTTCTACTTTATGAAGATGGAAAGGCCAATGGTGGGGATAATTTAGCACCCTCAGTTTCAAGTAACCCTTTATTTATTCTTTTTAAGTATATAAAGTGTATGGATTAAGTTTAAGAGGGTTTTGAAGGATTTTGGAATGTTATTGGGACTTTTATAAGGCTGAATTTTTGGTGGATGATTTTTGGAAATCATGAAACTCCTATAGAAAATTTTGCAAGGTGAAACAAGGGCTTTTGGGTAGGCACACGGTTTTTACAACCCGTGTGGAAACCTAGGAGAAAATGTCCAAAGTGGTATAGAGGGATTTTTCATGGTCGGTGCATGATTTGTCTAACTGTGTGGGAAAACTGTACGAGGTGCTCCTTATGGTAGAGTTTGGCACACATTTTTCCTAACTGTGCGACTATCTGTGAACAATTTAAAAATGAGATCCTAAAATTGTGGATCTTATTCATTTTCACCTCTTAGCCTATTATTTTTCACTATTTTTTCCCTCACTTGTTATTTATTCTTAAAAAAGGTAGTGGAACCTCTCCCCATTGAATTAACAGTGATCCAGAGGCATTTCTGGTGGGTTGAAACTTGATTCCCTTAGTAAGTCTCTTTTTGTGGTAGTTTTTCACAGTTTTTCTTAGATTTACTTTATTCTCTCTCTCGGTTTATCAGATCTAGTATGTTTTGGATAGATCTAAGGTTTTTGATACCAATCATGGTTATATTTGGATTTTCTGTTTCCAAGGAAAGAGATCTATGGGGTTTTTTTATGAGATTCAACCTAGTTTTGTTAGATTTTTAGTGTAGTTCCTTGTTTTCACCATAATTTCTAAGTTAAGCAGCTTCACTCTAGATTCCTCTTACTAGAACTTAAATAATAGATTTAAAATTGTTCTAATTTCTTGATTTTGATGTGAAATTGATGTGAAAATCATGGTAGAAACTCTCTTTAGTGTTGGTTTGTGGATTTGTGGTTTTGTGGAAAATTGGTTGTGAAAAGTGATTTTTTTATTGATTTTAAAATGCTAATTTTAAAATATAACTTTGTTGAATTTATGGAAATGGTTTTCTAGAAAATTTTTCAATAAAATAATGGTTTTATTGAAATGGTTGAAATGGTTGTTTTGGAAATCACTTTTGGCATAAAGGGTTGGTGTGTGTCCATGTGCATTCGGCATGGGTAATGGTTTGAAGTTTCCCCCATCATTTGTGAGATGGATAAGGGTGTGATCTTTCCCCTATCAAAATGGTTCACCAGGTGATTAATTGGTGAAAGGATGAATCATGACTTGTGATTATAGGGAGGTCCATGGCTTCATGCATGGTTAGATTTGTGGGTATATGGAGTGAAATAGAATATTCCAAAATTGGAATTTGTGAAATGGTTTTAAAGTATTGTTTGGTTGCTTTTCTTGGAAACTATTTTAGTTTTGAAAACTATTTTGGTATTAAACTACTTGGATTTTATATAAACTATTTTTAATTATTTAGATAAATTGTTTTATTTACGTGTTCTAACATGTTATATTCTAGTTGCTTCAGTAGGGAAGTCATTTAGGGAAAACCTACTAAGTTTCATTACTCACCCCTACTTTTGAACTTTGGTGCTTTTGTAGATTTTTTTAACAAGAAACAGGTAAAGGGAAAGTATCATAGTTATTTAGTGTATTGTTGTGATACTTTAGGGTTGTTTTTTGGATTTGGATCATGGATAATGTTGGGATATTTGGAGTTATGCCTTTTGAGTATTTGGGTTTTTGTTGTTTTTGTCTTCCATTTTGTACTTTGATGTTATTTTCCTTCCACTGTGGTAATCTGTTGTAGTTTGGTTTTGATATGAATAGAATTAATTTGATTTATTTTATATTTTTATAATACATCATGTGGTGGTTTTGGTTATCGAATGTTTGTTTGGGTTGTTTATTTCTCAAAGGGAAAATCATCCCCCAATTTTATTAAATCCCTTGGCATTTATTGTTAGCCTTTGGCACCTTGGGGGTGTCTCTTAAGACCAAGTTACAATTCCACCTCGACTCAAGCCAATGAGGAGGGGTGGGATGTTACATATAACATGTATATAAGTTAAATGGAAAGAATAATAAACTATAAAATGGTTATTAATAAGTTAAATAATTAACATAAGTTTATTATTTAGGAATCTAAAGAACGTATGTGATAAGATGGTATCGAGGTAAGGGAAAATTTACCTTAAATCTTCATTTTAAATGTTTTAATGATTTATTTTCAAAATATTTTTCCTCTATTTCCATATTATTAAAAATATTTTATGGATTTATTTATATTGACATAAAAAAATTATAAAGTACATTTTATATCTAATTTAACTTTCATTCAAATGTTTTCAAAAGTAATATTTTTATATTTTTATATGAAATGTTTTGACTTTCATTAAAAAAATGAAAAATAATGTTTTATTTTAACATATACGACATAAATGGATTCACTTTCCACCAAAACCACTATTTTATGTTTGGTATTATTTATATGATTCTGTGTTTTCTTTTAATAAAGACCCTACTTCCCTTTGTTTTGTGTATTTTAGCTTTAAAATGTATTTTTAATGGTAAGTGATATTTCAATATCCAAAAATGATTTACTTATGGGTTTAAAAGTATATTTTTATGAGTTTTATGATGAAAATGAAATATTTTACGTGTTTCATGTTTTTTATGGTCCTTATATATTGTTTATGATGATGGGTGACATGATTTAGCTCTCCAATTCATTGGGTAATGATTATGTTCTTTAGAGACTTATGTTGGAATTAATCGAGTAGGTTATTCCATTTGTAAGGGTTCTTGGAGGGAATCTATAATGATGATTTCCCAAGGAAATTATTAGTATTTTATATTCTTGATAACGAGTTATCATAGAAATATTTTGATTTTATAAGGTTATATAATTATATTTTGTTTAAAAGAACGATTATTCCCTTTAAGGGTAAAAGTAATGTTTTTAAGAAAATATTTTCATGGGTTATCATGTTTTCTAAGAAACCCTCACGATTATGATTTTTTCCTTTATACTTTCCTATTAAGTGTTTTATGAAAAAAAACTAGATAGTAAATATGATTTATTATGTAAGTAAATGATAATTTGAGCTTAATGTTTATTATGTTAAAGGCAAACTCTCTTATATGATATCATGGTCTTGAAATGGACTAATGGGTTTCTTTTTTACTTTGTACATTTCCCTTACTGAGACTTTTGTGTTCAACCCAAGTTTTCTAATGTTTTTCACAAGTTTTATGGATGATTAGGAATAATAATGAAGTCAAGTTGAAAATAATGAAGATTTAGCATGAAAATAAAATGTATTTCATTTTAAAAGTATTTCATTATGAAAAAATGGATATTGAGTGGAAGTGTCCACTTTTTAATGTATGAGTTTGTTATGTAAGAGTTATGAACTAATTTTCAAAAACTATAAAACTAAAAAAGACTTTCAGAATGAAATAGAACTAATTATTGATTTAAAACTAAAGATTATGTAATTTTTTAAGGTTGGGTCCTTGAAACTTTTGACTTGTTGTACTAGATAATGTATTCAATTTGATATTGAATGAGAGGATATTATTATTGCTTCCACCTTGTTTATTGCTATTGTTCATTAATTATTACACTTTTTATGTGTTTACTATGATTTTTAAATGATACTGAGGGTCATAGTATTCCCATGGAATCGTTCAGTCCCTCACCACTGGTTGATAACCTCTTGCATATGGAGAGGCACCTATGAGTTCATGTGACCCACCAGCTTGGTCCTGGTGACCCGGGTCAATCCATCACATCTTCAGAATGATAATTTTAGTAATTGAATATATATAATTTATTTATTCACCCTATTATCTTCACATAAGTTATTGTACCATGTAAAACCCCTCATATATGCAATAGTTCACTTTAAAAGTTATATTATAGAGCTCCATGTTAGAGTTGGTGTCCTAAAACCAAATGTTTTTACTTTTAGTACATGAATATTTAATTACAAGTTTTTCATTGTTCTGCATGACTATAATGTAATTATGTCCTAGATTATTTGTCACATTGATAAGGTCATAGCAGTTCCCTGCTATGATGTGAACCTTGAAGTGCTATGACAATATTCTTAAATATAATTCTGCAGTTGGATGACATACTATGATGGGACACATCGTATATTGAATGTTAAGTGAGAGTACTCATAATAAAATGATACTTATTCTCATGTAGTTCATACTTTGTAATCTCTAAGATGGGAGATTATGATAACAAACCCACCAGTAGGAATTCTTCATGTTTTGGTGTCATCAGATATTCTTATCTGCGAGTCTGTGTAGTAGTAACGACCCAAAAATTTATGAATAAAATTCCCTTTCTTTTAATTAAATATCTTATGGATATAGGAAACTCATGAACACTTTTTATTTTATTATATTTAATTTGATTTAAATGACCGTTAAGTATCCTTACCATTGATAATATAGTCATTGAATAGTGATCACGTGACTAGTATAAATATAGGGTTTTACCAAATCCTTTTGACAGAGACAAAGGAAGTGATGGCCTCAACCAGAAGGATCATAGCCTATGAATCCCATGTATTAGAGATTCTGAGGAAGATAGAATTTCTGGGATTTTCTCTAGACCAAGCCCAATCCTAGATCCAATAACTTAAGCATGAGTGAAACCATTTATGGGAGAAGTTAAAGCTTGTCGAGATCATGACCCAAACCATGTTCATTGAACTGCCCCATGAAAGCCCCACCATTGCACACCTTACTCTTAGGGAATATACTAGTTTAATAAAGGTATATGTAAAAAGACTCTAGAATTATGATTATGTTCATTGTTTTATATAGAATAATGAATATACTATCATTTTATTATTTTTACTTTGTAAATGATTTTTAAAGCACAATTAGTTTTTTGGTTAATACTCAAATTCAATTAAGAAATATATTTTGATTAATTGATGGATTTTTCAGTTATATATTATTTTAATAAAATATTATTTTTTAAATTTATTTTTTAAAATATAAATTATCGTATAATTTTTATGAAGTCAATTGTAATTTTTATTAAGGTTTGAAAACTGTTTTTGTCAAAACCCATCAATTTTCAATAAATATCGGTTTTTATTTTAAAAATAAAAATTCACATATTTATATAATTATTTAGATAATATTAATATTATTTTTGGAATAAAGACATCTAAATCATCCAATGAATGAATTTTTCATAATTTTCTAAGACAGTCTAATTTTTTGGGAAAAATTAAATACCGTATAAATATACAATGTGTTTTATGACATCATAATGACCTAATAGTTATGTGATAAAATACTATAAAAGGTATATTAGAAAAAATATATGGTTTTCCTTTAAAATAATTTAATTTTAGGTTTATTTGGTTTAATTTATAAATCGTTAGTGAATCTACCAAGATATATAAAATATTTTAAGATTTTAAAACCATTTCCTCGAAAGTGTGACACAACTCCACATAAGGAAGGGAAATATTTTAATATCTTCACCCCTTATACTTTTAAAATAATTTATACAACTCCCATTTTCTAGAAACCATGGGATGGTTTGTGGTTTTGAATATTTTAGTGTGTAGTATCCAAAACCAAAATAATAAATAATTCTACCACCTTTCCTATATAAACCCACCCAAGAACCCATTTCTCTTTACTAAAGCTCTTTGAATCAAGACCACCATATGCCCCCTACTCCCTATAGTTCTCCCAAGTCACCCCCAAGATCCCAAGAAGCCCCCCCCAAATCCTTTGGGATCACACATCCAAGTAAGGGATCTCCCTCTCCCCTTTTTCTTCAAGCACATATTTTATATCATGCATTTTAATTTCCATTTGATTGATTTGGGATATGTTCTTCTATAACTCATTAATTTAAATTTGATTTATAAATGATTGAATCTTCTTTTCACTCCCATTAAGATCACTATGATCTTTTAAGCCCACCCGTTACTATGAAAATTTTTTAAGGTATTTCTCTCTTCTCATTTCCATTCAAGAATTTCTTTTATATTATGCATCTAAAATTCCATTTCACTTGTTGGGATATTATGTCCCATGATACCCTACTATAAATATCATGTATAAATGATTAGAGACCCCTTTATCTCTCATCAACCCATTTTATAAATTTCCATATGACGTTGTTATGCTGCCGAAATTGCACCGTGATTTTCCATGCAAAAATCATCATGTAGTAAATACCATACCCATTCCTCTATCAAGGGTTTTCAACTTTATTCACATATACTTTTTGATTTAGGAATTACATGTATGTATTCCACATTCCTTGATTATGGAATAAATTATTATGTTGAATGAATTCATGTTATATGATATATGTGGCACACTTAAGAAAGATATTGAAATTATTATGAAGGGTGCACCGTGATAGTTCTCCAATGCATTGGGTAATGTTTTGAATCATGATACGTCATGTTGGGATATGGGTTTAATTAATTCCTTTATAGGAATTTTTCCACCATGTTTGTACATGTGTTTACCTGATTCTTTTATGTTAATGATATAGTGTTTTAAGTTGTTTCCACATTTCCACGTTATGACAATCATGCTATATCATGCCTTTATGTTCAGGTTTCCCTTATGATCCATTGATATGCCTATTTCCTAAAATGTATTGTATTCTTCATTTTATATTGTGTTTACTCCTTTAATGTGATTTATATATCAACCTTATCTTATTTATGTCCTCAGGTTATCCCATGCAATGCTAAGTACGAAAGAATGTTGTGGTCATGTAAATGAAGTTTTCAATAAAGATGTGTATTTCATGTTTTAAGTTGTTATGTAATGTTCCTAAACCCCAAAAAAACTAGATATCTTGATCTTATAAGTTGTATTAAGTGAAATTTTATCTAATAAATCATGTTTAATTATGAAATAAAGAGTAGAGTTTTTCTAGTTTGTATCATAGGATAGGTTTAGTTATTTTTGGGATTAGGGATAGGAAACTCTAGTGAAAGCCTTAGGGATAAGATTAAGTATAAGGAAATAATCCATAAATTTTGGTTTGTATAGAGTAAGTGGTTTATCAAAAAATTATATCCCTGTCTAGATGCGAACAAGTATAGGTGGCTTTGGAACAGATGTATCTAGGGGTAAAACCTGAAAACACCACTTTGAGCTAGACTCGAGTGAGAACTAGTGCATGACAACGGGCCTTGTTGCACTCTTGGTACGACACTCCCAGGGGATATGCTTTGGCAAATTCATATGATCATTACAAACCATTATTAAGGGAATAAAAATTCCCATAATAATATATGTAAGGAATAAGATCATGGATAACATAGATTAAAGCCTATAAACTCATTAGTTTAGGAGATAAATGTAATTGATAAGTTATCCCTTTAATTTCATTGGATTCCCCTTTATGTGTTTAATAGTTTAAAGGTACTCATACCTAAGTCTATATTGGATAATGTAGAACCATAATCAAAAAGTGAAAGGTAGGGTTATCTTCCATGGTTCTACACATTCTTTTATATCCTAAAAGTTTTGTAGAACAATACAAACACCACTGCAAAGCATGGAAGTATAGATGTAAGTGAAAACGGAAAATGGAAAAATTATAGCACCCCATGAATATGACTCCTCCCCTGTCACAATTTTTGGATTTAACTTCTCAGTGAACCTCATCATACTTCCCTTGGTGGAATTTGATGCAATTCTTGGCATGGATTGGATTTCGATATATAGAGCCAACATTAATTTTCATGGGAGGGAAATCACCCTCAATATGGTGAATTGACCCCCAATTCTATACAAGTGAAAGGATGAAGATGAATCTTATTTAGCACCATAATCTCAAAAAAGGATATTACTGACATATTGGCACACATATATTTCTCATATAATTGAGTCTAAGGAAGGAGTCATCATCAAAGACATGCCTATTATGAGGGAATTCTCTGAGGTGTTTTCTAAGTAATAGCATGTTCTTCCTCCTATAAGAGATGTTGAATTCTCGATTGTTCTTATACTTGGGGAATTTTCAATATCCAAGACTCTGTATAGAATGGTTTTTGTGGAGCTTGAATAGCTAAAGAAACAACTATAGGGGAATCTAGATAAAGGGTTTATACGCCCAAGTGCTTCACCATGGGGTGAACTAGTCTTCTTCATCAAGAAGAAGTATGGGTCAATGTGACTTTTCATTTATTATCGTGAGATAAAAAAATCATGATAAAGAAAAACTATCATTTTACACGAATTGATGAATTTTTCGATCAGATACGTGGAGCACAATACTTATCTAAGGTGGATATGTGGTTGGGATATTATAAAGTAAGGGTGAAGAAGGAGGATATCCCTAAGACTATTTTTTGTACGAGGTACGGGCACTATGAATTCATAGTAATTCCTTTCAGAATCACTAATACTCCAACAATCTTCATGGAACTGATGAATAAAGTATTTAGATATTACCTTAAATTTTTTTGGTATTATTTATAGATGATATTCCAATATACTCCAAAACCAAGGATGATAATGAGGAGTATCTAAGCACTGTTCTAGAGACATTGCGAAAGAAGAAACTCTATGAAAAGTACATAAAGTGTGAGTTCTAGTTGAAGGAAGTCTCATTCTTGGGGCATATAATCACCATCAATGGGATATCTACGGATCCTTCCAAAACAAAAGAAATTAAGGGATGTAAAAGGATGACATTTGTGATAGATATATGTAGCTTCCTAGGGTTAGGTGGATATTATCACCGATTTGTGAGAAATTTATCACGATTGTCAAACCCTCTTACCAAGAAAACTAGGAAGGGAGTCAAGTTTTGTTGGAATGATAAAGGTGAAGACAACTTCATAGAGTTGAAGAAGAGGCTTATCACTACCTTTGTGCTCACACTACCCACAAGTGGGAATATTTTTTTGTAATATTAATCAATGCCTAGAAGAAGGGTATGGGTTGTATGTTGATGCAGAATGAAAAATTCATTGCCTATGTGTTAAGGTAGTTGAAAATTCATGAGTAAAACTATCCCATGCATGATTTGGAGTTGGAATTTGTGATCGTTTCATTGAAAATCTTACAGAATTATCTCTTTAGAGAGAAGTATCAAAATATATATGGATCATAAAAAGTCTCAATTATATATTCATACAGAAAGAGCTGAATATGCACCAATGATGATGGTTAGAGCTCATCAAGGATCATGACTTCTTAATCCAATACCACCCTGAGAAAGCGAACAAGGTGGTGGATGATCTAAGTAGAAAGGACCCATAAATTCTATCATTAGTGAGAATTTAAAAGGATCCAATCTTATTAGATTTGATGAAGATGGATAGGGGAATCATAAAAAAGGGAAAATCATCAATCCTTTCACAAAATATTTCTCAACTGTCTCTTTTGGAAAGGTTAAAGGATGCTCAAAAAGTTGATGTGGGAATTAAAAAGAAAGTAGAAACTATCAGAAAAGTTTTATCCTTGGAGTTCAACTTCAATGAATAAAGAAATGTGATATGTGGGACAAGACTATGTGTTCCATCAAATCCAGAGTTAATGAAATTAATTTTGGATGATGCACATTGTTTAAATTTCCCCATAGACCCAGGAAACATAAAGATGTATCAAGATATCCGAGAGCACTATTGGTTGGATAAAATAAATAATAAGATCACTAAATATACATCAAAGTGCCCAGTATGTCAACAAGTAAAGGCTGAGAGGAATAATTTTAAGGGGATGATGCAACCATTACCCATACCAACATGGAAATAGGAAAACATTACTATGGAATTTTTCACCGGACTTCCGAAGACATTCAAAGGAAACAATGATATCTGGGTTGGTGTGGATCGTCTTACAAAAGATTTCACACTTCATTGCAATTTGATAGGATTTATCACTGGATAAAATGGCAAAAATATACATCAGAGAAGTTGTATTACTTCATGGAGTACCACTATCGATTGTGTCCGATCAAGATCTAATATTCACCTCTAAGTTCTAGAAGAGTCTCCAATACACTTTAAGCACTGAGTTAAACTTTAGCACGTCTTATCACCCTCAAACTGATGGTCAATCTGAGTAGACTATACATACACTTTAGGATATGTTGAGATCTTGGTCAGTGGACTTCAAAGGTAGATGGGACCAACATCTTCCTTTGGTATATTTCTCTTACAAAAATAGTTTCCAATCAATAATCCAAGTGGCTCCTTATGAATCCATTCGTGGGAAGAGGTTCATAACACCAGAATTTTGAGATGAAGTTTGGGAACGAGAACTTCTAGGTCTGAAAATGGTCTAAGAAATGGTGTAGAAGATTAAGATCATCCAACAACACATCAAAGCTACTCAGAGTCAACAAAAGATCTATAAATACAATCATATACAAGACCAATAGTTTGATGTTGGATACATGGTATTCCTCCGCATATCTCTATGGAAGATATTTATGAGATTTGAGAATATTGGAAAGCTTAGTCCATGGTACATAAGCCCTTTTTAGATCCTTGATCACATCGGATCAGTGGCCTATCGAATAGCACTCTCATTGAACCAGTCTCAAGTACATGATGTATTCCTTGTATCCCTATTACGGAAGTACATACCAGATCCATCACATGTACTCAGTCCAGAGGTGGTACCCTTGGAGAATGACCTTTCCTATAAAGAGAAGCTGGTGAAGATCTTAGATTATATAGAAAATGTTCTATTAAATAAGACAATGCCCCTCTTCAAAGTGTTATGGAGGAACCAAAAGTTTGAAGAGGAAACATGGGAACTAGAGGAAGTGATGAGGCAGAGTTACCCACATATGTTTTAGTGTGGGAAAAGGAAATTTTAAGGGAAAAATTCCTTAAGGGTGGAAGGTTGTAACGACCCAAAAATTTATGAATAAAATTTCCTTTCTTTTAATTAAATTTCTTATAGATATAAAAAAATGCACTCCTTTTGTTTTATTATATCCAATTGGATTTAAATGACCGTTATGTTTCCTTAGTATTGATAATATAGTCATTGATCAGTGATCACGTGACTAGAGTAAATATATGGTTTTAACAAATCCTTTTGACACAGACAAAGGAAGTGACGACCTCAACCAGTAGGATCATACTCTATGAAGCCCATTTATCAGAGATTCCAATTGAGATAGAATTTCTAGGATTTACCCTCGACCAATCCCAAGCTGAGATCCAACAACTTAATAATGAGTGAAACCGTTTATGGAAATCTCATTGAGATCACGACCTAAACCATGTTCACTGAACAACCTCATGAAAGCCCCACCATCCCACACCTTACTCTTAGGGTGTATATCGGTGTAATAAAGGTATATGTAACAATACCCTATTATTATGATTATGTGCATTATTTTTGTATATAATAATGAATATAATTTAATTTTATTATAGTTACATTATAAATGGTTTTTAAAGCACAAATAGTATTTTTGGTTAATATTCAAATTCAATTATGAAATATATTTTGATGAATTAATGGAATTTTTAATTAAATAATAGTTTAATAAAATATTAATATTAAATTAATTTTATTAAATATAAATTATTATAAAATTTTTATTAAGTCAATTGTAATTTTTATTAAGGTTTGAAAACTGTTTTTGTCAAAAACCCGTCAATTTTCAATAAATGTCGGCTTTTATTTTAAAAGTGAAAATTCACATATTTAGAAAATTATTTATATAAAATTAATATATTTTTTGGAATTAGGATATCAAAATTATCCAACGATGTATTTTTCATAATTTTCTGAGACAGTCGAATTTTTGGATAAAAATTAAATATCGTATAAATATATAATGTGTTTTATGAAATCATAATGACCTAATAATGATGTAATGAAAAAATATAAAAGGTATTTTAGGACAAATATATGTTTTTTATTTAAAATAATGTAATTTTAGGTTTATTTGATTTATTTTATGAAGCCTTAGTGAATCCTCCAAGACATATAAAATATTTTAAGATTTTAAAATCATTTCCTTGAAAGTGTGACTCACCTCAACATAAGAAAGGGAAATATTTTAATATCTTCAGATATTATCCTTTTAAAATTATGTATACCAATCCCCTTTTCTATAAAATATGAGAAAAAACCACAGGATGGTTTGTGGTTTTGAATATTTTAGTGTGTAGTGTCCAAAACCCAAATAATAATTAATTTTTCCACCTTTCCTATATAAACCCACCCAAGCACCCATTTCTCTTCACTCAATCTCTTTGAAGATATACCAACCTATTCCCCTAATCCTTATAGTACTCCCAAGGAACCCTCAAGCTCCCAATAATTCTCCCCCAATCCTTTGTGATCACACATCCAAGTAAGGCATCTCCCTCTCTCATTTTTCTTCAAGCACCTGTTTTATGTCATGCCTTTTAATTTTTATTTTCTTGATTTGGGATATGTTATTCCATACCTCCTTACTGTACATTTCATATATACATTATGGTATCTTCCTTTCACTCCCATTAAGCCCCTTATAGTATTTTAAGCCCACCCGTTACTATACCGGAATTCCCAAAGGGATTTCTCTCTTCTCATTTCCATTAAAACATTTATTTTATATTATGCATCTAAAATTCTATTTCACTGATTAAGATATTATGTTTCATCATCCCCTACTTTCCATTTCATTTATAAATTTTTAGATACCCCTTTCTCTCTCCTCAATCAATTTTAGGAATTTCTTTATGACGTCGTTAAGATACCAAAATTGCATTGTGATTTTCCATGCCAAAATCATCATATAGTGAATACCATACCGATTCCTCTATTAAGGGTATTTACCTTTATGCACATATACTTGTTGATTTATTACTTACATGTATTTATTCCACATTCCTTTATTGTTGAATAAATTATGGTATTGAATGAATCCATGTTATATGATCTATGTGGAACACTTAAATATGAGATCGAAATAATTGTGAAGGGTGAACCCTGATAGCACTCCAATGCATTGGGTAATGTTTAGTATCATGAAACATAATTTTGGGATAGGGTTTTACCTGATTCCTTTATAGAAATTTTTTCCACCATGTTGGGATATGGGTTTACCTGATTCCTTTTTGTTAATGAAGAAGTGTTTTATGTTATCGACACATTTCCATGTTATGATAATCATTATATATGTTTTCTTTATGTTCAGATTTCTCTTATTCTCCATTGATGTGCCTATTTCCTAACATGTATTGTATTTTTAATGTTATGCCTTGTTTACTCCTTTACTAGGCTTTATAGATCACCCTTTTATAATTTATTTCCTCAGGTTATCCCATACAATGCTAAGTACGAAGGAATTTTTTGTTCATGTAAAAGAAGTTTTCAATAAATATGTGTATTTCATGTTTTAAGTTGTTATGTATTGTTTCTAAGCCCCAAAGAAACTATACCTATCAGTATTTTGAGTTGTATTAAGTGCAATTTTATGTAATAAATCATGTCTAAATATTAAATAAATAGAAGGGTTTTTATAGTAATGGTCTTTATACTTTAATATTATCATTAATACATGTCACAACTTGTGCACGTTGATTTAATGAAGAAAATTGTCATGCCACATATTGAAAGGAAGTAGGGTATGTTGGGTGTGTCATGAATGACATGTTATTAATGTATAAGTTGAGGAAGGATTTGTCCTTTCTATTTATGAAAGTTGATATCTCGACACTTTGATTAAAATAGAACTGTCGCCCTAAATTCCATGGTCACGGTGTAATGATGAGTTTATTTCAGGTAGTCAAAGAATGACGTATCAAACATATAGGTTGATGAAAATATCAAAAAACCCCTTGACGAGATATTGTGACAAAGGGATTATATTACACATTGAACATTCATATGTAGATGTCGTTGTTGCAACTTTAATTTCTTTCTCTATGGTGTCTTGACTCATTTCTAGATATTAATCTTCAACTTTATGCAAGTCCACCTACTTCCAATGAGAAAACATCCAAGAGGGTCACACACTAAGTGTTTTCGGTGGTCTTGATTAAATTCTCTTTGAATTTAAATAATGGAATAAATATTATTCTCAAGAGTAAGGAATAATTTTATTCAAGTTAAAATGATATCATAAATTAAATAAATATTTATTCATTGGATTGAGAATGAATTTCATTATTTATTTTGTTGAACATTTAATAAATATTTATTTACTAGTTTGTAAATAAAAAAATTTAATTAAGATAATAAAATATTTTATTCAGGTGTTCAATAAATGGAAGAGGAGTTAGAATAGACCAAGACAGTGTATATTGATAAATTAATCATTTACAAGTTGATAAATAATGTTTACCTAGTTGGAACAATAAATTATAATAATAATAATAATAATATCATTATGTGGCATGATATTTCATTTATGGTTATATTTTTCACAATTTGGAACAACAAAAATAATAGTGTTATTATTGTTATTATGTGGCATGGGTTTTCTATAATAGTTATAATTTCATTTAATTGTTTTTTCATAATTAAATATTGTAATTGAAACCCCATGTATATTGATAGGTTGGTATGTCTATTGTTCCAAACCTCAATGAATTGAGAATTGTTGAGTCAAACATTGTCTCTCTCGAATCCTCTCATCTCTCCCTCTCAAGAACGAGAGAATTTTTTCAAGACTGGAGAATGAGTGATCAATAATTATTGATGCAATACATTCACTTAGCCATACTAGCACCCATAGAATGAGTGGCATTGTTCGGAGACCATTGGATCACGTTTGGATCTCTGTTAGAGGGATTATACTTTGGATCCTCATGAGTGCAGTGAATACAATCTAGAAGGGTCATTTTGGATGACCAATGATCATCAAAAAATAAAGTAACAAAGGCTTGTGTATTTAATTTCTTCTAAAATTAATAAATTAATTATAAACATGATGTGAAAGATCCTCTTTCTTTGATTTTTAACTTTTCTTCTCTTTTTCTAAATATTTTATTTTAATCTTTGGATACTGGAATTCATCATCTTTTTGATTAAAATTAAATTGAGTATCTCATCAGGAGACACTGAAAATTCTGTCAAGGTAACACAGCCATACACGCCGTGTATTTGGAGTTAGATGCCATGTAATCTGCCATACATGCCGTGTAATCCGGATTAAGCACCATGTAGTTGTGTCCAATGCCTTGGTAGTAATTCAACAATTACTCAAGCCGTGTGATTTAATTACATGTGGTGTAGTTAATTCTTACACCACGCGTTGACCAGAACAAAATTTTGCATGGTCAGCCATATTACATGCCGTGTGGCCCACTGGACACGGTGTGTAGTCCATTCAGGTCAAGGGTCAAACCATGTATCCCATATATGACTAACCCAACTGGTAATCATATAACCCAGAGACAACACAGTGTGTGGCCCACTGGACACACCATGTACTCTGAGATTTTTGAAGTATGCCTCACACACCGAGTCCCTTGGCATGTTCTTCAGATAAGACGGTAAAGGCAGTACACGACATGTGGTCAGAACTACACACCGTGTACTTTACAAAATTACATAGAATTAAAAATTTTAATGTTTGTTTAATGTTCAGAATTTCATATCATGTAGATTCGAATGGGTTCTCACCATGTTACCTCCAAGTTTATGGATGAGAATCTCAGGAAAATTCAGAAAATAATTAAGATAAAAGGATTGATTAAATAAAGATAATAATTAATTGATTTGAGCACAATTTATCTTAATAAGAATAATTAAATAATTGAATTATAGTTTTATTAAATGAATAATTCATTGCATGTATGTGGATTATCATGAGGTAGGCCAGACCTTTGTATGTGATTGGTTTCCTTTTATTTTATTTGAAATTAAATTGTTGGCATGAGTTCCATATCTCCTCATTAATATGTAGGGTATGTGTTACCATGGTTTATTTTATGTAAACCCCCCTTTTACCCCTCACCTACATGTGAGTAAAAAATAATATGTAATGGATGGATCTCCTAAGCTTGTGGAGGTGCTTCAAGTAAGGAGTTGAGGCGAAACCAATCCAAGGAGATACAAAGCTGGATATGTGGAAAGAAATAGACACAAAACATAAATGGTTCAAGGTGTTTCTCACCTAGGTCAGTGTTTAGTTTATCAAACTCTTGATAAAATAACCATTATAATAGCTTATGATCACGCAATTTACTTTATTTTATTTTTGTCAATCGCATGGTTATTCATTATGGATGTATTGTCGCGACTACATAATAAATGAATTAACAAGCATGCAAGATGAAACTAAAATAAACCAGGCTTAAGAGTAAATATTATCAAGACATGGTTAATCACATAAGTAAATTCTAATTAATATTAACAATCATGTGATAAAGATAATAAGGTAATTTACGCATAAGAGATAAAAATACTTCAATAAAATATTAAGTTATACTAAGCCTTTTGTTACTTGATTAAGGGAAAGTCTCAACAAAACTAAGTGTTTGACCAACCCTTGTTGGGAAACATACTTTTATATAGGAATATCTTATTAAAGTTTTGGGTTGACTTAACCATTTTACCTAAAGAGGAGTAGCCCTTTCTAGACTTGGTGAAAATTTGGAGGCAAGTGTTGAGGAAATCCAAGTCCAGATTTCAGGATTGTGGAGTCCACTCAATGAATCAAGGAGCTACAAGGCTGCAGTTAGCAAAGACCTTCCAACCTAAATACCTTCAAATGGCTTTTCTATCACTTATTGGGGTTATTAAAATGGGAATAAAGATACTTTACACTAGAATTTCCTAGTAATTAGACATTCTGAGTTCAATGGCGAGGGACATTAGGAATGGATAAAATAGTGGGAGACTTAATAAAATTAATTTATTATTTCTCATAAAATGTAATCAACAATGTACTAATTATCTGATCTTTTAAGTGTTGAATAAAAATGAAAATCTCATAAACCACATTGTCCCTGTGATCAATATTTGATAAAGACAACATCCTCACTGGTAGTAACTTCCAAGAATGGTTTAGATTCCTTCGGGTCATTCGACACCATAAACAGAAATCTTACATGTTGGAATCCTCATTACCTAATTTGTCTGCCAAATAGGTGAGTGATGAAGAGTTCATAGTCTAATAGAAACATATTAATGATGTGTTCGAAGTTCAATGTTTGATTTTATCATCAATATCTAGTGAACTCATGAAGTCTCAAGAAAACATGGATGCCTATAGCATGCTTGATCACCTCTGTGGTCTTTACCAAGAGAGAACAAGACATGAGTGGTTTGAGATCTCCAAGGTAATCTTTCAGAGTAAGCTTTGAGAGGGTTCCCCCGCTAGGCCTTTCATGGTCAAGATCATTGGCTACATTGAGCACTTAGAATTTCTGGGGTTTAAACTCCCCGAAGAACTGGGAACCGATCTCATTCTTGCATCACTCCCTCCAAGATTCTATTATTTTGTTGTGAATTTTAATACAAACAACATTGAGAAGTCTCTACCAGATCTTCTTATCCTACTTCACCAAGTAGATAAAGATATGAATCATGATAAGCCTTTTGTATATATGGTGAAAAAGAGGAAAGGGAAGATAAAGAGATTTAAGACCAAAGCTTCTTCATGTCCTTCCAAGAAAAGAATGATCAAAGGAGAGGAAAGGGAAAAGGAATTTGTGTGTTTCACATATGATAATTCATAATGAAGTTACTTCACATGACTCATACCACACCCAAATTTGGAATCACCAACTAGGTCATGTAAATGAGAAATGATTGAAAAATTTACATTAAGATTTATATTTAGATTCTTTCTAACTAAAACCATGTGGTGTATTTCACACATGTTTACAAGGAAAAATGACTAAATCCCCATTTAGTGGGAAAGGTTAAAGGGATAAAGAGCTTCTTGAATTAGTTCATACTGATGTGTGTGGACCATTTCTAGTTAAAGAAAGGAGTGGGTACTCATACTTCATAAATTTTACTGATTATTTTAGTAGATATGGATATATATACTTAATGATGTATAAGCCATATTCCTTTGATAATTTCAAGGAATACAATAATAAAGTTGAGAACCATCTTGGTAAGAATATTAAACAATTCCGCTCAGACCGAGGAAGATAATATCTTAATCAAGACTTAATTGATTACTTATGGGAGTTTGGGATCCTATATCAACTCACTCCTCCTTACACGTCCCATTGGAATGGTGTAAGTGAAAGGAAGAACCACACCTTGTTGGAAATGGTGAGATAAATGATTAGTCATTCAAGTCTTCCATTATCCTTTTAGGGATATCTGTTACAAACAACAACACACATATTGAACCAAGTACAAACTAAATTGATAAATGGTATTCCATATGATTTTTGGAGTGTAATAAAATACATGTTATTGAATTTACATGTGTGGGGAAGTGAAGAGTTTGTTAAGGCCTCTTCAGGTAACAAACTTTCACCCTAATGCAAAAAGTGTACTTTTAAATGATACCCCAAAAAAAGGGGGATATTACCTATACAACCACTCAGACAAAAAGGTTATAGTGGAAAGATATGCCATATTCCTTGAGAGGGACCACATCTCCAAAATAGATAGTGGGAGTGAGATAGACTTCGATGAAGACAGGGCTCAAGGCACACAAGAGTTGGTACATGAGCAGATTCCACATAGCCCCGTGGAAGAAGAATCTATTCCAGAGACATAAGAACGACATAGGATTACAAGAGAGGTTAAAGAACTAAAAAGGTATGGTTTTATAGTCACCATGGATAGTGACTCATTATTATTTGATAATAATGATCCTATAACCTACAAGGAAGCAGTTAGTGGCATAGATGTTCCAAGTGTCAAGAAGCCATGAATTATGAAATGGATCCCATGTACCAAAACCAAGTCTGGATTTTGGTAGATCCTCCAGTTGATGTAAAGAATATTGATTAAAAATGGGTATTCATTAAGAAATTGGACATTAAAGGACAAGTTAGTACCTATAAGGCGTGACTAGTTTTAAAATGGTTTAAATAGCATCAATTTATTGACTACGACAAAACCTTTTTACCAGTTTCAATCCTAAAATCCATCTAAATTCTACTAACCATTACCGCTTACCATGACTATGAGATTTGGAAAATGTATGTCAAAACAACCTTCCTTAACAGGAACCTTCATAAAGATGTCTATATGACACAACTTGAAGGGTTTGTGACTCCAAAATATGACAATAAGATATTCAAGTTGCAAAAATCCATTTATTGATTAAAGAAAGCATCCATGTCATGGAACATTCATTTTGATGAAGCCATAACAGAATTTATTTTTATAAAGAATGAATGTGAGCCTTGTGTCTACAAATAGTTTAGTGGGAGTGTAGTCATTTTCTTTATAGTATATGTTTATAACATATTACTTATTGGAAACGAAATACCAGTATTACAATTTGTTAAGGCATGGTTGAATAAATGCTTCTCCCTTAAAGACTTGGGTGAGGCAACATATATTATTGGGATCAAGATCCATCATGATAGATCTAAGATATTTTTGGTGCTAAGTCATAGTACATACATTGAAAAGATATTGAAGAGATTCAATATGGAACAATCCTAAAAGGGATTGTTTTCAATGTCACATGGCATTCATCTTTCCAAGAAAATGTGTCCTCATACACCTGAGGAAAGAAAGTGAATGGTAATGATTCCATACATATCAGCGATTGGGACAGTCATGTATGTTATGCTATGTACTAGTCTAGATGTCACCTATGCATTGAGTGCGATATGAAGATATCAAAATGATCCAATTGACCACCACTGGATGGAAGTTAATACTATCCTTAAGTATTTGAGACATACTAAGAATATATTCCTAGTTTATGGAGGAGATGAGGAACTAGTCATCAGAGGAAATGCATATGCTAGTTTCTAGACTAATCAAGATGACATGAAGTGGTAAACGGGATACATCTTCACTTTGAATGGATGTGGTCTGAGCTAGAAGAGCTCAAATAAAAGTGTGGTTGCATATTATACTGTAGATTCTGAGTATATCGCATCTTCTGAGGTAGCTAAAGAAGAAGTTTTGATGCGGAGCTTCATTCAAGAGTTGGATGAGGTTCTTAGCAGTAAAGATCTCATCACACTCTATTGTGATAATACTATAATGGTGGATCTCATAAAAGAGAAAAGGTCACATCAGCGGATGAATCACATACTTCGGAAGTACCATATCTTTAAGGATTTTTCTTAGAGAGGTGAAGTTGCAGTGAGCATCATTTTTATAGAAGACTATGTGGCAGACCCTTTGACTATAGCCTTAACTCAGCAGAAACATGATCGTCATGTGAGGTCTAGCAGACTCAAAGTCATATGCAGTTGGCTCTAGTCCAAGTGGGAGTTTGTTAGAGTTGGTGTCCTAGAACCAACTATTTTTACTTTTATTACGTGAGTATTTAATTACATATTATTCATTGTTCTACAAGACTATGATATAATTATGTCCTATAGTATTTGTAGCATTGATAAGGTCGTAGAAGTTCCCTGTTATGATGAGAACCTTGAAGTTCTATGACAATATTCTTAAATATAGTTCTGCAGTTGGACGACATAATATAATGGGATACATAGTATATACACCATCAGGTGTGAGTACTCATAAGAAGATGAAACTTATTCTCATGAATTTTTCACTTGGTAATCTCCATGAAGGTAGATTATGAGAATAGGCCTGCCAGTATGAATTCTAAATGTTTTGATGCATCAGATATTCATATCTGCGAGCATGTATAATGGTTCTTAGACTTTAATTTTATCATTAATACATGTCACAACTCATTCACTTTTATTTACTGATGAAAATTGACACACCATATGTTAGCGGGAAGTAGGGCACATTGGGTGCATCATGAATGACATGTTATTAAAGTATAAGTTGAAGAAGGATTTGTACCTTCCATTTATAGAAGTTGATATCTCAGACCATTGATTGAAATAGAACCGTTGCCCTAAATTCCAAGGTCATGGTGTAACGACAAGTTTGTTTCAGGTAGGTAAAGAATGAAGTATCAATCATATAGGTTGATGAAACTATCATAAAACTTGCTTGATGA
Organism: Viscum album; assembly: GCA_963277665.1. Classification (NCBI taxonomy): domain Eukaryota; kingdom Viridiplantae; phylum Streptophyta; class Magnoliopsida; order Santalales; family Viscaceae; genus Viscum; species Viscum album. The sequence goes on along the minus strand of OY728143.1, from coordinate 1,649,680,770 downwards.
GATATTGTGAAAAAGGGATTATATTACACAGTGATTATTCATATGCGGATGTCATCGTTGTGACATTAATTTCATTCTCTTGGGTACCTTGACCCATTGGTAGATAGTAATCTTGGACTTTAGGCATGTTCGCCTAATGTTAATGAGAAATAATCCTAGAGGGTCACACACTAAGTGTTTCTGGTGGTCTCGATTAAATTCTATTTGAATTTAATTAATGGAATAAGTGTTATTCTCAAGACTGAGGAATAATTTTATTCAAGTTAGAATTATCTCATAAATTAAATAAATATTTATTCATTATATTGTGAATAAAATATATTTATTTATTTTATTAAACATTTAATAAATATTTATTTACTAGTTTGTAAATAAAATTATTTATTTAAGAGAATAAAATATTTTATTCAGGTGATCAATAAATGGAAGAGAAGTTCGAATAGACCAATGCCTTTTTCATTGATAAATTAATTATTTATGGGTCAGTAAATAATTTTTATCCAGTTAGCACAATAAATAATAATACCATTATCATTACGTGGCACATGATTTCATTTATGGTTCCTTTTTGCGCAAGTTAGCACACCACAAATAATGGTGTTGTTATTGTTATTATGTGGCATGGGGTTTCTCTAATAGTTATAATTGCATTTAATTGTTGTTTTGCAATTAAATATTGTAATCGAAACCCCATGTCGATTAATAGGTAGGTACATCTATTGTTCTAAACCCCAGTGAATTGAGATTTGTTGGGCCAAACATTTTCTCTCTCAACTCCTCTTATATCTCCCTCTCAAGAATGAGATAAGTTCTTCAAGACCAAAGAACGATCAATTAAGAACGATCGACGCAAAACATTTCCTTCACTGCGCTAGCACTCGGAGAATGATTGGTGTTGTTCGGAGACCATTGGAGCACATTTGGATCAGTGCTAGAGGGATTCTACTTTGGATCATTGTGAGCGCAATGAAGAAAATCTAGAAGGTTCATTAAAAACAATCAATGATCATCAATGAAGAAAGTACGAAAGACCCATGTATTTAATTTATTCAGAAATTAAGAAATTAATTATAAACATGATGTGTAAGATCCTATTTCTCAGATCCAGCACTTTTCTTTTCTTTGTCTAAATCTTTGATTTTAATTTGTGGATACAGGTGTTCATCATTATATTGATCCCAGATTGGCCATCGATTATGAAAAAAGAAAATTTGGGCCCTCCCAACCGCCACGCTCTTGCCGCGTTCAGATCCTACAATCCACTCTCCAAAATCATGCATAAAAAATAAACATAATTTTTTCACAAGCCATGCATTAATTACCTATACATATTTAGTCACATATTTTTTGTTGACTACACCAAGTATTTTGTTCAGTTATTTTCCATGCGAGCTCAATATACACATGTTTTCATCACATACACTATGTTAAAATCCCACCATAATGGTGAATGTATATCCCATCACAATGTTTCATGCATATCTCTTGTTATATGAGATTTCAATTTGGTGGAAAAAAAGTGGTTGTCGATATTTTTGGTTAACTTGGTTATGGTATGTATTGTTAAATTATTTTTTATTAGATTGATTGTTGTAAATAGTTTTGAGGATTTTTTTCATAGATTTGTTTGTATAGATTTATCATATCCTATGCGTAGGGGAACTATGTTGAATTTATATGAATTTTTTTTATATTTTTATTATATATTTGTGCTAAACTTTAATTATTGATTTTATTATTTTAATACTAATTTATTATTATGGTAGGATTGGACATCGAAATATTATGCTACAGATGTTGGATGTTTCTATGAAATTATATCTACATATATAATATTCTTTTAATAAAATATAGTGTTGGGACCATGTTGGCTGATGAAGGTTTTTGGATGCACGAAGTATTGTATTTTGTTGTTAAGGAAGTTTGAGAAGAAAGGAAATCACTTCAATTTTTATAAGTGGGTGAGGGAAGATAGGGAAGTTACCATACTTTCTAGGGTAAATATGACAATTCTTTACTGGTCTTTATTCCACAAATATCATAAGTTGGTTGTAGAACTTGTGATGAAATATTTATAAAGGAAAGGGGGAGAAAAGATGTTGTCAATCAACATGGTTGGTATTACAGAAGAAGGTGTCTAAGATGGCACAATTTTCCTATATTTTCCAATTATTTGGGTCCAAAATTTGGAGTTTGTATAGCATTGAGAAAAGTGGATTTCCTTAAGATCTTATCAACACATGGCAAAGGTATGAATTTCATAAAGATTGACTTTATGAATAGTGAATTGCAAAGGTTTTAAGGATTCTGACGGTGAGCTCTACGAGTATGACGAGATTTGTTAATGGAAGAGGAATGAAGCTTTGTGGTGATCATTGTGGTGGTGAAGGTGAATAGCATTACAGAGGTGCAAAGGAAGAAGCATCATCAGGACGGTACAAAAGATTTTTCAAAATTCTCCACAATTATGATGAGATTTGCGATCCGAAAAATAGCCACGGAGTTTTGCAAAACAAAGAGAATTTCAGTAGAACTTTAAGAGCTTTGCAATTTGGTGATGACATGGTGATGAGGTGGCTAGAAGGTTATAGATTTGGTGGTAAATTCCTATAAATATGCCTCGACCCTCTGAGAAAAGTATAGAGACTAAACAAGAATTTTAGAGCTCTCAAATTGTAAGAAGGTTCACAGAGAAAGCAAGCTTTGTAAAGACAGTAAGATCCGTGAAGGAAAGGAGATTTGCGGTGAGCTGTTGAGATTTTCCACAGAAGTGAACTTCTCAAAGACAAATATATTCTCTATAAAATAGTGAGCTCTATAAAATAGTGATCTCATCAAACTAGTGAGCTCTAATAACTAGTGCGCATTGTGAAGGAGCTTTGCAAAGAGGTGGTTTTTGATACCAAGTTTAAGTGAACAGGGCTTTCATAGAATATCAAAAGAAGACTTTGGTATTGGACTAAGTATCATTATAATGTCCAGGAGGTTCTTACCAGCTTCTAGGTAGGAAATATAATAATTGTTTTAAGTGAATAGATTTGTGTAAATTCATCAAGAACCATTGAAACATTGTGTTACCCTATTTGTGATAAGAGGGAGCACAAGAACTATTGGATTGTTTTCAAAGTGTTGCATAAGTGTAATGGAATATCCTACTCATTATATTTCATGTAAAATAATTGTTTTCTAGCAGATTTTATGGTATTGGATTGTTTTCGTACCATACCAAGAACATAACTACTCATTTTGAATAGTGAACCGTGCAAATCTTGTGTTCCTATGGTTGTGTGCGTTCATCAGGGAAAGAACTCTTTAATATGAGGTGAAGTTTGTTTCAATAAAAAAGAAACATAAATGAAAAAGATATCACTGATTCACCCCTCCCCCTCTCTGTGATACTTGGATCCTGACTGGGAACTTCAATTGGTATCAGAGCGTTAGGTTCCCTTTGTTTATTCTTTGCTGATGTTTTGAAGGGAAGTTGTGATAAAGAATCTAAATTGTGTGAACATTACTGGGATTCCAATATTTTATGGGAAAAATTATCATATCTGGAAATATAGAATCCAATCTTATCTCATGTCACTTGGGTATGAAGTTCATGAAGCTACAACAAATGGACTTATTACTATTGATGACAAGGTTCCTCTTACACCTATCGATAAGAAGACTATAGAATGATCGAAGGTACAAAAATTCATTACTATCATATATTTATGAGAGTGAGTTTTTAATAGAGGAAGGTGTTTATACAACTAAAGGAATCTGGGATAAGCTGAAGAACATCTATGAAGGAAATACAAAAGTGAAGAAGGAAAATCTGCAAAACTAGAGGCTGAAGTATAAATATTTGAAAATGGGAGAGTTTGAATCTATTGGGGATTTCTTTACTATGTTAAATGATATTGTCAGTACAATCAGATGTCTTGGTGAAATGTTGGAGGATTTTACAGTTTTTGAAAAGATATTTAGAATTATGCCCGATAAGTTTGATGTTAAAGTTTCTTCATTAGAAGATAGAGGCCCTGAAACATTATCTCTGGATGACTTTCATAGTACTCTCATAACTTATGAAATGATAAGGGAGAAGACTATAAAGAATAAATAAAAATATAATAGATAAATTCCTTTCAATGAAGTGAAGAAAAAGAAGTCAAAGAATATTCTTATTGAAGACAAATTTGGTGAATCCATTTCTAAAAACATGGTATGTCAAAATATTAATGAAATTTTATCCTTGTCTTACAAAAATATAAAAAGAGACACATGGAAATACAAGAAGAAACTCCCTTTAATTTTTTTTGAATGTGGATCTGTTGGCCACTTTGTGGCTAATTTCCCTTAAAAAGGGAAAGATGAAGATAGTGATGAATAAGACAGAAGACCAATATAGTCATGGAAGAAACAAGGTGACAAAGATAAATATTCTGGAAGAGGTAAGGATAAAAATTTCTTCAAATAAAAAAGAAGAATCTTTTTGTTAAAAAATGAAGAAGATGGTGATAGCGAGGCTGAATCTGAAAAATCTGTTACTAAGAAAGCTAGAGAGAATACATTTTTTTCAATAGTGAATAATAATGATTATGAGTGTAGTAGTTCTAAGGAATAAGAAACTCAACTTGAATAGTATCTGAAAGAAGAGTTGAAAGAATTTTTGACAAGGATCAGAAGGCTTGATAAGGAAAACAAGAAGCTGATAAATGAAAATCCTTCATCAAACAATCAAGAAGATTTTCTTGAGGAAAAATGACAGTTCAAAAAGGAGATTAATGATTTGAAAAATTCTCTTAAGAGAGAAATTAATTGTAATGAACATCTAGAAGTAAAGATGAATGAAAAAGAATATGAGTTGTAACTTTTCCAATAGAAACTTTCTAAAGCTTAAAAAAGGAATATAAGTTTCAAAAACCCTGTTATAGAAGTTAGTGAAAGTTCTATTAAGAATGAACCTAAATAGGATAATCAAAATATACCTTCAAAGGTTGAGAATAAAGATAGAACTGGTTCTAATAATAACAATTATGGAAAGGGTATGTATGTGGCCAATGTTTGAACTGTCAGAAAATGAAAAGTATCTAAAAATCAGGAGTCTGGATAAATATCTTGTAATTCTGGTTCTGATAAGTCTAAATAGAAATTTGAGCTGAGGAAGAATATTATGGTTGAAAACAGGAATACTAATAGTCAGCAGGGTTCTGGTAAGAAGATTGCTGACAAGCGTGCTCACAACTTCGGTCGGTATGGAAGTTTTAGAGGAAAATATTTATTCTATATATACAACTAGTATTATGGTGGATTTGGCCACATGGAAAATATGTGCTGGTTCAAAAAACAACATTACCACTATTCCACAAGTTTTGAAAGGAAAGGATTGAGGGGGGAGTCAATCCTTTCAAAAGAAAAATTCTCATAATAAAGTTTAGAAGATATTTGAGAAGGTTGGCATGAAGGTTAAGAATAGATTCCAACCATTGGAAACTATTTATGAGAGATGTGATTGACCTGGACATCTTGCTAAGGGTTGTCTTATTGTGTTACTAGAATAGTAAAAGTTTATTGATAATTCTCAAGAGACATAGATTTTAAAGGCTAAGAAAGATCGATCTTCCATGTCCAAAAAGAAAGAGTTCTTAGTTTGTCCAGAACACATTGACATGGCTAGGAAATTGGAGGAAGCATATCAGAAAGTGAAAGAAAAGGAATAACATAAAGATCTTGTTGTTAAAACCACCTTGAAAGCTAAAAAAGGAGAACGTCTATAGATTCTTGATAGTGGATGTTCCTCTCATATGAAAATAGACTTAAGGTTATTAAAATATGTGAAGTACTTCAAAGAAGTAACAGTGACATTTGGCAACGATGAATCTCTGATAATAAATGGTGTTAGATCAGCCATCGTTGAGAAAGAAAAGATGAAATAAATAAAAACATTATATGTTGATGGGATAAAACACAATCTACTGAGTGTTTCACAACTCTGTGATGAGGGTAAAAAAGTTATCATCAAGAAATATGGGTTTTTTGTGAAAAGTGAAGAAGATGGAAAGGTGATTGCAAGAGGACAACATATAAAAGGGAACTTGTTCCAAGTTGGAGAAGTATGAAAATCTTGTTACATAGGTATGGTGGATGAATATCAGTTATTTCATAAGAGTCTAGGACATATGTGTTAGAGAAACATGTTCATTTTATCAATGCGATACAATGTTCGATATATTCTTGATTTATCAGGAAGAAGAGATTGGTGTTGCGCTATTTGTGAGAAAGGGAAGATTACAAACTCTGTGAATAAGAGAGTTGACATTCGCTCAAAACGACACTTGAAACTTATTCACTCTGATATTTGAGGGGCAATGAGAAAGCAATAGAAAAATGGAGATAATTATTTCATCACTTTCATTGATGATTTTACTCACATTACTTTTGTTATGTACATGAGACATAAATCATATGCGTTTAAAATGTTTAAGAGTTTTAGGAGGAAAGAAGAGAAGAAGCTAAGAATTGAAAGTTGTGGTGAGTATAAGAATGGGGAATTTGAAAAGTATCTTTAGAAACAAAGAATTTGGCATGAGTTCAGTTCACCAAACACCCCTCAACAAAATGGTGTTTCTGAAATAAAAAATTTAATTATGGTAGAAATGGGGAGAACTGTGTTGCTTGGACATGGTCTTTCTCATTATTTTTAGAGGAAATCCATGAACACTACTATGTATATTCAGAATCTATGTTTCTACAGGACAACTTCAAATATGAATCCATATGAAATTTTCTATGAAAAAACTCCATGTCTGAAACACTTAATATTTTTAAGATTTCATGCTTTATAAATAAGAAATCTGTAAACCTTGGAAAGTTTGAGCAAAGATGAGATGATGGGATTTTTCTTAGATATTATCTAGAAGGAAGAGGATACAAATGTTTCAACAAAGAAATATGAATAATTATTGATTCTTCATATGTGAAAGTTGTTGAAAATGTTGAGAAAGAAAAGAATTCCTATGTTGATGTGGTAGTTGAGTAGGATATAGATGGTTTTGTTAACAATTCTAACAATGTTTCAGATTGTGTTAATCCTACTCAAGAAGAAGAATTTGACTCAGGAATTTCAAGTGATAAGGATGAAATTTAGATAGCTCATCCTAGGATAAGGAAACAAGTGGAGGCTCAAAACATTATTGGAGATCAACATCATAAGGTTCAAACAAGAAGAAAAACGAATGCTATTACACATACTTATCTCTATTAGAAAGTAGAACCTAATGATATGAATGAAGATTTTGAGCATCCAGAGTGGGTTCAGGCTATGAATGAAGAGATTGATCAAATAGGGAAGAATGATACTTCGGATCTTGTACCCAATATGGAATATAATAATATTATTAGGACAAAGTGGGTTTTTTGGAAAAATTTGAATGAAGGTGGTGAATTAATAAGAAACAAAGCAAGATTGGTTTGCAAAGGGTATTCACAAATTGAAGGCATTGATTTTGATGAAACCTTTGCTCCAGTGGAAAGGATAGAAACAATCATCATCTTTCTTGTTATTATTGCACAATGAGGTTACATGATATTTCAAATGGATGTCAAATCTACATTCTTGAATGGAAATCTTAACAAGGAAGTTTAAATTGAAAAACCTTGTGGATTTTTTACTGTAAAAGATGAATGTTATGTGTACAAGTTGAAGAAGGATTTTTACGGGATAAAACAAGCACCAAGGGAATGGTATTCAAAATTGGATAATTTATTGAGGAAAATGAATTTTAAGAAATTTAGAGTTGACATAAATCTTTAAATCAAGGAATTTCAGGAGTTCCCTTTGATCACAATTGTCTATGTTGATGAAATTATCTTTGCTGGAAATGATGAAAGATCTTGTGAAAGATTTGTTTAAGAGATTAAGAAGTTTTTTAAAATGTCCATGCTGGGAGATATGAAATACTTTCTTGGGTTGAAGATTCTATAGAAGAAGAACCACATATTTCTTTCTCAAGAAAAATAATACAAAGGAACTTCTAAATAAGTTTGGCATGGAAAATTTAAAACAAGTTTCCACACCAATTTTAGTGGGAATCAAGTTGTATAAAGATGGATAATGCAAGGAAGTTGATCATAAAGAGTTTCAAAAGCTAGTTGGAAGTCTGTTATATTTGATTACCTCAAGACCCAACATAGTCTATGTCGTTACCTTATGTGCAAGATTTTAGATCACTCCTAAAGAATCACATTTTATTGATGGGAAACAGATTCTTAGATATATCAAAGGCACAATAAATTTTGGAATCAGGTATGATGGCTCAGAAAATATTGATCTATTTGGGTATTCAGATGCTGATTGGGCAGGAAACATTGATGATAGAAGATCTACATCTGGTGAAGTTTTCTTTCTGGGGAAAAGTTGTGTTAGTTGATATAAAAAGAAATAGAATTTAGTAACTCTTGTCACAGATGAATCTGAGTATGTTGTTTCTACTCAAGTTTCTACCTAACTCATGTTGATGAAAACTTGGTTTGAAGATCTACTTGTTGAAGTATATCTACCCTTGCTCCTAGGTTGCAAAAAACAAAGTGCAATAATTCTTACACGGAATCCAGTACAACATTATTGATCAAAACATATCGACATAAAGTACCACTTCACCAAAGATCATGTGGAGAAGAATGAGTTAAATATGGAATACGTTCCTACATCAAAACAAGTTGTTGATATATTCACAAAACCTTTACCAAAGGAACCATTTGCAAAATTGGGGTTGAACATGGGTGTCCAACCTCCTTCTCATCAAGGTTGAGGTATGTGTCTCTATCCCCTCTCTTATCTTACCTTTGGATAGTGTTGTCCAGGGGTAGAACTATTTCATAAATCTATCCTTATGGAGTCATGCATAAAGTGGGAGTTGTGGGTAAGTTGTGAATTCAGTATTTAAGTGTGTGAACTATTCTAACTATTTGTTGGGATGGTTTTAGAGTGGTTGCAGGCAAAAAACAATTTATTCCAGGAATTTTGATGAAGTGAAGAATGTTGAGGAGGAAATCTGATGTGATGTGGTTTCACAGTCACTAATTTTGGACAACATGGTCTTGCTATAAATAATTCTTGTTTATTATAATGAGTTATCTCACATGGTCTTAAATTATTGATAAGTATCCCATTGCTTGAGATTTCAATGTTCAGTGATTTATGAATCCTGGTTGACAACAAAATCCAAAGGGGGATATTTTTGGGACCAATTTGGCTAATGAAGGTTTTTGGATGCACGAAGTATTGTGTTTTCTTGTCAAGGAAGTTTGAGAAGAAAGGAAATCCCTTCACTTTGTATAAGTGGGTGAGGAAAGACAGGGAATTTACCTTACTTTAAAAGGTAAATTTGATAATGCTTTGATGTTCTGTATTTCACAAAGATAATTTTACAGAATTCTATGTGATTACAACGAGCTTTGCGATTTGGAAAATAGCCATAGAGCTTCGCAAAACAGGGAGAATTTTGGACGAAATTTTAAAGCTCTGCGATTTGGTGTTGACATGGCACTAAGGTGGATGTAAGGTTCTAGAGTTGGTGCGAAATGACAATAAATAGGCCTCGATCCCATTGAGAAAATTTTAGATACTTAATAAGAATTTTAGAGATCTTGAATTGCGAAGAAGGTTCGCAAAGAAAGCGAGCTCTACAAAGGTAGTAAGCTTTTCGAAGGAAAGGAGTTTCATGGCGCGCCGTTGAGATTTTCGAAAGAAGTCAACTTCTCAAAGACAAATTTGTGCCCTACAAAATAGTGAGATCTGATAACTAGTGATCTCTACAAACTAGTGACTTCTGCAAACTAGTGAGCTCTGCAAACTAGTATTCATTACAAATGAGCTTTGCAAAGAGGCAGTTTTTGATACCTAGTTTAAGTGAACAAGAATTTCATAAAAAATCAAAAGATGACATTAGTATCAGACTAAGTATCATTATAAAGCCTAGGAGGTTCTTACCAGATTCTGGGTAGGAAAGAGAAGAATTGTTTTAAGTGGAAAGATTTTTGTAAATTCGTCAAGAAGATTTGAAACATTGCATTACCTTGTTTGTTCTAAGAGGGAGAACAAGAACTATTGGATTGTTTTTAAAGTGCTACATGAGTGTAACGGAATATCCTAATCATTGTATTCCACATCAATGGATTTTTTTCTAGAAGATTCTATTGTGCTAGATTGTTTTCATACCATACCAAGGACGTAGCTACTCTTATGGAGTAGTGAACCTTGTAAATATTGTGTTCCTATGGTTGTGTGTGTTTAGAAAGAAAATAACTCTTTAATAGGAGTTGAAGGTTGTTTGAATAATAAGTAAACATAAAAGAAAATGATATCACTGATTCACCCCCTCCCCCTCTAATTGATACTTGGATCCGGACTGGGAACTTCATACAGTACCATTAACGATTACCAAATTCCATCACTAATGTATTTATTTTTTAATTAATAAAAATTATTTTTAGATGATATAAGTTTTCATTGTTACTATAATTTTTTAATTAAATAGAAGGTATTGTCGACCTCCTTTGGTGCTTGTGAATACTATTGTGTGACCCCATCCACCGTAACTGCCAAAAGTTGTCATAGAGCAGCCACTCATATCAACATTGGAAATGATTAGTAGACATGAAAATAGTATTTGAGACCCCCTCTACCATGATTTAAAAAACAAGCCATGATGTGGTGCATGTTTCATGGAATCCCTTTTGTCGAACTGTTTTGGCAGACATAAATGCCCATTTCTCTACAAGTGAGAGTTGATAACAAGCTAGATGTTTGGCTCCAAAAGTAACGACTTTAAAATTTTGAGAATGATCGAACATGATTTCATCCTCAATAGAATTATCCTCCACAATTGGAGGGTCCCAATTAGGTTTAAAAGTTTAATGAAACTAAGAAAAAACTAAACCACTATCATCATGAAAAACTAAACTAATCCCGTTAAAACATCCTCCCAAAACTGTGATACTAAAATCAATTTTAATAAAAACCACCTTTGGCCATTCCCAACAAGACACATCACTAATATTGATAGATTTGGGGGCATGTTTTGTAGATTATCCCTTGCTTGAACTCACACATACAAGTAGGGAATAAGAAAAATAGACAAACGCATTTTATATGGTTCGGTTAGATGAACTACTCCATAGAAAAGACAACACTTTGTCTTTATTCTAATGAAATGTTTCCCATTATAATCTTTTTCCCGTGATGTTCACCCATATTTATAATATGGGGGTAGAATAATTAAAAGTTCATTACAAGTTTTAAATGGATACTAAATGTTTTAAATCCAAGTCGTCAAGTCATTTAGGGTAGTGATTATTTTTTGTCAGTTTTTAACAATCTCTACCTTGATGAAAAATATCACCAACTAATACTTCTAAAATAGTTCTTCTCACTACATTCCTGATGCACGTAGGCATATCAAGTGTGAGAGATAATGATCAACTCTAAACAGTGTTAGAAATTTATCACTATAACTACCTTCATAAATATGTCTACTGAGTTTTCTATTGTCATGATATTATAAATTGAGATACACCTCTCATTGATAATATTTCAGATGAAATAGAACCAAACATAAATATATTTGGTTTGACTATGATAAACCTATTTCCTCAAAAGGAAAATATCACTATAGCTATCACATAAAAAATTTATGTTTTTATGGATGATCCCTAAGTCTTTGATAAATCCATGTAACTGAATAGATTTCTTGAAATCTTTTTTCACTACCATATACACTATCTCTCTAGTAAACAAAGAAAATTTTGATTATAGAGTAGATGTCCAACTAATTTATCTTCCTATAATAGTGAAAACATAATTCATAGTAGATTATCATTTTCCCAAGTATTTGGTGTAATCAAAATTAACATATCTAGTAAGAATTTGTCTCCCTCTTAAACTTTAAACCAACATCTATGATACCTTCGATATACCATAAAATCCATCTAATTGCCTATTAATTACCTTTACTAGGGTCCTGCATGTACCGAGTTACCATGCTCACTATGTGTAAAGTATTTGGTCTCATACAAACCATCGAATACATCAAGGATCCTACCAAACATGTATATGATAGAAAATCCATCAATTTCCTCTATTCATATATCTTTGGAGATAATGATTCACTAATATAAAAATGAGGTGATAATGGGGTGTTGAATTATTTAGATTTATCATCAATGTAAAACATGTAGAGTAGTTTCTTAAAATATTCCTTCTGAATGAAGGTAAAAACACCCTTAGTTTTGTCCCATATGATCTCCATCCCAACAATCTTCTTAGATTCTACAAGATACTTCTTCTCAAATTCTAAGTATAGTTTAGCTTTCAACCTGTCAATATTCACCTCACTTTTATATGCAATGAACATATCATAAACTTATAAAAGAAGGTAGATAAATTTTCCATCATGAAGTTTCTTAAAGTAAACATAGTGATCGAAATGACTACAAACATATTTCCCATTTAGCATAAAACTATAAAACCTTTTATACCACTATCTTGGTAACTACTTTAGGCTATACAATTAATTTTTCAATATGTAAACCCAATTCTCACATCCTAGTACCCAAAACCCATCAGGTTGTTTCATATATACCTCTTCCTCTAATTATCCATGAAGAAATATTGTCTTGATATCCATTTTAGGTAACTAAAGATCAAACTATGCAACCAATCCCAACAAGATTTAGACAGATGAATGCTTAAAAACATGATAAAATGTCGCATTGTAGTCTATCCCTTCTTTCTATGAATAGATCTTAGTAACAAGTATATGCATGTACCTGATACTTCTCTTACTAGTAATGCCTTCCTTTTTCACAAACACTCATTTTCACCCAACTGCCTTATCGTTCTTTAGAGGAGGAATGATACCCCATGTTTGATTCTAGTGTAGTGAACTCATTTCTTATTCTATAACTGTCATCCATAAATCTATCTCTTTTTATCCAAAACATCCCAATAGTTATCTTGAAAATCATTTTCTATTACAAAAAGAGTATAAGAAACCATATAACCATACCTGGAAGGTCTCTGTATGGTCCATTATGATCTACCAGTGGAAATACTCTCATGATGTTTATTATCCTAGTTTAATGGAACTTCTTCTTCTGTTGAAATATATGTATGATCACTGCACTTTTTTACCTTTGACTCCTATTCAGTTGATGGTGGAATTTTCTACACTTAAATTGCAACTTTATCTGATCTATCCATATCTTTTCCAAAATTATTTGACTTCACTGTTATTGATTCATCAAATGTAATTCCATGAATTTGAATTATCTTCTTTGCTTCTAAGTTCCATAGTTGGAAAGATTTCACACCATCACTAAAGTTAACAAATACAACTTTCTTTGCTCTAGGATTCAGTTTTTAGTCTATGATTTGAAAATAAGAAGTAAAACCAAAGTTATACAATCTATCATAATCAGAAACATCTTCACCAGATTAAATATCTATCAAAATTTTACCAATAAAATATGCATGTGAATAGTTCACAATATCTGTGGCATACATCAAAGCTTCTTCCCAAAAATATTTGTTCAAACCATACTGAGATAACATATGTCATACCTTTTCAATAAGTGTATGATTCATCCATTCTAGCACTCCATTATGTTATAGAGTTCCATGAACTGTAAAGTGCGTCACAATCCCTTCATCTTGACAAACATTCTTGAACGGATCTATTGTGTATTCTCCACTATTACCTAATCTCAATCTTTTGATTTTTCTCCCATCTGATTTTCAGTCATCTTCTTCCATTTAAGGATCCTTATTCTTCATGAAATACACCCAAACATATCATGATTAATAATCAATAAATGTGAAAAAATAACGATTACCTCCCAATGAAGCATTTCTTGATGATCTACAGACATTGTTATAGATGTAGTCAAGTGTTCCCTTCGTGTGATGGGTTGTAGTTCTGGATTTGACTCTAGTTTGTTTACCCATCACACAATGTTCACAGAAGTCAGGTTTTCCTATCTTAGAACCTTTCAAAACACATTTCTTCATTAGGCTCTACAAGGCCTTCTCTCTAGTATGCCCAAGTCTCGTATGCCACAATCTAGATGTTTCTGGATCACCCCCTCTGATATCGTTGCTCCACTAGTAATAGTCTCAACATACAAGTAATAAAAAATAGATTTTTGAGTACCTTTACTCACAAGGAATGCACCACAGATTTCTCTCATGACTCTGTCTTCAATGGTTATTCTGCAACCAAGCATATCAAAGACTCCTAAAGAGATGAGGTTCTTCTCTATTTCTAGTATGTATCTCACATTTTTAAGGAATCAAATTGTACCATCATGCATCCTTAGTTTTATTGATCCAATACCTTTTGTGTGGTAGGGATAGTTGTTCCCTATAAGCACCACACCACCCATCTGACACCTTGATGCTTGAAAACCAATATTTATCCCAACACATGTGGAATGAACAACCTGAACAAGAAATCAACCTTCTAAATGGTTTAATATCAAGGAAACGAGGAAACCTGAATGTTTAATATCCTTAGTTTTCTGTATAATATTTTTCTTTGGTTTCCCAATATTGGGACAATGCTTTTTCTAGTGCCCTTCTTGATGATAATAAATGCACACAACTTTTTTTAGTCATCTGTAGGTGGACTCGCCTCTAGACTTTGACCGTGATTTACCTCTTTTGAAAATTTCAAGCTTCCTATTAGATTCCCTTCCTTTGGTTTTCATTAATGCATCTAATGTGTAATCTCTATGGTTATAATTCTCCTTCCACCTTCACTCATTGTTAATCAAGTCATTTGATACATCAATAAATTTTACCTCATCCTTACCATACAACACTGTAGTGGTTAGATGATCATAACTCTATTGTAGATAGTTCAACAACAAGAGGGTTTTATCTTCATCTCTGATTTTTACTTCTAAACATTGGAAATTTGTAAGGATTTTATTAAAATTGTCTATATGCTATATCATATGCATACCTTTCTTATATTAAAAACAAAACAATTTCTTTTTCAAGTATAGTCGACTTTTTATACTTTTGACCATTTACTTTTTCTATAAAATCCTCCATAAGATCTTCGTAGAGATCTCTCACATCACACATTATAATTTATCTTTTTCCAAAAAGGTTCAGATTGTAACATGAGTTTGGCGGTTGAGTCTCCTCCAATCACTATCGGAGATGGCAACATACTTTTCCTCTAAATTTATATATAATTCCTATTGAGTTATCATATCAAGAACATCACATTTCCACATACTGAAGCTATTCTTCCCATCGAATTTATCAACCTCAAATTTAGTGTTGGACACCATAATTTCATGTATGGAAGTGCTTGGTGTCCTCGTATGTCTTTATACAATTTTCTCCTCAGATGGAATAGGTGAAACCATACTACTAATGGTTTAGGGATTCCCTATTAAATAAAAAAAGCTTAAAATTTCCAAAAAAACAAATAACACCTATGAATCCGTAATAGTGGAAAAAATTAAAAACAGCTATTTTATCACTCCTATTTGACCAAAAATGAATATAAAAACAGAATCTCAAACCAAAGATGCGGTTGGAAGCGGAGTCGCAGATAATAGAGTCAAGGGTATCTATGGGCAAAAACAGCGGTCTTGAGGGCCGTGAATAGTGGCTTTGAGTAGGAAGCATAAATAGTAACATCATGGTGTGGAACAAGACCAGGCAATGGAGCTGTTGCAATTTATTTCTCAAGTAATCAACTAGCTTTGTTACCAGTTTGTTGTGCGTATTCTCTCTCACTTGAACTCGAACATGACAATGGTGAAGAAAAAAATAGTGAAACAAATTTACGTTCTTCGATCAGATAACCTACTTCATTGGGAAGTCAAAAAAAATTTATTATTCAAACAGAATACGACACGTTATAATATTTTGTTCACAATTTTCCCCCATATTTATAGCATGATGGGTGAAGAATAATTAAATGGTCGATGAAAAGTTTCAAATGGCTGATGCAAGTTTTAAATCAAGGTGGTCAAGTCATCTATTATAATGGTTCATACCTTTTCGGATGATTAATTTTCATGTTTCATGTATAACTTGAAATTCATAATTTTAGGTTTGATGAATTTTAAGAATTGTAGTGTAATTAGTTTTTTTAGTTAATTCAATTTGTTGATTTAAATTTGATTTTCAACATTTTAGGTAAGTACAAAATAATAAGCATTTAAAAAAAAGCTGGTATAAAGTAACATTTTAAATGTTACACTATTTAAAAAATAGACATTAAATATAATATATATTATATTCTAGATGCTTCGTTTGACACTCATTATAAAATAAAAATAAAGTAAAACACATTTTTTAAAATAAATATATTGTATGTGGAAGGAAACAGACTTTCCAATTTAACCTAAAACATAATTGTATGATTTATTGAATATTTATTAATTAAAAACATAGGAAATGAAGTCAGTTATGAGAAGCCTTTGCTCAACTTGATTTTAATCCAAATTTATGGGAATTTAAATGATACATTGTAATAAATCATCAAGAAATTTTTTTAATAGAAATTATAAAGTATTGACCTATTTTAAATGGGGATGTGTCCAAGAGTGTGCCTAATACCAATTCACGTGTCTGTATATCTTAAAATAATCTATAAATATATTATGTATCAAAAATATTTTCTGAATTTCAGTTTAATTAATTATTAGTTGATTATTTCATAAAAGTAAATTTGAAATTAACATTTTATTTTACTCATTGGATTTCAAGAAATTTTATTGTGGTGCTTAATATTTTTTTAAATGTTCAAAAGAATTATATTTAAATAATTTATTTATTAAATTTATTAGATTGTTAAAGATGTGATTTTCATTTAAAGTTTTGCATATAATTAAATTATTTTGAAATTATTAATATTTTGATGATATAATTTACTAATGCGGAATTATGCTAATTGTAATTGAATTATGAAATTTAGGAAAATAATATTTATAGATTTGAAAAGGTGGAGATATGATTTCGTGGGAGTATGAAATGTATAATTGGGTGTGGGAAACCTGATTTTATAGGATTTAAATTGTCTCAGGTTCAACACCTAAACCTAAGCGTCAGGTTCACCGCTGGATTACCGCCACGTCATGTGAGTCCATCCGAATCATTAAAATACTGAAAAAATATTGAAATAAGCTAATTGAAAGTAAAGAGAAAGGAACGGGTTAATTACTTTCCACATAAACAAGGGTGACATAAATCATTCGACCTCCATGGCTATAGTAGATTGATGATCTTAGAGATTCTCTAATGGGAAGTTTCAGCATTTTCTGGTCGCGCCTACATCTACTCTGGTCCACTTATTGGTGGTGGCTATACCCATCAGGGTTCTTCACGATTCCAAGGGACAGAAGCCATACCCGGTGTTTGAAGGCACCATTTTCAACTTTCATTCATAGGGGGAAGCAATAAACCATGCACGTGTGGGGATTTCTGAAGGTTCGTTCACTGTAGGTGTTCGGACGTAGTAGTTGCAGGATACATTTTCAGAAACCCTTTCCAAGAGCGTAGCAGTTTGCATGAGGCGTTACCATCAAGGTTCAGGATTCGGCTAGTCCCTTTCTCTGTTATAAAGAACATCATGAAATCACAGTTCAAATTATGCATTGACATCACTACTACAAAATTTCACTACAAATTTACGATTGAAATTCCAAGTTCAAAATTTCAAAAGATTCGAAGAAGAGAACTGGGATTTTGAATGGAAATTTTTCAATGGGAAAGTCTGATCGGAATTTCCATTGGGAATTTTCTAGTGAGAATTTTTAGTACAAATTTCTAGTGCAAATTTCCAGTGTGAATTTCAACTGAGAGTTACTACTGTGAATTCTCAACTGCAATTTCCAATGGGAATTTCCAGTGTAAATTTACAATGTGAATTGGCAGTACGAATTGGCAGTGTGAATTTGCAGTGTGAATTTCAAATAGGAAATAGTAGTCTGAATTTGAAACTCTAATTTCAATGGGAATTTCCACTAGATCCGATGGAAAAACCATTAAACAAATTATATTCAACTGTGATCTAACACTTTGTGCAGAAAAATTGTACATCACAGAATGAAAACAAGGGACCTGAATCTGAATGCTCTACAAGGTCCAGAGGCCATAAATTCATTTGATTTAAATGTTGTTCCAAATTTTTCTGACTGCTACGTCATGTAGCATAACAGTGAGGACATTAAAAGTCAAAGAGTAGTGTAGAAATTAGCATCAACAGAGAATAAGTACCAAATTTAGAAGAAACAACCCCATGTGAAAACATTCCTAAAGAAAGCAGTACATGGAGACCATGTATTGGGATGGATTTTAAATCAGATTCAGATGATTATTCATTTTATGTTTCTTATGGAGGCATTGTGGGTTTCAGTGTATAGAAATAGTATGTTAACAAACATAAAAAGGAAAAAAGTTTGGTAACATCCACATTGTATACATGTAGTAAATAAGGATGTCGAAGAGCAGACAAACATGATATCAATGTCAAAAAGCCACGTGCAGAAACAAGGACTAATTGTCCAACACAAATGGGAGTTGTCAACATGTCCAATAACTAATATGAGTGCACACAATTTTTTGAGGAGCATAACCATCCCTTACATGCTCCGGAGACCATGCAATTCATGAGGTCACAAAGACGCATTAGTGATGCACAAGGTGAAGAGTTGGATGTTAATGACAGAGCTGGTCTGAAGCCCAGTGATTTGTTTTCACTTGAAACTATTATTTCAGGTGGCCCTGCGAGTCTTGGATATACATGAGTGGACCAACTGAATTATCTATGGTCCAAAAGGCAAAGGGAGTTGCAACTTTGTGATGTTGATGGTATGTTACAATACCTAGAGAAGTAATCAAGAGATAACACATCATTCGTATACTCAGTGTAACTTGACATGTGCGGTCAAATTGATAACATTTTTTTGGATTAACCTGAGAATGAAGGTTGATTATGAGCATTTTGGAGACTTTGTCGTGTTTAACACTACCTTCAACACAAACAAGGAGTCTAGGCCTTTGCGAGTGTTTTTCGGTATAAATCATCATAAGGAGATTGGAATTTTTGGTGCAACATTGTTATATTATGAGACTTCAAACTCATTTAGTTGGTTGTTTAATAGATTTGTTGATTTTCATGGAGGGAAACATCCAAAGACAATTTTCACAGATCAAGATTCATCTATTTATAAATCAATTAGTTTGACACTACCTACAACAAGACATGGCCTATACACCTGGCACCTAATGAAAAATGGCATGAAACACTTAGACCATGTAATGAAATATGACTCAACGGTGTTGAAAAAATTGAAAAAATGCATGTATGGCATTGCAGAGATTTCAAAATTTGAAACAATATAGAAAGAAATATGACTAAATTTTAGTGATACAAATTCAACATGGATAGAAGATATGTACAAAGTCAAAGAAAAATCGGCTCATTGTTTTATGAAAACTGCATTGACATTAGGAATTCGAAACACACAGTTAAGTGAAAGTTTCAATGGTGTATTGAAGGATTATTTGAATCATAAACTCAGTGTCTTGGAATTCTTCCGACAATTTGAGCATGTGTTAGAGAAGAATTGATATTGAGAAAAGAAATCTGAATTTTATGGAAGGGAAAAGCTACCACGCAATCATTTTCCATATCATCTGATCATAGTTCAAGCAAGTCATTTGTACACTCAAAAATATTTGATCATTTTCAGCATGAACACCAACTATGTGGTGCTTGTTTCCTTGAGTCTTGTAATGAAACTGATTCCCCAGAATTGTATCTTGTGGAAATGAAAGGTTCATCAAATGAGTTTAGAGTAGAAGTGTACAAACAATCACCTATCAGAATTGGTTGTACTTGTCTGAAATTTGAAAGTTATGGATATTTGTGTTGTCATGCTTTGAAAATATTAGAAAGGTTGGACATGCAGTCCTTGCTAGAGTTTTATATCTGTAAGATATGGACAATACATGCCCATGACATCTAGTTGGAAGACATCATAGTTAATTATGTTGAAGATGATATGGTAGAAAGAAAAGATAAATGTTACCAACAGTTGGCACGAATGACAATAAAGCTTGTAACAGAATCCTGTGAGTTTGAACAAGGATATAGAATTGGAATGTAAAATTTGAACAACTATGCCAGAGAATTACATGATGCCAAAACGAATGTACCCTCAAAATGAAGTGAACAAGAAGATAACAACCAATGTTGACAACAATCTAAAACATCATTTAAGAAAAAAGATAAAAGGAAAGGTAGTGACAGGATGAAAAGTTGTCTAGAGTGGGCAAGAAAATGCATCAAAAACCGGTGCAAAAACAGAAATCAAGAGACTGAATAATTGGTACTGTATTGTTATTATTTACTTATGTTATTGAAATAATACATTTTTGTATTCATGAATAAATATTGTTATAATGATATTGCAGGGAACAAGTAGAGAACTGGAAAACAGTGGTTGTAATGGAGAAACTATCACATATATCAATGTAATTACTGTACCATAGGTTACAAAACATTTGATATTAAAACCAACAACATAAGACTTTATATAATGTGATATTTAAAACCTTTTACAGTATAAATGGTTATGTGTAACTCTCGGTGGTGTTTTCATAGTTGGACACTCCATATAGCTCTATAACATATTGATAGTAAATTATGAAACAACTAGAAAAATCAGACCCTCCACATCATAGTCTGCTGACCACACAGTAGAGTGCCAATATAAGAACATTTTTGTATAAAAATAAGACCCTATAGCTCAGAATTTGATTTCCACATTCCATGGGTAAAATATGCATGGACCCCCGATCCTGGATCCACTACTGTATACACACTATATTTTGAATCCACATAGTTAGCCTCTGGTTCTTCCAAATATTCTTACTCTTCAATCCCTAATTATTCACCCAGCCAAACTCTCTACAATACAAGCCTAGTGGACCATGTGCCAACCATGAAACCACCATTAAGATTTAGATTGATACCCACATCATAGCAATACATATAATGTGATATTTAAAAACTTATACAATAGTTATGCTATTATTTTATTATGTTAATGAACTATTTCATTCAATGCTAACATGCATAAATAATGTTATAATAATTTTGTAGTGAAATGAAATAGAACCGTTGAATGCTGGTTACCATGATGATAGTGTCATAAATCTCAATGTAAGTACATATTGTTCTGTATCCTCAAAACCTAAAAATTTAAAAACTGTTCATAGTAGTTGATATGTTGTCTTATTTGAAATCTTATGCAAAAATTTTGTTTGTTATCATTGTAGTTGTTAATATATAATTATTGATGCAATTAGGAGCTAACAAGGAGGAATTTTCTACCATTGATGATGCAACATTCAGAAATGGATGTAAATGGGAATGTTAACATAAATATGAGGACTGAGAAATCATTGCAAGCATTTCAGAATTCAATTGATACATAGCTTCAAATATATATGTCATCACAATATGAAACATCTTTTGAAAATCAGTTTTTATAATTCAATTTGTTGGTGAAGATGGGGAAATTGTAAAAAGAATCTTGTACACGATCAAACTAGAAATGTCCCCTCCCATTTTACAATGAAACAATCAAGTGTAAAATTCCAATTCGAATTCCTAGTTACAATTTGTATGCCTAATAAAATGTGTGTGAAAAAAAATGACACTGTAACACATAATAAAATGATGTAAACGAAAATGAAGATTTTCACACAGTTTGGAGCAGGAGTTCCCACTCGAAATTCTCAGTTGGAAGTTATATCCACAACCAGTTTCTGTTAAAAAAACTGATCCACACTTTATAGTGGGAAATTCCATTGGGAATTTCCAATGCAAATTCCCAGTTGGAATGTATATGCACAGACAGTTTACATTGAACCAACTATCCCACAATTTACAGTGCAAAATTGCAATGGCAATTTCTAGTGGAAATTCCCTATTGAAATTTATATGCACAACTAGTTTCCATTGAAAGATGTGACTCCAAAGACTACAAGAAGAAATACCAGTTTAACACCCTTCATACTGTTAAAGATTAAATCAATATAAGATATAAGAAAATGGTTATCCAGATAAGAAAATTACCATTTTCACCCTATGTAACACCCAATAAAGTGATGAAAACCAAACTGCAAAATTTCAATCCATAGTTTACAGTGGGAATTTCCACTAGAATGTTCCAATGAGAATTCCCTGTTAATAATTCTATGCAGAACAAGTTTCCTAGTTATTAAAATAAAACAATGCATACTAAAAAGACAAAGAACGAAGAAACACCTATCATAAAACCAGTGTTTGTTCATCCTAAAAAAAATTACCCATTTCCACCCACCAATAATCTACCAACACCATCACAAAAAGTCATAGTAGTTATGTTTTTTATAGGACAACCATATTTTTGTTACATTAAAAAGGTCAATTAACAATCATCATTGCTTCTGACTACAACCAAATACTTCCGCCTCTCAGCATCAATCTTTGTTGTCATCCTCCCAGGATCATTTAAGAAGTAATGAACCATAAACAAGCGCCGCTCAACATGTTCTTTGTCAATCAATCATTCTGGAACTTCAACTCCTATTTCTAAACATTCCATGATATAACAAATGATGACACCGCAATCCAAAGTCACATCTCCATGTTGTGATGTCTTCTCAATTATCATGTCCCATTTAGATAGCTTGAACTTCTCGGCATGAACTAACCTCAAAACATCCTCCCAATATTATTTCTATAAAAAAATTCAATGATTATTCAATCTGTTAATGTATTTGAAATTATATTGTACATTGTATAATAACTTACCGTAGTCACTGCATCTTTAAAGAACGGATCGCTTGCTCTCGTGAGTGGAATGGGTTGCATTGAGTTATAATATCGAAACACCATTTTTTCAAATCCATGACTAATAAAGTCCAATTGATATTATCAGAATTTACCAGGCATAATAAAAGCATGGAGCTCCTCATACCGGCAACTACTGGTCACTTCAAAAAGGTGTCCTTTAATTTTTCATTTTTTGAATACAGAACTCCCTATAATCCAATGACAAAAGGAAATGTAGGAATGTAGTAAACATTAACTGTAGACATGTTTTCAACATAAAAACTGCAAAAATATGATCATCATTGTATGAAAAATGAATTATAGTCTTACTGTAAAGGTGCTTGGCATGCATGAAAATCTTTCCACATCGGTAATACCAGCCATACTCCGAAGCCGACATCTTTCTTGAATGATCACCATATATGCATCTATGACCTATTTTGAAAAAATGAACTTAATAAAAGAGAAAGAAGCACTGATTAAAGAAACTAATCCAAAACATACCATACTAGAAGTTCACCTCTTCTTTAACAAATCACTAATGTTTTTCATATTGATCTGCTATGATTTGTCACCAGATTTCCATACCACACTACTGTTGTCACGAAATGTCATTATTAGTTTATTACAGTGTAAACTATATGAAAAAAAAATTATAACACAAATTCAATAGCATTACCTATCCCCATCTGCATCAATCAACATATGCATCAGTCTTCTATCATTTTTTCACTATATTATGTTACATTACCCACTTAGTAATTAATTGGGATAGCTTTCCAAATATTTTCGGCCTCTTTGTCGCAGTCGGCTGTGGATATATATATGGAGGCTAACACTTAGGTTTCCTCATTCTACTCTTGACACCTCTAATCAAAGATGTATGTATCTTAGAGGTAGAAGATCCCAGAATGGACTAGTCAACACGTTTTGTCCATTTATTTCCCAATTCTTCATTAATTTCTTCCTCCTCAATTTCCTCCAAAATAGTTTCTTCCATCCTCTTAGCATCATGAATATCTTTTGTGCTACATTAATTTACAACAAATAAATTTGTAATATTTCCCATTTCAATATCTTCACTCCCAATATCCTCTAAAACAGTTTCTTTCTCCTAATCAAAAATTGTTTTAAACTTTTCTTTACCCTTCAACTTTGCTTTCAAAACCAGAATCTGTCTACTCTGCAGCTTTATTTGGGCCTCCAGTCTCTTGAACTACTTATGAAGTTTCACATTCTCCATGTAGCAGACTAAAGACTCCTCCTTTGAAACAATTTTCATGTGTTGCCTCATACTAAAAGAACTTTTTTTCATCAACTGCCTATGGACCAGGTACTATAACATCAGAAGGCCTTGACTGCAGCCTGGGGCTCTTCCTAAACTTGGTTGGAGTCTGTATTACATAGTACAAACATAATTATAGATGTTATAAAGTATTCTAAAATTAAAGTATTGTTTAGTAACCTATTCTACTAATAGTACCTTGGTAGATTCTTGTACATTGGTGTCAACATCTTGCAAAATCCACCGAACAAATAAAGGAGCACCTTCTCTTTTGGGTGAAACATTCCCAGACTTCTCAACATACCACTACTGTAATATTTAACATTTTTAAGAAATATTAAACCAATATGGGAAAATTAATCAGCTAAATAAAGTTGATGATCTTACCAATAATCTAACAATAGAGCCAACAAATTTTAATGGGAAAGTGTGATTTTTTTTCACTGACCTGAGAAGCTGGTCATGAATACCAGCAGCCCAAGAAAATCTCTTCACATTTGAGATGTCATCAAAATAAGTAACAAAATTCCAACCCACATATGAACCAGATGTGGGGAAAAATAATGTGGTGAACATAAACAATCAAATAAAACATGCAACATTAGAGAAATCTTGCTATTCATTTGCTTCAACAGTGTCAAGAATAGCTCTATGTAAAACACCCAGTGTTAATAGCCAGCCCACATGCGTAAACCTTCTCCTCAAAAGGGCTGAGTTATTTATCCATAATGTGTATGGAGATAATAAAGGAAACTGACCATCCTCAATGAAAAATATATCACAGATGTCATCAACTGTTAATTACATCATCCAACCACCTATATGAAACCTTTTTAATTGAACATTGTATCTATTTAATATGAATAAAATAGAATCATCTGTTTTTTTACAATCATCAAAGGAAACTCTATTTTCAACAAAGACTTTAAACAATTTCCAAAATGGCATCTTCTGAAGAAATGTAATGTGATTCTCAGTGATCTTAGGCCTAATCTCATGAAATGTTTTCCATAACCCTGCCATTGAAGACCTGTAGCTGGTGATAGATGATATAGATGTTTCTTCTACCATAAAAAAACCAGTATCCCAAAAAATTAACTTCTTCAATGCCAATATTAATACAAGGAAAACAAGTGATGAAATTACCAAAACAAAGTGTTCAATTTAAACTCATTCTAAAAATGGATCTACAGTTCAAAATTAGAAATGAATTCTATAAGTAATTTTCAGTGGGAACATGCAATATGGATTTCCAGGGGTATTTCTAGTGAGATTTTCCACTGGGAAATTCCAATGGTAATTCCCACTGGGAATTTGCAGTAACAAATTCATGTGGAAATACTCATGCCAATAGTAGGAAAAGACAATGTAAAATTTCAACTCCTTCTAATTATGCTTTTTAGTTGGAAATTATAAATTAATTCCATAAGGAATTTGCAGTGGGAATTTTCACTGGGGATTTCCTATAGAAATTTCAACTGGCAATTTTCGGTGGAAATCTCAACAATGAACTTCCAGTAACAAATTCCAGTGGAAATATCGATACCAACCGTTGAAAAAGGCGGTATGAATTTTCATTGGGAATATGTGGTGTGAATTTCTTGTAGGAACCCCAAAGGTCATTTCCAATAGGAAATTGCGGTGTGAATTTCCGGTGGGAAATTGTGTTGTGAATTTCCAGTGGAAATTTGCAGTGACAAATTCCAGTGCAAATACCCATACCGAAAATAGGAAAATATGGTGTACATTTTCAACTCATTATAACAATGGTTCTGTAGATTCCATAAGAAATTTTCATGGGGAATTTTCACTGGGAATTTGCACTGGGAATTTTCATTGGGAATTTCAACTAGGAATTTGCACTGGGAATTTCAACTAGGAATTTCTAGTATAAATATAGATACCAAAAGTAGGAAAAGACGGTGTAAAATTTCAACTAATTATGATTATGGTTTTTCTATTGGAAATTATAAATGAATTCCACAGGTAATTTCCCCTGGGAATTTCCTCTAAGAATTTCCAGTGAATTTCTACTGGGAACTTCCATTGAGAAATACCTGAAGAAATATCACTGCCCAATAGTAAAAAACATGATGTACATTCTAAAAATGTTTTTTAATTGGAAATTATAAATCAATTACACATGTAATTTACACTGCATTTCAGAATTCCTAGTTCTAATTGGACTAGGAATGTCCACTGGGAATTTCCACTCACAAAACCCCAGAGAACATTTCTAGAGGGAATTCAACACCAAATGTGCACTAGAAATTCTAGATTAAAAAAAAGTGATTGAAAAACTAATTGTCCAAAAATTATAAATTGTAAATGAATTTAAATGATACTTAATAGTTGTGAAAGCAATGCGATGCTTGAAATTACTAGTCTAAATTGCCAGCAGAAATCCCCATGGCAACAGAGGCAATTCATAGAATAAAATTTCAACAAAATCCCAAAAAATTGTTTCATGGTTGTAAATTATGAATGAATTACTACTGGGAATTACCACTGGAATAATAGGGAATTACTATAGGGAAATTCCCAGTGGGAATTTCTAATGGGAGTTCCCACTGGGGATTTTCGATGGAAATTTACACTGGAAATTCAGCACTGAAAGCACTAGAAATTGTCACCAGATTTTCTATTGAATATAATGGAATTATGGGAATTTCAAATGGGAATTACCAATGGAAATTTCTGATGGAAATTCCCACTGGAAATTCAGCACTGAATGAGCACTGAAAATTATCACCTGATTTTTTCAATGAATACAAGGAAATTGCCACTAAGAATTTCCAATGGAAATTTCTGAAGGTAATTTCAATAGGAATTTCAAATGGGAATATACATTGAGAATTCAGCACCGAATGAGCACTAGAAATTGTCACCGGAAAAAAGCAGTGAATACAAATTCCCAGTTACCTATAGTAAATACCCATTAAGAATCCACAGTGGAGAATGACAAGAATTTTCAAAAACTATTCAACCAATAATTGGAAATGCATATTTCTATATGAAATTTCAAATTTGAATCAATTTGGAAATATAAATCCATTCAGTTGAGGAAATATAAATTTCTAGAGAAAAATGGAATGAAATTTTTCAATGAAAACACGAAATGAAAATTGAAATTTAAAATTCCCACTAGAGACTCTTGGAGGAAACTACACACAAGTAGTAAAAACATTAAGTAAAATAACTAACAGTACAAATTCAAACTAAAACGTTACTATGAAAATGTCCAAAAGACATTAACAGTTTCTTTAACACTCCTAAATCACAACAATCCCTAATAACTGTATCATTACAACCAAAAGAACAAAGAAGAATAGAAATAGAAATGACTATATCCCAGGGAATCACACAAAGAACAAAGAAGAAGACAAATAGAAATGACATAAACCACCTGACATCTTCTGTCATCGTCGATCAAAACTGCAGAAAGGCTCGCCGACAACTTCACCGACGCCTTCAGCAAATGGATGTTTGAGGGAATCAGCAGACAGTTTCTCTGAGGGCTTCACCTCAAGTTTCCTCACCGAGGATTTTTTTGAGGTGCGACGACTTTCACCTCTGTGTGATGATGTCAAAATAATCAGCCGACAGTTTCTCTGGCGCAAATGGATATTTGAGGGAATCGATAGTTAGTTTCTCCAAGGGATATGCCTCAAGTTTCCTCACTGAGGGTTTCACTGAGTTGCGATGGCTTTCACCTCGATGCGACAATGTCGAATGAATCGGCCGAGAGTTTCTCTGAAAGGTTTCACTGAGGGTTTTGCCGAACCATGACTGTAGGGTTTCGCTGAGTTGCAATGGTTTTCACCGAGCGTTTCGCCAATCCACTGAGGGATACAACCTCCAAATTTTTTAACCCTGATTTCAAACATGATGACAGACCAAACAAATCGAACGATCCCCCCATGTATTAACCACGTGGTATCCATCCAACGGTCAACCTGAGGGTCAGGTTGAGAGCCCAACCTGAGACGATAATTTTCTGATTTTACAATCTGATGGTTAAAAAAAAGTCAAAATGTTTTTTGTTAAAGAGAATGAAAACGTTACAAAAAAAAGTAAATCACAAAAAAAGATAGAGAGAGATAGTGAGAGAGAAAAAGAGACACAAAAACATTTTAATTCTTTGAAGAAATTTTTTTAACATTTTGAAGAAAAACATTTAAAAATGTTTAATGAAAAAAAAAGTTTTCAAGAAAAATTATTTTAAATAAAAATGTTTAATATAAAAAAATATGTTAAAAAAAGAAAATAATAACATTTTTGGAAAAAAATTTCAAAAAAAATGTTCATATATATATATATATATAATGTTTTAAAACAAAACATTCAAAAAAATTATATTAAAGTTTTTTACAAATCATTTTTAAACAAAATATTTTAAAGTGAGAAAAAGGAAGAAGGAATAAGTATATTAATGTAAAATGTAATAAGGTAAATAAATAGGAGGTGTGAGACATTATATAAACTAATATTTAAATGGTTGTTATAATTTTTTGTTGTGATGGGATAATTTATTATTTTTAATTATGAAGGTATTTTAGATAATTTATAAACCCGTTATTTTTGGTGAAATTAATATCAGAGTCAGATTCATTATATAAATATGAGTCCATGACCATCGTGATTCATTGCGCCTTAAAAAACACATGTTATCTGATTTCATATATTCGATTACTTCATCCCTCATGGAGGTAAAATTGATATTGTCGAATGTAGAATAAATATTCGAAAAAAATATGCTCAGTGAAAATCTGGTCTCGAACATGCTTCTATTAAGGTAGGGGATTCAAGATTTTTTTTTATGTAAATTGTGAGAATATCAAGATTTTGTTCATACCGAGTAATTAGTGTGAATTAAATTAAAAAAATAAGAAATATATTGGAATGAAGATTAATGAGGTGTTGCGAAACATGTGTATTTCCTATATATTTCATTATTTTTTTGTGTTGATGCTACTCTTATTGTATCTTGAATTAAATGGTATGAATAGAGGGGAGAATATGACAATAAAATGGATTAGAATTTTGTGGGGGAATGAGTAATGTATGGAACTTGTTATTTTATGTAATGCACATTGTTGCTAATTGTCTAAAATAAAATAACATGAATTATAAATATATATGGCAGTAATCTCCACTTGGTGGTGAGGAGGTTTGGGTATTGTGGGCGAGGGATAAGTAATAGGGCCATGTCTCTATGCATGTGTGTTTACTACAGTTTTCTTTCTTTACATTATGTTCTATGGTGGAAGATGTAATCAACCTTATATATTGATATATCAATACAAAGGGATGAAAAACATGGTAATGAAGTAAAATCTATATTCCTATAACACTAACACAAATACATACATTTTCAGTGCTATAAATGAGCTTCACTGCTCACACATTATGAAGAAAATAATTCGGTGTATGACCCGAAACACCTCTCTAAAGATGACTTGTCTCCAAAATCTTATTATGGCTCTCGCACATGCCATTGATGCTCTCAAAAAACATCCATAATTCTCACCACAAATTGTAAGACTGAACCATCTCCTCTGATACCACATGTTGAGG
This sequence comes from Viscum album, assembly GCA_963277665.1. Taxonomy (NCBI): domain Eukaryota; kingdom Viridiplantae; phylum Streptophyta; class Magnoliopsida; order Santalales; family Viscaceae; genus Viscum; species Viscum album. The sequence goes on along the minus strand of OY728143.1, from coordinate 1,649,651,010 downwards.
GAGAATCCTAACCTCGAGAGAAAAACGTCTGTGAACCAATTTGTGAGAAACCCAATGAAATACATTCATGGTATTTGGTAGAATAAAGAAACCATCACATAGGATTTTTAATTTGGAAAAACCCTATAATGAGGAGGATTAAAAAACCACTGGGAAATTCCCAAATGTTCACTATGAATCAGAGAATACAAAGAATCCATGTAATGCCCAAAATTGAATTACAAATGAGAGAGCGTGGAAAACCTGTGTGAAAACCACACCCCGATACGCCTCTATCTTCTATCTGATAAGAATCTCGCTAACACCTTGTATAAAAAGATCCATCTGTGACAAAACTTCACCCTTATATTGATGAAATGTCACTACCTCAGAGATATTTATCTGAACATGCATCAGCATCGCACCATTTCGCGATACTCGAAGGATTTCTCTCTCATGATCTCATTATCATGATGTACTGCTGATATTCAATTAGGACACATCTCTTGATCACCGCAATCAAGAATACTCTCGATACATGGCTCCGATCATTGATCGGGTCACTACTTCTACACACATGTTTAACACCGATGCGTCGTACATGTTATTATTGGCATGGTATCCCCCTTCTTGCTCTCAGTGGACCACATCTTAAGCTGCTCCCTCTTTGTTCTCCACCAACCACTTCCCATTTTAAAGCATTTACTATTTCATTTTTCAAAAATAGATATGATATGAAATATTATATATTAAAACTCCAAATCACCATATATTTTCCATGTTAAGATTCAAACACTTATCTCAACAAAATAGATATCGAATATAAATCTCTCCATAAGATACACATGCAACATTATCCGTGTGAAATGATAAAAGATATCTCATATTCAAAAACCATCTAATCTCAAAATTGTAAACACCCACATTTGGGCTGCACCCCAAAAATATCCCCCTTTATCCCATCAATGGAGATATTATCCAACATACTCAGTTGGACTAAAAACCTATTTGTATCGAACCAACCATCATGCTCTGCAGAAAAATGATGATGCCTTTTGGAGCTCTGGAAGAAGCCTAACCGCCCTGCTACAGTCGAAAACCAAACCTTGAAGTATTCATCATACCTGTGTCTGCACCGCCAATACCAAGATCAACAATATCTGGTTCCCTCAAAATTGTGATCGCCACATAATTTGGAGCACCTGTATGAAAAACTTACTCCTCCTACTCAAAATCCCGAGCAGCTAGCGCATCACCTCGATCTTCAATTTTCAATTATTTCTTCTCCACTCACATATTCTGAAGAAAATAATTAGGTGTATGACCCAAAACACCTCTCTCAACATGTTTTGTCACCCAAATCTTATTCTTCCTCTCACACACGCCATCAATGCTCTTGAAAAATATCCAAAATTCTCACCACAAATTGTAGGCCTAAACCATCACCACTGATACCACTTATTAGGGGGAGAATCGTGACCTTGGGATAAAAACGCTTGTGAACCAATTTATGAGAAACCCAATGAAATATAGAAGTGATACTAAGCATAATAAATAAAAAAAAATGCATGATTTTTAACATGGAAATACCCTCCGATGTGGAGGAATAAAAAAGCACAGGGCAATTACCAAATATCCACTATGAATCAGAGAATACAAAGAATCCAAGTAATGTCTGAACTTGAATAACAAATAAGAGAGCGTAGAAAACCCATGTTAAAACCAAACGTCGATACACCTATTCCATCTCTATGATAAACATCTCGCCAATGTCATGTATCAAAAGATCCATCTTTGAGAAAACGTCACCCTTCTGTTGACAAAACGTCACTACCTCAGAGATCTTCATCCGAACACGTGTCAGCCTCACACCATCTCACGACATCTGAAAGATTTCTCTCTCATGATCTCTCCATAATGATGTATCATAGATCTTCAATTGGGATATTCCACTTGATCACCACAGTCAAAAAGACTCTCAATACTTGGACTCAATCATTGATCACGTTGTTGGTGATACGTACATGTTTAACATCGACGCGATGCACATTCTACTGCCGGCATGGTATCCCCCCTTATTTCTCTCGATAAAAAAAATCTTGAGTAACTCTCTCTTTGTTCACTACCAGCCGCTTCCCCTTTTAAATAATTCACCGTTTCCTTTTTCAAATATAGATAAGTTATGAAATATTATATCTTAAATCTCCAAATCAACATTTATCTTCTATGTTAAGATTCAAACACTTATCTCATCAAAATAGATATAAAAGATATATCCCCCCATGATATACACATGCAGCCTTATCTCTATGATATGATAAAAGATCTCATATTCAAAAACTATCTTATCTCAAACTTAGAAATACCCATGTGCGGGGTGAACCCCAACATTGCATTAGAAAATGTAATCGACCTTATATATAGATATTCCAATTCAATGGGATGGGAAATCATGGGAATGAAGTGACATCTATATTCACATAACACTACCATATATATAGACTTTTTTTAGTGCTATAAATAACCTTCATAATGACTACAAAACACTAACATTATAAGTTCCTTTAAAAGTAGACAACTTTTATCAACACTAAAAATGGCGTTGATAAAGTGGGTACTTTATCACTGTTTTTAAGTGCTAATAAATCATCAACATTTTTTTAAAATTTATGAGTAGATCTTTTATTAGTGTTATTTCTAACACCAATAAAAGCCCAGTCTTAGCATTGTGGTGATGTAATTTAAAATGGGGGTTCTATTAACTATGCACGCTACAAGAATAAAACGGTCTGGGGACTCAACCCTGTGACTGATACCCCACACCCCAACCCCCCCGTTCTGTAATTTACAATACACTACATCAAAAAATATAGAATTTAATTTCAATTAAATTTACATCACAATAAAAAAAATTAACATTGAACAATGCTCAAAAACATTTCAAATATTGGTATGTATAATTACATTAGTACTTACAATTTATTACAAACATCAACAAATTCAAAAACATTGTTTCATTGTCTTCAGACCCCCTTCCAAAAGAGTGTTATCATGATACCAATTATTGAACAAACCACCACAACTTGAATAAAAGAGTGTACCTACAAAAAAAGGTAATGGTTATGTTAGTAATACTATAAATAAATAAATTAAACATAAATATGATGTAATGCATTAATAAAAGGTCATTTTTAAAATTGGAATCATGCATTTTAAGTCATACCAGGCACACCATGTGTTGTATTAACATGTTCTTGATTCTTACACATCATAAATGATTTATGGATCATTTCACAAAAGTATCAAGACCAGCATAGTGCATTTGCTCAGTTTTGAGTATGTGGTGCGTACTTTGAACTAAAATTTCAATTTTAATTAAAAACAGACATTTGTGTCATACCGGTCACACAATGTGTTGGATTGAAATGTATAACAACCTAGGATTTTCATACATGGATATTACATATTTTTAGATGAATATTCATTATATTACACAAACACATGCCTGAGGACCATAATAGTTTAGTGCCTTTGAAAACCTGGAACAAAGATTTCTATTCTTGTGAAAGATATTAAAATTTTCCCACAATGATGTTCCCCTTTGGTACCCCTACTTAAAACCAATCTTCATAACCAATTGAAAGGAAACATAAGAAAATGGTGAGCACATATGCTTAGTAAGAGTAAACATGGAAGATATCAATTTATGATATAATGTAAGAATATGATAAGAAGATGGGTATGTGATCATGATCAAAACTTGTAAAATTCATACACAACATATCATATATCATAATCATGAGTCATGACATAAAAAATTAATATTTTAAAATAAATGAATAATAAGAATGAAAATTTATCATAACTCAACCATGAACCATAATCTCATGTCATAAACATGTGTGTGGCATCATCATAGGTATAGAAAAACATTTCATATGTCAAGGTTAAACACCCAGACTCTCAGATTAGGCCTTATTGATGCACGCCTATCGCAGGGCATGGTAAAAAACAATTATATTTTTTCTAATACAACACCCTAGATGACCGGAGTCATCTGACTTGAGGAGAATTTTGGTTTGTTTACTTACTTTATCTAAATCACCCAAACTAATTCTTTTTGTGATTTTGATTAATTTAAGAAAAAAATTACAATCTTTATGGGTTTTTGATTAATTTTATAATGGTATGTAATTTTAGAATTTTAACTAATATTCAAATCTAAACAGAATGAGTTAAGGAGAAAGCACTTGATTTTGGGGTTTGGTTTAAGATTGAATCTTTATTGGGAAAAACCCTCAAGGTAGAAGTATTTTTGGGTTGATTGTGTTTTTAAACAAAGAGGGTTTCCATGATAATTTGTGGAGTTACAGAGATATTTTTGACAAACTATGTTTACAAAGATCTAAGAAAAAGGAATGAATTCTTTGAAGGTGGTACAAAAATATTGTATACAAGTTGGCGTTGTTTCCCAGTGTTCGCCAAATTTTGGGGCCCAAAACTTGGAGAATGAAGAAAGGTGTTTTTGGAAAAGGAAGTTTAATGAAATATAGAAGGTGGTTTTTAAAGTTGCGCACAAGAAATTTTTTTGGATCCCCACATCAAAATATAAAAAAGGAATAAAGCACATGAAAGATTTGAATTTGCGTCAAAGACGAGTTTGTGCGCTTGCAAAAGAGAGATGAAGTGATCCACAAAAAACAGAGTTACATGGTCAATGCGATGTCAAAAATGGTTTTACACGCTCAGGTAAGATCTTACATGTACAGAGGAAGAAGAATAATGATCTTATGCGCAGGGTTGGCTGAGCCTATAAATAGACGACTACCCCCTTATTTTTGAAGCTCAACCCTTAGAGAATATGTAACGACCCTATGTTTTATCAATTAAAATCCCCTTTTTATAATTATGTCATATAATCACATGAAATCACAAATAAATGATCTAATAAGTACTATGTGACCTTTAAACATAATATTGTCACTTTTGTTATTTGAATTTTGAAAATCTGACATGCATGGTTGCGATCAGTAAGCTGTTTGGCATCCGATAAGACAAACTTATTTTTTGGTGAATAGTAACTGACCCTTAAGAATAGTAATGCCACCCTTATAAATATTAATATGACCTTTATGAATAGTAAATCATCCAACTAAATTGTAACCTTACCAATGAAAGTATAAATAAAATTTATCCATCTTAAAAGTGACAATAAGAGAGTATTGGTATTTTTTCAAGTCACAAATATTTGATTAAAATTTTATGAAAAATTTAATAATTAAAAAAGAAAAATTATTTTATTAAAATTTATTCATAGATTATTATTTTTATGAATAACGATTATAGGATCATTTAATGATGCCTTAGTTAATTTTTCAATGTATTATAAAATCCGTTATAATTATAAAATATGTATTTTTCAAGTAAATGATGATTTTAATTAAAAATTAAATTTCAAATATTTAGAAAATTATTTTCATAAAATTTAGTTTATTTTTGGATTCTATGCATCAAAAAATGGTTTGGGTGAGTTTTTAGGATTTTTATGAAATATTTTAATTTTTGATGAATAGTAAAATATGATAATTAAGGATAAGTGCTGAAACATAAATTTATGCATCATGATTCAGTCATGGATGATGTAAATGACCATTGGTTAGAACTCACATGCATTTATTACTATCTTTTTCATATAATCATAACTATTTCTTGTCTTATGGAGAAATAATAAACTAATGATTAAAATATTAAGAAAACCCTCCTCCCCTCCACTATAAAAACCACCCACACTCCCCTCTTCTCTTTACTCTTCTCAAGCATTGTGCTTTACCTAAATTCTGCTCAAATCTCTCCCCACGATCCTTCCCCACGTTCAACATCCCTTGGTCTCTTCAAATACCAAATCCTCTCCCCTTAAGAGGCTCTCAAGGAAAATTAATTTAAGAGGTAAATTCCTCTTTCCAATTCTTTTACTTTCCTTTCAAGTTTGTCTGTTTTATTTTCTATCCTTACCTATACTCATCCAAATGTTATGAAAACTCCAATAACATATATGTACTATAATGTTTTTATGATAATTTAATAATTTATTATCATCTCTCCTTTACCCATCTTTTATACTAGTAGTAAGAACACCATCTGAGATGTGTTAATTTACCGCATTCTAGGATGATGAGTTTTAAATTTCCATTACCATCTTCAATTATGGTCATGAAACCATTATTTTGGTTGAAAAAAACTATAATATATGTATTATGTCTCATCTATGATTTTGGAATATTTTTTTACACATGGTTTTGATTTATAAAACAAAATATGTTCGTTGTGATAAAAAACCGCCAATTAACCAAAAATGTTATCACACAAGTTTTATATAATGATTTATCTTAACTCCAAGTAACCAAATAAAATTTAAAAACATGTAGCCTTTTGGATTTTAAATTATAAAATATAGTTCCAATTATAGACAACCATCCTCATTTTACATGATTACCCATTCATGTATATAAGTAAACTGATCATGAAATAAACAGACCTGAATAATGAAATTGAATCTCTTAACCCATCAAAAAGGTTAGGAATGAACTCAAAAAGGTTATACTAAATCAATTACATGTAAAAGAGGTTATGGAATTATTAATTAATGAACCTAATTTTACTATTAAGGTCATTAATATCAAGTGAAGAACACCATCAGACTTATGCTAAGGGATTCTACCCAAACCTCCATTATTCCTTCAGGTTATTCTTATTCTCTTTTTGCCCAAATGAAATACTATATTATTTTTATGTATATATTTTAATTTATTTTTATATGTAAAAAATCAAGTTTCAAGATCCATTAATCATTATTTTTTAGGGATATACATGATTTTAAGTGATTCCCTTCTCAATACTTCCTGATAAGCAAACGAGTTTTAAAGGAACTTCTCGAATTCTTACCCAATTTCAAGTACACTATAAGATCTATTTTTAAGCAACCATTATATTTATAAAAACACTATTTTTATCATGAAAAAATTCTTGGTTCGGTTTTGGTTTTATATAAAATATTATTCCCTTTTCTGTTTTAAATGACCTTTGATATTTCTATTAAACCGCACTAAAATGCTTTAATTTTAATGTTTCTTAATAACTATTTTACATGTAATAAATTAAATTTGGAGTCACTTATTATGATATATGAAATTTATACCTTATTAATGTCCATAATTCATCTAATTACTTTTTTTCATGGACACTGGTATGATACGCCCCTTCATTGTGCTTTATGACATGATTATGATACCCATTTCTTTCTGTGGGTACCCTTATGTTTATGTATGATTGATTATTCATGATTATTTATGTGGAAACAATATTCCTGAACATGTTAATATGGGTGCACCCATATATCACTCCAATTCATTGGGTAAATTCGAGTCTCATGAGACGTTATGTGCAATAGTCTTACTAGTTAGCCTTGACTCATTCTACCATGTGCAACAGTCTTGGTGGTTAACTTTAACTTGTGCTCCTCTATGTGCAAGGAGCCTTGAATCATTATAAAGTGATGTTTTATGTTACTGCCACATCATTATGAATCCATGTTTATATGACCCCATGTTTATATGTTATGATTTCACATGTTCTATGCCTTTTTATATCATTATGTCATGCCTTCTAACCCATGTGCCAAAGCTTTATTACTATGATTTTTTTACCTTACTTGGATTTTAGGTCATCCATTTTTTCATGTTATCCTCAGGTTACCCTATAAAGATGTATGAGAACAATGTAAGCTAGGATCTCTTTATGAATATTAAATAAATAAATGTTTTATTTAGTCCCATGTTTTTAGTTTTATGTACCTAGTCTTCCAATACACTGGACTTCATGATCCTTGGCTTGTAATATGATGTTTTATTATGATTAAAATCATGTAATGATATGTGTAAAAGGATAGAGTTGCTATAGTTTGTATCATAGGGTTATTTAGTTATTTTTGGATATTAGTAATAAAGCACTTTAATAAGAACCACAAGGATGAGACTAAGTATAAGAAAACATCCCAAAATTTTGGTATGTATAGAGTAAGTGGTTTATCAAGAAAATAAATCCATGTATAAATACAAATAGGTAGAGGTGGCTCTGGCATAGATGTATCTTGGGGTAAAACTAGAAAATACCTCTTTGAGCTAGACTCGAATAGGAACTGGTGCATTACAACAAGCCTTGCTACACTCTTAGTTCGACACTCCTAGGGGATATGATTTGGTAAATTCATGGGCTTGGTAGAAAACATTATTAATGGAATAAAAAAAGATCCCATAAGAATATAATTTAAGAAATAGATCA